>JANKKI010000132.1:0-1200000 GCA_025175665.1 Cinchona pubescens
TTCCAATTAGTTGATTATTTTTTCTAAATTCAATAGATGTGTATAAGAGACAGAGGCGGTTACCGCCTGTGTAGTCACCTCAAATACTTATTTTTGAAAGATAAGGAGAAAGTGATCATCTCAAGTCAACTGAGCAATCCACAAGAAAAGCAACTTGTCCGGGTTCTGAAAGAACAAAGATATTGAATCCTTTATTTATGAAACGGTGAAGCGGAAGATCTTTGAACTCCTCAACACGGAGTTACTTGAGTTGAAAGAGCATCAAGTCGATTCAATATCTTTGTTCTTTCAGAACCCTCTTATACACATCTAGATGTGGATTGCTAAGTTGACTTGAGATAAACTCACAGGCATCAGTAGATGTGTACTACCTGCAAACAGGGAAAAAATAAAAGCTTCTCTTACTTAAAGACTATAATTGAAAAACTTAAACAAAAATTTCTTTTCAAAAATTAGCTAATTTCAAGACGCAATCCAGATGTGTTAAGTGGGTAATTTAGGGTAGAATTTTTATGTTTTAAAGGTTGTTCTTTGATAAGTGTAGGAAAATGAGTTAAAATTTGTTCGTGTATAAGAGACAGGTGATGGGTACTACCTGCAAATACTCGTACAAAGACTCATAATTGAACATGTCTCTGAACTTGCAGCACATATGCGTGCGATTACTTATAAGGGTAAAAACCCTTCTTCACAAACATAACACAAGCATAATCTCCTTCTTCTCTTCCAATTTCTCTCAACCCCCAAAATCCCCCAATCCTAATTCTTTCTCAAATCACCCCAACTTCATCAAGTTCACACCCAAACCATTTCTTTTTCAAAGGAAAAATTACATCAACGTATGAATTTCAATCTATTCCTTCAATTTTCCCTTATGGACTTCAATTAATTATCAAGAATGTGTTGATTTTTTTAATGCTTTAATTGGTTAAATCTATTATGGATTGAACTTTAAATTTGTGATTGGAGCCATTTATGTTGGATTGTTGATTGAAGATCCACATTTCATGTTGCATTTGATCTTTATCTATGCATGGCACTGTGTCCGATAAATTGTCTCAATGAATCAAAACATTAAAACACAATACATTGGTGCATGATTTTAATTCCCAGAATGTTAATTATGCCATATGATATCTTTTTGATTAATTTTCATGCATAGGAATGTTCTTGGAATGTATAGAAGCCTTAGTTTTAGGCATTAGTTTGCATGAATTTTCATCTATATTCCAAGGCTTATGATTTGGGAAGTAGACTTTTATTTAAGTCTGGGGTGTCAAAATTATTTGTTTGGGAGTCATAAGATTCTTATTTATAATTAGGAATGGGTAGATTGGCCAAGAAACAGCCACAAGCAAGAGTATCGGGCATCCTCGTCATCCAGGTCTCAACAACCTAGGGTAGTTCGGGTTGTCGAATATTTAATGACAGCCCAACAAAAATACAATAATGACATCTCTAAATGGGCTATGTTTAAGGAAAGAGGCACTTATCTTTGATGTGTAGACTCGGTTTTCAGTTGAAATTGCATAGTATCTAGCCAGATGTGCTCTTGTATTGCATTGGTATTGGGAAATCTGTAGATGTTGTTCAGCTCATACGCCAGTAAATTTGCTATTCCACTACCAATAAGCTACCGTAAACGAATCTAGACGAAGGCGGTTGTAAGAGACAGATGTGTAACTCCCGTGTTGAGAGAGTACGGAGGCTCACAAGATGGCTAGGGAGTAGGAAGAGGATTCATCGACATTTCCATCTTTTCCTTCTTTCCCGTAGGAATTGGGACCGCATTATCCTTGAGCTTTTCATGCCCTATGTTTTGGGCCATTTTCTTTTTCTTTTACTTTTGGTAGTTGATTTCAAAGAATTTTAGTTGCTAGTTTTTTTTATTAGACATTTTAGTTAGAGTTAATTTCCTTTTAGCTAGGTTTTTACACTTCGTCAAGGTTTTTTCATTTATTTTTGTCGTGTATTCCCTTAAGGGAGTAAGTTTTTTCTTGATTATTTGAGATTTTTATCTACAACTTTCTTGTTTTTCTTATTGTCTCAAGACAATTATTCTGTTTTGTTCTACACATTTAGTGTTACTCCATCTTTCATTCGCAACAAGGGCATATTTATAGTGGATACTGCTCCAAACACGAATTAAATCCAGAGAAGCTTTTATTTTTTCCATTTGATGCTTTTATTTTTGCATTGAGGACAATGCTTATTTTAAAACCTTTAAAAATTCAAACAAACAATTTTGAAATTGTTTGGTGTATTTTGCTCAATTTTTCTCCAATATTTTGACTTTTCTTTTGATCTGTAACTTGTCAAAAATTTTGAAAATTTTTGTGGATTATTTGACCATTATTTTAAAAAATTTTAAAAAAATTTTGCTTAACGTGTTTTTTCCATTTTTCTGCATAATAAATCATTTAATTTAACCATGCATGAATGAGTAGTCGGTGTTAATATTTTCCATTATTGATTTTCAAGATTTTTTAGCATTGAGCCATACTATTAATTGTTGATTTGGGATATTTAGAGAAATTTGTGTAGACTCAATTATGTTGCATCCTAAAAACTCACTTTATTACATTTTCAAAACTAATTTTTAGATGATCTGATTTAGTTTAAAGTTGAGAGTAGAGTTCTTTTTCGTTTGTTGAGCCTTTCTAGCCAACCATTTTAACAATTTATTTCTAATTGCTTATTTGAGGCTTATTCTTGTAAAGCGAAACATCATTTACCTTCTTTCATTTAAACTCAATTTTCCTACCCTTATTGAGCTAACATTTTTTTAAAATTATTTTATCCTAAATTATCCCATTAAGACCTTATGGTGCACATTATATGTTAAGGGGGGTATAAGGTTGGAAGTTTGTGAAAGTGGGTGGTGTACATTTATGGAACAAATGGGGTATTGGAAAAAAATTATTCATCTAGAAAAATAAATGGAAGTTTTTGATATATATAGGTAGTGCCTATCACTAGTACTGTATTTATGTGTAGTACCCATCACTCGATACTTTGTGTGTTTATATGTTATGGTAGTTCCTACCATCGGTATTCCGACAGAACGGACATAAAATTGAAAATAATGATGTGAGGTTTATATGTCTAGAAGAATGTTGGCATGTTTAGCTATGTTTTTTGGTTGTTCAGAATTTTTCGTGGGTGTTTGTTACTTAAATGCGGGGTTGTGAATGTATGATATTTTCAAGGGAAGAGAAGTTTTAGTTTAATGTGTGGCCAACATTATTATATAGCTTTTGTTCTTATTTGTTATATAATTTCCTTTCTTTGGTTAACTGATATCCTAACCTATAGATTGAGCTGAAAGTCCCACCTAAATTGAAATTGAATTGGTTGCCTGGATTAGTGGAGGGGTGTAAGAAAGTGAACTATAGGGTATTTAGAAAATTTTGAGGGTCTTCATGATTTAATCTATGGAGGTGGATATTTAATTTTTTGAATGGCTATACACACATACACATGAATTTCATGTTTTGTTTTTTATTAGCATTGAGCTCTTCGGGTTCTTAGACTACTCTGGTTAGTGGATTAATTATTGATAATTTATGTGGATATGTGAGGGAATATGTTCAGTGGAATTTCTTATGCTTAAGTGTTATAATTTTATATTTGCTCGAGGATGATCAAAGGCTAAGTGTGGGGTAATTTGACCAGTTCATAGTTGTGCTATATTTTATGTATCATTTACCACATTTTTATGTCTTGTAACAACATCTAGATGTGTATTGAGACAATTTGGTTATTATAGACATAAAGGGTAAAAATAAGAATTGCCAGATTATGTTTATAAAGTGACAATTGATGTGACGGAACATACGAGTATGAAACCATTTTAGACACTGCGTATTTTAATCGTAAATTGAGTCCAAGCTCTGATTGAGTTAATTGACAGAAAAGTTTAATAACAAAGGTTGAATTACACAAAAAGGACATATGATTTCAATTCTTATCGTTAGGCAATTATTGTAACCCAAGTACTCATTATAAATACCCCAAGTAGGGTGATTAGAAAAGAGTCGGCACTTTATTTTCTTGTTTTAGCTGGTTTTTCAGCAAAGAAATTCTTGGTTATTCTTTCATGGCACATAATGCCTAAAACCTTTTTCTTGGTAGAGGAAATTGAAGTCATGGTCAATTCTACTACGTTGTGAGACTCTATTCTTGAATTTATTGATTTAAATATCAAGTATTGAGTATTTTTCTACGAATTAATTTCACGACTGTTCTTTTTAACTTATTATTGTTGTAGAATAATTGACTTATTGGAATTAATCTATAGCTAGATTGTTTTAACCTTGTGTGTTTAATTCAATCTGTGAAGCAACTGAATTTGATAATTGCTCGATTAGTGTTATTGAATTTAGGAAAAATAGTAGACAAATTGGCATGACCGCGTGTGTTAATGTTTAATTAGCCTAATTGTGCTTGTTGATTTTAATGCTTCTGTTATTTAATTTTCAGCGCGTTGCTGGATTAAATGAATGGTTAGGGGTAATTGGATTGCATGTTGAAAATTAGCCAACTTTAGAAAGAAACAAGAATCATCTTTGAATTAGAATTTAGGTTAATCTTCAATTAGTCCTTGTGTATAGAACATGAATTATCTTTGATGTCAATGATCGACTAGTAAAATTTTCATGGTGGATATGACCAAGAAAAAGATTCTTCTTAATTGCATTCTCTTCAATTTACTTTATTGTTTTAGTTCTTAGTTTTAAAAGCATTCAAAAAATCCCTCATTTTCATTTAGCACAAGAATAAAATCCGTTCTCTGTGGGACGACCTGTACTCACCACTACTACATTATTATTGATAGTTGTTAATTTTGGGTGCCTATGGCATCATTTTACCGGATGAATTCTTAGTTTATTGCGTTAGTATCTACAAGGTATAGGGTGGTTATGAGAGAAAGTGGCAGAAGTATTTTTATAATTATGAAAGTATGTTTGTGAGAATGCCATCCATAGATTCTTACTTTTGTTCCTTGTTATGAACTTCTTGGGGGATTGTTTAGCGAAATTAAATATTTAAGAAAGTATTATTCAGTTCTTAAAGGTAAATTATGAGAGAGTACAGATCTATCTATCACAAACATGTTTCATACCATTGTTAGTACCTGTCACTTATACACATCTCTAAAATATTAAAATACATAATTATTATACACATCTAGATGTGTATAAGAGACAGAGTTAAGTCAAAATTTGTATTCTGACTTGTCAGATCACTGTATAAGATATCTCATATATATACAGATCTATTTGTGCTTGATACAGATCTAACTATTAGGAACCCACTAAATAAAGGACCAAACAAAGAGACAGAACGCAATAGAGATAGAACAAATATGAGAATATGGTTTTCTCATAATATTGTTCTCTCCAAGTTACCAAGGTTCTTTATCTGAGCCAAAAATTCAACTTGTAATCATATCCCACATGCGATACATGAATATCACATACACTGGTTATATTTGTATAACATATTCAGGAGGCACAGATACTCCATGCTCAATCATATTTATATCAAACATACTTTTTAAAAAGGTACATGAACCACTTACCTCAATCCTTAGTTACACTTCTCATATCAAGTTCATTACCCTAGATACATGCCACATACCCTCAATATAAAGAATATAATGATAATTGAATATTATGTTACCCCTTTCCTAAATGACCTATTCATAATCTAATAAACAAGTGACAAGTTGAATGACATCAATTCTTATTCCAATTATCACTAACTTATCAAAATATCACAAGTACACAAAGTAGCATAAATAATTCTAACATCAAATCCCTTTAATTGGGCCAACCTATTAAACTCATTCCGTTGATAATGTACAACAATACACATACCAAATTTCATAAGCTAATTTTCATTGATTAGGTCAAAATGTTCAATACTCTTTAACAATTCATAAACATACAATTGGGATAGTTAGAACAAATCTGGAGATTTGACACCCTTTAGTGAAACTAGCATATATCAAGATGTATACATCATAAGAGTGTGCTCTTAGTATTGTTAGAAAATAAATTCAAAATGTCAAATGATAATTCTTATGGGGAGTCAAATTCAGATTCTAACTACAAATTATTGGAAAATTACAAACAAAACAGAACATATAAAATTTTGGGACGGATTATTAGTCAATTTCTTAGGCTTCTTGTGATTAATCTACAAATACTAGCATGCGATTTTTATTGAAAAAAAAATCCTTCTAAGTCTATTTTCATCTACAATAAATGGTACTCCAATCCGAATTTCATACAATAATCTATAGCCGTTTTACTACAAGTGTATTATGCTATTTGCTATGACTTTAGCCACGAGGTTCCATATTTTTCATTATTCATTTATTATATTTTAAACATTCAAGCACCAAAAAAATTCACATAAAACAATTTTATTCTAGTAGAATCATATAAAATTGTATTCATTCATATGTTAGCAATTTTTTAAAACAAGAAGAATTCTATTATGAGCGAGCCCTGGAGGGGGGAAGAAGCAGAGCGAAGGCCCACATCCTGGACGATTCAAGAAAAGCTCAGTAAGGGAGTTCTTAATTCCCTTTGGTTTGATTTCATAATTTTAAAAATAACAAGGCATGGAAAAGAAGTCTTAGAACTCTCCGAAGGAGATTAAGGTTATATAATGGTTGTGGGTAAGAATCCCATTTAAGTTGGGTTTTAGACTACTAAAACCCTTAAGTCAATTTGTGTAGGAAAGGTACCGAACCTTCTACAATTTCATTGAAAATAAACAAGATAATGAAATCTTATAGAAATCCTAATTTCAACAATTTATGGATAAACAAAAACAAACATGTGAACAAATAATTAAGTCAATCAAACTTCTACTCATATGAATACCCCCTAAATTGAACGATAAACCCTTATCTTTGGATCGGATGAGGCAGTTGGATGAAGTGTTCTTCCTTCTCTCTGTTGTCCTTTTTGTGCTTCTATATTGTTCTCTTCCTTTTCTTCTCTATTATTTCTTTTCCCTTTCTCACATTAAGTTTCTTTTTTCCACCTCTAAGCTGCTCCTTCTCCTCACTTTCTTATTTTATCTCAGCTGTTTTACTCTTTTCTCTTTATCTGCTATATAATAGTACTAGGGTTTGGGGTATTAAAGGCAATAGCCATAATTAGGTAAATCTAATAGGTAGGAGTTTAGTAAATTTCCTTATTATATCCACTCCACTAGTTTTCTAATTTATTTATATTTCCATTAGGGATAATTCTAGGAGGAATTAATAGAATAATTAATTAATTATCTTGAACAATTATTGTTACTTGTATTCTAATGCAAGTAAAAAACAAAAGGAAAACAAATTAATTATTCAAAAAATAGATGAAAATAATTGGCGGTTCACAACTAACCTCATATTTGTTATGCAGCAACAGTATAGAATGGAAAGATTTTTAATTTGTATTCTGACTTGAACCGCCAGTCTATTTTCATCTACACATTTGACTTTCGACTAACCTTTGACTCGAAATTTGTTAAGTAATTAACTTTTCAATTCAACTTGACTTTAGTTTTAAGTCAAATTACCGGTCAAATAAGGCGAATAATTATGTATTTTAATATTTTAGCAATATATTGTAATAATACATTATTAATATATTTGGGTACATAATATTTTAGTCATAATATTCCTAATTCTCAATAATTAAATACCTCAATAGGTGATAATAATCTGAATTCTTCTTACCTAATTAAATATCTTTCGTTTATATAATTATTGGAGCTATTATTGTAATATCCATATTATGTACAATTTATATACTTATACATTAATTTTTTTGGGGTAAAAGAAGCCAATTTATTGATCAAAAGCCAAGCAATGACAAAGATTTAATGTCGCAATAGAGTGCACTCCCAACACATCCATCGTTAAGTTGCAATCTATAAAGATAAGAATAGTAGTAATATCAAAAAGTACATCAATGTGAGGACTAAAGTTTCCAAATTTAACCAATAAATCAACAACCGTATTTGCCTCCCGATACACATGACTGATGGAATGATTATTTTGCAAGAGCAATGAGCGGATTTGTCTAATTTACAAGATCTACTGCCCAAGGAAATCTATTATCTCCAATGGCTGCACAATGAAGAGCTCTGGAATTCGTTTCTGTTTCAACATTAGAAAGGTAACGAGTTTGACATAATTCCAAGCCATGAAGCAGTGCTAAAGCTTCTGCTATGAAGTTGGACTGGGATGGCAATGATTTAGCAAATCCAAAATAGGTCGGCCATCCGTATCTCGAGTAATGCCACCAATGCCACATTGAGTTGGAGTGGCCTTCAATGATCCATCGACATTTAGCTTTACCGTTGCAACTGGTTTCCTCCAAGAAACAGCAGAACGGCCAACAAGATGATGTATGAAGCACACTCAAGGAAGGAAACAACCGTAGATGCTGCATTGCTAAAACTTGCTGGACAAAAGGTTTTGCTACACTGAGAGGGAATAACAATAAAATTACATGAAAATGAAAAGTATGAAGGCTACAATTTTCGTTGATGATAAAAGTACGTATTTCTTGCAAGCCAAAGCTGCCAGCAAATAAGTATAGGAAACATACAAATGAGCTGTCCTTCTAGGGTTGTGAATACATGTAACCACCAAACTTGGAGCTGCTACAATATCGTAGATGGTGGCCAATAGGGAATACCCAATATACTTCCAAAATGATTCCAAAGTCACCGTGCAGTCAAATAGGAGATAAAATAGTGAACCAAGGATTCAATCAAACTATAATAAAAACATTTAGAGGGTAAATTAAATCCTAGATTTCAAAGAATGTCTGCATATTGGAGAAATTTGTTGAGTAATTTACATACAAAGATAGAAAGCTATAAGTGATCCCAATTCTTGAATCCCATATGAATTTCCAAGAGGCTAATTTAATTCCACAAAATCTCACTAGGAAGTAAGCTGAAGAAATTGAAAAGTTTCCTGAATTGTAGGCGTCTAGCAAGGCAGATCCAAGTGAGCTGATAACAAGATTCTGGAGTCACAAAGTCGCTACATCATAGCTGCATCAAGGAGTAGAAGTGAAAAATTCCAGCCTTGCTCATTAGGGTACACATCCCGAATGGCCACATCTGGAAGAGGAATATCTTATTCAAAAAAGTCTGCAAGTAGTCCGTCTTCATGCCATCTTTCAAACCAAAGGGAAGTGGTACCTTCTCGCACAAGAACTCTATAATATTGAGAAAATAAAGATCGCATTTTAAGCATTCTTCTACAAACCGAGGATGGCTTACAAACATTAGGATTAGGATATCTCAGTCGCATAAATGTAGCCTATAGCGAGTTTGAAGCCTTAAAAATTCCACCATAGCTTAAGTGTAAAGGTTTGAATGACGCTCTTGTAGGCTACGCATCCCTAATTCATTTTCCTCCTTTGGCGTACATAAATTTTTCCATTTAAGCCAATTCCATTTGTCCACTTCATCCAACTGCCCCCAAAAGAAATTTGTCATTATCCGCTCCAGAGAGTTAAAGTACTTTTTGGTAGGACCAACACTACAAGCTGATGAATTGGTATGATGGGTAGAACATGCCTAATAAGGATAAGACGACCTCCTGGCGAGAACATCTTACTCTTCCATCCTGCCAATCGTCACTGGAATTTTTCCACCATGTGAGAAAAATAAGTTGTCTTAGCCTTACCTAAAAATAAATTGCACCCCAAATATAAAATTGGAAACTATTTGTGTGAAAATCCTGTTCACTGCTCTAATGTTTGAATTAATTTCTATTTCTAGTATGTCAAATTTTGAACTTGTAAAAATGGTAGTACGTCATATTTTGAATTTATGGAATAAAATACTAAAATTTTGAATTAGACTACAAAATAAAAGTGGAAAGTTTTTGCTAGATTTATTCGATTTACCGGTCGAATAATCGAATTTAAATGAATTAATTTTGATTTTGAGATTTTTAAGTTGAAATTTAAATTAGTCAAATGAAATATGTTAAAATTCAAATACCTGTCTAATGGATACCCCTAGTGTTAATGCCAGAGCAATTGTTATTCAGCTTGAGCAAATTTGCTCCATATGACAAAATAACCTTCCAAGTCAAATCGTTTATCCCACACATTCTTATAGCCCTCTCACATTTCTCTCTCCGATTTTTTTAGTTTTCTCTACAAGACTCTTAATTCATCAATTGGTCATTCCCTTGGTGTTGCATTGCATCTTGAAATTCTGAATCTCCTCCACCCACTCCACATCCTATCCGCAACCTCCATACTAGTCTTTCCCTATCTAGCCCTTCACAACTATCCAGTAATTGTCCTCCCAGTCTCACAACCCTCCAAGAACATCTCTCTTCTGCTCCCTATGCAATGAATTTTTTGCTCCTTTGGAAACTCTTACTCCTCTTTGATCCCTCCCATGTATGTAAGTTGGTTATATGGATTCAGGTGTGTTGTTGAAAGTTCTCATTTAAATGGGGTTTGGCAGCAAATGTTTTATATCTTTTAAATTTTGTTCATAATATATAACTAAATTTGTGGATTGTGTTAATCGGTTTAACAGATTTGGTTAATATAAAACTTAGTTGTATTCTAGTGTTGAATTTTATCAAATTTTTTGTAGATTTTCAAGTCAAAACTTGTGATAAAGGAGGATTTTATAGTTTAGTATGATTGACCATGACAATTAGTAGCAATGGTTTTGAGGTGGGAGGAAACTGAAAAATGATACCAATCGAGAGGAGATAAATTAGGAAGGCTTTGGGTTGTCCCATGAGGTATTTAATAACTAATGAGAAAATTTTTGATTTGCCTTGGGGCGCAAATAATGTGCTTTGGTTGGGTAATAATTGTTGGCATTTAAATCATCCTTATCTTTCTATTTTCTGTTTATAGTGTGGCAGAATTTTAATTTGAAAAGGCCATTCTAAAATAAAATTCATTTCTACTGTATCTTAGAAACACTTTTCAAAAGAGGGAAGAAAAAATAAACTTGAGAACGCCCTTTCCAAACTTATATTTGGAAAGAAAAAGTTGTGGGCGTTAAGTTTATCGAATTCTATTCTATTTTAATTCTATAAAATTTTTTACATAGTTATAATTGTATTGCTTTTAAAATAAATAAGATATTATAAATTTAGTTAAATTATACCATCTAATTATTTTAATGCAAAAGAGTTTAAAATCTGTTTGTGTAATTTTTATCACTGAGATATATTAGTCAAATTGTACAATACCAAGTGCTAGTGATTACAAGAAAAATAAATTTTATTAATTCAATGACTAACACCAAGTGCTAGTGATTACAATGCCTTAAAGATGAAACTTGCGATTGCTCAAGCCGCAAGAGTCCTATTAGTGTTTGAGGAATGGAATTAGCATGAAAAGAAGATCAAAACATGGAGTGGATTCACTTCCTAGCTTGGTTAAAATATCAGCTACCGTATTAGCCTCGAAAGACTTGAGAGATTGTATGATAATCTCGAGCATATAAATCTTGAATTTGCCGTACTACTGCATCTATCGACCAAGAAATTGCAATACGCTTAGTGACAATTTGATGAAGTAGTTGCGAGTCCGTCTCTAATTGAACTTGTTGAAAACTTTCATCATGACGCAATTGTAGTCCGCGATGTAAAGCCGAAGCCTCGGATTCCAAGCTCGTTGCATGGGGCTCAAGAGAATTGGAGAATCCAAATAGAACTCGACACATCTTGGGCTATACCTCCAATTCCAGATTGTGCTGAGTTATTCCTTGAGGATCCGTCGGCATTCATTTTGATTCCGTCTACTGGTTTGGTCCAAGCTACTGCAATTGTTCGAGGACGAGCAAATGGACGAATGGAGATGAAGAAAAAAGCTGCGATTGCTGAGTTATGACCTGACGAGCTAATAACGGGTTGTCTTGTGAAGGTAAATGAAATCATGGAATGTATATTGTGGATAGCCGAGTTTGATGACATCCTGTAGCCATCAAACAACATCTTGTTTCGTGAAACCCAGAGCTGCCGGCAAACGAAAGATGGGAGGAGCAACGTAAGTTGACCATGCAAAGAGCTTGAGGAATGATACCACCACAATTGTAATGTACCAGGACGGGACTTCCAATAGAGTTGCAAAATGATTGTAAATATGCTTTGCAAAGCTACATGAAACAAAACAATGATCAACTTCTTCCATTGTGTTACAAAATAGGCATTTGGACGGCCTATAAATTCGCAGTTGCATAGGATTACTGCACGAGGTACTATTCCATTGAGCAACCTCCACATTAGGATAGAGATTTTCCACGGAATCTGAGAATCCCAAATGTATCTCCTTGGAGACAGCTTTGTGCTGCATTTTCGAGTCACCTCAAAAGCCAATGAAAGGGTAAACTGACCTGATGCTGTATTGTTCCAAACAAATCATTACTCATCCGGCTGATCATTTAATAAAATATTTGAGCTCGAACTCAACGGACAAGTGACAGATGCAATATTTGAGTCAATTTCAACCAATCCCAATTTGAGTCAATTTCAACAAATCCCAGCCAAACGCATTGGAATAAAGTTTAGCCAGCATTGTATTTGGTTGAGTTATTTCTGTTTCCATTAAATCTGCAAGAGTGAAATCCCCAACCCAATTATCAAACCAGATACTTAGATCACGTTTACGAACTAGCTTTTGAAAGTTTGAATCTGCAAAGTTCTTGAACTTCAGCATATGGCGCCACACTCGAGAGGGAAGCAAGACTTCGTGTGATCCGTATCTTGTTCTCATGTATGTTGCCCAAAGAGAATTAGATGTATGAAAGGTCCACCATTATTTTAATGTAAAGGCTTCTATAATCTCTTGATAACTACGCAGGCGAATCCTATTTTCTACTGTAGGAAGACAACATTTTTTCTAACTTACCCAATGCGTCGATCACCATAACTTGATTCTCCCTAAAAGAAACTTGAAAGAATTTGCTCTATATCTCTAGTAATTGACTTGGGAGGGTCTAGAACAGCAAATTGATGGATTGGAATGGAAGAAAGCACATGTTATGTCAACATCAAGCGACCACCAGGAGAAAGAAGCTGAGTTTTCCATCCATGAACCCTAGCTTGGAGTTTGCTGACTAATTGTTGAAAATAAGCTCTTCTCATTTTCCCTGCAAACAAGTTGCAACCAAGATACAGCAAAGGAAAAGGCTTATGGCAAAAAATTGTCAATTGCTCTAGCAATATGCTAGATGAATTAGAGCAATGCCCCAACAAATGGACTAAACTCTTTGAAGGATTAATTCTTTGGTCAGAACCTTGCTGGTAGCAATGTAAGAAATTCATCAAATGTTTAATTGATGTGCATCTCCTCTGATGAATAGTATGGTATCATCTGCATATGACAAATGAGTAACCAGTAAGCATCCTCGAGGCATGGAATAAGTTCGGAGGAACTACTTTGCGACGGTGTAAAAAAGATTTCAAGCCACGAGACAGAAGCTGTCTCATATATAGTACAAACAGAGTGAAGATAATGGATTTCCTTGCTTCACTCCACGAGATAGCTTAAAGAATCTTGTGACCTCACCATTAACAAGTAAAGAAAACCAAGTTCCCTGCAATAAGGTCATGATAAAGCTGTTTAAAAGCTCATGGAATCCGAACTTATGAAGGATCTCACGAAGAAATATCCAAGAAACTCTATCAAATGCCTTCATGAGGTCCAGTTTTATAACTGCATTGCAACCACGAGTCTGTTGAGGGATGAGACCATCTCTTGAGCTAGAAAAACATTATCTCCAAGAAGCCTTGGTTTGACAAATCCAGATGGTCCCAAGGAAATAAGTTGAGGCCATAAAAGAGATAATTTGTCAGTCAAAATTCTAGAAAATATTTTGCTAACAAATGTACAAAGAGAAATTGGCCTAAAGTCTGCAAAGGTCCGAGGACTATACCATCTTCGAAATAAGGACCAGTACAGTACTTCCAATTGCTACAGGTAGTGGCATACCTGCAAAGAATTCCTGTGTAGCACTAAATACATCGTTAGCTACTATCTCCCAACAGTGTATAAAAAATAACCTGTAAACCCATCGGGTGTAACAGAATGAAAAATTGCCTCCGACTTCTTCCAATGAGGCCGATTTTATAAAACCCTCATTATCAGACTCTAAAAGACTTCTTGAGACTAAAGTCAAAAGTTGTTGAAGATTCTCCTCATTGACTTCTTCAGATGGAATAGGGTTTGAAAGAGTTGAACTCCCTTGCTTGATTTGATCAATGTCTTCCATCCATTCTCCTCTCGCATCTCGAGCCACCTAATCTGCATTCTTGACCGCTTACTGGTGATCGATGCATGAAAAAATTTTGTGTTTCTATCCCTTTCTGCCAGCCACTTTTCTTTTGATTTTTTATGCCAACATGTTTCTTCATGTTTAAGCAATTGAAAAAGACATGAGCTGGAGCCAAATGTAAGTCTTTCCTTATCGAAGCAAATTGATTCACCTCATATTCTTGACATTGATCAACAACTTTTTCAACATCATGAATGCCATCAAGGATATTGCCGAATACTTGTTGACTCCAAGCTCACAGTTGACCCTTCAATCTCTTCAATTTTCAGATAAAACTTGCATGCCATAACCATTTATCGGTAATTCCCAACTCTTGTGTATCTCCTCCAAAAAAGTCGGATGCTCTAACCACATGTGCTGGAATCTAAAAATTTTGGCTTTTGTCTATCAATCTCACCCATCTCTAGTAATAACGGAGAATGATCCGATGCAACCCTATTCAACTGAATGACATGTGATGAAAGAAACCTATCAAACCAATCTTTATTTGCAAGAACTCTATTCAACTGTTTAAAAGCTGTTCTGCCATTCTGAGTTTTGTTTGCCTCTTACGTCGAGCTGGCTGAAATCCAGCCTCATTCACTAATGGCTGCTGTTGAGGTAGTACTGGTTTTCTCCGAATAAGGTAAAAGAATTGATGAAGCTTAAACTGTAATTCACCGCTAGTAAATGGCTATCGTGATACTTTTTCTGAGTCTAACATTGTATTGTATCAATAATGTCGTTCTCTTGAATAAGGAGTTTGGAGTTTTCCTTCACCAAAAACATTCAGTGTTGATCATCACAGAATGATTTACAAACTTTCCTTCGAACTTGCTGACAAGGCTGCTCCAGGCCAGCAGGCGCTGCTTTTACACTAGGGATAGGATGATCCAACGTTGTAGCCTCCTCATGCATAGGCTTCTCGTGAAAGGGATGGACTGCTACCTGTTGAGCCGTCGTTACAGCTGTCAATATGCTGACTTAAGGAATCATAGTTTTTTGCACTGCAGTCGGTTTAGACGGGCCATCCCCACCTGATATGGGTTCAGGCAACCATATTTATTGATGATTAGGGTTACAGTTTAGCCCCTTCAATCTGCTTGGACGATTCGTCTTGTACCTTTGTCTGGATCAGAAAATTAGAATCTGAAGCTAAATTTGTGTTGGATTGCTTTAAAATATCGTTTCCCATCAGTTCATTGGAAAGTAATCGACAAGAATTTTTCGCATGTCCAATGTTCTTACACTTATTGCAGCATTTTGGTAGATCATGGTAGGCAATATATTGCCAAATATCACCTTCTTCCCCATTCCCATTTCTAACACGACGAGGCATGCATTTCGTAAGATTGATCTCAACACACGCACGAGCAAGGCTTGGCCTTGCAATAGTGGTGGTGGACAAATGAACATTCAAAGGATGGCCAACAAATTGAGCAATTGAGTATATGGTAGATTTGTTGAATAAATGTGGATGCAGATCCTCTGACATTAGGCTTTTCAACAGTAACCATAAATGAACGAGTCCACTTTATTATGCGCTATCAAAACCATGGAAAGTCTTAAAACCGCGACACCACATGTGCAAGTAGTCCTCTTTGAGATCGAATTTGATCAAAACATACCGATAACTACTCAAAGCAGTCCTAGGGTATATGAACCCTTGAAATCAATAGCAAGAAAATCTTTACGACCAGATTCCATTGAGGGCCTCCTTATACAAATTTGCCTACAAGTACAAATTTGAATAGAATTGAAAACTTCTAAATCTCTTGCAGTGGAAAAAATCGACATTGGGAGAACTATTAGATAGGATAGAAGCAAAAGAATGGGATAGGGTAGAAGATGATTGCCCTTCCGTCCGTGATTGAAGGCCAGCCATATCTGGGGTTTATTGGAGCCCTAGAACGTCTTGAAGATGGAGAGAGAAGCTCTTAACTTGTTAGTTCTAATACACGTATATATTGTACAATGTAGTTATTCAAATGAATAATTTAACTATTTATGATTTTTTTATCACTCAGATAAATTAGTTAAATTATACAACATAATATGAAATTTTCGTAGATTTTTGTTTGTGTTTAAGTAATTAAATTGTAAAATTTAATTATTTGAATGTTAAAAAAATTTAATGTAGAATTCAATGTAATTTTTTTTTATCTTTGATACAAAATTAAAATTTCTTGTGGATGTCGAAATAGTAAACAGCGTGAATGAAAACAAAAACGTGACAAGTATTTTCATTTATAATCCATTCCATTCTATCATCTAAAAAATTATACTAAATAATGAAAACAAATTACATAGTCCATTTTAACTTAAATTAACAAACAATGAAATAAGAATAAGCATTCTTCCTTATTTTAGGTGGAAAAATATTATGTTTGGATTAACCTTCCACCTCATGCCATTTATTTCATACAAATCATGGGGTAAGTGATACTAAATTAATCATCTAAATAGTCGGAGGAAAATTTAAAATTGGAACACAATGTAAAGAATGTATTTGATGCGTTATAACACCTAGTTATATCATTTATATACTTACAAATTGTTTTTGTAAGTTATATACTTACACACACTTACACATAAAAATAAAACTAGACAGAAATGCATAGTTAAACACTAAGGATGCTCAAAACTAGTTGGCAAAATCTCAAATTTAGTTACATATAACTATAGTTTTCTAAGTTATTAGTATTCCGTTCACTGAATTAAGAAAAGTATATTAGGCTAGGTGGCAAAACCAAGCAATGTGCGGTAGAAATGTTTGTCTATTTTAAGCACTGTATCAATAGTAAACAAATGTTGTATAAACATACAACCAAACAAACAAAAAAACAAAGAAAAAGAAAAACACACCACTTTTAATTTGTAATACTATTTCCTATGAATAAACAAAAAAATAAATAAATTGAGTTTTACTTGAGAATCTACAATTAAATAAAATGACATTCTACCGGTCAAGTTGAGAAATTTTAGAATGAACTGTGAAACTTGACTTTTTGGCCCTGTTGGCCATTTAAAGCCATTAAGACTTAACCTAATATCCTCATTATTATGTGGATTCAACTAATATTCTCCAGAAGAAATTTGAGGATTAGTAACAATATCTTAGTCACAACCTACCAAATGTCACAAAGTTAATAAGATTGTAGTAATTAAATTATACTATTGTCATACTTTATGCATGTTTAACGACTATTTTGTTCGTTGTCAAATACTTTTGTCAATAATACTAATAAACTTGAACAAAATCAATATAGAATAAAAAATTGTAGCAAGTGACAAGATATAAGACATTAAAGTTGTCACTCCTACTATTTATGAGTAACAAGTTGGGAAAGTTGCCACCCTATAAAATATTGCTTTAATATACCCAAATCAAAATCAAAATCAAATATAGTACTAAGTAAAAAAAATTTTAAAAAATAGAAACCCCCCAATTTCACAATAGTTTCCAGTGTTTTCTCTCCTCTCTCTCCAAATCACGGTAGCGGTGTCACCTTTACTTTGAATCATACCATCGCCGCTGCCTTCATTTCAAATCATGCTATCGAAGCAGATGCCTCTATTCCGGACTCCGAGGTGCATTATGTTTCTTTGCTCAGATATTATTCAATTGGCATTCGAATCCTTTTGCTTATACTAGGTATATCCTATATAAGCACATGAAGATTAGGGTCAAGGCTTCGTTCTCCCTGTGCTTGGTGAAGGAACACCAGCACTAGGCGGTGTGTTAAGAAAGAAAAGATTTTCACAAAATTGAGAGCAAAAATTTTGAAATAAAGGAACCACTCTCTTTATTAATGAATAATTTGTACAATATTGGAAAAGAAGAGTTTTGGAAACTTTACACATGGTGAATTGAGATTGACATAAACCCAATGAATAGCTCCAAAACAAGAAAAAATACAAGTAGAGAATTGATAGAGTTAAAATTTTACTCATATTTGCCATCAATTGCTACAAGATTTACTTAAAGAAGCAGTACAATAACTACTATAACTAATTCTGCTGACGTGGCCACTGAGCTACAACTACCATCCAACTGCCATAATCACGTTTCCCGAATTTATCTGGTAGCAGTTCAACTCATTCGAGCTGACACCTCATTTTGCTTCATATCATATTGCCCCATGAAGAAACACCTTTGTCCACAAGGCTTTCGCAAATTCATTGAGGGAAATGGAGCTGCAAATTATCATAGTCTTCTGATAACTCTAGTAAACTAGAGTTATTTTCATCTAAATTATAACATTTTGATAGTTTAAATCCCGAATTTTGGGTAAGTAATTGAAGACTTTAGTTAATTTCTTTCATATGTGTTTGTATTTCTGTTCTTGATTAAATATGATAAGTTTTCATTAAATTTTTAGTTCAATTAATTGCTTAATGGTGTTAATATTATGCAGTTCAAAATTAGAAGTTGGAGTCGAGATCGCGATCTCAAACTCTCCATATCCCGATCCCGACTCGGAAAATTATCTTAATGTATTAGAGTTGAGATTGCGATCTCAATTGTTCCATATCGCGATCTCAACTCGGAAAATTGCCTTAACGTATTAGAGTCGAGATCGTGATCTCAATTGTTCCATATCGCGATCTCGACTCGCTGAGAGTTAAGTTGTAAAGGCAATTTGGCAAACTTTCAGCCAACAACTCCTAATTTTTTGCCTTGTGTAACTTTAAATAAAAAGCAAGAAATTATCAAGAACCCTAATTTTATTTAAGAAGATCTCAATTTCTTGCATTAATTTCTAGATAATTCCTAGTGGGCTTTCTCTATTTTTATCAAAAATCCAAAAATACTTAGATTTCAAGTTTAACTCTTTCCAATTTCTAGTTTAGAAATGGTTGCTTTTAGTCTTCAAGGTT
Organism: Cinchona pubescens; assembly: GCA_025175665.1. Lineage (NCBI taxonomy): Eukaryota > Viridiplantae > Streptophyta > Magnoliopsida > Gentianales > Rubiaceae > Cinchona > Cinchona pubescens. The sequence continues at coordinate 19,210 of JANKKI010000132.1, forward strand.
TCTTATTTGTAGTCCTTTTAATTGGTTAATTTACTTGCTTTTAATTTTATTCTTAATTTGGTTAATTTAGGTTAGAATTAAGTGCTTTCCTTTACTTGCTTTTACTAGAATAGATTAACTAGTTTTCTTAATATCGTAATTGGTTATTTGCACTTACTTGCTTTTTAGTCAATCTAGCTTAAAATTAAGTTTTCATTGCTTTCATTTAATTATGGTTTTTATTAGAATAGTTTCATCATCCATTGTTTGATTTTGCTTAACTAGACAAAGATCCGTAAATCTTGGTAATTTGCCTTCCAACAATCCTTGTTGGACGGTACCCATTCATCCTATACCACTATCAACTCCGTATACTTGCGGAAGTTAGCAAGAGTATAGTGACAATTAACCAACTTGTCTCTTGTTTGTCCTTCCAAAGTTAAATTCTACCTAACGAAGCAATCAAGTTTTGGCGCCGTTACTAATAAATCAAATTTCTTAGGTGTTATAGTTGAATCCTGTCTATAGATGTGTATAAGAGACAGGTGTAGGGCTTCTCATTGGAATTGACTTGGAATTTCAATTGACTATTTGCCTTGGTTGTGTATAGTGCATCGTAAGAGGAGCTCAAGGGCCATTCATTTCTTAGACAAGGAATGGGAGAAAGTGCTAAGAGAAATTCAAAGGTTGAGAAGGATACAACAAGAGTAAGAAAGGATAGAGATGGAAAATGCAAATGCTCATCAAAGGAATGTGAACATGGAAAACGAAGAAGAAGAGGTAGTTGGAAATAATGGGATTGGTGGCTATGGGAATGGTAATGGCTTGAATGGGAATGGTAATGGCTTGAATGGGAATGGAAGGCCATTGAAGGAGTATGCTTTACCCAATTTTGATGGGGCGAACTCGAGCATTGCATAGATGCCTGTGCAAGCCAACAATTTTGAAATCAAGCTTGCCTTAATCCAAATGCTTCAAGCCCATGCCATGTTCTGAGGTGGACCAAATGAGAAGCCCTACACATCAGACACCTCATGAATTTTGATAGAAGTCTTCATATTCAAATTTATGGAGTACACCCATTGTATGGATGAGGGTGTTTCATTTTTCTCTTCATGATAGGGCAAAGTCATGGTTGCAATCCCACGCCTAAAGAACATTCACCACTTGGAACCAACTTGCTCAAGATTTCTTGGCGAAAGTACTTTCCTCCCGCAAGAACCGCCAAATTGAGGAATGAAATTACCTCATTCAAAGAAGATGTTGGTGAAAGCCTAGGGCAAGTTTAGGAAAGATTCAAAGAGTTGCTAAGAAAATGCCTTCATCACGCCATTTCTTTGTGGCTTCAAATCCAAATCTTTTATAATGGTTTACTTCAAGAGACGAAATTCATCGTAGATGCCTCCACCGACGGCTCTATCTCATATAAGACTCTGGAAGAAGCTTAAGAGTTTTAAATAGGATGGCATACAACCACTACTATCATGGACTGATAACTCCACCGGTGGTTCAACACCAAGCTAATCAAGCCAATACAAATAGTGGAGCGTTGAATCTAAACATGCAAGATGCCCTTTGGCACAACAAAGCATGTTCATGAGTGTGACGAACAACATGGCAAAGGTGTTGGAGAATCTAGGGAACCTAGTAGTGTAAATGCTATGACTTCTTCTCCAACTCAACCAAGCATGACATGTGATTTTTGTGGAGGCAGCCATGCAAATAGACAATGTGAGATGCCATATGGAGCTAATGAGCTAATCAATTATGTGGCTAATCAATCATCATTTCCAAGGAACCAATCCGGATCTTATGGGAGCACATATAATCCTTCTTGAAGGAATCACTCAAATTTCTCATGGAGTACACTAACAACCAATCCAATCCTCCTTACCAACCAAATCCCCCCACCTCAAAATGCCCAATATACTCAAGCCTCAAGTTCCACACCTAGATCATATCAACTGCCAAATCAAAGAAATTTCCAACCCAACTCATATCAACCTTTCCCCCACCCTTCATTTTAAAACCAACAACAAAGACCTCCTTGCCATTATGCAAATTCTTCCCAACCCATGTATCATGATCAATATGATCCCAGAGAGAATTTGGGTGAAAAAGGTTGAAAAAGAAAAGCTGAGTATTTGAGAAGAGAATTGGATAGGAAAATGGAAGAGCATAAAAGAGATTATGAGAAATTGAAGGCTTCAACAAGGAATTTGGAGATTCAATTTGGGCAATTGGCAAGGTTGAATAATGACAAACCTATTGGGAATTTCTGAGTGATACTATTCCAAACCCCAAGGAGCAATGCAATGCCATAACCCTAAGGAGTGGAAAAGAATTAGTTAAATCTAAGGAGAAGAATCTTTGGAGGAAGGAAGCAAGAAACAACATCTAGATGTAGTATAAGAATGAAAGGGAAGTGGTTGATGATGAAGCCAAGAAGGAACAAAAGAATGAGATCAAGGTATCCAAGAAGAAGCATATGGAGGAACCTTTGAAGATAGACCCATCAATAAAAGTGCCATTCTATAACCTTAACGACTCATTGATCCAAGAAAGGAGGAAAAAGACAAGCAATTCAACCATTTCTTGGATATCTTGAAAAAGATTAATGTAACATTCCTTTCATTGACGTTCTCACCAAGATGCCCAACTATGCTCGTTTCATGAAGGATATTTTGGCAAGGAAGCGAAAGTGGGATGATGATGAGAAAGTATGTCTTGATGCCCAATGTAGTGCCATTGTTCAAAGACGGTTGCCCCCTAAACTTAAAGATCCCGGTAGTTTTATGATACCGGTGAATGTTGTAGGAAAAACGTGGCATCGATCACTTTGTGATTTAGGGGCAAGCATAAATATCATGCCAAGTCATCTATAACAAGTTAGGGATCAACAATGTCAAGCCAACTAATATCACACTCCAATTGGCGGATTTATCCTAGAGGAAACCATATGGCTTGTTGGAAGATGTGCTTGTACAAGTTGAAAATTTGGTATTTCCCGTTGATTTCTTTGTGTTAGATACGGGTGAAGAATTGGTTTAGTGAGATTCCATTGATTCTAGGGAGACCTTTCTTGTCCGCTCATGCATTTATTGATGTGAATAAAGGGAAGTTGATCTTACGAGTTGAAAATGAATCAATTGAATTTGATGTGTTTGAATATAATGACAATATTCCCATTGTTGAAGATAAATGTACTAATCAATCTCTTAATTCTATCCTTGCTAGGTCAAATGAAGAGCAAAATGAAGTTAACAAAGACAATTCGCTCAAGCAAGTGTTGGAAATAAATGAGGATCCGAGAAATAAATTGAAAGAAAAACCACCCAATAAGGGATGTGTGTTGACGAAGGATGAAGAGAGTTTTGCAAAGAATATGCAAAATGGCGATGCCAAGAAATTGAGAAGGCACAAAAAGAAAAGAAAATGGTTTGAGAAACAATTGGAGATGTTAATTGGGGCACTAGAGATGGCTAAGGCTAGAAAGAAAGGACTTGTGCATGGAAAACCCGAAAATCAAGCTTTAATCATGAAGAAAAAGGGGGATCAAACTTTTTTCGTGGAAACCGAAAGGGAAAGGAGGATCAATCATCCTGAATTACTTGGAATAAAGTCTATGCCATTATCAAGCTAGTGACTATAAAGAGCGCTTCTTGGGAGGCAACCCAAGTCTTTAATTTAGTTGGGTCCTTAGCCACTCTTTATGTGATTTTTAATTGGCTTGATTTTGAGTAAATTGGTTTGAATTAGGTTAGAACTTTTGTTTAAAAAAAAAAAAGCTGAGTTTTTTAATTGAATAAATGGCGCTAAAGAATAAGTGAAAATTGTCATCCTAACTAGTGAATTTTTTGTTTTTAGGTTATCCTTGCAAATGGAGAAAAGTGGTCAAGAGTGGAGCAATTTCGGCTAAGTGTGAAAAATTCACTTTGTAGAAGTTGAGCTCCAGATCGCGATCTCAAATTTGAGATTGCAGTCTCAAACTCAAACATTTGGAGGCAGAATGGTCATTTAGTCGAGATTTCGATCTCAACTCCAAACTTCTGCAAAGACTATAAGAGATCGCGATCTCAAATTTGAGATCGCGATATAAACTCCTTCAAGATCGCGATCTCAATATCAGGCCAGATTGTGATCTCGAAGGGCAGAGTCATTTTTTTAAAAAGCCCTTTGTTCTTCTCTTTTCATAAATTTCTCTATCATTCTTCTTCTCTCAACCGAAAACCCTAACCCCAATCCCTCAAAATTCTTCCGTCATCTTCACTAAAAATCACTTTAAACTCCACACCCATCACTAATATCATTCTATTTTTCTCTGGGAACATCAAAGCTAACATTTTTTTGGAGGATACTTGGAGAAATTTGAACTTCAAGGGGGATTGATACACAAGCATTTTTTGGGAAATTTCAATTCGAAAAAAAAAGGGTAATATCCTTCCTTGGGTTTTTAGTTTTAATTGATAATTTGTTAAAGATAATTGTGGGGTTTTGTGGAATAAATTGTGGAGAAATTTGTGGTATTCAATTGTTGAATTTTGGACAATAATTGGTATGAATTTCTTTTAGGAGAATTGTGATATTGATTTGTCCAATCGTTTGAATTATTGACTTGACACTTGATTTGATTGATTTGGAATTGAAATACTTGGAAATTTGTTGGAAATTGTTGATTGTGATTTTGTAGTTGTGGTTCTTGATTGGGGGTTGAATTCTTAAATTGTTGATTGAATTTTGTTGATCAAAATGACAAAAGGGGTTTATGGCAGTGCTGAAAGAAGAGTTAGAATAAGAGGAAGAGGAACCGGGTCAAGGAAAAGGAAGTTCGGAGAAGGTACTAGTGGAGAAGGGGGTTCAGAATAGCCATTTGAGGTCTCTTGAACAAATTGAACCTCAGTTCTCAAGTGATAAGGCTCAACAATTGTACAAGAATAATGAGAAACATGAGGTGATTAGGGAATGAAACTTTGACCTAACAATGCATTGGGGAATTTATGAAGATGCTAGACGAGCTGAAGAGGAACAAATTAGGTCACGGCACTGGGAAGGTTTCAATACTCAAGTTGACCCCGGTGCTACCCAACTAGTCAAGGACTTTCATTGCAATTTATGTGAATTAGAGGATGGCAAGGTACGCATACGGGGGGTTTTAGTAGATTTAGTTCTGATGTGATCAATGCATATTTCAACATACCCCCCGTACCTTATAATCAATACTTGGCATTTTTGAATAATAAAGATAAGGATATGAATGCAATCAAAGATGGCATTTGTGATAGAAGGGTTGATTGGATTAAGAGTATTTCGTCTGCCACTGAGTTGAAATTTGCTCATCAAGGACTCTCATTAATGGCTAAGCTATGGTTTTATTTTATTAGTAGCCGTATTTGGGGGTCCAATGCTGTGAGCTTTATCCAAAGTGACAAAGTACTCTTAGTTTATGCCATCATGATTGGGGTGTGATATATTGGTCACCTTATTAGATAGGGGTTTTTGGAGAGTGAAAGTTCTGGACAACCTATATTTTACGCCCCTAGTCTAATTCACCATCTTTGCACCATAGTAGGTTGCCCGATTGGTGTAGTTAGAACCATTGACACATCCAAGAGGATGGATTAATCGGGAATATGTCAATAGGATGGTGAGAGAATATGAAAAGTACCACCAGGAGGAGCACCCTACCCAGCCACAGCCACCACCACCTCAGAGTGTTTCAATGATTTCAATACCCCTAGGTTTTGTGTTTAATGCTCCGGTAAATAAAGAAGAAAGGAATGATCTATAAGGGTATTGGTCGTATAGTCAAATGGTGATGCACAACAACTTGACCGTCATTGAAGAAGCTTTGAAGATTACCTCATTAGGCACATGGGTCTAGCCACCATCATCTCCGGCATGGCACTTTGGTCCACCTCGTGGATAGTACTACACACCACCGGCGGCTACCACACATCATGAGGGATCTAGCTACGCGGGTGTGACCGGAGGGGACATGGATGATGATCATGAAGAGGCCCAACCTAGTGACGCTAAGGAGGATCAAGAAGAGATGGAATGAGGAGATGAATGCCACCACACATCTTGATGCACATGGATGAAGACTAACCCTGATCACTGGATTGATTTGATGGATGATGATACATCTCTCTGTTTATTGATTGAACACCATAACTTTTGATTACTTTGGATTACTTTTGTTTTACTTTTAGTCTTTGGAATTGAAGTATTTTAGTTTTTCTTTTTAAGTAGTTTGGCTAATGGCCTTAAGCTGACGCCAAGTAGCTAATTATTTTGATGCTTCATGGATTGAATCTCTTGTGGAATCTCATGTTTGACACTTGGTGAAGTTTGGTCATTGCTTAATAAAAGTAGAGTGGCTAAGGACCCTAAGCTGATGCCATCTTTACATTAGTTGATGAGTTGAATTGAATGCTAATTTTGTTTGAATCATGAATGGTGAGATGCATGGCACAGTTTACTATTCTTAGCATTCCTACTCAATTTTAGTTCTTAGTTTATAGCTATATCATGATTCGAGTAGTTTTTGTTAATTTTGGGTATGTCTTTATGATTAATTTTGGGTGAGTGGAAAGGATGATTTATTCATCAATTAGAATAAAAGAGACAAGTTTGGGGGTGTCTATTTCTTTGTGTTGGGAATGGTTATTTTATACATATTATTGCCACTTGATGTTTAATGAATGGAAAATTGATCAATTAGGTACTCAATTATGATAAATTTTGATGTTCAATGCTTTATGATAGAAGTATATAATTGATTCATTTCAAGAATTTTTGTGTGAGTGAGTAGTTCGTTTGCAACATAAAGAATTCATAAACTTGGCATTACTATTTTTCAAAAAGAAGTGCTAAAATTTTAGAAAAAATTATTTGAAATGTTATTTCTGATCAAATCATTTATATTATTTGGTTGATGAACTATCTTTTGCGAAGAAATGAGTTAAATTAAGTAGAAAGAATTTTGGGACATTTCGTGTGTTTGCATAGGGAATGTTTTTCTAACTTGTGAATAATTGACATTCAAGATTAATTTTAGGTACATTTCACTCATTTTCCTTGGTTTTGGGCCGAAGAATCCAAACAAAAAAAATATTAGGAATAAGGCGAGTACAGGATTCCGACATGTACCCATGTTGTTTCTCCAAAATAAGCCATTAGAGTAGTCATAAGGCGAGTACGGGATTCCGACATGTACCCATGTTGTTTCTCTGAATTAAGCCTTTAGAAATTGCGTTATCTTATACCAATAAGTTAAGGAGTAAATGTTTGTAATACTTATCATTAATATCATATTACTTATTCCTTGTTAGAGGTTTATTCCCGAAATGTGTGACATTTGCATTTAAATTGATTCCTAATTGAACTTCTATTTTCGTGATGCCTAGTCGAAATAGTTGACTAACTTCATAATATTTGTGATTTGAGAAGTAATGATGTTTCAAATGAAAAGAACTAAGTTTTTTGGTAACTCTTTTTGAGAATGGTAATGGTTGGTGATGCGAAATCTTGTGTAGTGAATGAATGTGTGCTTCTATGAAGAACAAAATTTTAATTTTGGATTGATTCACTCATATACTTCACATGAAATCACGTAGTATTGAACGTTACATGAGAGATTTCCAAATTGTTCTAAGTACATCCATGATTCATCAAGTGTCACTTCAACTTTGGAGGTGTTTATATGTTTGAGTCTTAGTAGGCATCTTTTAATTTTAATTTTTGTTTTACTCGGGACTAGCAAAACACTAAGTTTGAGGGTGTGATAACTCCAGTAAACTAGAGTTATTTTTCACTAAATTATAGCATTTTGATAATTTAAATCCCAAATTTTGGGTAAGTAATTGAAAACTTTAGTTAATTTCTTTCATATGTGTTTGTATTTCCGTTCTTGATTAAATGTGATAAGTTTTCATTAAATTTTCAGTTCAATTAATTGCTTAATGGTGTTAATATTATGCAGGTCATAATTAGAGGTTGGAAGCCAGAATGCACAAAATTCAAAGGACCAAATTGTAATAATGGAATAAATGAAGAATGCTGAGAAGAGAGTTGAGATCGCGATCTCAAACTTTCCATATCGCGATCTCTGAACAATTGAGTTGCGATCTAGCCTCGGGAAATTGTCTTAATGTATTAGAGTCGAGATCGCGAACTCAATTGTTCCACATCGCAATCTCAACTCGGGAAATTGCCTCAATGTATTAGAGTCGAGATCGCGAACTCAATTGTTCCATATCGCAATCTCAACTCGAGAAATTGCCTTAATGTATTAGAGTCAAGATTGCAATCTCAATTGTTCCATATCGTGATCTCGACTTGCTGAGAGTTAAGTTGTAAGGGCAATTTGGTAAACTTTCAGCCAACAATTCCTGATTGATTTGCCTTCTTATAACATTATCACTATTTAAGCTACTTAAAAATTAGGAAGTAGAATAAGTAGTAGATAGTTAGCGGATTTTAGGATAGTTTAGGATCCAAGTTTTCCTCTTTAATAGAATTTTCTCTTTAATTGTCTCTTAGATATTCTTTTAATTTCTTATCAAGTTGAAATTTTGATTAGATAATTGTAGTGGGTTAATCGCAAGCTTCGCGTAGATATAATTTTTTTTTCGCTTTCCTTTAGTCAAATTTAGTAAGAATTTCTTTACTTGCAATCTAGGGTTTTTAGGAAAATTAGGGTTCTTGATAATTTCTTGCTTTTTATATAATAATTCTCAATTTCTTGCATTAATTTCTAGTTAATTCCTAGTGGGCTTTCTGTATTTTTATCAAAAATCCAGAAATACTTCGATTTCAAGTTTAACTCTTTCCAATTTCTAGTTTAGAAATGGTTGCTTTTAGTCTTCAAAGTTTCTTATTTGTAGTCCTTTTAATTGGGTAATTTGCTTGCTTTTATTTTTAGTCTTAATTTGGTTAATTTAGGTTAGAATTAAGTGTTTTCTTTTACTTGCTTTTAGTAGAATAGATTAACTAGTTTCTTAATATCGTAATTGGTTATTTTCACTTTACTTCCTTTTTAGGTAATCTAGCTTAAAATTAAGGTTCATTGCTTTCATTTAATTATGGTTTTTATTAGAATAGTTTCATCATCCATTGTTTGATTTTGCTTAACTACAAAAATCAATTCGTAAATCTCGGTAATTGCCTTCCCATAATCCTTGTGGGACGATACCCACTCATCCTATGCCATTATCAACTCCGTATACTTGCGGAAGTTAGGTAGAGTATAGTGAATTAGTGTGGTTAATTATTGCTTGTTTGTCCTTTCATAGTTGAATTCTACCTAGCGAAGCAATCATCTTCCCAGGTTGCATCTTCCTAAAAGGAATTAGACCACCGAATTAACACTTGAACAATAAGCAAATGACCTTTCTTCTGCAACCTCCTACCCAAAGCTGCCATAGGGAATTTAGGAACCTCAGAACAAGGGACCTGGGATAGAGTTGAAATAACTAGATTAGTGCCATGTTTCTTCTTCAACGGAGCAACATGGAAAGTGGGATGAATCCTAGAATAAATAGGTAAATTCAATTGATAGGCAATCTTGGCAACTCTTTGAATCACCGAAAAAAGACCAAAATACCTAGGACCAAGCTTCTCAAAACTCCTTCTGACCAAAGAATGTTTCCATGTAAGGCTGGAATTTGATATAATCCTAGTCCCCATTGCCAAATTGTCTATTTGATCTGATGTCTCTTATACTTGCTTCATGCTATTTTGTGCTCTTTTTAAATGGAACTTAAGCAACCAAATGATTGCCTCTCTGGCCACCATACTCCTAGCCACTTGCTCATTAGGAGTAGTACTAGCCAAGTAAGGAGTATGAAGGAAAGGTGGCCGCCCATAGAGAATTTGATAAAGGTTGAAACTAGCAGCAATTTGAAAGATGGTATTATACTACCACCTAGCCATAGAAAGCCATTGTAACCATTTCTTAGGTTGATCTCCTACCGTGCGCCTTATGTAGGTCTCTAAGCACCTATTACGGACTTCATTTTGGCGATCTGTTTGGGGGTGATAGGAAGAGGAATACAAAATTTGAACCTTGAACACATTGTAGAAGTAAACTTGAGCTACCATCTCAGCCATATATGGGTGATTTAAGGCTATAAAATATGTTGATTTACTCAATTTGTCTACCACCACTAGAATTACAAACTTACCAGTAAAAATAGGAAGTCCATCTATAAATTCCATAGAAACATCCATCCAATCATGATCTGGAACAATTAAAGGTTGTAAAAGGATAGGAGTAGCTATTGTCTCATATTTATTTCATTGGCACACATCGCAAGCTTGAATATACTGACTAACCTGAGCATGCATTCCCTTCTAACATAGCATAACAAACACCTTGTAGTAAGTAGCATGGGTTCGAAAGTGCCTCCCAGAGGATTAAGCATGGTACAATTCCAAGAGTTTAGTTCTCAAGGTAACATTGTCTCCTACTACTAGCTTTCCTTTACTTTTCAAAACCCTTTGATCCGAAATATTATGGTGGTGACTCGTGCTATCTTTGAGTTTGTCCTACATAATGGTACTAAATTTTAGCATTCTCCTCCCAACATTTCTGAATTTGCAAACACAAATAAAAAGTGTGTTGATGACCTTTAAGTTAGCTAAAACTTGTTGGTGCTGGTCACAGGATAGCCTTGAAAGAGCATCCACCACAACATTATCATGGCCCTTCTTATATAAGATTTCAGAGTCATATCCCATTAGTTTAGCTAGCCACTTCTGCTGAGCTGGGCAAGAGATCCTCTAATCCATAAGAACTTAAGACTTTGATGATCAATCTTAGTCTTGAAATATACCCCAACCAAAATAAGGTTTCCATTGTTGCACAGCCATGACTATAGGTAGCACCTCTTTCTCATAGGTAGACAGAGCTAAATTTTTAAGGGCCAATGCTTTACTCATATAAGCAAGAGGTCTTCCTTTCTGTATTAGTATTGCCCCAATTCCTACTCCACAAGCATCTACTTCAATGGTGAATTCTACAGTAAAATCAAGCATAACTAACACTGGGGCAGTATTTAAGGCTTTCTTCAACTCAATCAAAGCTTTTCAGCTTGCTCATTCTAGGAAAATTCCTCTTTCTTAAGTAAATCAAGAAGTGGTCTATAAATAATCCCATATAAAGCAATAAATCTCCTTTAATACCCTGTGAGGTCCAAGAATTTCCTTAGATGCTTGTGATTTCTAGGTCTAGGTCAGTTGATCATAGCTTCCACGTTATTTGGATCCATGACCACCTCTTTTAGTGAGATAATGTTACCTAGATTATCAATCTTCTAGGGCCCAAAAGCACATTTACTCTTTTTCACATACAATTGATTGGCCTTCAAAATAGAAAATGACTGCTCTAGATGTAACAAGTGACCTCCCAAGACTTGCTAGAAATTAGAATATCATTAGAAAAAAAATACTAGAATGAACCTTCTCATGTATTACATGAAGATAGAGTTCATCAGGCTTTGAAAGGCGGAAGGAGCATTGTGTATCCAAATGACAGAAGAAATTCATAATCGCCCTTCAACAGTTCTGAAAGCTGTCTATGTCTCTTAGACATCCTTAATGTGTATCCTTACCAAATTAGGATCCTAATCTTAAGGACTTAGTGAAAATTTTGGCACCATGTAATTCATCCAGCAATTCTTCAGTCACTGGTATAGGAACTTGTCCTTAATGGTAATTTGGTTGAGTTCCTTATAATCTCTGCACATTCTCTAGGTTCCATCCTTCTTTTTAGGTTCCATCCTTATTTTTAACAAAAATTACAGGTGAAGAAAATGGATTAACACTAAGCTTGATCACAAGATTTTTAACATTTCTACTATATGTATCTCAATCTCATCCTTTGGTAGGCAGGAAATTTTATATTGTCTAACATTATTAGGTTTAGTACCATATTAATAAGGGAATTTGATGATCACGCTCCCTGGAGAAAGTAAGGCAGTTAGTTCTTGAAACATATCAGTAAAAGAAAACAACAAATTATGATTGTTGGGGTGAGTTTCAAGGTTGCCTTACGCTTAATTATGATCCAGTGATCTAATATGACAACTAGAGCTATTCAGTTACATCTAATGAATATAACTTTACTTGATCCACATGAGTTATCTTTCGCATCATCCTTGCAAATTGTTTAGCAGATGAGCTTGATGAATGGTTGAGTGGATCCCCTCAACACATCTTTCTTTTCCCCTTGAATAAATTCCATTCTTTCCAGTTGATATCTCCCAGAATAACCAGCCATTGAAAGCCAAAATCATCTCACAACCTCCCACAAGAAATATTCTCATATCAGACTTAAACTACACCTCCTGCATTTTCCAAGAGAACCCCTACATTGCGTAGTAGTATACACTTCCCTTCTGTTAGCCATAAAAATCTTCATAGGATTAGTATTTACAATCTTGCATCCTAGTCATTTCGCTGTATCACGATGTAAGAAGTTGTGACTAGTTCCTCTATCAATCGAGATATGTACCAACTATTTATTCACATGACCAACTGCCCTCATGGCTCAAAAATTGGGAATTCCCAACATAGCATGTAGGGAAATTGTGGGTAACTTCAGGAATGGAGTCTTGATTCCGATTTTGGCCTTGTATCCTCACTGATGACCAATGTGGTTTTCTTCCGATCTCGTCAATCTCATAGTATAGTCTAGTCTTTTTGGCATGAACATTCTCTCTCCAGCCTAAATTTTGTTTTTAATCCACTCAAGAAACAACTTATGGCATACTCCTCAATGAAGAACTCTATAGTTAATAGTCTTCGAAATTGTTCTGTACTCTCTAACCCTACCTTGTTACATTAAACACATCAAGTCTGACATAGGATCATCATAGAGAGCCTTACCAAATTCATCTCCCATTGTCCTACAGTATTCATCCCAAGAAGGCAATTCTCTAGTCAGCCTTGTTTTCACTAACGTGTGGTGCCATTTCAACGCCTTTGCTTCTAAAAGAATTAAAACTAGTTTCACTTTCATCTCGGCTAGAGTTTCATCCACTTCAAAAAATGCCCACTCCTGAACAACCATTCCTGCAAGTTTGCACCATTGAATCTAGAGAAATCAATCTTGGAAAATCTTGTGGATGCCAGGTGTTGTTGATTGGATTGTTGAAATCCCCGATTACCCTCTCTATTGAAAGATAGAGAAACTCTATTCTGATTCTCTTGCAAGAATTGATGCCCCAATTCCATCAACATATTCCTTAGTTCAGACAATTATTTCTCCATCTATTCATGATAATCCTTCATATCTATTGAACCATATTTCTAAATGATTCCTCCATCTTTCTCAAATCTTGAGAGCGAGTACCTTCTGTAGTAGCTACCGAGGATTGACAGCTCTGGTACCAACTATTAAGAAAGAAAAGATTTTCATAGAATTGATAGCAAGAATTTGGAAATGATAGAACCACTCTCTTTATTAATGAATAATTGGTACAATTCGAGAAACTAATTGGACATCAATAGTTCTGAAAACTGTACCGAAGGGGAATTGAGATTGAAATAAACCCAAGGAACAATTCTGAAAGAAGAAAAAATACGAGGGAAGAATTGGGAGAGTTACAATTTTATTCATAACTGCCACTAATTGCTACAGGATCTACTTAAAGCAACCATACAACAACTACGGTAACTAATTCTGCTAATGTGGGCAGTAAGTTGCAACTGCCATCTAGTTGTCAAAACCACCTTGCCCTCAACTATCCATAGCACTTCAACTCATTCTGAGACACTCATCATTTTGCCTCATATCATGGTGACTCCCGGAGCCGGTGGAGGTATTGGTTCATAGCTTTCCAGATTTTGAGATGTGTAATTCTAAGAGAGCACTAGCTACGATCTGCATTCGCGACACAGGAGCTGTTGATACCGCGACTAGTGAAAATATTTTTAAACTAATTAGATTGTGCCATACATCACCATTATTCGCTCCAAGGTTTGACTTTCTTCGACATTGTTCTTCAACTTTACTGATCATATGTCCCTGCAATCATCAAAATAAATAGCACAGGAAGTACTTCAGTGATGTATCCAAATAAAGGTAAAGTTGATTAATAAATTATTTATCAGATGATAATTAATTAGTTGATTGGCATTTTGTTTCAGGAGTGTAGTTCTTCTTCCTAAATGCTAAAATTGCTTCTATGTATCAGCTTTTCTCTAGAGTATGATTTTCTAGACTATTTTTTGAAATTATTTGACTAGGATTTACAATTTTCTTATTCAGTTAAGCTAAAAAAATTCATGTTTGGTTTGGAGATAACTAATTGGGATTTAGAAATGAAAATTCAATATCTTTTGATGAATCGTGACATTATGCTCAAATTTATTTAATACAGGTATTAACGAAACTAAGAATTTTTATTGAAAAGTTTTTAAAATATGAATTATATTGCTTGTTTTGAAGGAAAATTAAATAGGTTTTAATTTTTGATTTTGATCCCATCTTATATTTTGGAATTCATGACAGATATTTGTAAAGAACAAAGGGAAACTGTATTTGTTTTATGCTTTGTTTGTTGAACTATGATTGGCCAAATATGAAGTTCAATGAAACTGTCATGCATAAACCACAACAAATTTTGGTTGGATAGATTTCTATATAGATGGAACATGTCCTATATTTTCACTTTTTGTCATTAACATTTTTTACAATTCTACGGGAGTATGTTTTTGTGGACTAGAAGTGATGTTCTTCTTAGAACAACTTAATTCTTATTTTCTTTCAATTTTTTAGCACAAACCTATCTCGGCTTGAGTTTGACAGCCTAACCTAAACTGATCGAAGTATCTTCCTTCATTTTCCTTAACTATATTCATATAAGGTTAACATGATTGCATTGTGCCAATTATTGGAGTATTCTAGATAATAATATATCTCTTGTTACTCAAATAACTTATACACCTAATTCTGCTTTTAAGGGCATAGTTCATTTACCAACATCAAATTCTTAAAAAATTTATATGTTTCTTTCATGTGTAGTTTTGGATGCGCATGAGGAAGATTAGACCACATGATACACTTGATATAATAAATGGGTTTACTATCCAAATAAAAATTGATGCAGAAGAGGTTATTTTATTTACCTTGCTTGTGTAAGTATTTAACTGACTTCGATATTTATGTCAATATAATCATTGAATGCTATTTTTTTGTAGGTTTAGGACATGTTCTTTGTAACTGTAGGCTTAGTAAAACAAATTCAGGTTAGGAAACCTTATTTAGTTCGGGAGGGATTTGGGTCTGAAACAGTGATACCTAAAAACTTATGGGTTTAATCTGAGAGAATGTTTTGTTGTTACTTGTAAATCATTAGGGCTTCTATGTTAGTGTCTTAAACCTTGAAGGACCTACTGAGTAAATTTGAAGAAGTTACTAATTAATTTGACGTAACTTCTCTTTGTCAGTTTCTTTCAACGCTTCCTAGTTCTAACATTAGACTTCTTACCAAAGAAGAGGGACAAGGAGGGGACATGACAGTTCTAGGGGGGAATTTTAAAAGAGATCTTGCTAATGAAGGTAATTCTTGTTTTCCTTGGCTTTTAGTATCTTTATATGGTTGTCTAGTGCCTTTTGGTTTAAAAGTTTATGAATTTAGGGTTCTTATAAAACTAGGGTTTTTGGGTTGAGTCAATTAAAATATTGTGGGATTAATTTTATGTCCCAAATGGAAATACATGTCGATCTGAGCATTAATATCCAGTTTAGTGGTATACCACCATGACTTAATCATAGTGATATTTTTTTTCTTGTCTAAATTAATGGTGGGGTGAAATTGTATATAAATTAATATTTGAAGTCATGGTTCTTCACTAAGAATGGATATTGGTGTTTCTGTAAACGTCAATTTCTTCTAAAGTTTAGAAGAAATTGAAAATGAACTAGTAATTGATCACATCTAGATGTATAGGAGACTGGAAAAAAAGTAATTATATCATGAAATGTTGATCAATCATTTGGCCAGGCCTGGAACAAGAATATTATGTCCAAGCAATTTCCAAACTTAGCAGGTTGCCTAGGTCTTTTCTCTAGTGCCAGTTCACTATGTTTTGGTCGGGAGTTTGTCCGTTTGAACGTTGAGTCTTTTTAGAGTTTTTGTATTACAAATGTTTTGCAAAATCTTCTTTTATATTTGTTTTGGTGTGAGTGAACATATAGAGGCAGACCAATAAACCAAATTAACTAAATTTAGAGTTTTCGTCAAGTAAGTGGTTCTTATGTCTTTTCATTATTTTAGTAAATGTTTTGAACTCTATATGATTTATGAAAGTCTGTTGATATATGACGAGGATCGAGCATGTATTAAATGAATTTTCAATAATATGTTATATCTATATATCCCAATTTTTATATAACACTTACCACGAATGTGTTGTATACTGCCTTATGCATATTTGGATCATAGTGAACTTGGTAACATGGATAGGACTATGTTCTCTATATGTTCTGTTTTGTCCCGTTCTATTATGTTTTGGCCCTTTTTAGTAGATTTTTAATAGTTAGACCTGGATCAAGTAGCCGTATTACCCTTGTAAATCTTGATCTTTTCAAAACCTTATTTTGATGATGACATAAACACTTAACTCTGTAAATAAGTTTTTGCAGGTCTGTTATTTGTTCTTGCTAGAGACAGGGCTTTCGGACGCACTGAACCGTCCGAACTAGGTCAAAAACTTCTCGGACGCATTGCACAGTCCGAACGAACAGGGAGAAAGAAATAGGATCCTACTGCTTCTCTTTACGGACGAACATGATCGTCCGAAGCATCTATCAGACGAAGGAACGGACGAATGCACGAACGTCCAAACGAAGCTCTTCAACAATTGCATGAAGATCGGACGCTGTGTCGGACGCATCCAATATGTCTCGGACGTCTGAAACTCCAACGGCTACTTTTTGTGCATTTATTATTTAGCCGTTAGGAAGCAAGTTGCAATTATAGCATTTATTGCTGTGTATCTCTAGATTGCTTTGACATTAAGTAAAAATCATCTAATACATTGAATACAAGCCTTAGAGAAAAGCAATTTGAGTACAAATTGGCTATAGTGCTTTGTTGTATTAGTGTGCAGTTGTGAGTGCAATTCAACTTTGAGTGGAGTGATAATCTTGTTCGAAAGTGTGGCTGTATGTAAGATTCTTGGCTCAACTAAAAGAGTTTTAGTGTGAGCAAGAAGTTTCCTAACTTTGTAAAGATTATTGGCTCACCAAGTGTGTGAAGCATTCTAGTGATTTAATCCTTCAAGCTTGCTAGTTTGGAAGTATTGGTTGTTTAATTTTCTCTCTTTACTTCACTGTTCCATTGATTTTATTATATCCGTTTATATTTGGAAAATCTCAATATTTTTGAAAGTATATTTTTTAAGAAACCTAATTCACCCCCCCCTCTTTGGTTGCTTTGGGACCAACAATTGGTATCAATGCTTGGTCTCATTTTATTGCTTAAACTGCTTTTGAGAAAAGAACTATTATGGCAACCAACAATGCTCTATTCTTTGAGGGTCAATCCGTTACTAGGCCCCCTACGTTTAATGGGGCAAATTTTATTAGTTGGAGAGATAGAATGAAAATATTTCTACAATCTATTGACATTGATTTGTGGTATGTTGTCAATGAAGGTCCTTTTGAAGCTTCTATCATTGATGATCACACAAATAGAAGAAGAGAACAGACAAGGGATGAGCTCATTCTCCACAAGACAAGGCAAACTTGACGCTAAATGCAAAAGCCATGAATGTGCTATATAATGCCTTGGATGCAAATGAATCAACTCGCGTGAAGGGATGCATTTCCGCTAAAGAAATTTGGGATAAATTGTAGGAAATCCACGAAGGGAGCGACGATATTCGTGAGCAAAAGAAATCCTTACTCGATTGCCAAGTATACCTGTCCTTCAAGATGGAACCACATGAGAACATTGACAAAATATACTGTAGGTTCAATGACATTATAAAGGATCTTGAAGCCCTGGGTAAGGAGTACTCTTTGGGTGAAAAAAATAGAAAAATCCTAAATGTTCTATCCAAAGAATGGGATGCATCTGTCTATTGCTACAGAGGAAGCCAAGAATTTAAATTTAATGCCTATTGAATCGCTAATCAATTCTCTTACATCTTATGAATTGAAGTTAAAGGCTAAAGTAGTGGATGATGAAGAAGCAAGGCCAAGAAGGAGCATTGCTCTAAAGACCTCTGGAAGAAGAAGATGAAAACAGCTCCATCAATCTAGAAGATGAAGATCTTGATGAAGGAGATCTTGCACTCATCACCATAGGATTTGTCAAATGCTACATCAACAAACGAAGAATGAGAAGAGGTGGAGCTACAAATTCAAATAATTTCAAAGGAAAGACAAGGCTTGAAATGAAGAAGCAAAACGAAAAATGTTTTGAATGCGTTCAACTCGAACACTTTGCAAATGAGTGTCCTTCCAAGAAAAAGAAGGAAGGAAGAAAACCTAGATTCAATAACTTTCAAATCACATGGGATGATTGCAACTCCGAAGGAGAAGTTGAAGAAGAAATGGAGTCGGCACAAATGGCCTTTATGGCTATTGGAGATGATGAGGTAAATTCTAACTATGACTCCAATGACTCCAATGATGAAGATGATCTTGAAGCTTTCATTTTGAAATTGCATGATGGCTTAAAGGAATCATATGCTAGAAATAAGGAGTTAGTCAAAAAATCAAATGCTTTATTAAATGCTAACTCTAAACTTGTGAATGAAAATAATAGGCTATCACAAGAAAATCGTGATTTGAAGAAAAGAATGCATGTGGGATCCAAGGTCAAGGAAGAACAAGCCTCCCTGAAGAAAAGAATGGATGATTTGAATGCTCTCTTGACTAGAAAGAAATAAAATTATACACATTTAGAAGTGTATAGAAATGTTAGTACTCATCAAAAATTTTGTCACGTTTAGAAGGGATGACTTATGTATTGTAAAACCAAAATCATCTTTATATGGAAATAAAAATATTATTTGTAGATATTGCCAACAACACGGACATGTTAAGAATATGTGTTATGTAAAGAAGAACGAAAAGCTTGGAATGAAAGTTGCATGGATTGTTAACAATTTCACTAACTCAAATGGACCCAAGAAAATGTGGGTACCAAAAGTTATCAATTGATAAGTACTCAACATCACCAACAATGCTAAGTGGTTCATAGATAGTGGATGTTCAAGGCACATGACATTGGGTGATGCTTCTCCTTTCACGAATCTCACATCCAAAAATAGTGGAGAAGTCACTTTTGGAGATAACAATAAAGCAAAATCAATCGGCATTGGTGATGTAGGTAAAAATGGTGAAACTTTGATTAAGAATGTGCTTCTTGTTGATAATTTGAACTATAATTTATTAAGTGTTAGTCAACTTTGTGACAAAAATTTATATGTATTTTTTACCAAGAATGAATGTCTTATTCTTGATAAAAATATGTTGTTTTATTCAAGGGCACTAGGCACAATGATGTTTATGTGATTCATCTTGATAAAATTAGCAAAAGCAATGTAAAATGTCTTACTGCTTCCATAGATGATCCTTGGCTTTGGCATAGAAGACTCTATCATTTTAATATGGATTTGATTGAAAAACTTTCTAAGAAAGATTTGGTAAGAGGTTTGCCAAAACTAAAATTTTTGAAAAATAAAATTTGTGATGCATGCCAATTTGGTAAACAAGTCAAAGTTTCTTTTATAAACCAAAGAATTCTGTGTCTACTCATAAACCTTTAGACTTATTTGGACCTACTCAATATGCTAGTCTTGGTGGTTGCAAATATGTTTTTGTTATTGTAGATGACTATTCTAGGTATACTTGGGTATTATTTCTTGTTCACAAAAATGAGGCGTTTGAAAAATTTGTAAAACTGTTTTCCAAAATTCAAAATTTATTAAATTTAAAAATCATTCGTTTAAGAAGTGACAATGGTGCCGAATTTAAATTTAGAGGTTTTCCCGACTTTTGTGATCACAACGGTATTTCTCATGAATTTTCGGTTGTTAGACTCCCTCAACAAAATGGTGTTGTTGAAAGGAAAAATAGGACTCTTCAAGAAACCGCTAGAACTATGATTAGCGAATGCGACTTACCTCAATACTTTTGGGCCGAAGCGGTTAACACGGCTTGTTATGTCATGAACCGAGTTTTATTGAGATCCTTTTTAAACAAAACACCTTATGAATTCCTCTTTTGTAAAATCAACCCGTTGTGAGCTATTTTAAAGTTTTTGTTGCAAAAGGTTATGCTCAAGAAGAAGGTACTGACTTTGATGAAACCTTTGCTCCTGTGGCTATATTAGAATCCATTCGCATGTTTCTCGCATTTGCATGTTTCAACAATTTCAAATTATTTCAAATGGATGTCAAAAGTGCATTTTTAAATGGTTTTATTGATCAAGAAATTTTCGTTGAACAACCTCCGGGTTTTGAAATTAAAAATCTTCCAAATTATGTTTTCAAACTCTCCAAAGCTTTATATGGTTTGAAACAAGCTCCAAGAGCTTGGTATGAAAGATTAAGTGGTTTCTTGATAGAAAATGGATTCAAAAGAGGTGTAGTTGACACCACTCTTTTTACAAAAATAGATTTGAATGGTTTGTTAATTGTTCAAATCTATGTTGATGATATTATTTTTAGAGCAACTAATGAAATTTTGTGCAAGGACATTTCACATTTAATGCAAAAAGAGTTTGAGATGAGTATGATGTGAAATGATGGGCAAGCTGCAATTTTTCCTCAGACTACAAGTTCATCAAACTAAGGAAGGAATGTTTATTACGCAAATCAAGTACACAAAGGAGCTACTCAAACGATTTGGAATGGAAGATTGCAAACAAGTTGGTACGCCAATGTGCAATTCAACCAAACTTGTTAAAGACGAAGAAGGTAATAGTGTTGATGAAAAACACTATAGAGGTATGATCGGAAGTCTACTTTACTTAAAAGCCAGTAGACCAAATATCATGTTTGTTGTTTGTTTGTGTGCTAGATTTCAATCTTGCCCTAAAGAATCACATTTGATAGCTGTTAAAAGAATTTTAAAATATCTAAAGGGTACAATGAATTTTGGTCTGTGGTATCCAAAGTCCTCTAAATTTGATTTAATTAGCTATTCTGATGCTGACTTTGCTGGGTGTAAAATTGATAGAAAAAGTACCAATGGTATGTGTCATTTTTTGGGAAATTGTCTTGTGTCTTGGTTTAGCAAAAAACAAAGATTCTATTTCTCTTTCTACGGCTGAAGCCGAATACATTGCTGCTGGAAATTGTTGTGCTCAACTTCTTTGGATGAAACATACTCTGAAAGATTTGGTGTCTTTTTTTATTGTGTTCCTATAATGTGTGACAACACTAGTGCAATTAATCTCACAAAAAATCCTGTTATGCACTCTAGAACCAAACACATTGATGTTAAGCAACATTTCATTAGAGATCCTGTTTGTAAAAAAGAAATTCGTGTTGATTTTGTGACTACTTCAGATCAACTGGCTGATATTTTTACAAAACCCTTAGCTCTAGATTGCTTTGAATCTCTCAGAAAATGTTTGGAAATTTTACAGATCAACTTGGCATAGGTTCTTAGTTCGGACGTACTCATTTGTCCGAACTGTCACGCCCCAAAAACTGGACCGTAACACGCCGCGCTAATGGCACACCGGTCCAAAGCGCAAGGCACAAACGAACAGAGCAACAAACTTAACCGCAATGTAATAGAACCATCAAACCATGGTTGTTCTTAACTATAAAACCGAATATTTCATTTTTTACACAAAAATACGAATTACAAAATTCATTCTTAGTACAAAAGATGCTCCAACAAAAACAAAGTTCATCAATACAAAACCTATCTAATACACTACACCTCTCCAAACAAAAGAGAAGCTTGGAAGATTATCCGCAGAGTCCTACCAGTAATGTGGAATGGAGAAAATCTAAAAGCTGCTAACGGTAGGACTCTGCGGATAATCGAGCACCTAATCTGAAACATTATAGGTCACGTGGGGTCTCTTATACACATCTAGATATGTATAAGAGCTCTTCAAATGGGGCCAAGCATATCGATAAAAAGAAAACATAAAGATAATAACATTTGCGAAAACCATAGTCATGAAGTAGTTTCTAAAATGTCTCATGCCATTTAAACGTCAGGCATGTCCAAAACATAGCCAAAAAGATCCATTCATTTCAAAACATAGCTAAAATGTCTCATGCCATTTAAACGTCAATAAATCATAATCATCAAAGTAGTTTCTAAAATGTATCATGCCATTTAAACGTCAGGCATGTCCAAAACATAGCCAAAAAGATCCAATCATTTCAAAATATAGTATGCTAAAGCATAGCTAACAAATCCAAGTACAGTTTCAATCCGGAAAATAATAAAATAGCATGAGTATCTTTTAGGCTCAACAGTATGACCTACAGTACTAGTCAGATCTAGTAATCTACCACACCTACTAGTCCGACCGGAGGTCAAGTTATCCCATCACAAGACCCCGCATCAATTAGTTCAAAACATTCACAGTCACCATGGCGTCCCATGGATGACTATAGAACCGGTTCTCCACAAATCAAACATTTCCAAACACATCCAAAATTATATACCTAGGTCACCTATGAGCCAAAACAGTCATAAAATGCTTTCATATCAAAAGAGTTTGCAACATATCATTTGATTAACATAAAATAGCTTGGTCCCGATTTCATATGTAATAATTCCAAAACATTGTAAAAGTCCAGTTCCATGTTAAACATCATACACATTTTAAAATCCATCCAAACATATTTCGAAAGTCGTTAAATAAAATACAAGTGGAAGAGGGTCTATGTTACCCACCTATCAAAGCAAAAGCACAAATGATCACTGAACGCGATCGCCGGCGGTAGGTGGCGTGGTACCTAAAACAGATATAAGAGGACTCTTAGAAGAGATGTAGAAGTTAAAGAATGACTAGGGAAGAGAAAACGACGCGAAACGATAGAAAACGACACCAACAGCTCTTTGGTCAAAAATGACCTTTTCACAATTTCTGCCCAACTTCGACAAGCTAAAACCCCAGTTAAAACACTTAGTTAACCCCTCAAATTCGTATTACAGCTAGATTAGGAGATAATAAGCTCAGTTTTCCAGAAAAACCGAAAAACTTAACCATCCCTAGGCTATAAGTAGGTTATCCTCCCTGCCAACAAAATCCTATTCCAAGGTATTCAAGGGACCTTGGTTACAACCCAACTCAAAACAACATATTCTAACTCAACCAATGCATAAACGGAAAGATTCACCGGAGCAATAGCCGGGACTATATCAATAGCATTCCACAACAATCCATACCCCATAACCACTACAATTAACTCTATTACAACATTAGAGCAACAACCTATGGGTGGAATTCCTCTTTACTACCAAACTGAAATTTTTACCGATTAGCCACACGCATGATTCAAACATGCTTCCTATCCAACCCACTACCAAGGAAACACTTAAAACCATCAAAAGATCATTAAAGATCCTTCAAACATAACCAATTATCCAAATTATCCTAGTTGCGCCAAACTTCCGCTTACTTACAAAATGAAGGGAAATCAATTCCACTTGGTTTCAAGTCTCAATTCCTATCCAAACTAACCTTAAACCACTCTTAAAACATCATTATGTGCATAGACATAAGCATTCATAGCATAACATTCTAGGGCACATATGGAAGACAAAACCCTAACTCATAATCTTAAAATTTGTAATCTAACCATGGAAAGTTGTATTTTAAAAATCAACCCCAATCACTTCCCAACCTCCAAAACACTAAAAACAACCTATAACATACATAAATCAACACATATAAGGCTGCAAAGAGGGTTTTCTCAGCCATAAAGAACCCTACAAAACTTGAAATTAAAGCTTGGATCATAAAGCCCATAAGCCAAAAAGTGCTAAAATACAAAAATCTTACCTTCCAAGTGATTTCTACTTGAAATCCAAGAAAACTTTTGGGGGAAAATAGAGGAAGAAGTTCGGCCAGCAGCTTGGAAGAAAATGAAGAAGAAAGTGTTGTTTGAAGACTTAAAAAGAAATTCCTTAGTTGACCCAAATAGTACCCAAGTTGACCAAATAGTCTCCAAGTTGACTATTTGACCCAAAAACTAATTTTTTGCTACTAATTAACATTATAAATCAGCCATCAAACAACACTCACACACCACAATGCACTAATTACACTTAGTCCAACTTGACCCGTTTACCCGCCAGAACCGAAATCGCGTAAACCGAAACCAATTTGCCGAATTGAAAAACGAATAAGTTGAAGTACTTAATGACTAAAAATAATATGAAAAACATTTTTAAACCAGTTAAAAATCAAAGAACAAGGCTATTAAAATAATGGGTTTCACAGAACGACTCTGCCTTCGGAACGCTTTGTTTCTTCCGAAAACTTCCTATCTTCCTCGGACGCTCATAATCGTCCAAACGATATTAATTTTCTTTACTAAAATCTCTAGAATTCTTCCGGACGCGTACCATCGTCTGAAAGAACATCAGACGCACTGGATCTTCCATCGGCTGTCCGTTCATCAACGTTCGGACACTTCATCGGACGCACACCAAACATTCGGCCATCCAAACGGTCTCCCTGTTCTATTAAAACCGTCCATCTTCCCCGTTTCGGACTTGCCCAAACCTCCGAAACACATCTCTGGCAAAAATTGTTCCTTCAACACCCCCTTCAAATTCCTACCCTCTTTCTCAAAATTGGTTAGAAGATTATCCTCTCCATAGTATTTCTCACCGAATCATATCAATTTTCCCACATCTACCATCTCATTTCATCAAACTCTTACCAATCTTTCAAAAATTAAAATTTTCTTCCTCTTCCTTCCCATCCTTCACAATGGTTAAATCCGCGGGGGTTCTTCTACAGCAAATCGTGGACGAAAAACTAAAGGGAAAGCTCCAGTACGAGGAGAATCATCTGCTAATCCCCAAGTCTCCACAAATCCAATCCTGCCAAAATTCATCGATGCCAAGGCATCTGAACGGTATACATCCCTTTTAAGTAAATCTATAATTGTTTAACGTCCTGCATCTCAAAGTCTGTTTGATGAGTATAATCTTTCCATTGTCAAATCATGTTTTGAAAAACAAAATTGGGGTCACCTAGTGCATATTGATTTACCTGTATATCATGACATGGTGCTTCAATTCACCGCCAATCTTCGGAAAGGCCCCACTGTTCGTACTTTAATTTCTCGTGTGGTAGATTACTAGATCTGACTCTGTCATCATACATCATTAATATCCTAGATTTTTGAATGTGAAGTCTCTTTTACCCATCTAGATTGTCTAATATTTCTTTTCTTTAGATAAATGGAGACTTGTTGTTACTCGATTTGACATTGATGAGGTTAGGGCCATTTTTAACATCAATTATAAATAGACCTCGGAAGCCAAAACCACATTGGTCACTCCTGAACTAAATATTCTATACACTCTTGTCACAAATTTGTTATTGCCAACTGACGAGCATCGTATCGAGCCAAGTAAAATGCAGCTTTACTTGTTTTTTTTTGTGTTTTCAAGGGCATTCCTCTTGACTTTGGGTATCTCTTTTGTTCCATATGAGAACTCTTTCTTACTGATACCCGAAGAAACATTCCCTTTGGAAAATTCCTCACCAAAATTTTTGATTTTCTTGACGTTCCTTTCAGCGGAAACAAACAATTTCCTCCTTATTTTAACAAATCTTATATTGAACGAAAAGGCCTCCAATTTTACAACGATCAATGGTTAACTAAGGTAGCCTTTGATATTGCAGATGCATTCACAATCCCATGCCTCTACATCTGATTTCGCTATTCCTCATTCTCCTCCTCATCCTCCTCCTCCTCCTCCTCCTCCTCCTCGACCACCTCCACCACTCCATGATCCTCATCCATCTACCTCTGAACCATCACTTTCTCATATTTGTGGCCTTCTCACATCCTTGAGCACTCAAGTCAGTTCCTTTCAACGTCGCACTAATCGAAAGTTAAAGCGACTTGAAACTCGTCAGATGATTATCCAAGAGGCCCTCTTTGCATGTCTGCTTCGGCTCAGGTTCAATTTGCCAATCTTCAGTCACAATATCCACTCGACTCATCTTCCGACAGTGATGAAAATGAAGATGAAAATGTTCGTGAAAACGACGAAGAAGCTGCCAATACTCAAGGAGCTGCAAATGACGATGAAGACGACGATGAGGATGTTGACGACATGTTTGATTTCATCTCTTGCAATGCCGCACCGGAGAAGAGGAAGACAGTGAAGCCACTGATGAAGATGTTCCACTGGATTTCAAAACGTCAAAAGACTGAAAAGCGCTCCCAGAAGAAAAATGACTGGCATTAGTTCTTGTGACATCTGTGTTTAGTTTTCAGCATTTCTCTTTTAGGACTTCCCGTAGATTTACCCTTCTATGTATTTCCTTGAATTAAGTACTGTTAAATTTTTATGTTGGGGTTATGAAGTTTTTTTGAATTTCTGCTCAATACTTGCATGTTCTCAGGGGGAGCTTTATTTGGTAATGTCAAAAGGGGGAGTAGTCATCTATATTGCAAAATGATTAGTCATATCCATTTGTTTTCTCCATGACGGTTTGTCATCATCAAAAAGGGAGAGATTGATGTTTTCCAAACCTTATTTTGATGATGACATAAACACTTAACTCTGTAAACAGGTTTTTGCAGGTCTATTATTTGTTCTTGATAGAGACAGGGCTTTCGGACGCACTGAACTGTCCGAACTGGGTCAAAACTTCTCGGAATCATTGCACCGTCCGAACGAACAGGGAGAAAGAAATAGGATCCTACTGAGCAGATCTTCTCTTTACGGAAGAACATGACCGTCGGAAGCATCTATCGGACGAAGGAATGGATGCATGCACGGACGTCTGAACGAAGCTCTTCAACAACTGCATGAAGATCGGATGCTGTGTCGGACGCATCCAATATGTCTCGGACGTCCGAAACCCCAACGGCTACTTTTTGTGCATTTATTATTTAGCCGTTAGGAAATAGTTGCAACCACCATTTATTACTCTTATAAATAACTGCTTTGACATTAAGTAAAAATCATCTAATACATTGAATACAAGCCTTAGAGAAAACCAATTTGAGTACAAATTGGCTATAGTGCTTTGTTGTATTAGTGTGCAGTTGTGAGTGCAATTCAACTTTGAGTGGAGTGATAATCTTGTGCGAAAGTGTGGTTGTACGTAAGATTCTTGGCTCAACTAAAAGAGTTTTAGTGTGAGCAAGAAGTTTCCAACTTTGTAAAGATTACTGGCTCACCAAGTGTGTGAAGCATTCTATTGATTTAATACTTCTTACATGGCAAGCTTGCTAGCTTGGAAGTATTGGTTGTTTAATTTTCTCTCTTTACTTCACTGTTCCATTGATTTTATTATATCAGTTTATATTGAGAAAATCTCAATATTTCTGAAAGTATATTTTTAAAGAAACCTAATTCACCCCCTCTTAGGTTGCTTTGGGACCAACAAATCTATGAGCTCTTAGTTATGATATGTGTCATACGAATTGTGATGTGATGTGGTGTATGAGAAGCATGATTGCATGTTTGATAGCATTATATAACTTGCTCGATCTGGTGGAAAGGTATTTGAACTACTTGCTAAGGAAAGTATTGCTCACCCCATTTGATGTAATATTTTTACAACTCATGATTTTGGTTTTTGATCACGACGAGAAGGATAGGTCTACCAACGAGAAGAGTTATGTGTATAATTATGCTTATCACTACATTCACAGGAGTGATGTCTAGTAGTTAGGATTATAATAAAGATATTATGGAGGCCTGCAAGCCTATGACATTTTAAGTATTATTATGCTTTCAAATTATCCCTTTTACATTATGTTGTTCCCTCCTTCTTTTTAATACTAGAGATGATCTACTTCTAGTTTAATAATATTAGCATGGATTTGTTGAATTGTTCTATTATTCGTGCCTTGAATTCTTGGGGTTCATCCCGTGGTATGGCGTGTTGATGTCCAAGTCTTGAGGCGTGCATTTAGTAGTATTAGAGCCTAGGTTTTTTATCTGTCACAACAGTAAAAGTATGTCAAGTATCGTATTAAAGCATAGAAATTATATATGGCACAAAATATGGAGTTGGGCAGCCCATATTGAGTGATTGCATGCTTTTTGTGAATTTAGTACAAGGGGTAGCGATGGATGGGGTTGAGAGCGATGAGTTCGTGTTGTAATTGTGCATTTGACCTAATTTGAAGTATGTAAGTCACATTTCCTCTGCATATAGGATAATGGCACCACAACAAAGTAAGAAGAAACATGTGATGGCTGCCCATGATTGACACATTCAGGAACTTGAGGTGGAATTTGGTGCTAATCGGGTGGATGGACCTTATGATGTGCATGACAATGGACATGAGAGCAATGTTCCAGAGCTGAATGTACCCTTTGAGAGATTTTTGGGTAATGCACGTAGAGCTACCTGTAGACAGTAAGAGAGGGAGCTCGGATAAACGAGCCTTCCTTCTTTTGATTTATCAACTATGGCTTCGGTTATAACTCAGCCTTTTCAGACAGTAATTCAGGAGATCCTGCCTCAACCAGCTCAACATCCTTGGCCTTCACTGCCATGTCATGAGAAAGACATGGAAGAGTGTTTTGTAGCCATAAGTAAGATTGAAGTGCCAATGTTTGACGAAGTTGTCTATCCAGACAAGGCAAAAAAGTAGTTTGGACAAATTGAGGTGATTCTAGAACTACTAAAGCTACCCGAGCCACATAAACTTTAGGTAGTTACTTATTTTCTAGAGGGAGAGGTCAAAGCCTGGTGGAAGGGTATTTTTTTGGCTTTGACTCAATTAATGGTCCAATCACTTGGGACAGGTTTCGACAAGCTTTCTGGAAACATTATTTCCCACCTACTCTAACAGATCGAAAGTGAAGTGAGTTCACCATGTTGAAGCCAAAGCCTGGGATGTCTATAGTAGAGTACTCTCATCAGTTTAACATTTTGGGTCACTAAGCACCAACTATTGTGAATCACCCAGCAGAGAAGATGATATTTTTCTAGGATGGTTTGTTGACAGAGATTCAGACAGATTGTAGCATCAAGGATATGCACTTTCGATAGGTTGTTTGAGGCTACATGTGATGTGGAGACGAATATAAAGTGTCTTGCCTTTTTGGGAATAGATTGAAGCATACCTGCAGCGCCACTAAGTCAACCAGCAATGCTACCAGCTGGGCCAGGTGTCAAACCTATGGTTTCATTCAGGCAATACACAGCTTTGATAATGGCAGGCTCTTCTCATGCTATTGGGGAAAAAAAAGGCCAATACCAATGCCAGATGAACCTTCTCTTCCATCTTATCTACACAAATGTTGGTTATGTTATCGCCGTCACCCAAGTGAATGTGGTAGAAAGATGGGTACTTACTTCAGGTATGGGATGTTGGACCAAAAGCTTAAGGATTGCCTCAACTTACCTTCAACACCAACACCTCTTAGTAGACAAAAGTGAAACTTTAGGAATCCTAAAGGCAATACATACAATCGTGTATATGCATTGACCGAGCAAGAAATGACCAAGACTGATGGAGTAGTGACAAGTACTATTTTATTAAATAAATTGCCTACTTACGTGTTATTTGATTCTGGAGCTAGACATTTTTTTGTATTGAAGAAATTTCTGAAGAACTTGTGCATGAAACCTGATTGGTTGGACGAGGCTTATAGGGTGGGTACTCTGGGAGATAGAATCATTGAGTTTAGATGGATATACAGGAACTATAGTGTAACCTTGAATGAGTAGAAATTCAGAGCTAATCTCATTCAGATCACTATGTCAGACTTTGATATCATCCTTGGGATAGATTAGCTGTTTATGGAATTATGTGCATGTTGATTGCAGGGAGAAGAGGTTAGATTTTGCAATCCAGGGGCCCAGGAGTTTGTCTACCAAGGATGCTCTAGTAATAAAATGAAGCTGAAAGCACAAATATTGCCTGCCATGCAAGCTATAAAGGCTCTTAGGCATAGGTGTGAGGCACATTTGGTCGATGTGGTAGACACGAAGAAAGAAGAGACGAAGTTGGAAGAAATTCCTATTGTGAAAGGCTTTCCAGATGTCTTTCCTTAGGAGTTACCTTGAATTCCATTGGTTCGTGAGGTGGAGTTTAAGATCAAACTTATTGTAGGAGCTACACCGATCTCTAAGACACTTAATATGTTAATCCCTTATAGGTGGAAAATATACAAATCCCGATGAGCAGTCCCTACCAGCCCATGTTTTTGGTGCCATCAATTCAGCCTAAACTTGATGGCCGATGGCTGTAAAGGGCTGATTATTTAAGATAGTGTTACGGTTCGGCTGCATCCTTCCTTATTTCTAATAAGGCAGCTAGTTCTGGCCTACCATTCCCTATCATTATCGCCTTGCCTTTGTTCACAATACATGATCACTTGGTGCTACAGTCACCAATAGATGGGATTCCTACGATACAGCCTGGTTGTACCCCCAATGGTATGGCTTAGGGTACCGTTTTGGGAATTTTCCCTGTTTTACCTGTCCCTGTCGTCACCAGTGTTGACGTCGTATTGGTTACTGACTCTATGGTTCTGCCCAAACACTTCATGTCGATATCAAGTGATTGGCATGACTATCACCTCTTCGGCCTATCTCTTCAACTGCTTGGCTAAGATTATGAACTGCCTTAGTACTTTCATTTAGATTTAACCTCACTTCTATCAATTCCTTCTCACCTAAGCCTTTTTTTATTTAACCTTCTTGCCTCACATCTTCGGTCATCAATTTGAACTCGGCATCCCTTCTTGTCGCCTCTTTGGCCATGTTCTCTCTTACCACGGCTATGCTGCTTTGAATTCCACCTGACATAACCTTGAAGACATTTTCTTAAAAATAGATTTTGATACCATCTCATTGTAGGGACTACCGGACTGCATGATGATGCTTGATCCTTCATTTTACTTTCTTTCCAAATACCTTCCTCGAAACATAGGATCATTCCCTTAACTAAATCCTTATCACTTACCATCTAGTTAATTTTAACATCGTCCCACTTGGTGTGCCAAAAACTTTGTTCGCGCTAATTTCAGTCTACTACACGGAGAAATTGAACAAACCAAACTTTCTAATTGTTCTATCAAGGGTGTGCCTTTTTCTTTTCAAATCATGTTTAAAGTGTACGACTAAATTCTAAATTCTTGACAATTGCTATTTTTCAACTTTGATTGAGCTCAAGGAGTTAAATTTAGTGCATAGAATTAAATAAGATGGCTGAAAGGGTTTAACACTTCAATTTAGGAGTAAGATTTCACTAGTACATATTTAAAACACTAGAGTCTTTCAAGATGGAAGCACAAGAAAATATAAATATGACGTATTGTACTGGTTTAACGATATCATCAAGGATTTTGAAGCCTTGGGTAAGGAGTACTCTTTGGGTGAAAAGAATAGAAATTTTTTGAATGCTTTATCTAAAGAATGGGAGGCCAAAACTGTAGCTATAGAGGAAGTGATAACTCCAGTAAACTAGAGTTATTTTCCTCTAAATTATAGCATTTTGATAGTTTAACTTCCGAAGTTGGATAAGTAATTGAGGATTTTTGTTAATTTCTTTCATATGTATTTGTATTTCTGTTCTTGAATTAATTATGATAAGTTTTTCATAAAATGTTAGTTTAATTAAGTGCTTAATGCTGCTAATACTATGCAGGTTAAAAATTAAAGGTTGGAAGGAACAAAGCTCAAGGGACCAAATTGCAAAAATGGAAGAAATGAAGAATGCTGGGAGGAGAGTCGAGATCGCGATCTCGACTGTTCCAGACTGTGATCTCGACTCCGGAAATGGTCTTACTATATTAGAGTCGAGATCGCTATATCAAATGTTCCGGCCTCTAGCTCAAACCCCGATCTCAACTCGCTGAGAGTCAAGTTGTAAGGGCAATTTTGTAAAGTTCCAGCCAAAAACTCCTAATTTTGCCTTGTGTAATGCTTGCACTTTTTAAGCTGAGTAGAATTCAAAAAAGAAAAGAAGTAGATAGTTTTAGTTAGATTTTAGGATAGTTTAGGATAGCTTGAACTCGTTACTTCTTTAACAGAAATTTTTCTTTAATTTTCTCTTAGATCTTCTTTTAATTTCTAGTCAAGTTCGAATTTTGATTAGATAATCGTAGTGGGTTAGTGGCAAGCTTCGCGTAGATATAATTTTTATTCACTTTCTTGTCTAATTTAGTAAGAATTTCTTTACTTGCAATTTAGGGTTTCTTAGGTAAATTAGGATTCTTGATAATTTCTTGCATCTCTAGTTAGAATTTTCAATTTCTTGCATTAATTCCTAGTTAATTCTTAGAGGGCTTTCTTTATTTCTATCAAAAATCCAAAATATTTAGATTTCTAGTTTACACTCTTTCAATTTCAAGTTTAGAAATGGTTGCTTTTTGTATTCAAGGTTTCTTATTTGTAGTCCTTTTAATTGGGTAATTTGTTTGCTTTTAATTTTAGTCTTAATTTGGTTAATTTAGGTTAGAATTAAGTGCTTTCCTTTACTAGCTTTTACTAGAATCGATTAACTAGTTTCTTAATTTCGTAATTAGTTATTTTTACTTACTTTTTAGTTAATCTAGCTTTAATTTAAGCTTTTATCGCTTTCATTTAATTATGGTTTTTATTAGAATAGTTCCATCGTCCGTTGCTTGATTTCGCTTAAATACACAAGTATCCGTAAATCTTGGAAATTACCTTCAAACAATCCTTGTGGGAACGATCCCTACTTCCCTTTACTACTAGTTGATAACCATATACTTGCGGGATGCCACCTAGTTAGTAGTAGGATTTAGGTGCCTTATTAATTTATATCTAGGTGTGTAAGGCATCAAGATTTTGGTGCCGTTGCTGGGGATTATAAGATACTTCGGTTTTTGGCAATATCAAGCGCTTTACGGGTCGTGTAGATTAAGCACTTTAGTTTAGTTGTTAAGTTTGTGAAATTTATGTTTGTTGGATATTTTGTTGAATTGACCTGGAATTTCAATTGACTATTTGCCTTGGTTGTGTAGTGCATGCTAAGAGGGGTCAAGAGCCATTCATATGCTTAGACAAGCAACAGGAGAAAGAGCTAAGAGAACTTAGAAGATTGAGAAGGGTACAACAAGAGCAAGAAAGGATAGAAATGGCAAATGCTAATGCTCAGAAAAGGGAATGTGAACATGGAAAACGAAGAAGAAGAGGTAGTTGGAAATAATGGAATTGGTTGCTATAGGAATGGAAATGGCATGAATGGGAATGGAAGGCCATTGAAGGAGTATGCTTTACCTAATTTTGATTGGGCGAACTCAAGCATTGCACGGATGCCCGTGGAAGCCAACAATTTCGAAATCAAGTCCGCCCTAATCCAAATGCTCCCAGCCCATTCCAGTGTTCAGAGGAGGACCCCTACACACACCTTATGAATTTGGAAGAAGTCTTGGACACATTTAAGTTTAATGGAGTACACTCGGATGTGTGCGGATGAGGGTGTTTCCTTTTTCTCTTCATGATAGGGCAAAGTCATGGTTGCAATCCCACGCCCAAGGAACATTCACTACTTGGAATCAACTTGCTCAAGAGTTCTTGGCGAAGTACTTCCCACCTGCAAGAACAGCTAAATTAAGGAATGAGACTACATCGTTCAAACAAGATGTTGGTGAAAGCCTAGGGGACGCTTGGGAATGATTCAAAGAGTTGCTAAGAAAATGCGCTCATCACGCCATTCCTTTGTGGCTTCAAGTCCAAACCTTTTATAATGGTTTACTTCAAGAGACGAAATCCATCGTCAATGCCTCCGTCGACGGCTCTATCTCGTATAAAACTCCGGAAGAAACTCAAGAGTTGTTGAATAGGATGGCATACAACCACTACCATCATGGACCGATAACTCCGTATAAGAGACCGGTGGGTCAACACCAAGCTAATCAAGCCAATGCAAATAGTGGAGCGTTGAATCTAAACATGCAAGATGCCCTCTTGGCACAACAAAGCATGCTCATGAGTGTGATGAACAACATGGAAAAGGCATTGGAGAATCTAGGGAAACCTAGTAGTGTAAATGCGATGACTTCTTCTCCATCTCAACCAAGCATGAGATGTGATTTTTGTGGAGGTGGCCATGCCAATGGAAATTGTGAGATGCCATATGGAGCTAATGAGCAAATCAATTATGTGGCTAATCAATCTTCATTTCCAAGGAACCAATCCGGAGCTTATGGGAACACTTACCATCCTTCTCGGAGGAATCACTCAAATTTCTCATAGAGTAACACCAATAACCAATCCAATCCTCCTTACCAAACAAATCCCCCCCTCCCCTCTCAAAATAGCTAACACACTCAAGCTCCGAATTCCTCATCTAGACTTATCAACCGCCACATCAAAGAAATGTTCAACCCAACTCATTCGGAAGAATCATAATTTCCCCAATCCTTCATTTCAAAACCAACAACAAAGACATCCTTTCCATTATGCAAATTCTTCCCAACCCATGTATCATGATCAATATGCTCTAAGACAGAATTTGGGTGAAGAAGGTTGGAAAAGAGAAGCCGAGTATTTGAGAATAGAATTGGATAGGAAAGAGCATAAAATAGATTATGAGAACTTGAAGGCTTCGACAAGAAATTTGGAGATTCGATTGGGACAATGGGCAAGGTTGAATAATGACAAACCTATTGGGGCAATTCCGAGTGATACTCCAAATCCCAAGGAGCAATGCAATGCCATAACCCTAAGGAGTGGAAAATAATTGGTTGAATCTAAGGAGAAGAAAAAGGTGGAGAAAGGACGCAAGGATCAAAAGTCCAAGGTAGTTGAGAATGAAAGGGAAGTGGTTAATGATGAAGCCAAGAAGGACCAAAAGAATGAGATCAAGGTATCCAAGAAGAAGCATGTGGAGGAACCTTTGAAGTATTGATAGATCTATCAATAAAAGTGCCATACCCTCAAAGACTCATTGATCTAAGAAAGGAGGAAAAAGACAAGCAATTCACCCATTTCTTAGATATGTTGCAAACGATTAATGTCAACATTCCTTTGATTGATGTCCTCACCAAGATACCCAACTATGCTCATTTCATGAAGGATGTTTTGGCAAGGAAGAGAAAGTGGGATGATGATGAGCAAATAAGTCTTGATGCCCAATGTAGTGCCATTGTTTAAAGGCGTCTGCCCCCTAAACTTAAAGATCCCGGTAGTTTTATGATACCGGTGAATGTTGGAGGAAAAACGTGGCTTCAATCACTTTGTGATTTGGGGGCAAGCATAAATGTCATGCGAAAGGCCATCTATGACAAGTTAGGATCAACAATGTCAAGCCAACTAATATCACACACCAATTGGCGGATTTATCAGTGGGGAAACCATATGGCTTGTTGGAAGATGTGCTTGTACAAGTTGAAAAGTTGGTATTCTCGTTGATTAATCTTTGTGCTAGATACGGGTGAAGAGAGTGAGATTCCATTGATTCTAGGGAGGCCTTTCTTGTCGACCGCTCATGCATTAATTGATGTGAACAAAGGAAAGTTTATCTTACGAGTTGAAAATGAATCAATTGAATTTGATGCGTTTGAATACAATGATAATATTCCCAATGTTGAAGAGAAATGTGCTAATCAATCTCTTACTTCTATCCTTGCTATGTCAAATGAAGAGCAAAATAAAGTTAACCAAGGCAATTGCTCAAGCAAGTGCTGGAAATAAAGGAGGATCCGGGAAATGAATTGAAAGAAAAACCACCCAATAAGGGATGTGTGTTAACGAAGGATGAAGAGAGTTTTGCAAAGAATAAGCAAAATGGTGATACCAAGAAATTGAGAAGGTACAAAAAGAAAAGAAAATGGTTTGAGAAACAATTGTAGATGTTAATTGGGGGACTAGTGATGGCTAAGGCTAGAAAGAAAGGACTTATGCATCGAAAACCCGAAAATCAAGCTTTAATCATGAAGAAAAAGGGGATCAAACTTTTTCTGTGGAAACCAAAAGGGAAAGGAGGATCAATCATCCTCAATTACTTAGAATGAAGTTCATGCCATAGTCAAGCTAGTGCCTATAACAGAGCGCTTCTTGGGAGACAACCCGAGCCTTTAATTTAGTTGTTATTGCTTCCTTTAGGTATGATTTTTAATTGGCTTGATTTTGAGTAAATTAGTTTGAATTAGGTTAGAATTTTTGTTAAAAAAAAAGAAAAAAAAAAGAGTCGAGTTTTTTGTGTTGAATAAATAGTGCTAAAGAATTGAGTGAACGATGTCAGTCTAACTTGTGATTTTTTGTTTGTCGGTTACCCTTGCAAATGGAGAAAAATGGTCAAGAGTGAAGCAATTTCGGCTAAGTGTGAAAATTGACTTTCCAGAAATTGAGTTTGAGATCGCGATCTCAAAATTTGAGATCGCGGTCTCAAACTCAAACTTCTGGAGGGTGGAATGGTCATTTATGGTTGAGATCACGATCTCAAATTTGAGATCGCGTTCATTTAGGGTAGAATGGCAATTTTTGCACCAAGTTGAGATCGCGGTCTCAAATCTAAGATTGCGATCTCAAATCTTTCGAAATCGCGATATCAGAAATAAGACAGTGATCTCAACATCAGGTCAGATCGGGATCTCAAAACTGAGACCGCGATCTCGAATTACTGAAATTTTTTTAAAAGCATCGATCTTTCTTTTCTTTCCATAAATTTTTCCTATTCTTCTTCTCTCATTCGAAAGCCATAACCCCAACTCCTCAAATTCTTCCCTCATCTTCACCAAAAATCACTTAAAACTCCACACCCATCACAAATATCATTTTGTTTTTCTCTAGGAAC
Source organism: Cinchona pubescens (assembly GCA_025175665.1). Taxonomy (NCBI): domain Eukaryota; kingdom Viridiplantae; phylum Streptophyta; class Magnoliopsida; order Gentianales; family Rubiaceae; genus Cinchona; species Cinchona pubescens. The sequence goes on from JANKKI010000132.1 coordinate 56,119, forward strand.
ATCAAAGCAAGCATCTTTTTGAGGATTTTTGAAAAAATTTGGCTTCAAGGGGGATTGACACACAAGCAATTCTTGGAAAAATTTCAATCCAAAAAAGAACTGGTAATATCCTTCCTTAGAATATTAGTTGTGATTGACACATTTTTAAAGACATTTGTGGGGTTTTGTGGATTAAATTGTGGCAAATTTGTGGTATTTAGTTATTGAATTGTGGACAAGTAATTGGTGCATTATTTGTTTTAGAAGAATTGTGATTTTGAATTGTCCCATTGTTAGAATTATTGGTTTGATTTGTGAATTGAGTTGAATTGAAATATTCGGAAAATTTTTGGGAATTTGTGATTTTGACTTTGTGGTGTTGGTTCTTGATTGAAAGTTGGATTTTTAAATTAGTGATTGAATTCCATTTGCATAAAGAAAATGATGAGAGGGGTATTGGCAGTGCTGAAACAAGAGTTAGAATGAGAGGGAGAGGAAGTAGTCCTAGAAAAAGGAAAATCGGAGAGGGTACAAGCGGAGAAAGGGGTTCAGAACAACCATTTGAGGGTGGTGAGCAAATTGAACCTCAGTTCTCGAGTGATAGGGCTTAGCAATTACTCAAGAATAACGAGAAACATGAGGTGATTAGAGAAAGGAATTTTGACCTATCCATATCCATGCATTAGGGAATATATGAAGATGCTAGGCGAGCGATAGAAGAACAAATTAGGTCAAGGCATTGGAAGGGTTTTAACACTCAGGTTGACCTCGGGGCTACCCAGTTAGTCAAAGAGTTTCATTGTAATTTAAGTGAGTTAGAAGATGGAAAGGTACGCATACAGGGGGTTTTGGTAGATTTTAATGCTGATGTGATTAATCCGTATATCAACATATCCCCCGTACCTTCTAATCAATATTTGGCATTTTTGAACAATAAAGATAAGGATATGAATGCAATCAAAGATGCCATTTGTGATAGAAGGGTAGGGTGGATTAATAGTTCTTCGTCTACCACTGAGTTAAAATTTGCTCGTCAAGGACTCTCATTAGTGGCTAAGTTATGGTTTCATTTTATCAATAGCCGCATTTGGGGGTCCAATGCTGTGAGCTTTATCCAAAGGGACAAAATACTCTTAGTTTATGCCATCATGACTGGGGTCCCAGTGAATGTTCACATTGGTGACCTTATTGGACAGGGGTTTTTAGAGAGTGGTAGGTCTAGCCAACCCATATTTTATGCCCCTAGTCTAATTCACCATCTTTGCACCATAGCGGGTTGCCCGATTGGTCATTTGGAACCATTGACACATTCTAGAGGAAGGATCAATCGAGAATATGTCTATAGGATGGTGCGAGAATATGAAAAGCACCACCAGGAGGAGACCCAACCCAGCCACAGCCACTACCACCTCAGAGAATTACAATGATTCCGATACCCCCAAGTTTGGTATTTAATGCTCTGATAAATGAAGAAGAAATGAATGATCTACATGGGTACTGGTCATATAGTCAAATGGTAATGCACAACAACTTGATCGTCATTGGGGAAGCTTTAAAGATTACTTCATTAGGCACTTGGGTATGCCACCCTCACCTCCGGCAGCTACCACATATCATGAGGCATCTAGCTAAGCGGGTGCGACTGGAGGGGACATGGATGATGATCATGAAGAGGCTGAACCTCACAGTGACGCTACGGAGGGTCAAGAAGAGATGGAATGAAGAGATTAAGCCACCATTTGCTTGAGCATGGATGAAAACCAATCCTGATCACTAGATCGATTTGATGGATGATGATAATTCTCTCTGTTTTTGTTGATTGAATACCATAACTTTTGATTACTTTGGATTATTTTTGTTTTACTTTCAGTCTTTGGAATTGAAGTATTTTAGATTTTCTTTTGATGTAGTTTGGCTAATGGCCTTAAGCTGACGCCAAGTGGCTAATTATTTTGATGCTTCATGGATTGAATCTTAGTGAAATTTATTGCTAGACACTTGGCGTAGCTTTGGTTATGATTATTTTCAAATAAGAGTAGTATGGCTAAGGGCCCTAAGCTGATGCCATTTCTGCAGTTGTTGATAGATTGAATTGGATAGTGATGTTTGTGGAGCTTAATTGGTGAGATGCATGGCACGGTTGCTCTTGACATTTTTACTCAATTTTAATTCTTGGCTTAAAAGCAGGACATTTAGTTTAAGTTGTTTTTGTTATTTGTGTTTATGTCTTGATGTTTAATTTTGGGTGAGTGCAAGGATGATTTATTCATCAATTTGAATAAGAGACAAGTTTGGGGGTGTTTATCTTTTTTGTGTTGTAAATGCTCATTTTATACATTCTGTTGCCACTTGATGATTAATGGATGGAAAACTAATCAATTAGGTACTCAATGATGATAAATTTTGATATTTAATGCTTTGTGATTGAAGTACATGATTGATTCATTTCAAGAATTTTTGTGTGAGTGAGTAGTTCGTTTGCAACAAAAAGAATTCACAAACTTGGCATGGCTATTTTTCAAAAAGAAGCGCTGAAATTTTAGGAAAATATATTTGAAATGTTGTTTCTTATCAAATCACATATATTATTTGGTTGATGAACTATCTTTTGGAAAGAAATGAGTTAAATGAAGTAGAAGGAATTTTGGGATATTTCGTGTGTTTGCATAGGGAATGCTCTTCTAACTTGTGAATGAATTGATATTTGAGATAAATTTTAGGTGCATTTAACTTCTTTTCCTTGGTTTAGGACCGGAATTTTTTTTTTTGGAATAAGACGATTACAGGATTCCGACATGTACCCATGTTGTTTCTCCGAAATAAACCATTAGAGTAGGAATAAGGCGAGTACGGGACTCCGACAAGTACCTATGTTGTTTCTCTGAATTAAGCCATTAGGAATTGTGTTTTTTGTATACCAATAAGTTAAGGAGTAAATGTTTGCAATACTTATCATTAATCTAATATTACTTATTCCTTGTTAGAGGTTTATTCCCGTAAGGTGTGACATTTGCGTTTAAGTTGATTCCTAATTGAACTTCTATCTTCATGATGCCCAGTCGGGATAGTTGATGAACTTCATGATATTTGTAATTAGAGAAGTAATGATGTTTCAAATGAAATGAACTAAAACTTTTGGTAACTCTTTTTGGAGAATGGTAATGCTTGGTGATGTGAAATCTTGTGTAGTGAATGAATGTCGAGACAGGTGCTTCTAAGAAGAACAAAATTTCAATTTTGGATTGATTTACTCATATACTTCACATATCACACAGGGTTGAACATTTCTTGAGAGATTTCTTAATTGTTCTAAGTACAACCATGATTCAACAAGTGTCACGTCAACTTTGGAGGTTTTTATATGTTTGAATGTTAGTAGGTTTCATTTAATGTTAATCTTTGTTTAGCTCGGGACTAGCAAAATGCTAAGTTTGGAGGTGTGATAACTCTAGTAAACTAGAGTTATTTTCTTCTAAATTATAGCATTTTGATAGTTTAAATTCTGAAGTTGGATAAGTAATTGAGGATTTTAGTTAATTTCTTTGGTATGTATTTGTATTTTCGTTCTTGAATTATGATAAGTTTTTGTTAAATTTTTAGTTTAATTAAGTGCTTAATGGTGTTAATACTATATAGGTTAAAAATTAAAGGTTAGAAGCTGGAAGGAACAAAGCTCAAGGGACCAGATTGCAAAAATGGATGAAATGAAGATCTCCAATGCTGGGAGGAGAGTCGAGATCGCGATCTCGACTGTTCCAAACTGTGATCTTGACGGGAAATGGTCTAACTGTATTAGAGTCGAGATCCCGATCTGAAATGTTCCAGACAGCGATCTCAACTCGCTGAGAGTCAAGTTTTTAGGGCAATTTTGTAAAGTTCCAGCCAAAAATTCCTAATTTTGCCTTGTGTAATGCTGCACTATTTAAGCCAAGTAGAATTAGAAAAAGAAAACAAGTAGATAGTTTTAGTTAGATTTTAGGATAGTTTAGGATAGCTTGAACTCCACGTTTACTTCTTTAATAGAAATTTCTCTTTAATTTTCCCTTGGATCTTCTTTCAATTTCTAGTCAAGTTCGAATTTTGATTAGATAATCTTAGTAGGTTAATCGTAAGTTTCGCGTAGATATAATTTTTATTCGCTTTCTTGTCTAATTTAGTAAGAATTTCTTTACATGCAATTTAGGGTTTCTTAGGTAAATTAGGGTTCTTGATCAAATGTCTGGTATTCTTCTTGATCCTTATATTGAATGAAAAGGCCTCCATTTTTTCAACAATCAATGGTTAACTAAGGCAGCTTTTTATATTGAACGTTAAAAATCCCAGGCCTCTACCTCTGGTTTGGCTATTCCACATTCTCCTCCTCGTCAAACACCCCCACTATTCCATGATCCTCATCCATCTTCCTCTGAACTCACTTTCTCATATCTGTGGCCTTCTCACTTCCTTGAGCACTCAAGTCAGTTCATTTCAACGTGGCACTAATCGTAAGTTAAAACGACTTCAAACTCGTCAGGTGATTCTCCAAGAAGCCCTTAGCCTAGGCATGTCTGCTTTGGTTCAGGCTCAATTTGCCAACATTCAATCACAAGATCCACTCGACTCATCTTCCGACAGTGATGACAATGCTGAAGATAGGGATGTTCGTGAGGACGACGAAGAGGACGCAAATAATCAAGGTGCTGCCAATGAAGATGAAGGCGACGATGAGGATATTGACGACACGTTCAATTTCATCATGAAACCAACGCCGTACTGGAGAAGAGGAAGACAGTGAGGCCACTGATGAAGATGCTCCTTCCAAACGCCAAAAGATTGAAAAGCGCTCCAAGAAGAAAAATGACTCGAATTAGTTCCTTTAACAATCTATTTTTAGTTTTTGTCATTTCTCTATTTTTTTTTTGCTTAGTTAGGACTGCTCTCAGATTTAACATTCTATGTATTCCCTTGAACTAGTCCTGTTAAATATTTGAGTTTTTTTCTGTTGAATATTTGGGCTTTTTTATGCTTTTTTGCGCTATTTCTGTTGAATGTTTGCATGTTCTCAGGGGGAGCTTTGTTTGATGATGTCAAAAGGAGGAGTAGTAATCTATATTTCAAAATGATTGGTCATCACCCATATCTGATTGTTTTTACATAATTATTCCATGAATATTTGTCATCATCAAAAAGGGGGAGATTGATGTTTTCCAAACCTTATTTTGATGATGACATAAACACTTAACTCTGTAAACAAGTTTTTGCAGGTCTGTTACGAAACCAAAAATATTGTTTTGCCTGGAGACAGGGTTTTCGGACGCATTGTACCGTCCAAACTATGTCAAGCTTCTCGGATGCATTCCACCCTTCGAACCAACAGGCAGAAAGAAGGATCTTACTGCTTCTCCAAATGGACGCACACAACTGTCCTAACAAAGTCTTCTTCGGACTAACAACACCGTCTGAAGCTTCTTTCGGACGATGCAATGGACGCATGCACGAACGTCCGAACGAAGTTTTTCACCAACTGCATGGAGATCGGACGCTGTGTCGGACACATCCTATCTATCTCGGACGTCCGAAACTCCAACGGCTACTTTTTGTGCATTTATTATTTAGCCGTTAGGCAGTAGTTGCATTCCACCATTTATTGCTCTTATATATAACTTCTTTGATATTCTGTAAAATCCATCTAATACATTGAATACAAGCCTTAGAAAAGAGCAATTTTAGTACCAATTGGCTATAGTTCTTTATTGTATTAGTGTGCAGTTCAGAGTGCAATTCAACTTTGAGTGTAAAAAGTAATAATCTTGTATGAAAGTGTGGTTGTAAGTAAGATTCTTGGCTCAACTAAAAGAGTTTTAGTGTGAGCAAGAATTTCCCTACTTTGTAAAGATTATTGGCTCACCAAGTGTGTGAAGCATTTTAGTGATTTGATACTTCAAGCTTGTTAGCTTGGAAGTATTGGCTGTTTAATTTTCTCTCTTTCTTACTTCACTATTTTGTTGATTCTATTATATCAGTTTTTACTTGGAAAATCTTAATATTTCTAAAAGTATCTTTAAGAAACCTAATTTACCCCCCCCTCTTAGGTTGCTTTGGGACCAACAAAATCGTCATTCCACTCACCCAAAATTAAATATCAAGACAAACCCAAAAATAAGAAAAACTACTTAAACTATGTCCTACTTTTAAGCCTAGAATTAAAATTGAGTAAAAATGTCAAGAGCAACCGTGCCATGCTTAATGCACATCACCAACTAAGTTTCAAACAAAATCAACATTCCATTCAACTCATCAACTATGAAAATTATGCAAAGATGGCATCAGCTTAGGGCCCTTTGCCATGTTACTCTTATTAGACTATAACCAAACTTCACCAAGTGTCAACATGAGAATCGAAAAGAAATTCCATCCATAAAGCATCAAAATGTATCAACTTGGCATCAGCTTAAGGCCATTAGCCAAACTACTTAAAAATAAAAACTAAAATACTTCAATTCAAAAAATTGAAAATAAAACAAAAGTAATCTAAAGTAATCAAAAGCTGTGGTGTCCAATAAAAACAGGGAAAATTATCATTAACCATCAAATTGATCCAATGATCAGGGTTGGTCTTCATCCACGCTCAAACAAATGGTGGCTTCATCTCTTCATTCCATCTTGTCTTGACCCTTCTTAGTGTCACTAGGTTGGGCCTCTTCATGATCGTCATCCATGTCCCCTCCAGTCGCACCCGCGTGGCTAGATCCCTCATCATGTGTGGTAGCCGCTGGTGGTGTGTAGTACTGTCCATGAGGTGGACCAAAGTGCCATGCACGGAGGTGATGGTGACTGGACCCAAGTGCCTAATGAAGTAACCTTTAAAGCTTCTCCAATAACGGTCAAGTTGTTGTGCATCACCAATTGCCAGTACCCTTGTAGATCATTCATTTCTTCTTCACTTATCGGAGCATTAAATACTACACTTGGGGGTATCGAAATCATTGAAGTTCTCTGAGGTGGATGAGGCTGTGGCTGTGGCTGGGCAGGGTGGTCCTTCTAGTGGTGCTTCTCATATTCTCTCACCACCCTATAGACATATTCCCTATTGATCCTTCCTCTAGGATGTGTCAATGATTCCAATTGACCAATCGAGCAACCCGCTATGGTACCAAGATGGTGAATTAGAGTAGGGGCATAAAATATGGGTCGTCCTGACCTACCACTCTCTAAAAATCCCTGTCTAATAAGGTGACCAACATTCACCGGGATCCCAGTCATGATGGCATAGACCATGAGTACTTTGTCCCTTTGGATAAAGCTCACAGCATTGGACCCCCAAATGCGGCTACTAAGGAAATAAAACCATAACTTAGCCACTAAATAGAGTCCTTGATGAGCAAATTTTAATTCAGTGGCAGACGAAGTACTCTTAATCCACTCTGCCCTTCTATCACAAATGGCATCATTGATTGCATTCATATCCTTGTTTTTAGTGTTCAAAAATACCAAATATTGACTAGAAGTATGTTGAAATATGCATTAATCATATCAGCACTAAAATCTACCAAAACCCCTCGCATGCGCACCATGCCATCTTTTAACTCACATAAATTACAATAAAACTCCTTGACTAGCTGGGTAGCCCCGGGGTCAACCTCAGCGTTAAAACCCTCCCAATGCCTTGACATAATTTGTTCTTCTATAGCTCTCCTAGCATCTTCATATAATCCCCAATGCAAGGTTAGGTCAAAATTCCTCTCTCTAATCACCTCATGCTTCTCGTTATTCTTGAATAATTGTTGAGCCCTATCACTCGAGAATTGAGGTTCAATTTGCTCGCCACCGTCAAATGGTTGTTCCGAACCCCCTTCTCCGCTCGTACCCTCTCCGGATTTCCTTTTCTAGAACCAATCCCTATCCTTCTCATTCTAACTCTTCTTTCAGCACTATCATATACCCCTCTTGTCATTTTCTTTCTGCAAAAGGATTTCAACCACCAATTTTGAAATTCCAACTTTCAACACCACAAAATCACAATCACAATCACAAATTCCCAAAAATTGTCCGAACATTTCAATTAAACTCAATCACAAATCAAACCAAGAATTCCAACAATTTAGACAATTCAAAATCACAATTTTTCTAGAACAAATTAGCACCAATTACTTGTCCACAATTCAATAATTAAATACCACAAATTTTCCACAATTTAATCCACAAAACTCCACAATTGCCTTCAAAAATTGTCAATTACAACTAATATTTCAAGGAAGGATATTACCCGTTCTTTTTCGGATTCAAATTTTTCCAAGAATTGCCTTTGTGTCAATCCCCTTTGAAGCCCTACTTTCTTCCAAAAATTCTCAAAAAGATGGTTGCTTTTATGTTCCTAGAGAAAAACAAAGTGAAATTATTGGTGGGCGTGGAGTTTAGGTGATTTTTTTGTGAAGATGAAAGAAGAATTGGAGGATTTGTGGTTAGGGCTTCCAAATAAGAAAAGAAGAATAGGGAAAGTTTGTGAAGAGAGAAGAAAAGATCAAAAGCTTTTAAAGTTTCTGGCAGTTGAGATCGCGGTCTGAGTTTTGAGACCGCGATCTCAACTCGGTGCAAAAATAGCCTTTTGCAGAAGTTTGGAGTTGAGACCGCGATCTCAAATTTGAGATCGCGGTCTCAACCAAATGATGTTTCTGCCCTCCAGAAGCTTGAGGTTGAGACCACGACCTCAAATTTTGAGATCGCGGTCTCAAGCTCAATTTCTGTAAAGTGAATTTTCACACTTAGCCGAAATTACTCCACTCTTGACCACTTTTCTCCATTTGCAAAGGTAACCTACAAAAAAAAAATTCACCAAGTTAGGATGACAATTTTCACTCATTCTTTAGCACCATTTATTCAACTCAAAAACTCAATTTTATTTATCTATTTTTTATTTTTTGACAAAAATTCTAACCTAATTCAAACCAATTTACTCAAAATTAAGCCAATTAAAGAAAATCACTCAAAAGAAAGCAATAACAACTAAATTAAAGACTTGGGTTGCCTACCAAGTAGTGCTCTTTTATAGTAACTATCTTGACTATGGCATGACCCTCATTCTTAGTAATTGAGGATGATTGATCCTTCTTTCCCTTTTGGTTTCCACCGAAAAAGTTTGATCCCCTTTTTCTTCATAATAAAACTTGATTTTCGGGTTTTGCATGCACAAGTCCTTTCTTTCCAGCCATAGACATCGTCATCCCACTTTTGCTTCCTTGCCAAAAGATCCTTCATGAAACGAGCATAGTTGGGCATCTTGGTGAGGATATCAATCAAAGGAATGTTGACATTAATCTTTTTTAACACATCCAAGAAATTTGTGTGAATTCCTTCTCTTTTTCCTCCTTTCCTGGATCAATGACTCTTTGAGGGTATGGCACTTTCATTGATGGATCTATCTTGAAAGGTTCCTCCACATTCTTCTTCTTGAATACCTTAATCTCATTCTTTTGTTCTTTCTTGACTTCATTATCAACCACTTCCCTTTCATTCTCAACTACCTTGGACTTTTGTTCCTTGCTACCTTCCTCCACCATTTTCTTCTCCTTAGATTCAACCAATTCTTTTCCACTCCTTAAGGTTATAGCATTGCATTGCTCCTTGGGGTTTGGAATAGTATCACTCGAAAATGCCCCAATAGGTCTGTAATTATTCAACCTTGCCCATTGCCCCAATTGAATCTCCAAATTTCTTGTCGAAGCTTTCAAATTCTCATAATCTCTTATATGCTCTTCCGCTTTCCTATTCAATTCTATTCTCAAATACTAGGCTTCTCTTTTCCAACCTTCTTTACCCAAATACTTTCTAGGAGCATATTGATCATATGATGCATGGGTTGGGAAGAATTAGCATAATGCAAAGAAGGTCTTTGTTGTTGGTCTTGAAATGAAGGATTGGGGAAATTTTGATATGAGTTGGGTTGGACATTTCTTTGATGTGGCAGTTGATACGGTCTAGATGAGGAATTTGGGGCTTGAGTCTATTGGGGAGGTGGGGGATTTGGTTGGTAAGGAGGGTTGGATTGGTTGTTGGTGTTACTTCATGAGAAATTTGGGTGATTCCTCCAAGAAGAATTGTATGTGTTCCCATAAGCTCCGGATTGGTTCCTTCGAAATGAAGATTGATTGGCCACATAATTGATTTGCTAATTAGCACCACCTGGCATCTCACAATTCCCATTGGAATTGCCGCCTCCACAAAAATCACATGTCATGCTTGGTTCAGTTGGAGAAGAAGTCATAGCACTTACACGACTTGGTTTCCCTAGATTCTCCAACGCCTTTGCCATGTTATTCATCACACTCATGACATGCTTTGTTGAACCAAATAGGGCGTCTTGCATGTTTAGATTCAACGCTCCACTAGTTGCATTGGCTTGATTCGCTTGGTGTTGAACCACCGGTAGAGTTATTGGTCCATGATGGTAGTGGTTGTATGCCATCCTATTTAACAACTCTTGAGCTTCTTCCAGAGTCTTATATGAGATAGAACCGTCCGCGTAGGCAACTACGATGGATTTCGTCTCTTGAGGTAAACCATTATAAAAATTTTGGACTTGAAGCCACAAAGGACTGGCGTGATGCGGGCATTTTCTCAGTAAATCTATGAATATTTCTCAAGCTCCCCCTAGGCTTTCACCAACATCTTGTTTGAATGATGTAATCTCATTCCTTAATTTAGCAGTTCTTGCTGGAGAAAAGTACTTCGCCAAGAACTCTTGAGCAAGTTGGTTCCAAGTGGTGAATGTTCCTTGGGAGTGGGATTGCAACCATGACTTTGCCCTATCACAAAGAGAAAAAGGAAACACCCTCATCTGACCACAATCTGGGTGTACTCCATTAAACTTAAATGTGTCCAAGACTTCTTCAAAATTCATGAGGTGTGTGTACGGGTCCTCATTTGGTCCACCTCCGAACATGGCATGGGCTTTGAGCATTTGGATTAGGGCGGGCTTTATTTCAAAATTGTTGGCTTGCACGGGCATTCGTGCAATGCCTGAGTTAGTCCCATCAAAATTAGGTAAAGCATACTCCCTCAATCGTCTTCCATTTCCATTCATTCCATTTCCATTCCTATAGCCACCCATTCCATTATTTCCACCTACCTCTTCTTCTTCGTTTTCGATGTTCACGTTCCCTTGATGAGCATTAGCATTTGTCATTTCTATCCTTTCTTGGTCTTGTTGTACCCTTCTCAATCTTCTAAGTTCTCTTAGTTCTTTCTCCTTTTCCTTGTCTAAGCAAATGAATGGCTCTTGAGCTCCTCATACCACGCACTACACCACCAAGGCAAATAGCCAATTGAAATTCCAAGTTAATTCCACAAGACAACCAACATCATCAAACATAAAAATAAACTAAATTAATAACTAAATTAAACTAAACTAAAGTGCTTAATCTTCACGACCCGTAAAGCGCTAGATATTGCCAAAAACCGAAGACAATCCCCGGCAGCGGCGCCAAAAACTTGATGCTTTACACACCTAGTTATAGATTTTTAAAACACCTAATTCCTACTACTAACTAGATGGCACCTCGCAAGTATACGGTTGTCAACTAGTAGTAAAGGGAAGTAGGAATCGTTCCTACGAGGATTGTCGATAGCAATTACCAAGATTTATGGGTGCTTGTGTAGTTAAGCAAAATCAAGCGATGAGTGACAGAATTATTCTAATAAAAATTAGAATCTTAATTCTAACGTAAATTAACCAAAATTAAGACTAAAATTAAAAACAAGCAAATCACCCAACTAAAAGAACTACAAAAGAAAAGCCTTGAGTTTTAAAAACAACCACTTCTAAACTATAATTTAGAAAGAGTTAAACTAGAAATCTAAATATTTTTGGATTTTTGATTGAAATTAAGAAAGCCCACTAAGAATTAACCAGGAATTAAAGCAAGAAATTGAAAATTCTAACTAGAAGTTCATGAAATTCAGAAGAACCCTAATTTTCCTAAGAAACCCTATTTTGCATGTAAAGAAATTCTTACTAAATTGGACAAGAAAGCAAATAAAAATTATATCTACGCGAAGCTTGTGATGAACCCACTACAATTATCTAATCAAAATTTGAACTTGACAAGAAATTAAAAGAAGATCTAAGATAAAAGTAAAGAGAAATTTCTATTAGAGAAGTAAACTTGGAGTTCAAGCAATCCTAAACTATCTAAAAACTAACTAAAAACTATCTACTACTCTCTACTTACTAATTCTACTTAGCTTAAATAGTGCAGCATTACACAAGGCAAAATTAGGGGTTTTTGGCTGGAAGTTTACAAAATTGCCCTTACAACTTAACTCTCAGGGAGTTGAGATCGCGGTCTGGAGAATTTGAGACCCGCGATCTCAACTCTAAAATAGAAAAACCAATTCCCGAGTTGAGATCTCAGTCTGGAACAATCGAGACCGCTATCTCGACTCTCCTTCCAGCGTCCTTCATTTCATCAATTTTGCAATCTGGTCCCTTGAGATTTGTTTCTTCCAGCTTCTAACCTTTAATTTTTAACCTGCATAATATTAACACCATTAAGCACTTAATTAAACTAAAAATTTAACAAAACTTATCATAATTAATTCAAGAATGAAAAGACAAATACATATGAAAGAAATTAACTAAAATCCTTAATTACTTATCCAATTTCGGAATTTAAACTATCAAAATGCTATAGTTGAGAAGAAAATAACTCTAGTTTACTGGAGTTATCAATAAAGTATGTATATCATTCACAAATCACAATAAGTCATACATTGTCATCAACATTTTCATCAATGGCCAAATTCATCCAAGTGTATCCAATTTCAATTCCCAACAACAAAACATAAGCTACACTAATCACAAGGCTACAAGCCTTACAACCTATTACCAATGGGGTACTTAAACTAAAGCAAGAAACTAAAATAAAGCATAATAAATAAAAAGGAAAGAAAAACTCCCTCAACACCAAGGAGGCTTCCCAAGGATATTGCAATCCTTGGTGAACTTGCACCAGTGCTTAGCTCCTCCGAAGTCTCCAAGGAAATGAACTTCGGCATATGTAGGTTGTGTCTTCTTGGCCCCCTCTGGAATGTATCCTTCTTCTTCTACTCCTCTAACAACTGGCTCTTTCTCCACGAACACCCCAAATAGAACCTCTTTTGTTATAACCGGGACAAATGCACACTCATGCAAAGGACAAGTTGGTGATTCCTCTATATAAGCGTTGAGTGTCTCGGTTGTTGTAGCTTCAACTTCATGAGACTCTTGAGAATCGGTTTCTTGTAAGGCATTTTCAATTTGTTCTTTCTGAACCGGTTCTTCGCCCATTGGTGGAGGTGTTGGAATACATTGTTCTTCACCATTTGTTATTCCTTAAATCTCAGCTGAAGTTGGTCTTCTAATTGATTGTTGGATGTGGCTTGCTCTTCACAGATTCTATCTATTTCTTTTTGAAGTTGAGCAAGTTTTTCTTGTTCTTTGGCCACAATTTCTCGAAATTGAGCCGTCTAGAAGTTGGGCTATTTATTCTCGAAATTCTTGAATTTGCATCCACTTGTCCATCCTTCTTATGTCTTCACTTTCTTGAGTTGTTTGGTGAAGGAAATATGACTCCATTGCATCACATGAAGGCTTTTGTGATGGAGGGAAAGAGTAGGAATTTTCTTGATAGCTATCATAAGGATATGGATGGCGACCATCCCATTTGATAATGTTGGTGGCTCTCATAAGTATATTGATGGCTAGACAGTCCCACTTGATAATCTAAGGGGTAAGGATAGTAACCATGACAAGAATCATGCTCATTGGGCATACCTCCACTACCATAAAAATGGTAATCTCTTTGGTATGAATCATTCCAATTAGGTCCTTGCATGTTCTTGAGCAATCTAGTGTATCCAACTACACAAATAAAAATAAGAAAACGATCTAAAACAACAAAAACAAGAAAATTAGGAAAGTTTAGTCTACTAGTTAGTCTAAACCATCCATCACAAAGAAAATCTTTTTGGATTTTTGAGAATAAGAATACAACTACAAAATGAAATCTTTTTGGTTTTTCAAATGGGTGAAACAACTATACAAGAAAATAGAAGGCTTCAATCTAGTCTTGCAACCAAATTATATTGATATTACCGAAAACCAATCCTTGGCAACGACGCCAAAACCTGTTATCTTTATACACCTATCTATAAATTTATAAAACACCAAAATCCTACTACTAACTAGATGGCATCCCGCAAGTGTACGGTTGTCAACTAGTAGCAAAGGGAAGTAGGGATCGTTCCCACAAGGATTGGTCGATAATTACTGGTTATTTGGTTGGATTTCAAGTTGAAGCGATTGATTAAGTGAAGAGATTTAACTGAAACTAGAACTAATGGAACTAATAAAGCAATTTCGATTAAAGTAAAGATTAATCACTAAGAAAGCAATTAAAAAGAAAGTATCTTTAGAAAGCAAATAAATGGAACAATTAAAAAGAAAAGCATATTAAGTAAGCAATTAGTTAATCTAAACTATTCATTATCCTAAGCAAGCATACTTATAGAAATCCCCTAATGTATTCTAAGAAAGCCTGTTACAAGAAAGTATTTTTCAAAAGAAATTAACAAACCTAAACTACAAATTAACACTAAGAAAGCACAATTAAGGAAAAGCCATTAACTAAACTACCAATTAAACTGAGAAAGCAAGTAAATAAAGCAATTTAATGAAAAGCCCATAAACTAATTTATCCTAATTAACCAATCTAAACTATGAATTACCACTAAGGAAGCATAATTGAAGGAAACCCATTAAGTAATCTAACAATTACACTAAGAAATCATTCAAAGAGAGAAAATATATGAAAGTAATTCGACTAATTAAACTAAGGAAATACGAAATTAAAGTTTAACTAAAAGCAGATATAATTAGTTTTAACATAAACAAGGAACTTACCACTAAAAGGCTTCAATCTTTAGCTAGGAAATTGTGATTACAAGAAAGAGAAATCCTACTCTAATCTAATCTAAGAAAACCCTCCCCAAATGGGAAGGAAAAATGAAGAAAATTACTCTCTAATCTAGCATACTTCTACTAGCTAAGTTCTCCCCTCACATGAGGTTTAAAAGGGGTATATATAGTGTTAGGGTAGTGGGATAATTGTGCAGTAAAAATCAGCCCCGAACAAAGTCATTTTTTGCTCTAGCCGCCTCCAGATTGCGATCTCAAATTTGAGATCGCGATATGGACTGAAACTTCTGAAATGCAGCACTTCACAGTTTTGCTTCCAAAATCTTCATCCGAAGTCAGAATAATGCGCCATTTTTTTTCATGCGATCCTAACACATAGGAGAAAATTATCTATAATAAACACTTAAAATAAAATCTAAACATCTAATTAAAATTCTCACAAATTAGGACAAAAAAATGATGGACAAATACAAAGATGAACGAAAACTTAACTCCCAACGATGTTAAGTCAAAGACACAACACAACTCTAAATGGAAAAACCTAATAGAATATGCTAATTATAACCTAAATATGTATTTGAACACTTAATAAACGCATACTAACACATTCTAACACATAAAAGAAAACTAGATACAAACACACACGAAAACACTAAAAATACTAGAAACCAGGAGCAAAATCATCAAGTTTAGGGTACATATAACTCTTGTTTTCTAGAGTTATCATGCATCTCACCAATTAAAGTCAACAAACATCACTATCCAATTTAATCTATCAACAAATCCAGAAATGGCATCAACTTTGAGCCCTTAGCCACTATACTTTTATTAAGCAATGACCAAACTTCACCAAGTGTCAAACATGAGATTCCAAAAGAAATTCAATCCATAAAGCATCAAAATGTATCAATTTGGAATCAGCTTAAGGCCATTAGGCAAACTACTTAAAAAGAAAAACTAAAATACTTCTTCATGAAGTTCAGAGCATTTCAATGACTGAAAGTAAAACAAAAGTAATCAAAAGTTATGGTGTTTAATAAAAACAGAGATAATTATCATCATCCATCAAATCGATCAAGTGATTAGGGTTGGCCTACATTCATGCTCAAGCAAATGGTGGCTTCATCTCTTCATTTCATCTCTTCTTGACCCTCCTCAGCGTCACTAGGTTGGGCCTCTTCATGATCATCATCCATCTCCCCTCCAGTCACACCCGCGTAGGTAGATCCTTCATGATGTGCGGTAGCCGCCGATGGTATGTAGTACTGTCCACGAGGTCGACCAAAGTGCCATGCCGGAGGTGATGGTAGCCAGACCCAAGTGCCTAATGAAGTAATCTTTAAAGCTTCTCCAATGACGGTCAAGTTGTTGTGCATCACCATTTGACATAACGACCTGTACCCTTGTAGATCATTCCTTTCTTCTTCATTTACCGGAGCACTAAATACCAAACCTGGGGGTATCGGAATCATTGAAATTCTCTGAGGTGCGACGTGGTGACTGTGGCTGGGTAGGGTGCTCCTCCTGGTGGTGCTTTTCACATTCTCTCACCATCCTATAGATATATTCCCAATTGATCCTTCCTCTAGGATGTGTCAATGGTTCCAAATGACCAATCGGGCAACCGGCTATGGTGCAAAGATGGTGAATTGGACTAGGGGCATAAATATGGGTCATCCAGACCTACCACTCTCTAAAAACTCTTATCTAATAAGGTGACCAACATTCACCGGAACCCCAGTCATGATGGCATAAACTAAGAGTACTTTGTCCCTTTGGATAAAGCTCACAGCATTTGTACCCCAAATACGGCTACTGATAAAATAAAATCGTAACGTAACCACTAATGAGAGTCCTTGACGAGCAAATTTTAACTTAATGGCAGACGAAGTACTCTTAATCCACTCTACCTTTCTATCACAAATGAAATCTTTGATTACATTTATATCCTTATCTTTATTGTTCAAAAATGCCAAATATTGATTAGAAGGTACATAGATGTTGAAATACGCATTAATCACATCAGCACTAAAATCTACCAAAATCCCCCATATGCGAACCTTGCTATCTTCTAACTCACATAAATTACAATGAAACTCTTTGACTCACTAGGTAGCCCCGGGGTCAAATGAGTGTTAAAACCCTCCCAATGCCTTGACCTAATTTGTTCTTCTATCACTCGCCTAGCATCTTCCTATATTCCCCAATGCATGGATAGGTCAAAATTCCTTTCAATAATTACCTCATGCTTCTTGTTATTTTTGAATAATTGCTGAGCCCTATCACTCGAGAACTGAGGTTCAATTTGCTCACCTCCCTCAAATGGTTGTTCTGAACCCCCTTCTCCGCTCGTACCCTCTCCGAATTTCTTTTTTCTAGAACTAGTTCCTCTCCCTCTCATTCTAACTCTTCTTTCAGCACTGCCATATACCCATCTCATCATTTTCCTTATGCAAATGGAATTCAATCACCAATTAAAAAATCAAACCTTCAATCAAGAACCAAGGCACCACAAAATCACAATCACAAATTCTCAAAATTTTTTAGAATATTACAATTCAACTCAATTCACAAATCAAACCAATAATTCCAACAATTGAACAATTCAAAATCACAATTCTTCTAAAACAAATCAGCACCAATTACTTGTCCACAATTCAATAATTAAATGCCACAAATTTTCCACAATTTAATCCACAAAACCCCACAAATGTCTCTAAAAATTGCCAACTACAACTAATATTCCAAGGAAGGATATTACCCGTTCTTTTTCGGAGTGAAATTTTTCCAAGAATTGCTTGTGTGTCAATCCCCTTTAAAGCCAAATTTCTCCAAAAATCCTCAAAAAGATGCTTGCTTTGATTTCCTAGTGAAAAATGAAATGATATTAGTGATGAAAGCGGAGTTTTAATGATTTTTGGTGAAGATGAGGGAAGAATTTGTGGAGTTGGGGTTAGGGCTTTCGGATGAGAGAAGAAGAATAGGGAAAATTTGTGAAAAGAAAAGAAAGATATTACGAAGGTTTTAAAAAATTTCAGTCAACCATGCCATCTCAGTTTTGGTATCGCGATTTCGAAAGATTTGAGATCGCGATCTCAACTCAGTGCAAAAATAGCTTTTATGAAGTTTGGAGTTGAGACTGTGATCTCAAATTTGAGATCGCTATCTCAACCCAAATGACCATTATACCCTCCAGAATTTTGAGTTTGAGACCGCGATCTCAAATTTGAGATCGCAGTCTCAAGCTCATTTTCTACAAAGTGAATTTTCGCACTTAGCCGAAATTACTTCACTCTTGACCACTTTTCTCCATTTGCAAGGGTAACCTAAAAACAAAAAAATTCACAAGTTAGGATGACAATTTTCACTATTATTTTTTTATTGTTTTTTAAACAAAAATTCTAACCTAATTCAAACCAATTTACTCAAAATCATGCCAATTAAAAATCACACCAAAAGAAAGCAATAACAACTAAATTAAAGGCTTGGGTTGTCTCCCAAGAAGCGCTCTTTTATAGTACCACTAGCTTGACTATGGCATGGACTTTATTCCAAGTAATTGAGGATGATTGATCCTCCTTTCCCTTTTGGTTTCCACGGAAAAGGTTTGATCCCCTTTTTCTTCATGATTAAAGCTTGAATTTCAGGATTTCCGTGCACAAGTCCTTTCTTCTTAGACTTAGCAATCGCTAGTGCCCCAATTAACATCTCCAATTATTTCTCAAACCATTTTCTATTCTTTTTGTGCCTTCTCAATTTCTTGATATCACCATTTTGCTTATTCTCTGCAAAACTCTATTCATCCTTCGGCAACACACATCCCTTATCGGGTGCTTTTTCCTTCAATGCATTTCTCGAATCATCCTTTATTTCCTACACTTGCTTGAGCGAATTGCCTTGGTTAACTTCATTTTGCTCTTCATTTGACCTAGCAAGGATAGAATTAAGAGATTGATTAGCACATTTCTCTTCAACAATGGGAATATTATCATTGTATTCAAACACAACAAATTCAATTGATCTCATTTTCAACTTGTAAGATCAACTTCCATTTGTTCACATCAATTAATGCATGAGCGATCGACAAGAAAGGCCTCTCTAGAATCAATGGAATCTCACTCTCTTCACCCATATCTATCACAAAGAAATCAACAAGAAATACAAACTTTTCAACTTGTACAAGCCATATGGTTTCCTCTCGGATAAATCTGCCAATTAGAGTGTGATATTAGTTGGCTTGACATTGCTGATCCCTAACTTGTCATAGAAGGCCTTTGGCATGATATTTATGTTTGCCCCCAAATCACAAAGTGATCGATGCCACATTTTTCCTCCAACATTTATCGGTATCATAAAACTACCGGGATCTTTAAGTTTAGGGGGCAAACGCCTTTGAACAATAGCACTACATTGGGCATCAAGGCATACTTTCTCATCATCATCCCACTTTCGCTTCCTTGCCAAAAGATCCTTCATGAAACAAGCATAGTTGGGTATCTTGGTGAGGACATCAATCAAATGAATATCAAGTTGACATTAATGTTTTTCAACATATCCAAGAAATGGGTGAATTGCTTCTCTTTTTCCTCCTTTCTTGGATCAATGAGTCTTTGAGGGTATGACACTTTTATTGATGGATCTATCTTCAAAGGTTCCTCCACATGCTTCTTCTTGGATACCTTGATCTCATTCTTTTGTTCCTTCTTGACTTAATCATCAACCACTTCCCTTTCATTCTCAACTACCTTGGACTTTTGTTCCTTGCTTCCTTCCTCCACCTTTTGCCTTCTCCTTAGATTCAACCAATTCTTTTCCACTGCTTAGGGTTATGGCATTGCATTTCTCCTTGGGGTTTGGAATAGTATCACTCGAAAATGCCCCAATAGGCTTGTCATTATTCAACCTTGCCTATTGCCCCGATTGAATCTCCAAATTTCTTGTCGAAGCTTTCAAATTCTCATGATCTCTTTTATGCTCTTCCGCTTTCCTATCCAATTCTCTTCTCAAATACTCGGCTTCTCTTTTCCAACCTTCTTCACCCAAATTCTCTCTAGGAGCTTATTGATCATGATACATGGGTTGGGAAGAATTTGCATAATGGAAAGGAGGCCTTTGTTGTTGGGTTTGAAATGAAAGATTGGGGAAATTTTGATATGAGTTGGGTTGGACATTTCTTTGATGTGGCGGTTGATAAGGTCTAGATGAGGAATTCGGGGCTTGAGTGTGTTGGGCATTTTGAGGTGGGGAATTTGGTTAGTAAGGAGGATTGGATTGGTTGTTGGTGTTATTCCATGAGAAATTTGAGTGATGCCTCCAAGAAGAATTGTAAGTGTTCCCATAACCTCCGGATTGGTTCTTTGGAAATGAAGATTGATTAGCCACATATTTGATTTTCTCATTAACTCCATATGGCATCTCACAATTCCCATTGGCATGGCCGCCTTCCCAAAAATCACATGTCTTGCTTGGTTGAGTTGGAGAAGCACTCGTAGCATTTACACTACTAGGTTCCCATAGATTCTCAAACGCCTACTTTTGCCATGTTGTTCATCACACTCATGAACATACTTTGTGTGCCAAGAGGGCATCTTGCATATTTAGATTCAACGTTCCACTATTTGCATTGGATTGATTCGCTTGGTGTTGAACCACCGGTAGAGTTATCAGTTCATGATGGTAGTGGTTGTATGCCATCCTATTCAACAACTCTTGAACTTCTTCTGGAGGCTTATATGAGATAGAGCCGTCAGTGGAGGTATCTATGATGGATTTCGTTTTTTGAAGTAAACCATTATAAAAGGTTTGGACTTGAAACCACAAAGGAATGGCGTGATGAGGGCATCTTCTTAGCAACTCTTTAAATCTTTCCCAAGCTTCCCCTAGGCTTTCACCAACATCTTGTTTGAACGATGTAATCTCATTACTTAATTTAGTGGTTCTTGCAGGTAGGAAGTACTTCGCCAAGAACTCTTGAGCAAGTTGGTTCCATGTGGTGAATGTTCATTGGACGTGGGATTGCAACCATGACTTTGCGCTACATCACGAAGAGAAAAAAAAAACACCGTCATCCGCCTACAATCCGGGTGTACTCCATTAAACTTAAATGTGTCCAAGACTTCTACAAAATTCATTAGGTGTGTGTAGGGGTCCTCATTTGGTCCTCCTCCGAACATGGCATGGGCTTGGAGCAATTGGATTAGGGCAGGCTTGATTTTGAAATTGTTGGCTTGCACTGGCATTCGTGCAATGCTTGAGTTCGCCCCATCAAAATTAAGTAAAGCATACTCCTTAATGGGATTCCATTCCCATTCATGCCATTTCCATTCCTATAGCCACCAATTCCATTATTTCCAACTACCTCTTCTTCTTCGTTTTCCATGTTCACATTCCCTTGATGAGCATTAGCATTTGCCATTTCTATCCTTTCTTGCTCTTGTTGTACCATTCTCTACCTTCTAATTTCTCTTAGTTCTTTCTCTCTTTCCTTGTCTAAGCAAATGAATGGCTCTTGAGCTCCTCATACCACGCACTACACAACCAAGGCAAATAGTCAATTGAAATTCCAAGTAAATTGCAGCTAATTAATTGTAAGATTAAAAAGTTAGATACTAAATTTTTGAAAGCTAATAAAAAAAATATTCAATTCGTAATCATGCAAAAACTAAAAGTCGAGTATTAAAAAAGAATAATTACTATGTATTTACTTCTTTATCATTTGTGAAAAATGCTACTTTTAGTATTCTTAAAGAGTTGTTAGGAAGAAGGAGATTAAAAGTTAGATAGGATAGAGAAAATAATAGAAACAAAATGTTTTCTATTTATCAACCTCTTTTAGGGAGAGTAGATATCATAGAGGAAAGAATAAATAATATAAACAAGATTATCAACCTTTTTTTTTTTTTTTTTTTTGTAGAAAAAAGCAATGTGTTGCAATTATATTTCTTATAGTATTAAATTTAGTACATAAGATTAGAAAATTGTAGGTAAACTTATTACTTATTAGTACTTGTGATTTTTTAACTGTTCAATTTTAAGCCTCAATAATATTGTATAAAGATGTTAGATGCCCAATTCTAAATAACGAATTTTGATCCTAAAAAAATGACCCATCTAAGCCTACCCCTTTGTACCATGTACCTAAAAAAGTCTCTACCATGATCCATGTAACACTATTTATACTTTTCTTTTAGTTGATTAACTATGGTCTTAGTTCTTAAGATTAATTTATATAATGTTTGCAATTCCAAATTCAAAATTGCTTAACCTTATTTTATGCAATAAATCTAATACTTGAGATATAATTATATTGCACGTGCTTTCTTCTATTAAAATACCATAACATAAATTAAACAAACAAAAATTAAAACTATGTGTAAATACATCATGTATGTCGTATAAGAATTTATTGTTAATATATACATTCACTTGCACAATTTGCATAACAAAATATAGATATTTGGGTTAACACGTGTATCGCACGTGCACCTCACTGGTAAATATGTAAAAGTGCACCAATATAGACATGAATAAATTGGGGAAATTCTACCGTTTCTTTTAAAGAACCATTCTCGACAAATCTTTTGTGTTTTTCTGGCAAATGATAAATTGAGTTAGGGTCTCAACTTGAAGTTCTGGGGCAGCGATCCACTGATCCCATGGGTTAGGGTTGGGATTTTTCCAAGATTAGAGTACTATGCTGATTTATGTCGTAGAGGATGTGCATATTTTGTGTGCCATCAAGGGTATCCTCTCTTGTTGAAGAGGTCAGTTCTCGAAGAGAAGGATTACATTGGGTTGCTGAAGGACTGACAGAGTTCCTATCTTTAGTAGTTCAATGTGTTTTTACCATCATATTTAGAATGAGGGTAGAACTTAGGGAATTAGGTAGAGAGTACTTCAATAATTTTTTGTACAAGGTGTCAAATGTTTTTATAAATTTTGTTTAAGTTTCGGTCATCGAGGGTCTACAAGAAAAGATGGAAGCTATCCCCAGAAGCACTCTAATACCTAAGTCAGTAAAAATACAAATAAGAGAGTATGTCCTCATGTAATTGACTTAGAGGATTTGTGATTGTGTGATTTTAATCATCATGTTGGATTATGTGAGATATACCTTATTTATAGGAGATTTGTTGAGTTTATCCAGCATGTAGAGATAATGTGCTAGACAAGGGCTTAGTCCTAGTTATGAGACCAAGATTGGGTATCTCGATGATGGCACTTCAAGAAAATATACTTTTTGTAACTCGTAATTTTTTGATATCACATAAGATGAGTTTTTATTTTTGAGAAATTCTACCGTTTTATTGAGAGAATTATTCTATTGGCTTTGGAGGCTAGTACAATACAAGTTTCAAAACACAACGTATTATATTGTAGAAATCTTTAAAGGAAAATGGGATAATTTCATTACGAGACAGTAAATTTTTTTTTTATTTTTTGTGACTTGTAAAAATTATAGTATCAAGTCATAAATAATGGCGTTACTCTTATTTTCTATTCACAAAGAGGCGTTGTGACTTTGTACACGATGAACCCAATTTCACAAATAGTTTTTGGGACCCTCAACGGGGATCATTATGTACAAAGTCACAATTTCCTTACTATTTGTGACTTAAAGATAAAAGTCACCCGATTATGTATGACTTAAAACTATGAATTTTACTAGTTACAAAAAATAAAAAACTTCAGCTTTTGTGACTATCAAAAAATTATAAGTCACGAAATTAAACAAATTATCTATTATAAAAATCATGATTTTCGTGTGTGTGGATCGGTTTTTTTTTTATTTTTTTTATTTTTATTTTTTTTGTCGGGGTGGAAATCTGAATCTCAATCAAACGAGGCACTGCTGGCACTTGCATAAAGTTGCCCTCCACACCAAACGATGACAAGTTGAATGAGACAAGGTACTCGATCTTGTTATATATTGATTCCGTAAATCCAACGATTCCTGGAAAAGCTATTGACATTGGGAAGTCAAGCATTCAAGACATTGACAATGGGCCTATAGAAGTCTTTGGTGCTAATTTTCCACAAAAGTATAATATGAAATTACATTAATAAACTCATTATCAGAACCGCTTTCTCATTGTCAGAAATTCTTCATATTATGCATTTCGAATTAGGCCTTATTCCATTTTGAACCCCTAACTTACAATTTATTCTCACTTTCTACCTCATACTTAATTTTGAACATATGAACCGAACTTTCAGATTTATCTTACTCCGGTTCAAATTTTAACACTGTTACCAAAATTGACGGATAGCAAGTATATGAATACCACCACTTGTTTAGGGTAATTATAATAGTAGAAGTAGTTATAACTAATTCTACTTTACACTCCCTAACTTATAATAATTCTCACTTTGCACCCTCAATTCTATATTTTAAATACACGCACCCTTAAAACCTACTCAACCTCATATAATGGCCCCTTAGCCTGGCCCAATTCACTCCTAACTTTTAGAATTCGTATTATTTTGGTCCAATTTTTAATATTATTAAAAAACTGATAAATATTCCACTTTAAATGCGCGGTATGTACATTAGAATATTCGTTAACTTTAAAAATTGTATTAAAATGTTGATTAAAATGGAATAAGCTTAATTTTAACACTAGGTATAATATATCAAAAATTAAAGTCGGGATACACATCAAGAATTGGATACACGTTAAGAAGAAAAACATAGAACAAACCCTTTAAATTTTGAAATTTCCAAATTTTTTACTTGAAATTTCTGAACAGATCGTGTCTAAATGTCAATGGCTCTTTCTTGTATAATAAGACAAATTCTTCTTCAAATTATATTTTGTATCACATTTCTTATAGGGGTGGCATTGGGAGCGATAAATAATTACATATGCCTTCACCAGTTGTAATTATCGTCGCCAGCGAAGCTTGGATGTGGCTCCTTACGTTGAGGAGATTCTTAGCAAATTTTGTTTTGCCCACATTGGACACAATTTGCAAACATATTGCTGTCATTCCATAAATCAAGGTTTTTAAAACCCATCCCGTTTATTGACTTGGAAAAAATGAGTGGGTCAGCTTTCAACAATCAAGCTAACCGTGTGCTATCATTGGATATGTTTTATCGTGAATCATTATGTTGTGGTTCATTTAAACACTATCATATCATCTATATTTAAAAAGATTTTTAAAAAGAAAGTGATAACAAGTGATATTATCATATCATCTATATTTGTTTATACGTAATATAGGTAGTTATTCATACAAATTTTCATACATGTCAAAGTAATATTCGCTTCAATTCTCATCCCGATCTCATGTATCATATTTTAAACAAAAGTTTTGGAGTAGTGATTAAAATGTAGAAGTTACTCACAAAAAAATATGGACGATTAAAATATACAAGAACAATTCTAAGGCTATTAAAAGAAGGATTATTATTTCTCACATCTTAATTTGCCAATGGATTTTTTTTAAAGTTGCTGTTTTATATGAAAGTATGGAAATATATAAGAAGCAAAAAATTACAAATTTCTACTCGTAAAGTTAAGATAGGGTATTGGCATATAAGCCAAATCCATGTAGAATTGAAAAGTCCAATTTAATTAGATTTTGTTGGAAAGAAAATACTAAGATAGACCCGCTTTTGTACCCATACCTGTAAATTTTATAAATTCTTTCTTATATCACTTGATGCAATAGAACACTACAGGATCTATAAATGGAATAAAAAATCAGGTCCACCTAAGTATTTCCCTTATTGAAATATTAAACCAAATCTAGAAACTTCCTATTTAATTTTTTAGTAATTTTGTTGGAGTCAATTTTTAGTAGTTTACATATTTTAAGAGTCGGAAGTTATTTATTAATTATTGTTAAGTTATTTCTGCTAGACAAGTTTAGGAGTCTATATGTCGGATACATATTGGAGTATTTTGCTGAGAAAGTCTGAAGTTTTTATTGAAAGCCTTGTTTGTTTGAGATATAATTATTTTTCCTCCCATATATATTATTGTTTGCGATTATTTTATTCCTTCAATTCTCTAATTCTATAGCCGGTATCAAAGAACTAAAAAAATTTATGGTTCTACAATTAGTATCAGAAATAGGCTACGAGGTTAGTTCTGAAAATTTTCAGTTATCAAAGTTTGGGCACAAAGTTTGGACCTGGAAGGATTCAGTTAATAGAGTTAGGCCACAAGTTGGTCTTGAAGTATTCAGTTGTTGAGAGAAATACTGTAAAATTGATCTAGAATTATCATATTGATTGTGAGTGTCAAAATAGAGATAAAAAAAGGATACTGTCGAAATTACTAACTGCTGCAGAATTAGAAAATTGAAGAGTTTGATTCAATTATCAGCCATAGAGGCCAAAAAAAACGGGGGGTAATTTTTTTTTTTTTGAGGTAAATAAATTATTGAACTGTGATGGAAGAGGAGTATATAAATTTGATTGATGGTGAAAAGTATTTCTATATTGACTCCTAAAAGAAAAGGTCCTGAAAAGTGGCTAAATTGGATTTTAAGGGTGGAAAAATATCTCAAACAATGCAATTTAGATTATTTTTTGTATTATATTATTGCAAATTCATTACTGCAAAAGTTAGAAAGGAAAGACAAAATTATTTTTTTTAGATTATGCATAAAACAATATCCGAATATCATTTCAAAAAATCTTATTCAAATCTTGAAAAGTTATTTGGAATATGAAAAGTTATGAAGATTTTATGGGGATAAAAATCTTGATTTGGATATGTTATTTGGAATAATTGGAGGTGATGAATTTGTTAGAGAAAAAGAATTTCTTGATCTAGTATATAAAGAAGAAATTATTGATTCTGAATTTATTATTAAGGTGGAGGAAATTGTTAATTTGGTAGAAAAAGAAAATATTACAATGGTCACTTTTGGTTGTCTCGGATTCTCTTAGTGATAAAACGTCAATTGTTTCTAATACAATCTAGATGTGAATAAGAAAAATTGGAAATGTTGGGTTCATGATTCAAGATTTTTCATTTGATGATTTTTTCAATTTAGTTGAAAATATGGATTTAATTTATTAGAATAGAAAAATTATGTGAAAAAGAGTAACAAATTGTTTCAAATTTTATTTCTTGGGGAGAATAATTTTTCAAACAGTTCTGGTAGTAGGTACATTGAATTATTTAGTGGTGAAATGGGCCCTGTTTTTTCCCAAAAAAAAGTATGAATTTTTTGATTCTATAAAATATGTAGATAGTTTTGATTGAGAATGTTCAAAGATGATTGGGTAAATATACTTGAATTTTTCAATCAAGTTGAATTAGCAATTAAATTGTATTGAAATACAAGATTCGTCCACTACCAAATATGAAGATGAAAACTGATTACAATTTAGAGTTGCATGTCGTTTACATGGTACTCAAATTTCAATAAAGATCATGGCACATGTTGTCATTGGAGTTGAATTGGTTTGAGAGAGGTTATGTGGGAATATTAAAACAATTCTAGAAGATTTCTATTTAATTTTTTTAGTATTTTTGTTGGAGTAAGTTTTTAGTAATTTTCTTATTTTTGGAGTCGGAAGTTATTTGGTAGTTACTATCTAATTATTTCTTGCTAGTCAAGTTTAGGAGTCTATACATAGGATACATGTTAGAGTATTTTGCCGAGAAAGTCTAAAGAATTTATTAAGAGTTTTATTTGTTTGGGAGATATTAATAAAATCATTTCTTCTTCCTATATATATTTTGTGTGTGATTATTTTTTTCCTTTAATTTTTTTAATTCTGTACTCAGTATCGGAGAAGTCAAAAAAATTAGATTCTATAGATTTAGTAGTTAAAATCGTTTAGAATTTGGTTGATTAATTTCTTATTTAAATGTACTAGTTCTCGGTTACTTTGTAGAAAAACAAGCTTGTTGATTTGTGAGTTAATAGAAAAATTGCTCTTCTCATTTTTTTTTTCTTTTTTGTCTATTCGACAACATTTTAACCTAACATACTCTATAAGGATAGACCCAACTAGACACTATTAAGGAACTGTAGGAAGAAAGGACTCTCCAGACCAGGTAAGGGTGCTTTGCCACTTGCCTGAATTTCTATAAGGCCTGGGTTTGAACTTTAGATCTTATAGTAGAGAATACCTTATGAGACCTCCTGGTCAACTCAATGTTGGTTAGAAAAATTGTTATTCTTATTAGTTTCTTTTCCAATGTTTTGGAAAAGATGCTTTCACTTGCTTGTTGTCCAGTTATTCTCATACAAAGCCTATCAATTGTTTTGTTGCTTTAATTTTAGGGAAAATGACCAAATATATTCCTCATATTTGAGAAAAATCTTTTTTTCATCCCTCACAATTTAAATGATATAAATTGGTATTTCACATTTTCGAAATTTACTAATTTCTTTCCTCACATTTTCTAAACATCATTTTCGTCCTTATATTTAAAATGATACAAATTCGTCCCTCACATTTTAAAAAAATACTAATCTCATCCAACACCATCAAATTTATGGCTGACAATCCTTGAAAAATAGATTTCTTGCTTGAGAATTGGTCAAATAATTTGCTCATACTCTAAAAAACATGCTTGGGTTATTTAATTATAACTATAACTCAAGATATGAAAATTTCAAAGTAAGGCTATCTTAAAGTAAGCGAATCTGACCTTTTTTTTTTTAACTTAATTAGGTCTTTAAATGTTTGGACATTTTAATGTAGATGTATAATTTATAGATTTTGCAGAGAATTTGTACATGATAAAGGGTTTGATCTCTTTTCTGATGACTCTAAGATATTAGTTTGATTCTTTTTCAGTGACAATAAGTTTAAGGAAAAAAGTATCAAAATTTAATTTCATATTGGGAGAAAATTGGTATATTTTGAAAATATGAGGGATAAAACTAGTATATTTTAAAACGTGATAGATGAAAGTGATATGTTTTAAATGTGGGGAATGAAATTGATATTTTTTGCATCATTTAAAATGTGAGGGACAAAAAAAAAATTGAAAGCATCATTTAAAATGTGAGGATGAAAAAAAAAATAAAAATGTGAGGGATGCTTTTGATCATTTTTCCTTAATTTCATTTATTCTAGCCTTTTGGCGTAATTGGCTTTTCTTGAATAATATCTCGTCTTTCTTGATTAAATAATTATTTTAGCTCTTACAAGTGGATATCATAACCGTAGACATTGATCATGGGGTGTTAGTGAAGAGGTGTTTATGAGGATTAAAAAAGTTGATTTGTATCAGAGTACTCAAATATCATAAAATTACACCACAAAATTGGTCTTGAGTTACTCACTTATTGACCATTAAGGTATAAAAAGATCAGGCCTATTTGAAACAGTGACCTAAAACTAAAGGACGATCCTGTCGTAATAATATGTTTGTTGGTGTTGGAGAGTAATTGAAAAAAAAGTCTTGTTACATTATTGGTTTGGCAGATTTTATAAGTTAGAGAGATCTCAAAATTGAAGAAGCAATAAAAACTTGTCTATTCAAGGTACGTCAATTTTTAATGTTGCCAAGATGAAAAGGGAATTTGTTAAATAAAAAGTTTGAAGTTTTGCACATTCTTAATAGTACTGAAGAATGTGTGGGCCAAATAATAGAAGAATATTTGAAACGATGTGGTTTAGATGATGTTATAGAATTAAGATTATCTAACCATTCACTAAAAGAAATTCGGAAGAAAAAGGATTTTTCTTTTAAATTATATATAAATCAATGATTGGAGAATCTTGATTTACAGGTACTTATTCTTGATTCTCAATCACCTTCGATTGTTTGGTCAGATGTTTACTACAATATTTTAATGCAATTTTCATACGCATGTGATTACAAATCTAATTTCCAAATGGAATGAAAAGTTGTTATTGAAGATGGTACATACAACAAAAGAAATAATTTGTGAAAACTTTCACGAGACTGAAATTTTTGACTTCCATTCATTGTTTTGAGTTAATTGAGGATAGGAAACTTATCCATGGAAAAAATTACTGATTTGGATGATAATGTGATGGAAATTTGTGATTTGGTAGAGGAAAAAGCAAAAACATTTCAAGAAGATGACATTAATATTTTTGACTATATTATTGAGGAAAACATTGTGGTAGACATGGAATTTCTTGGTATTGATGAATTTTTTGAAGAAAACAATATTTTAAGAAATTTTGTTCAACATCTGTGGAAGTGAACCAACTATGTCAAAATTGTATTATTGAAAATTTGGTGGCAGAAATTATTTTATCTAAATAACAAAGTATTAATATTATGATCTTTCAAAATTATGTGAAAAATCATTATGTGAGAGAAAATTATGATGCCCTTTATGGCGAATGTGTTAATATGAATGGATTTTTTGGTCAAGAAAAGTTTGCCACCAAATTGTATGTGAAGTATAAATTTCTCCATTTCTATGTGTAAAGATGAAGACTAACTATAAGTTGGAGGTATACATTGACTATACAATAATAGAATTTTGTATAGAGATTGTGACTCGTGATAGGGTTGGACATGATTTCGTGATGAGCTTCATTTAAAGGATTCAGCGTTGGCATATAAACCAAGCTCATGCAGAATTTAAAATTTTAATTTAATTTGATTTAGTAGTTGAATTAGTTTAGGAATTGGATGGTCAATTTCACATTTAAAGGCACTACTGCTCTAGGTACCGATTGCTTTGTAGAGGAATATAACTTGTCGATTTCGAGTTAATAGAAAATAGTTCTCTCCTTAGTTTTTTCTCATTCCCTGTTTGTTGTCCAGTTATTGTCATACAATTAAGGCTTAAAAACAACTTTTTCCCTGTAAATAGGGGATAGTTGCAATTGCCCTATATATTTGTTTTATCTATAAATTACCTCCAAGATTTAATGAGCTTAAAATTTTCATCCAAATGAAGAAGTAGAATATCATAATTGCCCTCAATATTTTATGTTACACTATGTGAATTTCTTTATTAAAATTCTTCTCTTAAACTAAATTTATTATTCTAAGTTTTTGCTCTTTTTTTGTTTCTAGGTAGCATGAGGGAATGAGTTAGTTGATCAACTTAAATTTATTTAAAAGTTATACATTGATTTTATATCTCAAAGCACTATATTTACTCGAATAATGAGAATTTTTAAATACAAAGCAATAACTTGATTATAGATAATAGAGAAAATAAAGTAAAAATTATAAAACTCAAAATAATGTGATTAAATAAATAAAATAATTTATTCTAGATATAAAAATAATAAAGGAACAAATATGTGTGATGGCATGCTAAAAACGGATGCAAAGAAGAAAAAATAAAAATGGCAAATTAATTCATAGAACTAATATTGAAGGGTAAACTTTTTTTCAATAATGTTAGATGAAAAAAACATCGTTACTTTTGAATGAAAAATTCTTGTAAAGTAAAATTTGTTACCAAAATGCAAGTAACCCAAATTTATACCGGTTAAGGTAATTAAAGGGTTGAGAACAATTATGAATAGTACTTTTAGATTAAATTTTTAACTTCATTAAACTTTGAGGTACAATTTGAATATATAATAAATATAGGAAACAATTTGTAACTGCTCCCTGTTTATAAGGGCAAACTGTAATTAAGCCTACCATTAAAGCCTGTGAATTATTTCGTTATTTTAATTTCATATATTCCAGTATTCCAGCCTTCTGACACAATTGCTTTTTCTTAAATAATTTCCTGGCTTTCTTAAGTAAATAATTCTTTTAGCTCCTATGTAGGCAGACAAATAAAGGGATAAAGAAATAAACATATGTAACTTGTGTACAAAAATGAGTGATTAGAGAAAAAGTTAGAAAAGAAAATAAAAGATGAGTCAATTTGTTATCTAGTTAGTTTGAGCACTAGTAAATGACGATAATTAAATTAAAATGTAATGTAGTGAAAGGAGTGGATCAAAGTGAAAAATGCAATTTTGGTCCTCAATGTTTCGGGAGGAAGCCAAATTAGTTTGCAAATTTTTACTAAAGACAAATTTGCTCCCTAATGTTTTCAATTTTTTCCAAAAAAGACAATTAACAAAAATTCCATACTAACTAATGGTTGAAATCAAATTGCCATTTGTCAAGCATTTTGATTTTGGAATTTCACTCCCCAATATTTGGATTTTGTATTAATATGATTCATTAATTTTTAAATAATTATAGTTAGATTTTAGAATGAAATGAGTTAAAAGTTGAACTAAATATATATCAAAGGTGTATTAGGATTCCAAATAAACGATGAAAAATTTAATTAAGCCTTATTTTGATCATATGTATACCACCTAACATATAAAAAGTTAAGTTGATGGATTTTTTTTAGTTATAAAATACTTACTATCATATTGAAACTTAATGGAACTTTTAAAATTCACTAGAAAAATCACTTAAAGTACTGCACATCGATATAACAAATTTTGTTAACCTAAAATATGCCTTATATTATTGATTAATAATACACGTACAAAAAATAAAAAAATAGTAAAATGGAAGAGAATTCTAATTGCATAGTGTAACTTTATTGTAACTATTATAGCACAAATTCTTACATGACTAGTGGACATAAATTTCAAATAGTTGTACTTTGCTAAGGTTGGTGTTTGCAATAACTAATAAATGTAAGTTTTATATAATCTAAATAATGTGAAGCAGTTTTCATGAATTTTTGAAAAAAGTTTCCTTCTCATTAAAAATATAACATTCTAATAATAAAATTTTAGAGTATTTCTTTTAATGTTCATATACATTGATAATTTTGATAAATAAACCAACAATTTTAACTACAAAATTAATTTCATTGGGAATTAATTGATAAATCTATTATGATATTAAAATATTTTGGTAGATGATCAACTTAATTTATATAGTATATATCGTTCACATTCTAATGGAATATTCGATCAATTATTTAATTGCATAATAAGTTAAAATATGGTACAATACATAATCAATTAGTTGCACATAGTACAAAATAACAAATAATATTATACCAAAATTGTGAGACTGAGGTTAAACAAACAAAAGAGTTAGAATCCAAATATATAAAGGAGAAAAAACATGTGAGAAACACAATGGCATGAAAACATAAATAAAAAAGAAAAAAATATAAGAAAAATAATATTTAATTAGTTTTTTCATTTTAAGTTTATTTCGATTTTGGGCACACATTTGGCATATATGGAATTCAATTCTTAATATTTTTTAATCCTACAATTCTAATTATAATTAATTGAAAATTCATTGATCATATTAATCCAAAGTCCAAACATTAGGGACCACAAATGCAAAATCAAATGTTTGACTAACAATAATTTGATTTTTGCCGTAAGTTACTATTTAATTTTTGTTAATTGTCCTTGTTTGGCAAAAATTAGAAATATTATGGACCAAATTTATTTTAGCAAAATTTCGATGACTAGTTTGGCTCCCTCACAAACATTGGGGACTAAAACTACAATTTTTTAAGTGGATCAAATTTAAAATTTTTGGATAAAATTGCATGGGGTAGTAAACCGACCGCTAACTCTCAACCATTTCGATTCAACAATTTAGCGGTTGAACCAGACAGTTCTTCTGGGTTAGCAAAATAAGAGTCGGTTTTCCAACTCTCTCGGGTTTAAGCTTCATTTATAGTACGAGGAGGTTGACTTTTTACATTCATTTATATAGAAGCAGCTGCTTCTACGCATCCTATTCTATCCAAGAGCCACTAAAATTATTTGATGAATAAGTTAATGGAAGGTGACTACCACCGCCTATGCAACCACCTCTTGAATCACAATAGAAGTATAATTTGGATGATGTTGTTTGTCATTGCTACTGATATAATCCTTGTTCTTTTTCATTCAACTTATCATAATCATCCCTCATTGGCCACTTTGCAATACTCCAAAAACTCTTTTCCAACCCAATATTTTAGTGCTGGACAACCAAATATTCCTCTCTCGCTCAAGAGATTCTGCTGTAGCTGGGGATTTATTTTTGCCAAAGTCAAATATTTCCACTCCAACTCATGATGGTTCTACAGGAGAAAGAGATTTTTTTGCCCCAAAATCCAATAATTCCTCTACAACTCATGATGATTCGACTGCAAAAAGTGATTTTTCTTCTCCATCATTTTGCTCTGTTGATGAATCGAACAAAGGAAATCAATCTTCTCCAACTGAGTCTGTGCGAGGAACTCAATCTTCTCCAGCTGACAATGTGAAGGGAAACGTATCTTCTGCAATAAGTTTGTACATAATTAATGCAGTTACATATATACTAACATTTTTTTTTAAGGTAATGTGAGCAGGCAAGTATAATTTTAGATGGGTATAAGCAATGGTAGTGTATCATATTCATGGTTCAAATTCGTGGTATCTGTCGCATAATTGTAGTCGAGGTGATGATCATTCCACATCGGTCGCAGTAGAATCATACTGGTATGAGATGATGAATTTGTCCAAAATTACAAAAAATAAAGTGAAAATCACAAATTATTACTCATAGATTAGATTTAAGAAATTGACTAGCCAAAAAAATAAGACTTATAGTGCAATTTTAATTTAGGTTCTAGAACGAAAAGGCATATTGATATTAGATCAGGAAGCCCCAATTTAGATATGACTAGGTCATATCGAGTCGGACTCTACCGAGTCTTTGAACCAATATCATATCAACCTGTGCAAATGACTATTTGAAATTAACAAATGAGAGAAGGGTCAATTCTAGTTTGGTCCTCTAAGTGAAAATGTTAAGTATTCTCTCCAAACTACAAAAATTTAGATTTGACACTAGAAATCAGAACAAATGCTTCAACTAGCTGTGGCTATTTCATCATACTCAAAATTTTGGAGTTTTAGCTTCTCAAAATTTTCAATTATTTTCCATTCTATCTTTGACAGGTGATATTACCAGACAATAATCTTATTGCTAGAGCAGTTTTTGCTCAAATACTAAATGTGCCTTTCCCTAAGTGAGCAAAAATATTTGCATCCATTTCTATAGGCTCGCCTTTAGTTTCCATCTCTTATCTGTGTCACTCTAGCAGTAGTAGTTGCTTATCAAGAACCAAAGGTGGTTTTTCCTTTCTCGACATCCATTGTTTTTATTTATCCACGAGATTATCTCCCATGAGAAAAAAATAGGTATCCTACACCTTTTTCTTTCTTTCTTTTTTTCACACACTCAATTTACAGACAATTTAAAGAGAGCAGAATAGTAGAATTAACCAATCATGTATAACTTATGGGCTCCTAGATCTAAGTTCAGCAAGGTTGTATGAATTAAATTCTTAGCTTTCTAAGCCCAAAGTACCAAAATAATAGTGAACTCCATCTATCGGCTGGCCAACTTTGCAAATTCCCTGTAGTTGCCAAAAACGATGAAGTGGAGTAGAGAATAGCAAGGCTTAGTACATTTGAGATTTTAGTTGAGTAGATCTATTTTGAGGTTATGACAGAGGGTATCTAGGATAGGCATAGTCTATAGGGGTCAGTTAGGCAATCCAGGTGGCAACTAATGCAAGTTCATCGGTGTCCCAGTAAAGAGATCTTGAAAGCGGCTTTGCCCTGAAGAATATACTAGTGAGGTTATAGAGTAGTAGGAGATGGTGGTAGATGTGGCATATTAGCATTGCAGGTGCTTCTTCTGTTTGCTATGTTTCTTTAACATGCAACAGTTTGGTCTTTTATGTTTTCTCTAAACCGAGGTTTTTTTCGATGAAGACTCAGATTAGGAAGAATTAAAGGGCTTGAAACTAAGCCTTCAGTTACAAGTTACATTGTCTAAGGTTTGAGCGAGTACCGAAGAGGTGAGAGGAAGCAAAATGAAGGCCGCTCGCCTTGAAGCGCATAAAAGAGTGTTAAGCAAGGAAAAATTGATGACGATGACCTAGTACGATACTAAAGGCTAAATTGGGATGGGTTTGTAGTTGACGGTTGA
Source organism: Cinchona pubescens (assembly GCA_025175665.1). Lineage (NCBI taxonomy): Eukaryota > Viridiplantae > Streptophyta > Magnoliopsida > Gentianales > Rubiaceae > Cinchona > Cinchona pubescens. Next base: position 91,915 of record JANKKI010000132.1, read on the forward strand.
CTATAACAAAAGGTGGTGTGGACATTTAATTAGAGATTGCTTTGGCAATAAAATTATTTCTTTGCCAATATCATTCTAGTTGTCATGAAGGTTAAAGATGACCTTTTAGTAGTATTTCCTCCAATTTAGGTGATGATCCTTTAAATACAAATAAATCTATCGAGAAAAAGCTTAATGCTAGGGAGTAGGTCTCCCTTTTTTGGGTAATAAAGAAAAATTAGCATAAATAAAAACGTAATCACTTTAATGCTATCATCCAGAAGGAATTGATCTGGGAAAGGAAATAGCCCTAATGTCTTGAACATAAAAGATTGCACAATAGAAGGGCAGTGCTCAAAAATAACAAACTCATCAACTAGCTTCCTTCCCCATTTATCTAAAGCATCTGTGCAATGGTTAAGCCTCTCAGAAGATGTACTTGAAGAAACACGTTCTAACTTGCTCATGAATGACCTGAAATCATCCAATACAATAGAAAGTTCATGTGGAGAATTAGAAGAGGTAATAAGTGTTAGGAGATTTGTAGAGTCAACTTCAACTTCAAGAAATAGAATCCCTAAACTAATAGCAAGAGACAATCCATCTCTAAGTGCCCAACATTTAGCTGAGAGGTTGGACATTTATCCTAGGTTTCAAGAAAACCAAAGTGGTACTTAATAAGACCTCGAGTGCCAGCCAACCCATGATTATCAATAGTCGAGCCATCACTATTCAATTTGCTCCGATTTGCAGGAAGAGGTTTCTAGCAAATAAAAACCTCATTCCTAAGGCCAAATGAATTTACTTTAGGTCTTAGACACGAAAATTCGGTAGCAGCAAGCTGCACACAAGCATTAATAGGAAGTGGCTTGTTCCTAAAATTCGAAAGACTCCAACAGGCAAACAAGAATAAAGTGCCCCATTTATACACAGGCATTCCTCCATAACAAGGGGCTTCAAGCTAGAGGAGTAATTTCTAAACGAATCAATAAAGTTTATGGAAGTGTCCAAGGAAGGAGACCAACTCAAAGTCTACCATAGTTCCTGGCCTTGGAGCAAAATCTAGGACATGTCTAGCGTTTGGTTACAAAAGGCAAAACTATCCTATTGAATAATGTTTCCTTTGCTTAGATCTTTTCTAGAAGGAAGCTTGTCCAGAGCAACCAACCACAAGAAATGTTTTAATTCTAGAAGATGTATTACTCATCCAAATCCATCTAGGTCTCTATTATATTGTCCATCCATCTGTTTTCCACTTGCACACAAATTAGATGGTTACGTGCTTACCCTTTTGGTATATGGTGACCATTTGAAGGGGGATAGCATTGACATTGAATTTTCTATTTCATAATTATGGACATGAATTGTGGAGAAACTTGAATTGATTCTATTGACTGTAAAGGTACAAAACAAGCAATTGTATAGGCTTGATAAGTATACAAATAATGAAACCTCTGGATATCTTACTAATCAAGATCACAAAATTAATGATCTAATTATACACTTAACATATATAAAAAACCAAATACCTCATTTCCATATTTACTATGTTAACAATCCCCACAAATTCAAGGTGGTTGAGTACTAACCAACTTGAGTTTGCAAACTAAGTCAAGGAAGCGTCCAGGAGGGTATGGCTTAGAGAAAACATCAGCAATCTAATTAGAAGATCATGTAGAGTGAAGCTTCATAGTTTTTTGCAAAAGATGATGGCAAACAAAATGATAATCGGCCTCAATGTGCTTGGTATACTCATCAAAAATATCGTTGTGCACAGTTTGGATAGCACTTTGATTATCACAACGAAGGACAGTGGGAGAATCATGAGAAACACTCATATTAGATAGTAACCAATAGAGCCAAATAAGCTCTTAGGTGGCATCGGCAATAGCACAATACTCGGCTCTATACTAGATCGAGAAACCACTGTTTGCTTTTATAAGAGACAGTATTGTGCTAAGATATGAGATAGTAACATAAAAATATAGAATCTTATAATGGAGCACCTATCAGTAGGATCCCTTAACCAGTAAGCATTAGAATATACGTACTATTCAAGAGAAGAATGAGAAGAAAATAGAATGCCATTCTAAAGAGTGCTTCTAAAGTTTCAAATGATATGAAGAACATATGCAAAATAAGAACTCCTAGGGCTAGCCATAAATTGATTAACAATATGAACAACAAAGGAAATAGTTGGACAAGTAATAGGATAAACCAAACTATTAACGAGCTGGCGATATAGAGTTGAATCATGGAGAAGCGAACCATCCTCAGGAGTGAGATGAAAATGAACCTCAATAGGTATAGATGCAATTTTGTTATCAATTAACCCAGCAAGAGTAATAAGATCGGATGCATACTTAACCTATGTTAGATATTACCCATCAAATGTTAAAGATACATCAGGACCCAGGAAGTAGTTAGCAAACCAAGAACTTTCATTTCATCAATAGGTGGTTCTGATATTTCTAGAGCTCAATAATGCTAGTAAGATCATTTCTAATGATGATCATTATTGTGAGATGGGAGAAGGTTAGAGATTACCTGCTTCATGATCACTTCAAGATTATCAAAAGTTACCAGAGTTTGGGAGAATGTGGAGTTACTATGGAACTATAAGAAGCCATTAGAACACAAATAATTCAGCTGGACTTCTAATAGATGAAAAGAAAGCAAATAGCTGAACCTTTAACCTCTAGGGTTTTCTCTCCTCTTTTCTTCAACCTTTGGCCTTGCCAATCCTTTTCTAATAGCTGCACTTTAGTCTTCGACTAAAGAGCATCCCCTCCTCTTACATTGAGATCCTTTGTTGCTGTTGTATCGCAAACACCATCTTTGCTTCCTCTCGTTCTGCCATCTACATACAAGGGAAAACCTGCAGTATTTTTTTTATCCAAAATTATATTGATTAGATTTCCAAACATTTTGAAGTTTGCATTAATTGGAAAATTTTCATCTAGCAAGCAACAGACCTTCTATGGAAACTTTGCGCAAGGAATTTTTGAAAATAGAATGTATTCGTTGACGGATTATCATTATGTCCTAATCTAGTTTGATCAAGAAGACAATTATCTTTGTTGTTGGTGTGAGGAAATTTGAACTTCACATGGTTTTAGTATACGTATCTTAAAATGGACTCCAGATTTTGGGGTAGAACCAAAAACTCCTCTTGTTATCATCTGGATCGACTTTGATCAATGTTAACTCTCAAAAAGAGAGTTATTTTCAGGCATTGTAGCTTGGGTTTTGTTAGTTTTTGAGGGTTGTGTTTATTAAGTAAGGGTATTTTAGTAAATTTAGGATTTTAGTCCAAAATATTAGTTTATGTGTTTTAGTGTTTAAATACACTTATTTATGTGTTATGGAGTATTTATAATTTTGAAGTATTTCGGTGGTCAAACGGGACAAAAACGGACTACGAATGTAGCAAAATGGTGAAACCATGCATAGGAGATGGGTACACCTTGAGCCATACCTGGGAAGGCTCAGCTACCCCTTGATACTATGTGCCAAGCACAGCTGTATCTGGGGAAGCTCAGCCGTGCCTAGGCTGCGGCCAAAAATGAGAAAAAACGTGTTTTAGGTGTTTAAAGTTTCTTAGGGATTTTTTTTACCTACAAACTTATAAAAGCCGATTTAGCACTATAAATATGTGACTTAAGGTGTTAGAAATATAACATATAGTAGGTTAGAGTAGATTAAAACTAGTTGTAACCATTACAACAAGAATCGTCAAAATATTGAAATCAACTTCCAAGAGGAGATTTATCGGGTGAAGAAGCGAAGAATATAACTAAGCATAGTTCTTCTCTCCTTCTCTTTCCTTTGTGATTTTATACTGTCTAATGGTTTTAAAACAATCTCTTGATGTGTTTATATTTATGATTATGCACCAAATCATTAATTAGGCTTTTATTCAGATTTTATCATCAAAATGGATTGTTGAGGTTTTATGTATTCCTTTTGATTTCACATCGTTTGTTTTCTCATTTGAATTGTATTTAATGCCTTTAGATGACTGATCAGCCTATATAGTGATTTGTAAAATACTAACTAGAATGAACGGAGGAATTTTAGAGTTAGGACAAGTTCAAATAGACTTTGTTTGGAACTTTCTACAATTAATTGGACCATTTCATGGGTATGGAAAGACATATTCTTATTCACCTTAGGTAATCAATTACGATTTTATTTATGCATTAATTAGGGCTTTAATCCATATAGCATTATAGTAGACTAGTTAAAGTTAGTAGATTTGAAATGAGTTCGAAAGAAACTTTCAATTATAACTGGAAGCTTAGATTAGTAAACAAACAATAAAATTGAAAGAATGATAAATCAAAAAAATTAATTGGACTGGTAAATGATGAATAAACCCTAGGTTTGATATCCATTGATTTCGTATTTGGCTATTTAGTCAAGTAATTCTTTGTTTTTATTACTATTCTACAATTTCATTGTCTAGATAGAGTTCTGGTAGATGTGTCACTCTTGTAATAGTCAACCGTGTTAAGCATAGTCCTCGTTATAACAAGCTCTACTTACACTCTATTATTTGTCTTTGAAGTTGAACTCTCTCCGACCTTATCATCCAAATTTTTACCACTCCTAAGTGTGATGGCTTGAACTTGTTCTCTTCCATTGTGGTCTCTTAGATGTTGGTCCCTTGGGTTGAGAATTGTATCACTTGGCAGAGCCCTCATTGGCCTTTCATTTCTTTCCCTAGCTAGTTGTCCCAATTGAGTCTCCAAGTTCCTTGTGGGTGCATCTTGATTCCTCATGAAAGCCTCATGTTCTCTCCTTAGAGTTTCATGCTTTCTTCTAAGATTATCAAATTTATTTTGTCGGTCATCCCCATCCCTCTTGCAATTTTGAGCATTGTTCATGGGAGGTGGTAGATTAGCATGTTTATATGAAGGTCTTGATTAATGGTTTGGATATGAGGAATTTGGTTGAGGGTAATGGAAGTTGGGTTGGGAGTCGGTGGAAATTTGAAGGAGGATTGCTTTGGTGTGAAGGTTGATATGCTATTGAAGATGAAACTTTATTGTCGAAGTTTTGTTGACAGGGTTGTTGTTGAGAGGATTGGTTACTCCATGAGAAGTTGGAATGGATTATCCAAGAGGGATTGTAAGTATTGCCATACACATTAGGATGATTGCTTGGGGAAGAAGCTTGATTGGAAACATAGTTCTTTTGCTGACTACCACCTACCAGTGCTTTACATTGTCTATTCAAATGTTCCCTAAACAAAAGTCACATACCAAAGACGCTTGAGAAAAAGATGATACGGCATTTACATTGCTTTCACTTCTAAAGTTCTCAATAGCTCTTGCCAAGTTTGCAATCATATTAACCATCATCCCACTTTGTGCAAAAAGGGCATCATTATAATTCAAATGAAGAACACATCTTTGAGCTTGAGGTTGTTGGGCTTGAGCTCGTTGCACATTGTTTGAGAATTAGATTGAGCTATATGACCAGTGTTGGTAATAATTCGAAGCCATCATGTTGAGAAGTCTTTGAACCTCCCTCGATGTCTTGAATGATAAGGAACCACCCACCAAAGCATCTACAATGGACTTTGTTTCTTGATAGAGTCCATTGTAGATTGTTTGTATTTGGAGCCACAAAGAAATGGCGTGACGGGGACAGCTTCTAAAAAGTTCTTTGAATCGTTCCCAAGTTTCACTTAGACCCTCTTCTGTATATTTAATTATATAATCTCATTCCTTAATCTTGTGGTCCTAGATGGGGGAACATGCTTGGATAGAAATTTTTGTACAAGCCCGTTCCAAGTTGTGAAGGTTCCTTGCGCATGTGATTGAAGCTACCATTTTGCTTGATCATTTAAAGAAAATGGAAACACCCTCACGCGACATAGTCGAGGTGAAACCCATTAAACTTAAAAATATCCAACATCTCCTCAAAACTCATTAAATGAGTGTAAGGGTCTATTTTGGGATCACTCCCAAAGATTGCATGTGATATGTAATATTTGGATAAGAGTGGGTTTTATCTCAAAATTGTTACTTGGACCGGCATCTTAGTTGTACTCGAATATGCTGCTTCAAAATTTGGCATAGCATAATTCCCAAGTGGTCTTCCATTTGCATGAAATACATTACCATTACCCACTTCTCCATTATCATTTCCATTAGCCCTACTCCCTTACCAAGACCTCTTAATCCTTTGTTTCCTCACCACCCAACCTTGGATTTTCAATAAGCCCCCATGCATTGTTTTGTAGATTTGTCATTTTCAGCTTCTCTAATTCTTGTTGAACTTTTTCCTTTCTAATTCTCTTGTCCTTTCCGAATCAAGGCTAATGAATTTTTCTTCTTCAAGCATTATGCACTACAAAGGAAAATCAAGTAAGTCAAATTCAATTGCCAACTTCACCAAAAATAATGATCGAGTCATAAACAATAAAAAAAAAATTAACACTACCAGAAAAACCTAAATTTCAAACGGAAATTAGCAACCAAATAAATACCGTTGCTATTAGCAACAAATTTTCCAACAAATTAGGAAAAAATTCAAAACAAAATAAAAAGTACCTATATGATGGAGTTACCAACGGATTTTTTTGTCCGAAATTTTTGACGAAAAAATCTGTTGGAAAATTTCATGTTTTTCTAGTGTCGACCATTTGAAAATTTTTTAGGGAATGAATTATTTTTAATGCTGAATAAAAAAATTTTAAAAACTTACCAATGAAAAAATCAGTTGATAACTAGATAGGTGGTTGATCATTGTGATGAAAATATCAGTTGCTTAGTTCAATTTTTCTCAAAAAAACCAAAAAAATCCCACGACGATCAGCCACCCCTTCAATTTTTTTATCACAGAAACCCACCTCCTTCCCCCTTTTCTCTTTTCCTCTTTTCCCTCTTCCCTTTTCCCTCAACCACTGTTCATCTTCGTCTTCGCCTTTACCTTCACCTTCCCACCGGTTACCACCTTTCTTTCCACTCTCATCCCAAATCAACCCTAGCACCTTTATATTCCCTCTATCCCATTGTCTCTCTTTGATTTCTTTCCCCATTCTTTTTCCTTCCCCTCAATCAATCCACTACCACATCTGCCACTGCCATTCACCACCACCGTACTCCACCACCACCATCATCATCCACCACACAAGGCAGTTGTTAGGTAAGTCTTGAAATTTCTGTAGTTTTTATTATTTTTCATATTTACTTGCATTAATATGTAGATTTTTAAATTTGTTTGATGATGTTATTATACCCAATATAACATGTTGAAATCTTTTAGTTTGTGAATTATTGGGTTTATTTTGATTTATACTTTTGATTGCATCTTTCAACTATGAGGTTTATTTTGCAAAAAATTACTAGTGACCTGGGGAATTATTTCATTCTACTAGAAATCTCAAATGGGAGAAAAAAATTTTTAATTGCTTTGCTGCCTTTTTAGGGAGATTTTTTTTAACAAGACAATTATTATGCATTATAGTATAAGTATGTGCATTAGATACATAGTTATAATGAGATGAGAGGAGAGGATACCTTTTGTGGTCCTTTATTCATAAATATTTCTAATATACTGATTAGAAAATGTGTTGTCAAGTGCAAAAGTTGTAATTTACTAAACTGCATGGGTCTTGTAGGCTTTGAAGTTTTTCTGAGACTCTTAAATTCTGGTCATAGGTTCTGCAGTGTTATGCTCCACAAATTTTTTATTTGAAAGTGATACATATATGGATTCATAAGTTGTTTGAAGCTCTAATAAGTTGTTTATGCTTTTGGTTTTGTTAGGTAGTGCTAGGTTTTGTGTAATTTATGTTCTTTTTCAAATTTATTTACATGAATTTGTAGAGAATTTTTTTTAGTTTTTATTTCAGATTTATTTTACTCCAATTTTGTGCATATTATATGTTTTTCAACAATCAATTTAGTAGCACTACTACTAATTTATTAGTACTGCTATTAATTTAGCATTACTCCACGATGTTGTTTTTAATTCTTTCTACTAGAGTTGGACCTATCTGGTCCTAAAGTTGACATGTCATTTCATTTTTAAGCTGGAAATTGAAATTAAGAAAGGAAATGTTCAATTTTGATCTCTTTAGTGAATTTGTACCTTTTTTCTTATATACATTCCTTTACTCTCATCTTTTTTCTCTCACATATAGGCTGGGTTTCCTAAATTGGCATCAAAGTTAAGAAACACTATTAGTAGCGGAAGGTATGTATGTTTTTTATAATTTGCATTTCCTTATTTCTGACTACCTTTCCTTATTATTTTTAGTTGTCATATATATTTTTTTTTCAAACAGTAAACAAGCATATTACACTATATTTTTCAATTGTGCATCTTTTGTTTGGCCCTTGCCAGGTCTTAATTAATTATTTGTATCGACCCTTACCGGGTCATGGTTGATTATTTATATGGGCCCTTGCTGGGTCGACTCTTATCGGGTCATGATTGATTATTTTTTTGTGTTGATCCTTATCTGGTCAAGTTAAACTTTTCTCATTTATACCTATTTGTAATACTACAAATTACTTGTACGCAATCTGATAGCACTACAAAGAATTAGTGAAAATTATACACACAGAGAGAGACACACACATACACACACATATATATAAATGAGAAAAGTTCAACTTGACCTGGCAAGTGTATATATATACATATGCACACACACACACACATGCATAGAGACACATACACATATACACACACATACATATTAGTCGTATATTTATTAAATATTAGTATGTATTAGTATTTACTTTTTTTTACATGATTAGCTAAATTGATTGGTTTGTAAGTAGGGGACTATCCAAAAATTGTGGAAACTCTGTTAGAATTTTTACAAGAATATTTTCTAATAACATATTACAAAGTAATGATAATACTAATACTGTAGTATATGCTAATGATAAAGAAATTAGGTGCCCTTGTTCTAAGTTTAGTTTATACTATACAATATCTTAACTTTTTCTGCATGATTGAATTGACCCTTGCTGGGTCAAGATTGATATTTTAATTTGTTTATGAATAGGAAAATGTACAAAATTTAGGGGAAACTATATCAAAATTTTTGTAAGAATATATGCTAAGAATGCTCAAGTTTGAATATTTGACAATTAAACATTTTAATATTTACTTCTCATAGATTATGGATATTCGGTCTTGTCGTCATTGGATATATGATAGATTATTACCTAATCGTACTGGTTTCACACTGCATTTCTTAGAGGGGGTTAGAGAGTTTGTTCAGTTTGCCTGTAAACAAGAACAATATGCTAATGATAAAGAAATTAGGTGTCATTGTTCAAAAGATCAAAGTAGAAACTGATGATTTCGGATCATGTGGTTGAACACATTTTAAAATATGGTTTCATGGAAAATTATTGGTACTGGACTGCACATAGTAAGTCTAAACCAATAGGGGTTGATGCTCATGAGGTAGGTACAAGTAATTATAACGAACATCAAAATAGGTATCAACGCATGGTGTTTAATGCTGTTGGTCCAAATAATTTTGGATATGAATACAGTTAGGAGAAACAAAGTAGATGGTAAATATTTAGGAGCCTCCAAATACTAAAATTGCTCAGTTCTATGATATGTTACAATCTTCTTAACAACAACTGTCTCTGGTTGTGAAACATTTATTGAGTTGTTGATGGCTGTTTAGTTGAAGAGTTTGAAATCAAACTATAACTTGTCACATGATTATATTGACAGAATGTGTGACACTGTGAAATGGGCAACTCTTTCGGTTATTGTGTAACCAGTAATTTTGACAAGACAGAGTATTTAGTGAAGAAACTTAGTTTATCTGATATTAGATATGATTGTTGCATAAACGAATACATGCTTTATTACAAAATTACTAGAATTGCGAGCATTGCAAGTATCCTTAATATAAACTCCCAAAAAAGAGGGGTAGAAGGAGTAAACCAGTTCCTTACAAGATGATGCATTATTTGTAGCTCATACCAAGACTTAAGAGGCTATATACATCTCCTAAATTAGTTAAACACATGAGATGACACGCTAAGAATTGGAGAGAGGTTGGTTGTATCTTATGCCACTCCTCGAATGACGAAACTTGGAAACACTTTGATCGAAAATACCCAGATTTTGCCTTAAATCCAAGAAATGTTATTTTTGGTTTGTGTGCAAATGGTTTCAATCCTTTAAACAATGGTGAAACTTACTCATGTTGGCCTGCTATTGTAACTTCATATAATTTTTAACCTGAAATGTGCATGTCTGCTTTTGATAAGAATCGTGTTGAGAGGTCACTTCCTCCTTGTAGGTTAAATGGTAAAAAATTGTAAAAGCGAGTGGAAAACCTATAGAAAATAAAAATATTTGAAGATTCAGCACCCAAAATTTGATTGATATGGGGTGAAACACAACTAGTCTGAACAAGCATCTTTTAGGAGTTGCCTTATTGGAAGGACAAATTAATTCATCACAACTGGTCTAAACAGAGCATTTGGGCACTCTACTATGCCTGTTATGAATTAGCAACCTACATCTGGCCCTTCTACTATACATCTTCCTACTAGTCAACAGTCCTCACCTACATCCTACCCATCTACTATACCTCCTCCTATGAGTCAGCCACCTACATATCTGTCATTTAGTATGCCTCCTCTTATGAGCCAGACACTACAGTTTATTCCACTGCATACCGGGCTAGGCACGTCTAAAACTTTCATCTCCACACTTGGCATGCAAGAGATTCCTTACAATTATTTTTTATAGGCAAACACTTGTGCGATAGGGGGTCAAAACCCTTTACCACAGTTATCAGGTGCTTCAAATAGAGCATTTGAAACATCTGCAAATGGTGATTTAACTGGCATTCCAAATGAGAGAAATACTACAAAGAAATTTTTACAATCATATGGTCTCAAGTAATGACTGCAAACTATATTATATTGTACTTATTTTAATGTTATGATTATTTAGGTTCATACGTTTATGATCCATATATTTTAACTAGGTTTGAACATTACCAACATGAGGATGCTTCACGTTTTACCCATCTTATAGAAGGTAACTTCATTCATCCTTACCCATTCTCCAACTTGGAAGAAAATGCCAAAAAAGCTACGAGACATGATGTTTAGAGAATTTGGAGTGAGCTACTTTTTTGTTTACTCAATTTAGTATTCTTTTACTTATAATTTTAATATTATAATCTATTGGTGTTTTCGTCTTAGTAAGCAAAATAAACTCAAGATGTTTGAACATTACGGTTCGAAATGCGTGAAGAATTTGATGCATGACATCGTGCAAATATTCGTAAAGATGAGCCTCGACCAAAATGGATTGGAGATTCCATATGGGCTCAATTGTTACAAATATGGGGTGGAAAAGAATTCAAGTCCTTATGTCAAACAAATAAGAAGAATCATGCAACCACTTGCGATGGTAAAGGATATCTTCGTCATATTGGTGGTAGCATCACCTATTTGACATATCGATGTAAATTGGTATGTATTTACAACTACTAAATGAATGGACACCATGAACCCCTATTAAAATTGTTAATTGTCACATTTTTCTTTCTGCTTTTGGTTTATTAAGAATGAAAACTATAGCCTTGTGAATTTGTAATCCACCAACCTCCAGTGTTTGCATCAGTGAAATAAAGGAATCATATTTAGGATCCAAACTTTGAATTTCCAGTCAAAACTTACAAGTTACAGAAAAAAAAAAAAAGAAAAAAGAAAAAGAATGTGGTTTTATCATGTGCCTTAACTAACAAAAATAATCTTTGCCAAAATTGTTTCCTTCCAGTTCAACAAATCTTGGGTTAAGTTTAATATTTTTGTCTGTGAGGATTTTAAGTTTAATACTGTTGAAGGTTTGCCATAGAGAAATAAACTACAATAGCAATTGTCAGCACAAAAATGTGACCCATAAAGAAATAAACTACAATTGCAATTGTGAGCCAATGTTGATTTTGGACATATTTTTAATTAAAGTAACTAATTTTTAAAGTAATTGTGAAATCTACGGTCATTTTGTCCGTGAAATCGCAAGCTACAATCTATTCTGGAATTTTTTGTGTTTATGAATTTTTACCCCCATAATTATTTTCAGTAAAACTTCACTTATGAAATGATTGATTGATGCATGAATATGAAAATTTTATTAGTAAGTGGTCTGAAATTCAATCGAGTTAGAGTTCTAATGGTGAAGGTAACCCATCAAAACAATGCTCCTTGCCTAGTGAAATTGAAGTATGGATAGAAATTGTTGGTAAGATGAAGAAAGGACGAGTGCTTGGGTTTCCATGTGGTGGTAGATCAAATTATAGTGGTACCTCTTCTGGCACATCTACGATGCCTGATTAATGGGAGAACACGTGTCAAGAACAGAACAAGCACATCCACGTCCTCCAAACCACAATTGTATCCTTACAAACAAGCAATAATGAACTCAATGATACAGTTGGCAGCTTATAGTCTGAAATGGAGTCATTAGAAATAATGATGTCTCTAAGAATGAGTTCTATGACCTTTTAGCGTCCAAGTCAAGATTTGACCAATTTCTCGCCACATTATTCGCCTCCAGGGTTTGCTCTACGATGCCTCAAGTACTTTATGATGGTGGAAGTGGTGTGAAAAACTTAAAAAAACCACTATGTCCCATAGTTGAAGACGAAGATGAAGATGCAGATGGTGGTGGGGATAATGAGGAGGAAGAGAGTGAGGATAAGTAACCTGTAAACATTATCATTGGATACTAGTTCATAAACTTTGTACTTATTTACTTATATTTTGCTACTTTTACTTTGGTTGTAGAGATTTCATTTTATGGCACATTTCTTATTAATTGATTTATGCTGGTTGTAGACATATTTAAATGCATATTTGGATGGTAATTGGTTTATGTTTGGTTGTTGTTGACAGGTTTAGAATTTAATGGTATTAATATTTTTATTTTATATTATTTTCAAATTAGCAACGGATTTTTTTGTTGCTAATTTTTTATTTTTAAATTGTATTTCCCCAACAGATATTTCTGTCGCTAATCTTGCAGTCAGTGACATATTAAATTCTTTTCAAACTGGTATTCCAGTGCCAAAATTAGAGACTGAATTACTTTTCGACGAATATGATATGATGTGATTGAGAATAAAATTAGCGCAACTCAAATGATAAGGAATGAAACAACTCAACCATATACCAAATCTCACCCACACGTTCGCCTGTCACAAAGTAGGATTGTAGGTAGTGGCAAGTGAGTATCATTCTATCGAGGATTGAGGTAGCAATTACTAGAGTTACGATTCTTTGTACTAATTAGACAATCAACAAGTAGTTTTGTCACTTAACTACAAGCTCACTATAAAAACAAATAAAATAAACACTAGGTTAACTAAAAGTTAAGTAAAGAGTTTAATCTAAAAATGCAAGTAAGAAACGAACACTAACCACCATACTTGTAAACATAATTGAAATCATAAGGATAAAAGCAAATTAATCTAGTAAAGCATGTAAAGATTACTCTAGAAAGTAAATAGTTTACTCTAAGAATGTTTGTAAAAATTACACTACGGCTTTCTTAACTTTAACTTAATAAAGCAAGCAAAAACTATTAGATTAGGAAAGCAAGTAAAAATTAATCTAGAAAAGATTGATTAAAACCATTAAACTAATCTTAACTAAGAAAGCATTAACTAAACTAGGGAATTATTTTAAACTAAATTAAGAAATTCAAGGAAAATGCTTGAAATCTATAGTTAAAACTAAGAATCTTTGTTTATTAAAAGAGAATTTAAGGAAAGTTCACTGATTTTTTAATGGATTTAAAAGCAAGGATTTAAAGATTAACCTAGAAAATCACGAAAAGTAGCAAGAATAGAAGGAACTTTCGAGGAAATCTAACTTTTTAACCTATTTAGATTGTAAGAGAATTTTAAATAGAAAGTAAGTAAAAGTTATATCTACTTATAGTTAAGATAAAACCACTAAATTAGGATTGAAAAGATTAAAACTTGCCAAAAAATAAAGATTAGATCTAAGATGAAATGAAAGAGGAATTTAGATTAATGAAAAATTTGAGTTTTAAGAAAGCTCCTATTCTACTCTAACTAAGCAAAATGGTACTACAAAATACCAACTACAACAACAACTATGTATCTTTTGGTATAGTACATGATTAGATTTAAATATTTCTTCAACCAAAAGATTACAATTGGCAAAATTAAAAGTTTGGAAGCACTTCCATACTGCGGTGTCAATTTTGTAAATGGAATCAATATTGTGGTATCGAGCCTAAAAATATGCCTTGTAAATACTCTTTGATACAACGGTATGATTTCTAACACAAATAAGCTAATCTCCAGTAACTTGAATTCTCTTTTTTGCACTTTATCTACTTGAATTTTCTACTTTAACCTCCATACTTTAAGGCCAAACTTGTAAATACCAATAAACATAATAAGTAACCAATTATATTAAAAAATATCATTATATTTTCATAAAATTCAAATACAAATACTAAATGCATTGAAATTACAAATAAACACATAAATCTACTTTAAATTTTGAAAAAAATACTAAATTAATCAAGAAAAATATCTCTAGTTTCCTAGAGTTATCAATTAATTTGTATTGGATAATATATCTCCCCACAAATTTTTTGGTAAAATGGCTAGGAAATTTTTTTTTTTCCAATTTACATTACATGTACCGCATCGAATAATTTTATACTAAGAAAAGTCTATTGTGGCTCATGTCTTCAAACTAGCCATGGCCCATGCATCTTTTCTTGCATGCCACAAGGATCTAAATCATATATAAACAAATAAAGTCAAAACAACCTTCTCTCATTCTTCTTTTTATCTTTCTTATCTGGCACATCTTCATTGGAACGTAAATGCCTCACTCCCTGAGCTATTCAACAAATTTCTCTCACTCATTTTTTTCTCTCTCCTAATTTTTTTTTCTTGATTCTCTATCCAATTAACCCAAATCTTACCTCTCCGTTATTCTTTCTGTTAAATCCCGGCCACGTTTTCCCTTTCATTCAATTTCGAAAAAAATTCTATCAAATGTCAATATTACTCTCCTGATGCTTTCCTATCTCCTTTCAAATTCAAGAATTTCAAAGCTTATCAAAAATCAGTCCATCCTACCCTTCTCAATCTATTCATAAATAGTGCAAGTAATTTTGTTTTTCTTCACTTTCCTCTCTTTCTAATGGTTTTTTTTTTCTCCATTTTCCTTTCTCAATCTTTACTTTTCTTCTTTATACTTTTTTTTCTCTCCTTATACAGATCATGGATCTATAAGTAATTGCCCTACACTTTTAGTTGTCAGGATTGTCGAAAAAATCGATAGCAATTGGTTTCATTTGTTTTTTCTCAATATTCTCAATAATGTAAGTATTGATTAATAATTTCTTCAGCGCTGCAGTTTTTGTAAGCTTTTGCTATATTTTTTCGGAAAGGTTTCAGGTTTCATACCAAACCATTTTCTAGAATTTAATCCTGCCCAGTACAAAAAAATTTTCCTTGAAGTTTTATTGTTTTAGTTTGGTATTTTCTTGAAGTTTTGTGTTCTTTGGTTTAGATTCCTCAGATGTATGTTGTAGAATGTATTAGGCCCTAGAGGCAAAATCTTTATTCTTGGTTTGATAGTCTCTTTCTAAAATTTTGTTTTTGTTTATGATTATTTTATGTGTCTTTTAGGATTATGATATAAAGAAAGTCATAAAAATCATTTTGACATATAATCTGTGTTATCATTTAATCATCTCAGTAATTAAAGGTCTAAATTTTGTGGGTTGAATTTAATTTCAAGCATTAATCTATTCATATGAATTATGGAGAATTAGCATTATGCTGTTGATCTCAACAACTCCAAGAGGATGAGCAAAAATGTAACCAAGATTAATGGCTAACTTCAGAAGAAATTGGCAACAAAATGTTTTTTCAATACAAATCTAGATAAGTTCTTCAACAAATCCAAGAGCATTTCTGACCTTTAATTAATAAAACACGGATTGATTGTTGATATATTTCGAAATTTCAAAGAAGTTATTTATTCATGTAGGGAGTCTTGAGTCGTTGTTGATGGCCTAAGCTGACAAGTATAGTTAAGGTAAAATAATATGCCACAAATAACTTTTACTATTGTTTCTTGCGGACCATTTGCATTCTGATTTGCACGATTGTCTCCTTCCTGGCCCTGTAACTGTGGTATTGTACCGAGGTTTATGGCTCAATGCTTTGTTTTGTTAATGTGATGCTTTATTTGGTTGATATAAATTATGATGCATTGATTTCACAAAATTGATTTTAAGATTTAGTCGATTGAGCTAAATGGAAACGGATCAAACTGCAGATTTGGAATATCGCAGGACAGGAAAATTTCTGAATAATTACAACTGGTCAGTGTAATCTTTGTATGTCGTTGCCTTTTGGAGTTCTCTTGTATGTATGAACTAGGATAATGCTCTCAACTGCTGCATGCAATTAAATGTTTCTATTTTAACTATTATGCAATTACACGTTGGAACGACATTAGAAAATGTCTTTTGACCCATTCTGAAGATTATGAATTATGGTATTTCTTTTTAAGTATTCCGAAAAAATGGGTTATTGGGATTAAGACAAATAATATCCTCTTCAATTAGCAAATGTCTTTTTTCTTACAAATAATAGAAAGCAATTGGTTAACAATATCAATTATCAATAATACAAAAGAAACAAGTACTCTCTCTGTCCCATTTATTTTGTCACAATTTGACTTTTATGGTCAAACAAATCAATTTTGCAATCAATAATTCATGTAGATTTATTTGATTTTTTATGAAATTATTTCATTAAAATTGAAATTTATATGAAATATTACCTCATAAAAAGTTAAAATCTTTAAGAAAGTTGCAAAATTTATAAAAGACTAAGCATTAAAAACATGAGTTGTTGATAAAAAAAAGTCAAATGTGACAAATATATTGTGATGGAGGGAGTATTATTCTTTAGAATGATTTTTAAATTTTTTATTGTTTCCTTAGTTAAATCCTAATATAACACAAGATTGGCATATCTTGTCTACAAGTGTGAGAGGAAGGAAAGAGGGATTTTGGGGCTATTCAGGTGCTGTGAACAATACCCGGAAACATTAATCTTGGAAAAAATAGAGAAGAAATAGAGAGCTTGGGGATTTAAGTAAGAGTGAAAACAAAACAAACTAATAAACAATAATTGAAAATTCTTTATTAATCAATCTCTAACTAAATTAATGAGGTAATAAGGCTATTTATAAGCTGTGAAACTACCTAAAAACAGAATCCTATTGTAATTAGGATTTCTAATTCCTATTCTAAATATAACTAAATACTTCCTAAATCACCTAGACTCTAATTATGAACATAATACAATTAGAATACTGATTTAGACTAAAAACACAACTCTTGAAATTTTTAGCACTAAAGAAACGACTAAAATACCTTTAAAAGCTAAAAGTTCACAATGAGAAGACTCTAAGACATCTAATTGCTATACAACTATGGAAAACTTTAATTTTGCTTTTCCCTGATCTCTTCATTGACTTCATCATTCTCTCCTAATTCGAAAAAACTCGACCTCGAATTTTAAAGAATTGAAGTATGAAGAACATAAAAGTTTGATATGTTATCCATATGTCAGAAAGATAGCTGTTATTCCAAAAACCTATTCTTGTGCCAAATACTGGAGATAGAAAGAGAATAATCTCAGACTTCATGGGCTGAATTTTGTGAAACTTTTCAACAACAAAGTCTGAAGGGGATAAAACAGAAAATTCCTTATGACTTTGTTTTCGACCCTGCTCCAACTTTAATGCAACAAGTTCTAAATTTAATTTTTTTTCTAGCACACAATCATCCTTCACTGTAATCATGATCTCCTTGCTAGATTGTTGATGGATAAACATAATTTTATCATTGACAACTTCGTTTTAAGGAGAAAGATTATATACAACACCTTCTCTATGAGCAAGAAATCCATTTTCAATTGGCTGTTTTTCCTGTAGTAATGCATAAAGTCTGTTGAGCTTTTCTACCATGCTATCGAACCTGTTATCAACAGATAATTGCAAGGATTCTAATATTCTATCGATATCTTGTACTTTATGATTAAGTACAGTGATATTTTCATTATAAGGCACATAATCCTTCAACAAAGCGTCAAACTTTAAAGAATTAGGTGCATTTGTAACCATATTTAGAAGAAGGCAAGTTGGTTAAGAAAAAAGAAAAAAGTTTGACTCTGATACCAAACTCATGTAGTACATGATTGGGATATCTTATCTACAAGTGCGAGTGGAAGGAAAGAGGGATTTTAGGGCTGTTCGATGTTGTGAACAGTACCCATGAACAGTAGTCTAGGAAAAAAACTAAGAAGAAAGAGAGAATTTGGCAATTTTTAAGAGCAAAAACAAAACAAACTATTAAAAATAATTGAAAATTCTTTATTAATCAATCTCTAACTAAATTAATGAGGTAACAAGGGTATTTATAAGTTGTGAAATTATCTAAAAATAGAATCCTATTGTGATTAGGATTTCTAATTCCTATTCTAAATATAACTAAATATTTCCTAAATCACCTAAACTCTATTTATGAATCTAATACAATTAAAATACTGATTAAGATTAAAAACACAATTCTTGAAATTTCCAGCACTAAAGAAAAGACAAAAATACCCTTACAACCTAAAAATTCACAATAAGAAGACTCCTAAGACATCTAACTGCTACACAACCATGGAAAACTTTAATTTTTCTTTTCCTTGATCTCTTCATTGACTGCATCAAATCCTTTCTTCATCAGGACTCCAATTTCGTATCTAAACTTTATTCATACTTTGTTCGCACAAATGTGGCTATCTAATTGATTAAGAGAGTACATGTTCTAATTTGATCAATTATTTCTTCTTCTATTACAATATTCATGTAATTATTGTTGAAATTTATTTGTGGTGATAATTTGTTTTCAGAAATTTAACTTTTTCCTTCATGTAATATTTTATCTTTGAATTTCCACTGTCGACACAAAAGCCTCAGCCTCATTTGAATTCACTTTGTTAATATATTTTGTGCTGAATTTCTTTTCGTGCCTATTAGAAAATGAAGGATTGGTGACTGCTGATTATTTCCGTTTAGCAAGAGATCTACTGGAACACCTTAATATTGGTGTCTATACACCGGAAATGTAAGAGTGCTCTACCCTGATTTGTAAAAGTTATTTTTATGAGTTCTAGAATTATGCATTCTTTGGACGTCGACAACATGTTGACGGAAGTGTGAAGTCATTTTTGTTTTCAATGAGAATATGTATAGAGCACAAGAGATCCAGTTTAAAATGTTGTTTACGGTATGTAAGTTTGAAACAAAGAAAAAGGAACCAAGATATTTTTTAGGCTTGGAGAATGTGTTTGGAAGTTAATTAAATTTTTTCACAGAATAGGATGGAATTGGATAAAAGTGTAAATTTGCATACAATTGTCTAGATCTGTAGCTCTTTTCTGTCAGAGATATTTATATTCCTATAATCTCCAATGGATAACTGAGGGTTGTTAAGCATTTGAATATTGGAGTGCATATTTTTTAAGATGTTTTGATGGCCATTATTATATTAGTATGCTTTAAAATATTTTTTTTTTGGTTTGCTATGTTTTAAAACATGTTGGTTGATTAAAATATTCTAATTTTCTCTCGCATTGATCTTAATGCAGTATAGTATGCACAGCTACAATTGTTGAGCTTTATTAAGTAGAACACTCCAACTAATTTCTTCACCGGAATATGGGACCTGGAGAAAAGAAAAACAAAACATATTCTTTCAATAGAAAGGGACCAAAGGCAAGACATAGTACCGGTGAAAAAAAAAACTAAAAATAGAAACATATTCTTTGAATTATAGCGTTACTATTAAAGTCTATACAATCATTAAATAGTAAATAAAAATTTCACAAATAAAGTTTTTGGGTATTAGATTTGGGGTTGGGAAAACTACTTAAGTTCATCGTCTTTGAAATCAATTTTACAAGATTGAATTATTAAATTTAATGAAATGATAAGTTTTAGTACTTTTAAACTAAAAATAAGATTGTATTTTATTCTATTTTTAATTTCAATTGTCAATTCATTTTATGGTCTTATATTCATTTCTACTTAAATAAGATTGCACTTTAAATATGGCAGATATTTCGTTCATAACCATCGGTGATATATCTCGTCAATGCAGTATAACATCTAAATTGTCAAAGTCCATGTTTTACAACTGCCAGTCAAGCTCAACGACGTAATTTTATCATTTGTCATTCAGCATCAACTTGGCTTTCACTGCAAAAAATGCAAATACGTCTTGCAAGCCTTGCATTTTGATGCATCTAATTTTTCTCAAGTCACCATCAATGAAGCACTACCAGGTAATGACACGTAATCGACGTCAGGATGCATGTGGCAACAACTCATAAAATGACAAATTGATAATTAAGATAATTTGTTAGTATTTATTTACTAGGGCGTCGTGATAGATGTAGTGAAATGCACAAGACAATTGAAAATAAGACACGGTTAATAACAATTTTATCTCCCGAATCAGGTAGATAATTACACTTTATTCCCCCAAATTAAAATAATATATACACTTTGCCCCCACTTACACTTCATCCACTTATAATTTTAAAACATCAAGATAACCTAGTTAAATAACTAAAATACTTTTGATAAAACACATGACAATATTTTATTTTTTATATATTTAAATTTTGATAATGAGTGATAATTATTTAAAAATAAGAAACAATAAACTATATAATATTTCACTATATTTCTTGGTCAATTTTTTTTTAAATATTTGGATTTTATATGATATTATTTCAAATTTGATTATTTAACTATAGTAGTAGAACAATTTCCAAATGGACTTATTTTCTATTGAAATTTTTTCTTCAAGAATATTGTGTGACAATATATTTTCTATAAAAGTTTTGTGATATCTTTGACATCACCTAATATTTTACATTTTTAATATTTTGCTTAACCTAGCAAATTGCAATGTCGGATGTAATTTAATTCAATATTTTTCACATTTTCACTTTCTAGAGTAAAATATATCAATTTTTATTTTAGTTTCTTAAATTATTTTATAACTATTGGACATTAAAATTAAATATATGTAAAATCAAATATAATATTGTGTACATTTCAATCATTTAATTAGATTTTCTTGTTGTTTTAAATTCATATTTTTAAATGATGAATAATGGGAATGTAAAGCAAAGTGTATACTTTTTTAGTTTAGGGAATAAAGTGTAATTATTTACTTAGTTCAGGGGGTAAAGTGTTATTTACCCAATAAGATAATTAGTTTTTGTCTTTTTCCTCGAATGGTTTGATTTTAATCGTGTACTATATTAATAAATTTTAAGGCAAGGGCAGACACAGGGGTTAGTATTGAGGGCAAGAGTTGTCTAGAGTGTAACAAGTTAAGTCGAAATTAAATAATGGTATGCTTGAAAATTCGAACTCAGTAAATATATAAGTCTGTTTGAAATTGAATTCAATCGATTACCTCAATTGGAACTTGAGTTTAGGTAACATACGTATCATGAGTTCAAAATCAATTCGAATATGTTTGATTGTAAGTCGAGCATACACGAAATCAACTTTGACTTCCTAAAAAATTATTCCAACAAATTTTATCTAAAATAAAGCAAACATTTTATTAAAATACATCCTAAAATACAGAGAACAAATTATTAAAACTTATAATATATTATTAATAAATGAAGAAATTTTTAAATAATATTTTCAAATTTTAGAATGAAATAAAAATAGAAAATAATCTAGATTAACTTACTTGTATTTCAATAATGGGCCAAATATTTCACTTGAAAAGCAAGATAAATGACTAGACTCGCAAAAAAGTAAATATTTATTAATAGTAATTAAACTTTTTACTTAAACTCAAAAAGGAAACAAACACTAAATAGATGTTTGTTTCCGTTCACGAAAAGAATAAGGTATGTGGAGGTGAGACTTTGTTAGAAATATTTAAGACATTAGAAGAGTATTTTGAAATAAAAAATAAAAAAGTTTGGACTTTTTCCAATTTCAATATAAATTAGGAATAAAAATTTAAAATTTAGTGACAATGTGGAAACTATTTTCAGGAACTAAAAAAGGCCAATAGAAGTCCTTAGACTTATTATAGAAATAATGGGCTAAAATAATAATGAAATATGGACGAACCAATGAGATGTCCCCACAAAAGATTACAGGTATTTAAAAAAAAAGAAAAAAAAAACTTGGGATGACAAGTATTAATTTTTTTTTACTACCCAAACATTGCCAAATGCATATCACACTTAATATTACATATTGCACTAAAAAAATCTTGGAGGGATGACTAACCATCCCTGCCTCTTAATGGTCCATCCCCTAATGAATAAGTTATTTTTTTTAATAATCAACCTCTTTGGACTAGACACCTCTTTATTAATTAGAGAGAATTTATCTCTAATATACCTTATAAAAATTAATTTATTTTTTTTCAAAAAATCACAATTATTCATAATGTAATTTATTATAATGTTTTCTATGTATAAAATTTGAAAATAAATTAGATTAACTTTTTTTGCTTAATTAAATGTTTAAATTTTTGTCTTTATTTTGACTTATTTTACACATCCAAATGTTTTAGACAAATTGAGTAATGAAACATTTTTTAATATATTTGGTTTTAAAATATGTTAATCTACTCATCAAAACCATAAATTTATTCATATAATCTTGATAATTTTTAAGAATTTTGGTTGTTTAAATATAAATTATCATTGAAAGGAATTTGAGAAAAAGGTAATGTAGAGGATCCCAACCCAACTTCTTCTACATCCATTTATTTAAGAGAAATTCTTGACAACATGCCAGTTGAAATTTTGTTTTGTATGGGTGCTAGATTAGGAGGGGATTTCTGTCAAGAACAATTCGCATTCAGAGAAAGCAGCTAAACTTACATTTACCTAATGCGAGTTCAAGTCAAATTTACAATTAATTTTTTTTTAAAAAAAATCCTTAGTTCGCATTAGGTTATGCGAACTATAGTTCCCATTTTTAAAATGAGAACCATGCATGATATTTTAAAATCCCTCTACTTCTATTTCGACAAAACTGACTTCACCCAAAAAAAGAAAAAAACCAAGGTTCCATTCTCCAAAATCCTTCAATCCACCATTAAAGACTCCACCACCACTAGCAAACCACGGCCATTGACAACACTACCACATCTATCTTCATCTCTTCAACCTCCATAGAACAATTAGTAGCCCTTAATCTTCAATTCACACAAGGATTCTATCATACCAACACCTCTGCCTGGCACAACCACCATTGTGATCAAGCGGCCACTAACAGCCTTCCACCACCACCATTCACGGTTACTAATTGAGGTATTTTTGTTTTTTTGTGTCTTTTTTTTTTTTTTTTTGCAATTTCAGTTTGTTTTTCAAATTTGACCATTACTATTGATGAGCCACAATAAAAATAGTTTCTTATAACACATGTAATACTATAATTGCAGTTTAGTCAAATAAAATATGATTTTGTTTATGCATTTTAAGTGTTTGATAAAAGTTCCAAATGAAAAAAGAGAAGATAAAATTTGGGAACTTTTTTTTGTTGTGATTTTGTTTTGAGGTTTTGCTGCAAGTGTAGAATTAGAGTTATCAAAGCCTTGGAGTTGTTGAGTAAATGAAATAAACTATTTTGGTGGCTTAGCCACAAAAAGCACTAAAATGTTTACAAAAAATAGTTTAAGAACTATATTGGTGCATTACTTGAATGTTTTATTGTATGAAGATTTACTATAAGCAGTCCACTAAATTCACTCAAATTTCATCAAATTGCATGTCACTATACTTGAATAAATCAACTACCTGGCCATAAAAATATTAAGAGTAATAGTATAATACATTATTAGATTATCTTACTATTCACCCTTGTCACGTAGTACATGCTTGATTATTGCCTTTCCCGAGCATGAATGTTGTGGCCCTTGCATGGTATGTATATTTGTAGCCTGTGCCAAGCACTAGTTGGTGCAGGGAGTTTCATCTAGAAATAGAGGAAATTCTATCCAATTTTTTGTAAAAAGTTTTTAAATACCCAATATTGGGGTTCTAAACATGTTTGTCTAATAGGCCATATCATATTGATCTCTTCTGGGAAGGGAAAATAGTCGATGAATGCAAGACTATTTGTTACAGCCCAATGATAAGCAATAAAATATTTTATTTGAATTTGTCACAGGATTGGGTATAGGGAGCTGGCTGACAATATCTACGAGTTCATGGAAGTCGACACGCGCCGGTGCAAATTGAATCTTTTGTTTAGGCTTCCATGCAGTTGTTTTACCACTCTATTGGAAGATGATGACAACATGGACAATATTTTTAATACATTTGAAAGAGATCCTATGTTCATTGTCGAGTTTTACATCGAGAGGGAAGAAATTCCCTAGTTCCCTGAATCCATCAACTACCAAGGGATGTATGAGACCGGGGCAATTATGCCTTTGATGTAATCATGTATGGACCCTGTGGAACGGCAATCCTACGCACAAAGTCTTTCAGGTTATCATTGGCCGGATAAATATTACAACCGGATAGCTTCGTTTGCAACATCAAACTCAATGTCCTCTAGTCAAACTACCGGCATGTATATCCTTTATGATCATTCATCACAAGAGATGACAACACAATTTAATATCAGAGAGGTCCCTCAGTAGGTGAAGGCCCCTCAATATTAGGTGAAGCCCAAGTACCCTTCATCCAATCCAAGGCGAAGAGGAGGGGGCTATGTGCATGGGCTCGATTCTACCCTGATTTCAATCACAATATGCTGGATGTTTTGGAGGATGATTTTGGCATTGACAGTAACCATGTGGATGATGATTATCAGTCTGAGTCAAATTTAAAGTCAAAGGATATATCGAAGGTTTATTCTAATGATGAGTTTCAACATAATTCAGTGGTTGCCAGATGCAAGATGATGTTCCTGCGTATCAACCTAGAGGATTGGCATTCTTCAATGATGTTGGCATCATGGGAGATTATGACACTATGGATCGTAGTGATGAGGATGGGATATTCTACTAGAAAGAAAAAAGAATGATATTTGGCTACATATGTGCTTTGATAGCAAGAAGCAACTGAGTAAAAAGCTATTAGGATGTGGTCTATCGCTCATAACAGGGAATTCAAAGTGGTGAAAAGCAGGAAGAGAACATGGTATGCCAAATGTAAGTGTTGATCATAGCAGTCACATAACGTGTTCAGGCTGCAACTGGTGCATTCGAGATCTTCACGACGAATCACTTAATGTTTGGAAGGTCACAAAGTGGGTGGATGATCACTTTTGCCTTGGGGACATCACTGAAAACAACAACAAAAGTGTAACATCAACGATTATTGCAAGTCACATTATGTACTTAGTTAAAAATAATCCTGAATACAAGGTAAAACAAATTCCAGTACACATCAAAGACCAATTGAAGATTGATGTTACATACAAGAAGGCTTGGTATGCATGCAGAAAAGCGATTGAGCTTGTTTATGGAAATTGGGCATCTAACTATGCACAATTACCACAATTTTTTAAAGCACTGGTTCAATCTATTCCACAAACTGTGGTACAGTGGCTGCATCATCCCGGCAATAGCAATGACCAAAAAGGTCAAAGACATAAGGTGATGACCTTTGATCATTCTACATGCATATACAGAATCAAGACATACAACCATGTGACTGAATTTGGTCGTAAGTATACAAATTGTCAAGTGTTTAGAAAAAACATGCTCCTATGGTAAATAGCAAATGCGTAGATTCCCTTGCTCGCATAGGATAGCAGTTTGTAGGTTTAGGAGTGATGAACCTACATGCATTGTCGATGACCAGTATACTACTATTAGATATCATCAATAGTTCAATGTTAGTAAGCTTTATCCAATACTGGACTGGCTTAAAAGCCAACTACGGATTGGGAGTTACGTAGAAAAACAACATATTCATCACACGACATGCAGTCCAAACAATTATTTTAAAATATTATTTCGTATCTAAATAATTATTTCATTATTTTAAAAGTTAACATTATTTCTAAATACCAATCAAGTCAAAACCCAAATAGTATTTGCAAAATAACAAGCGATTATTTGCTATCCAAATAGAGCCCATGTTTTTTATGGTAGTCGTTCATTTATAAACCTTTTGTTTTATTTAAAAAGAATTATGCCTTACTCAATTTTACATCCCTTAATTTGTATTCGATCTATCAATTTATACCTAGTACTTATTTTTAGACATACATTGTACCCTGAACTCTCAAATTAATCTCATTTTAATCTAGTTTTTAGTTATCGTTACTGAAGTTAATAGGTGCTAAATGCATATATATCACTAACTTGTTTAGGAGTGTATTACACTAATGAAAATAGTCATAACTAATTTTACTTTACACCCTCTAACTTATGATGAATGCTCCACTTTAAGTGCGTGACATGTATGGTTGGAATATCCATTAACTTTATAAATGGTGTTACGAATTACATTAAAATGGATAAATTTGAGAGTTAGTGTGTAATATGTGTTAAAAAAAATTAAGTATAAAATATAAATTGAGAATTAGATACAAGTTAGGGTAGTGAAAAGTAGAATAAGCCCAAAGAATTATATGTGCATATCAAGTTTATACGTATATAATTTCTTCCTAACCGTATTTAGACGGGATAATCAAAAGGTAATTTCGTCTAAGTTTAATTACACTAAACACAGATTATATTATATTATAAAGGCTTAGAGTTCTCTTATACCAGATAATGAATTACATAAATGGAAAAATAAAATAAATGCACATAAAATATATTTGAAAGAAAATAATTGTATTAATATCTGAAACAAATAATAAAGATCCAAGAGTAGTTGATACACACCCTCAAGAATCTTGGGACCAAAAAATAACGCTGCAAATGTCTTTTGTGTAGCCTTCCATACTTAGAAATGGCTAGATAATCATTACCAAATAAGGGAAAATCGCCAAAATAGTCCCTCAACCTTTTTTTAGCCAGAATAGTCCCTCAACTTTTTTTTTAGCCAAAATAGTCCTTTAACTTTTATTTTTCAGCCAAGAAAGTCCTTTTATGGTGGAATCACCATAAAAATATAAATTTCACATAAAAGGACTATCTTGACTAAAAAATAAAAGTTGGATGACCATTCTGGTTACAAAAAAAATTGAGAGACTATTTTGGCTAAAGTAAAAAAGTTGAAGGACTATTTCAGCGATTTTCCCACCATGACATTAATAAAATGCCAACTCTTAAACAAATTAAAAAACTATTACAATTTGACTGATACAGAATCTTCTATTTCATATCATGTGTTATTTTCTATCACACTAATTAATAAATTGTTAAGATTACTCTACTAAAATTACTCCATAAAATCTTAACACATAATGAACTGTCAAGATTATTTTGCTAAAAATTCTACAAAATTTTTACAATTTATTAGGTGGTGTTATAAAAAGCGGCATGAAACAAAAACTTTTGAGCGAATTTGACGCCGATTCAGCTGCCGAAATTTAAATAATCGGAAATGATTCTCTTATTCTAGCATTTCCTCCCTTGCCTTCAATGAATTCTTTTATTTGCGTTAGCATAATGACTTATTTGCTATTATTAATTAATATTAAGATATCAGCCAAGTTCTAATTGAAATTTTAAAGCCATTAGTCTGAAATTACATGATACATCAAGACAAAGCATACCCGTTGAACAACTCAAAACAAACATTTGAGTGGCATTAATTATCAGTCCTTATTGCTGTGCAAAGCGTAACAATGCTGTAATGATTGATCTTCAAATCTGATGGGCAAACCATTACTGATTCTTCCGGATTTTCACTTTTACGTCCTTAACAAATTGATCAAGGTTCTTGTGCGAAGAACCACCAATTGCTAATGCATTCTCTAATGTCTTTCGAACTTTCTTGATCTCTTTCCTGAAGTCATTCGAAGATCTCCCACACATCAAGCGTTTTATCTTCTCCGCAACCTCTTGTCTTGTTATTGATCTTTTATCGCATAGGTTAACTCCAATCTTGAAATCTTCTACTACTAATTTGCGATTCGTGAATTGATCAGTCAATAAAGGATAACAAATCATTGGAACATTAGACCATATGCTCTCCAAAATAGAGTTCCATCCACAGTGTGTTAGGAACCCACCAATTGCTGGATGTGAAAGCACAGAAATTTGCGAGCACCACGGCACAATATTCTATCAATCGGTCATATCCGGTTGGGCGAAGATAATCCGTTTCGTCTGAGCTCACAATATCAGGCCGAAGCACCCAAACAAAATTCACCTGACTTAAGACCAAACCATGAGCTATCTCCACAATGTCATGTTTACTAGTATGAGCATAGCTACCAAACGACACATACAAAACTGATCCCTCCGGTTTCGTATCGAGCCACGGGGCACAATCCGACTCGGACCACATGCTCGTGGCAACCGAACTTTTAGTGAAATCGGAGGAGAAAATTGGTCCGATTGAGTAAAAGGGCTGATTTTTCTGTAGAGCTGAGATTGTTTGTGTTTCGAGCTCATCTATAGTGTTGGATACTACAAAGTCTGCCTTTCTCACGTCCGCAAATGCTTTAGCGATTATCCGATGCGCTACTGTTGTTGGATCAGTTTGAAGATAAGATGTCATATCACTTGGCTTTATTGCATCCACCCCTGGTATGTAAGTGATCATGTCCTCACGTTTATCTAGTAAAATAGAAAGGAGAATAAACCATGAGCATGTAGAATATATAGTTGGACCTTCGTGAAATTATACTTTTTTTATGGTGTTTTAAACACATGTACTATTTTACAGTATTATGGCCTTTGTGAATATACAGTTTTCAACTAAATTAGTATGACCTTAAAAAGCTAGCTAGTCTCTTCTGACGTTTGAAAAAAAAAAATTAGAAAGCTGGCACATGTATTACCTAGATGGCAAATATTAAGTACGGATTTGATTCATGGTATTGTAGTATCAATTTCTTGATTCATGTTAAATTATATCATTCAATAGTATCATTTCTTGAATGATATGGTTTAACATGGATCAAGTGATCTATGACACAATATCATGAATTGAATTCATATAAAAGTTTCTTATTATCAAAGGAAGCACATGTGTAATATGATACAATATAATTATACAAAATGACAAATACAAGATGACAAATAAAATTATTAATGTATTATTAGAATTTAAAAAAAAAAGTGATCAATTATCTAAAATCAAAAAATTGTGATTATTCATAATAATTTTCTAATACAATATTAAATGACATCAATTATAGAAGGTATCAAATCACCTATATAACTTTATTAATAACTGCAAGGTGTACAATTGAATAAACTAACCCTACCTGAGTAGTTTTCCTATGTACGTTGGTAGCACTAGATTCCTGAATCTGTAAGCAACTTTTTAGAGAGAGAGAGAGGGGTTATACCAAAGTTGTCGTAGTGACCATTTGTCCTTAGGAGGTCCATGTGGTAATAGAGACTGAAAACCAAAGCTGGTTCAGTCCAGAAAGAAATATTGACGAGGTTATACTTCTTGGCTATTGATGAAGCAAATACATAAAATGTATCAACAACCAAACAATTGACCGGAGGATCGGTCTGAACCAACTTCCCCACGAGTTCATCAACATGAGCTGGAAAAACATGAAAAATTCCTTCAAAGAACTGGTCATGATTGAGTGATCTATCAAATCCCATTGGAAATCCGTCAGTCACAGTTGCATATCTTATAGTCTAGCCCTGATTTTCGTGCTTCGGCAAATATGTCACCGCCTTCTTCGTGGTGGTTGGATTGAATACGGGATTTTGTTATTCGGTGATGTATTGATTCAGTGTTTACAAAGGTGATGATGAAGCCATTTGATGCAAGTTTTGTGGCTATGTGAACGAAAGGTATGACATGGCCTTGGAGAGGGAAAGGGAACAAGATAGCATGAGGTTTGCGATGGATCTCTCCCATTTCGTATGGTGGTTTATTACGCTGTTTGGCTCGTATCTCTTATAGGGCCGTTGTATTTATCATTGGGAGAGCGCGTGAGTGGAAAGTGAAGAATTCAATTATTGGTGTGGTCATTTAGTTCCATGGGTGAATATTTTATGTTGTAGCATGTATCAATTTGAAATGAAGGTTGGATATTTTGTAGTTCATGGAATAAATCTTGGAATAAATCTTAAAAATATCTGAAAGTACTAATTTCACTTTCCATCGCTTAAAGTTAATTCTCACCTAAGCCATTCCTTTTTATATTTTGGCAATACAATGCACCCCAACTCTCGTATCGATTCTTCTTCAATTCAATTTTTAACACAAGAATTAAAATTAATAGATGTTCTAACTACACACCGCACAACTAAAATTGAATCTCCATCAAATTTCTTATTATTATTAGGAATCGGACTAAAGTGAAAGGATTTTAATAGAGAAATGGGAAGAATGTGTTAAAGATTTTGAATTTAGGGTACAAAATGAGAACTAGCAATAAGTTACTATGTGGAAAATGGAATTAATGTTTACTATTTTCACTTTTATGATATGCCCTTAAATAATGCCAAGGGTCTAAGCGCATAAAATTCACAATTTCTAGCAATAGAGTTAATAATTGAATTGATGTGGGTAGATTTGAGAATTTAGGATGCAATTGAATCAAAATAAAAAATGGAGATGAAAAGCTAGAACGGGATATAACTTAGAAGCGTAAAATGGAATTAGACCTTCTTGAAATAAAAGCGGTAATGTTATATTTATGCATTGACGAGATCAACTGTCTAAATATATAAATTAAGTGATTAATTTATCGACATTCTCTGATCCAGTTTGCATGTTTATGCTATTTGATTCAACTCCTTAGTACTTGAGTTAGCATCCAATCAATCTTTATCTCCTTAAATTTTAGTTTCTTTAGTTCTTAAAATTATTTTTTAACAACTAAAGTCACCGTACACTCTAACAACATGTGAAAATTTGACTATATGAATAAATATACATACGGGTTAGTTCCATTTATCCCCTTAATATTTACAGTCACTAATTATTTTATAAACAACAGAGACGATCTTTAATTTTTTTGTTCTGGTAGGGGCTTAGAATGAGAAAAATTCTAAAATGAATGTGATTTACGCCACTATATCATTGACAAATAAGTCTGACATAGTGTCATGAATCTGGCTACCCAAAGCCAAGTTTGGATCAATCAATTCATGCTCAAATATTCTAATAAAAAATAGGGTTAGTAACACTTGGCTTACCCCTAAACTCTATGGGTAATTACACTTTACCCCATTGAATTATAGAAATATACACTTTTCCCCCATTCACATTATTCATCTTTTAAAAATTTTAAAATATCAAGAAAATTTAGTTAGATGACTAAAATACCTTTCATATCATATTTTGATTTTTCATGTATTTAATTAATTTTTGACAGTTATAAAAAAATTAGGAAAAAAATAAAATATAATAACACATTGATATCTTGGTTTTTAGGGAATGAAAATATGATAAATTATTGAATTATATTATATCCGACATCACAATTTGCACAGATTAAGTCAAACACTAAAATTATAAAATACTGAGAGACATTGAAAAAATTACAAAGTATTATAGAAATTATGTTTTCATACAATATCTTTACAAAAAAATTTTACGTAGAAAACAAGGCCATTTGAAAATGTTTTACTACTACAATTAAACATTCAAATTCTAAATAATATAAAATGGAATCTAAAAATTTTAAAAATTTAACCATAACTGTACTATAAATATATTGATATAGATTACATTGAAATATTCTATAGTTTATTTGTGCTTGTTTTTAAATAATTATCAAATCACTATCAAAATTTAAATACATAAAAATCAAAATATAGTACCAAAGGTATTTTAGTCATTTAATTAGATTATCTTAATAATTTTAATAATGGTAATAAATGAATAGTGTTAATGGGGGCAAAATATATATTTTTATAGTTTAAGAGAGCAAAATATAATTACCTATATAATTTTGGAGGACAAAGTGTTATTAACCCTAAAAATAACTTAGTATCAAGAGAGAGCAGACCAAGCTTTTACAATTGGCAAGGGAATTATTGGAGAAATCCTTTCCGAAATATCAAAGGTTTTATGAACAGAAAGATTCCACTTTTGTCGGTGTTTATAGAAATTGGAAACGGTTCTTCTACATTATTAAATAAAGGAAATATTTAGTTAGATTCAATTTTTGACTCTATTTATATTTTTTGTGATATGGATTAAATTTCCCTATAAAATAAATAAGTATACATAATGTTTTACAAAATTTAGTTCTGATCATAAAATCTATAAATATTTCTATCTAAATAATACCCATTCAAATATCAAGAAAACAAATTTTTTTTTTCAAACAGCAACAATTTAACCGACTCCTATCTTTCTAATTCTAAGGGGAAGGGAAGCCTAATTGGACCAAGAGACAGAGATCTAACCTTTATCCTAAGAATGTAAAGGGATTCGAACTCTCAACCTCACACGCAAGAAAAGTGCTTGGTGGCCAACCCACCTAATGTGAGTTGGTTATCAAGAAAACACTTGGTGACTAGAATATGTGTAAAAGATGGAGAGTGATTGAGTTCAAGGTAATTTTATTTGTCACTTTATATAATTGAACTGGATATATTAATTAACATCACAAGATCTATTAGTGAACCCAAAACTGAATCTACGTAAGCTATTTCCACAGTGACCTGATTCAACACAATTTTGGGCTCATAAACAAAGTTAGATCTTTGTGCAGTACCCAATCAGACTAATCGTTCTTTCCATGTTTGTTTCTATGCTTTAAAAGAAAAGGTCATAAAAAAACTTTGAATTCTTTCAGTATTTAACTTTCCGTCCTTGTCTCATAAATTTTTTCATCAATACATTTGCATATTGATGCGTGTTAATTACACTAATAAGTGCATTGGTCAAACAAATAATAAAATAATTAACCAGAGTATCAATCTCACGAGCTAGACTGAAGAAATTTACAATTAATGTACAACTAGATGTTGAACGTTACTAATTAACTAAACTAAACTAAACTAAAAGTAAAACAATTAAATAAACATAAACATAAATAAAGAGTAAGAAAATAAGAACTATGGATACTGGGTAATTGATTTCACCTAATTAACATAATCATGAGATTCAAATCAAACAAGAATCAATTAGGTCGCACATAAGATGGCAAAATTTCCTAATTTATATTATACTTTCTCAAGCCAACAACTGTTCAAATTAGATCTACTTTTGATTAAGTGCTTTTCAAAGTTAATCTAGGTAAATAAAACCAGAACATAGCATATTTGGAACCCTAGGCTGTTAGTACTCTTTCAAATTACTAAACAGACTACACAAGTTATTTGTGATCAAAATTTCATTGTGAACATAAATGCATTATAGAATGCTCTATCTTCAACAAACATTCAAATATCAATTTCAAAATATAATTTATGATAAGTCATATATAGAAAAGGCATTAAAAACAATAGCGCATGCTCTCATGAATAAACAATATAAAACCATTGAATATTTATTGAAACAAAATATTCCTGAATTATGTAGTTGGATTATATCAATCTCTACTGCAAAACCACAATATAAAAGCAAGTTAAAGAAAACAAACTCTAGAACGTATGACGATTTTGTGAAGAAAACATTGTTTGGAGCCTCCTCACGGATAAGCACGTAGTCCTCTTAACAATTCTCCAAAGTCTTAGTTATTAAAAAAAACTAAGAGAGAATTTAAACTAATCTACCCTACATCTCCTACTCCTATAGTACATACAAAATGTTAAAATACGTTCTTAAGAGTTCTATTTATAGTTACAATATGTCTTAGGGGGTCAAGGTTGGATTCTAGGTTGAGTTGGGTCCATCTGGGCCCAAAACAGCACTCGGGTGTAGTTCACATTGTGAGCTACCTTGTCCAAGTAAGTGACGCAATACTGCGGCATTTGGACTTCGCATGGTACATACGTTGTGGCTCTATGTTTTCGGATTCTCTAAAATTAAGCGATAAATGACGTGACATTAGGATTTAATGTAATTTAGAATGATGCGGCATTTTACCATTAAATATTGAATATTTTGGCCTTTGAGACCCGTATTTATAAATCATAAGTAGTACAAAGCTTAGGGCATGAAATAATTTTCGAAACAGGCCAAATCGGGCCCAAAATGAACACTGAAACCCTGAAAATCGCAATGTTGTCAAAAGCTCCAGAGTTGACTAACTTTGGCTCCCAGAAGCTCCAAGGACAAGTGATTGCTAGGTTAGAGTCAAGTGACCATCACAGATTGTCTAGTTTTTACTCTGTTTTCTTGTCTTCTCGGGCACTTTAGCTCCAAACCAATCACCAACCTACAAAACACATAGAAACAAATAAACACTACAAAGAGACATAAAAAATATTGAAACATGAAAAATATGAAAGATATACTTGAATCATAACGAGAATCATATCTTCTACTATCTCCATTTAAAACTTTATGCTCCTGTTAGTTGTAAAAACACACTTGTGGACTTAAAATTCCCTCCATTGAGCTTCTTGTATACCAAATATGGCATAAGGTTAATTGAAACTCCCAAATCGCACAAACCACTTCAAAAATGAATGCCTCCAATGTCACATGGAATAGAAAATGAGCCCGAATCTTTCAATTTTAAAGATAGCCTCTTTGTAATCAATGCATGACAACCCTCTTTTAGGCAAAATATTTTATCTCCGTGAAGCTTTCTTTTTAAAGAGAGAACTTGCTTCATGATTTTAGTAACATACCATTGTGAGGCATATTCTCCAAAGATTCCATAAAAGAAATGTTGATTTTGAGTTCTTAACATAGTTAAGAATCTTTAGAACTTCATGGCCATTTCATCACCTTTCAACTATTAAGAAAATGGAAATTTGATTTGCCATGTTAGCTTCATTGATAGTTCCTTGTATTAATTGTTCTCTTTAGTGGGATCTTGAGACTTTGTAGTCTCATCAATCATCTTTCCTTTTTCCTTTAAGACTTCCCTTTTTCTTTGCCAAAATCATTCTTATCACTTACTTCCTTCTCAACCTTCTTTTCAATGAAAGGCCCATTACTCCCAACACTTTCCTCCAACTTTTTCCTACTTCTTAGCATGATGGCTTGAGCATGTTTCTAGTTGTTGTTATCCTTTGGATGTTGCTCTCTTGGATTTGGAAGAGTATAACTTGGTAAAGCACCGATAGGTTTATCCGATACCAGTCTAGCTATTTGGCCCAATTGTGTTCCTAAATTTCTAGTGGTAGTCGTTTTTGGTTCCTCACAATTGCCTCTTGATCTCTTCTCAATGCCTCGTTTTATCTTCGCACTGCGTCACTTTCTCTTCTTGCCACTTCAGTTTCTCTTTTTGCCACTTCACTTTCTTTGCTTAATACTTTAAGTTCTCTTTTGGTTTCCATCGATTGAGAGTACACGTCCTTGACATTTCGTTGAGGAGGTGGACCAAGCAATAAGGGTTGTAGTTGATTAGAAGGTGATTGAGGTTGATGGGAAGAATTTGGTTGGAAATGTTGAAAGTTGGATTGGAAATTTCTTTAATGTAGCGATTGATAAGGTCTAGAAGAGGATGCTTGGTTTTGGAAGTTTGTTTGATGGGAATTTTTGAATGATTGACCTTTCCATGAAAACTTAGGGTGATTCCTCCATGAAGAATTGTAGGTGTTCCCATAAACATTTGAAAAATTTCTAGGTTAGGATAATTGATTCCTCAAGTAATTAATTCACTTATTCATTGTACAAGGATGTCCCTTCAAACACTTTTACATTGGCTATTTAGGTGATCCCCTTAACAAAAGTCACAAAGAAGTTGGATTTGGGATTGAGAAGTATGGCGATGTGGTGTGGTTATAGCATTAACATTTCTCATGTTCCCCAAAGCTCTTGTAAAATTGGCCAACATATTGGTGATAGTTCTATTTTGGGCCAATAGAGCACCCAAGTGGTCCAAGTGAAGTACTCCTCTTTGAGATTGTGGTTAAGGTTGTTTGGGTTGTTGTTGAGATTGAACTGTTGGTCAATGTTGGTAATATTTTGATGCCATTGTGTTGAGTAATATTTTTGATTCTTTTGATGTTTAGAGTGAGATTGAACCACCGACGGAGGCATCAACTATTGATTTAGTTGATTGGTAGAGACCATTATAAAATGTCTGCACTTGCATTAATAATGGTACTGCACCATGGGGACACTCCATATCTCCTTGAACTATTCCCAAACTTCTCCAATTCCTTCTCTGGTGTCTTGTTAAAAAGGTGTCTCATATCATTTCTAAGCCTATCTGTCTTGGAAGGTAGAAAATACTTGGCCAAGACCTCTTCCAAGATGTAAATGCGCATTGATCATGCTCTTGCAACCATGATTTAGCTCGGTCCTCCAATGAAAATGGGATTGCCCTCATCTTTACACAATCCAATGCACCCTATTGAACTTAAATTGGTTCAACACATCTTTAAAATTCATCAAGTAAGGATGGGGCCTTTATTAGGTCCACCCCTAAATATAGCATGTGCTTGTAATATTTGAATGAGTGTGGGCTTGATTTCAAAATTATTGGCATTGATAGGGATCCTCACAATGCTTGAGTTGGTACCATCAAACGGTAGGCATAGCATAGTCCCTAAGTTGCCTACCATTTCCATTTAATCTATTACCTTTATTGCCAAGGCCTCCCAAACTATTGTTATCAACACAGTCTTCATTATCATTATCCCTATGTATCTTTTCATCTACCCTCCTATTATTGTAGTTGTTCGCCATTGGATGTAACTTCTTTTTCTTGTTGAATTCTCTTTTCCTTCAGAATTTTCCTTGATGTATTTTCAAGTTCCCAATCGAGAGATAGCAAGACTCTTTCTCGACAATCATACACTACAAAACAACCAACTAGAACAAGTCAAATACTGATAACAAGGCACCAAATACAAGAGTTAAGTATCAAAAAGAGATCAATTACTACTATTAAAACAAGAATTAAATAACTAGAATAAAAAGGTCTAAATTAGCAACTATCTAAGAACCTAATATTTCCATTTGAGGTTACTCCTTGGCAACGGCGCCAAT
Source organism: Cinchona pubescens (assembly GCA_025175665.1). NCBI lineage: Eukaryota > Viridiplantae > Streptophyta > Magnoliopsida > Gentianales > Rubiaceae > Cinchona > Cinchona pubescens. The sequence continues at coordinate 129,152 of JANKKI010000132.1, forward strand.
TACTTGATGTGTGCTAAGTGTGATAACAATATAAATGATCTGTTAAGTAATAAACCTCCTAAAAACACTTAGACTATAATCTACACTCCTGCAGGTATACGAGAAAGATTTGTAGCAGTGGCAAGGGGATCGTTCCCACGAGGATTGGTCTAGACAACAAGTAATAGGATTAAATGAATTTTTGTGTTATCTAGACAAGCAATTCACTTATAAATTGTAAGCGAAAACTAGAAATAAGTAATCAAAGAAAGTAATAAGAAGAAGTGAACAACTAATTAATCAACAATAACTAAGGAGGATTGAGCTACGAAAGTGTTTCTTCTAGCGGATGACCAATCATTGGATCCAAGTAAGGATTTACTCCTAATTATGAACCAATACCTTGGCCTTGCTCATGGTTCTATTCTAATTACCCACATGGAGCTCAAGAAATCAACTAAAAAAGCTAGCATATTGGTCCGATTGGTAACTTTCCCAATTAAGTAAGAAACTAGTCTAGAAATTAACACTCAACGCTCATATTTTGTGCTAACACCCCCCAAATTGGTTCATGAAATGGCCCTTTTGTCTCACCAAGTTATCAAAGCATTTACTACTACTCAATTGATCACCAATTTTATGTTCCTCTATTTAGAACAAACCATACATGAGCAAAAGTCACATTTCCTTAGCTCAATTCCATAAAAATTTAGCTACTAATGTTTAAAGAAACAAGATACAACAAAGTAAAATGAAAGCACATAACAACTATCTTAGATCAACAAGTAAGAGCATCGAAAGTATTGAATTAGTATTCATTCTAGTAAACTAAGTAATTCAACTTGGAAATGAAAGATTTTTGTATCTAAAGAAAGCTAGTAAAAAGTGCAACAATTTAATCTAAAAAACTTTAAATCTTGCAATAAATTAAAGAGTCAAGTGCCTGTTTGATTACTAAACTATGCCCCGGTTGCTGTTTTAGTCACTAAACTTGTACGGTGACCAAAAAATTCTCTAAACTTCTAAAACTTTGTCTAAGGAGTCACTCCATCTATTCTATCCAATATTGTTAATGAAAAAAGGGATAATATCATCCAACTACATTGAATTAACGTTATTAAAAATTTTGGGGTCAAAATTAGATGATAAAAACTAGTTTATAATATAAGTTAGGTCTTATTAAAAAATATTAAAAATTTTGGGTCAAAAAATAAATAATTTTAGTTTACTAAATTGAAAATTTCGTGTCTCAACCCCAAACCATGCCTTCCCCAGCTAGCCAACCCTTATCCCTCTCCCAATTTCCTCCTTCCTGTTGGCCGTTAACCCACCACCACCGCCCTCCAATCATCAAAACTTATTCTTCCAAACCATCAATAATATAAACCACTTTATTACATCAAACATTATCACATACTCGTGCTTATCTGGGTGACTCCACTTTTGAGCTAATTGAGATCGCCATGGCAATCCCGCATCACGAAGAGCAAGGATAAAGTTATTAATGAACATAGGACTTCACCGTAGTAAAGTCAATGAAAACTTAAGCAACTAATTGCTTGTCAAATACAGAGTAGCTGGCTCAGTAAGGATCAAAACTTGGCACAGCCCAATTTCGATCAAAATCGAATCATAGTGCAACCACCTCCGTCTTCCACCTGTAGATCTAATAAGCTAGACCCCAGACACCCTTCTATTTGCTTTAGCCACTACCCCCTATTCTGACCCCTCCACCCCCAAGTCTGATCATTCCTTCTCCATCTCCCTCTCCCTCTCCTCATTTCCTCTTTAGCCCTTAAACTGAACCCTGCCATTTCAACTCACCAACCCCAAATCTGATCCCCCACCCCAAGATTTGACCCCCTATCTTTAGTTTACTTATCGCAGCCCTAGATCTAACCCCCTACCTTCAATTTGCTTAGCCATGATGGTGATGGGAATAGTGATAGTAAATATGAGAAAAATTTTAAGGCTGCACAGTTGGATTGAAAGGCAAATGAGGAACACTAATTTTTTGACAATTTAACCCATTAAAAAGACACCTGAAAAGTCAAGTGATTGACAAAACGGAACATTTAACGAACAAAATAGACGGAGTGACTTCCAAACATATTTTAGAAGATGGGTGACTATTTAGGCTACCAAAATATTTTAGTGACCAATCTGACAACCAAAGCATAGTTTAGTAACCAAATAGGCCGTTGCTCTAAATTAAACTAATAATTAACAAGTAAAAATGCTGAAAATTCAAGATAGAACTAAACTGGCACTTACTTAGAGGGTAAACTAAAAGTAAACTAAGGTAACCATTACACTATCTACTATGTATTTTTGGTGTACTAAGTAGTCCTATTTATCAATTTCGCAGCTATTACAAAATTGGTTGATTTCCTATCTAAAAAATACTTTTAGACTGCAGTATCAAAAATTCTTTCTTTAAATTTGACATCGCGGTTCGAATCTTGCTTGAACTAAGCAATTCTAACCCTCGAGACTGTGGTATGGAAATATTTTTTTTGAGTTTGATACCACAGTTCGAACTATGTGTAGCCTTGGACTTTGTCTTGAAATCTTGTATTTTTGTAGGTTGGTCCCTGACTTCTTAGTTCTTCAAACATGTGCCAATTTGCAAATTTGACTATAATAATACACCAAAATTTAATAAATACTACTATATATAAAACATAGCATAAAAATAATATTTAAAGTCTAATAATACTCTAATACATCTAAGAATACTACTTACTATCAAATTAAAGCAAAAAACACAAAGAATATAGTGAAATTGGGAAAATACTATCAAAACACTATTGACTTTAGAGGCAAAATAACTCTATTTACTAGAGTTATGAAGTTATTACACTCCGAACCTACAAGCAAAATAAAATTAGGAACACATAAATAAGAAACAAATAACACCGAATAAAAAAGACTTGACGCAAATCACAATAGTAGTAACAATCAGTGACAGAGTAAATGAAGAAAAGAACCATTCATGATCATAGAACAATTTGATCAAAGATTCTATACCAATATGAAAATACCAACATAGACCACTAAACAAAGAACAATGAAATGACAAAACCTCACCCCAAAGACTCACTCTATAACTTTATCTAGGCAAAGACTATAGTGATTACAAGGCTTAACAAGGGACACAATAGTCGAAAGAGTATTTCATCCCATCTTCAGTAATACAAACTATCTCAAATCAAGGATCATTTAGGACTTTCAAACTTGTAACGTAAGGCTAAGATAATAAGTTATGATTAAATACGGATATATACAAGTAACTTAAATCATCTTAGACACGCTTACCAACCATTAAACCATGATCTCATAGATCCCATAAGCACATTATTCAATTGTATACACTTGAAGGCAATTAACAACCTTGTTTATTTCAAAATTACACTTTTCTTGCACTTTATGATTTTTTCTTTTTTTTTTTCTTTTCTATCCTCTTGATTTTCTTTTGAGGACACTAATCATTTCACATTCTAACACCTCTTGCATTGAGGGAAAATATGTAGACAAAATTTGATGTCATTTGACCTCTTGTACAATCAATAAAACAACCATCTTCCTATGTATAATATCCCTTCAAAACAAACTCCATCATCATGGCATTGAAGAAATTCATGAAAATCAATAATGTCTAAGGTAATGGGTGAAAAAAAATGATAATAAATGAAAGGATTAAGGTTAAATAATATGGTTCAAACAAGAAAATCAAAGACTAATAAGGCTCAAATGGGGAGTGCTAGTAGTAGTTTTTGCGATGTGATTCGAGTTTAACAAAACAAGTAACAAAAAATAACTCTACTAGTTATAGAACCTTCACCCACACACTCATAAGTAGACGAGGTAAGATTGTAGGTAGCGATGAATGAGTATCATTTCTACAAGGATTGAGATGAGAATTACTAGTCTTAATGGATCGTGCTATTTAGGCAATCAACAAGTAGTGTGTCACAAACTACAAGTTTTAACTAGGAAGCAATAATTTAAACACCAAATTAACCAACCATATTTAGAAAGCAAGTAAATAGCTAATCTAAGAAAGCAAGTAGATAATAACACTAAATACTACATTAAGAAGCATAATTGAACTCATAATAAAGTAAGAAATTTAATCTAAAAAAGCATGTAAAAATTAATCTAGAAAGCAAGTAAAGTACTCTAAGAAAGCTTGTAAAATTTATTCTAGGAAAGCAAGTAAAATTAACACTAGTTGACTACTTTTCAGAAAGCTTGATTAAAATATAAAAGTACTTTAAACTAATTTTACAACTAGGAAAGCATTAATTGCACTAGAAAATTTGAAAATCATCATTTTCACTAAATTAAGAAAATCTAGGAAATGGCTTGAAATCTAAAATTAAGAGTAAGAATTTTTGGTTTAAAAAGAGATTTTAATGAGAGTCCACTACTTTCGCATGGATTTGAAGCAAGAAATTGAAGTTTAAATAGGAAGTAACTAAAAATAGCAAGAATAATAACTTTTTAGGAAATCTATATTTTTACCCTACTTAGATTGCAAGAATTCTAAATGGAAAGCAAGAAAATATGATATCTTCTTAAAGCTAATAGAAATCTCACTAAATTAAGCTAAAGATTCAAACTTGCAAGAAAATTAAGAGTTGATATGAAGATGAAATGAAAGAGAATTTTTAATTAAAATGAAACTTGAAGGTTAAGAAATGTTTCTACTAAGTTAAAACTACTGTAAACTACTAAAAAGAAACTAACTACTACAACTATGTGTATTGTAGTACAGTACAAGTTTAGTTAAATTAAGTATTAAGAGGTGGCATGAGCCAAAAGATTACCAATGCCAAAATTTACAAATTCAACTCTTGTGTCCGTAATGCAGTATCGCATTTAGTACATGAATCGATACTGCGGTATCGATCTCAAATAAGCTTTCTAATTTATCATCGATACCTCGTATCATTTCCTATACAAATAATGATACCACGATATGGAGCCTAATTACACCAATCTTGAATTTCCTTTTTGTTGTCCTTTTTGCTACTTGAATCTTCTAATTCTTTAAACTCAATACCTTTTAATCAAACCCTGCAAAATACCAATAAACTTCATAAGTAACAAATTATGCTAAAATGACAATGATATCATGATATTTACAAAAATGCAAAGCAAATACTAAATGCAATGAAACTAAACAAAAACATATAAATCAACTCTAAAATCCGAGAAATACCAACAAAATGCTAGAATATGCAAGCAAATTAACTCTAGTATCCTAGAGTTGTCACATCCCCGAATTTAGCGTTTTGCTAGACTGTCTTTCTCAAGCAAAATAAGAAAGAAAAAAAATAACTAAACATGTAAACAAGAAATACACCACTAATGAAATTAAAATATTGAACTCTAGTGCATTAATCAAAAGTAAAAGTGGAGTGTTAACGTAACAAACTCAACATTTTAATCGACTTATTCACTTATAAGTATAAGCTAGTTTTAGTGGCAACATTACTTTTACTAATGAAGTGTTCAAAAAATGCCAATTCAAATGCAAAGTGAGCCAATCTGTTATCGTTTGGAAGAAAAAAAATGCAAAGTGAGCCAGAGTAAACAAGTTAATTTTCTAAAAAATTTGATTCAAGTATAGAAAAATCCTTGAGACTTGTTTTAAGAAGCTCAAATAGATGTAAATGAACATGGAAGGATATTTATTGGCACCACAAGATCTAACTAAGGACATCAACCTAAGTAATGGTTTACCCCGACTTTCAAATCTCTAATAGCCCATATGAAGGATCATGTATGACTTTAAAAGCTTGTAATGTAGTCTAAAGTAAATAAGGTAGGATAAATTTGGATATGAGTGACTTAAATCACCTTAGTCACTCCAATGCAAAATCTTAGACCACTATCCCATATGTAAAAGTTTCAAAAACCAACATAAGTTAACCAACCAACACTTGAAAGATAGAAACATTATTTCTAACTAAATTAACTTGTCAAGGTAAGATGAAACTTCTTTATTCAATAAGAACATAAAATTTCCACTTTCAAAATTTTTAAAGATGAAATGAAAGGACAATAACATAACAAAACAAAAACAAAAACAAAAACAAAAACAAAAAGGGAAGTATAAACAATATTAAACTCTAGACTTCATTCCCCATCAAATACACAAAATCTTTCCTTCAAACCATCAAAAAAGCCTTAACTATTACATTGGAGAACTAAGAAAGATTCCACAATGACTAAGATGATGGGAAGAAGAGAGGGTACATAAAAAAAGAGGAATGGCTAAATTATGTGGCTGACAAAGAATTAAGGCTATAAGGATCCAACGGAGACACTAGGCATAACATTAATTTAAGGTAGGCTTTTTTTACTCTAACGGTCCAAGAAAATGTATAGATCATTTCCATAATCTAGCTAATTAACTAAAACGGGGAAGTCATACTACCCGAAACAGTGTACCAAGCCAAACCTCACAAAACCCACAAAAAATCCGAAAATGAAAGTCCATGCATTGTGGTCAAACGATGCTTAATTCATTTCTTTCTATACTCGAAATCAATTTCCAAAAATTTTGAAATATTTGAACCATATCAACAACAAATTGAACAACATTAGCTAAACACTTATGGAAAAGTAAAGTTTGAGATAACAACCAGTTAAGAAAACTATTTTATGAAATAGTTGAAAACATTGTTGACTTTCAAGGGTTAAATTCCATTTTTCACATGAATTGCTATCTATGTTCAACATTCAATTTTAACATTGTCAAACAACAAAACCATTCCCAAAGAACAAGAAATAACACCCAAACTTGTCATTTTATTCAACCTATGATGAGTACAAGTCATTCTACCACTCAACCAAAATAGAACAAATACATACTATCATGATTATAAATAAAGCATAGAAAACGTAATTAAAGAGTAAAGTCCTACCAAATCGGCTTTAGGACTTACTCAAAACCAAGTAACTGACAAAAACATCAAGAAACAAAGGCATGAATAACTAAAACCAATTATCATCCTGATAAGTTCAAAAAAATTCAATCAAACCATTCAAGCACAAATATAAAATCTACTTGGCCTCAGCTATCAGTCCTCAGCTAATTTATTTTGACAAAAGTAACTAAATAGTAATATCCAAAAAGCATGAAGAAAGCCTAACATAAGTACAAAGAAATGCTAAGGAAATGAAAGTGAAAATGTTTCTTCCAACTCTCAAAGCTCATAAACTAATGGGGGAATTGGGAATTCAAATATGTAAGGATAAGGGTGTTCTCCAAGTTTGGCAAGAATCAAGCTCTATCATTGGATTCATTGAGCTTTCCAATGACTCCAACTTGTTGTCATTATCTGCTCCACCATGTTGGCTTTCTTCAAAATCTTTCTCGCGAACATCTCCAGTTTTATCCATTAGCTCAATTCCTCTTATTGGTCCTCATTGTGATCCTTGAGTTGACCCCTCAGGTAGTGAGTAAAAGTATTGACCTCAGGGAACTCCAAAATGCCAAATAGGTGGTAGTGGTGGATGAATCCATGATGAGTTCACTGCGAAAGGTTGAGCATTTTATGCCATCAATTCTATACTAAGGTGGATTATCTTTTGATTGTAGGTCCAATAACCATACAATTCATTTCTTTCTTCTTCATTTTGTGGAGCGTTAAAGACATTGCCAAGTTGCAAAAAGAAGGCTTGATATGGAGTTGATTGAATTGGTGGTTCGACGGCTCTCTAATGATTATCGAACTTATGAACCATGTTATGCACATCCTCCTTTTTGACTCGGCCTCTCTCAAATGTTTGGGCTTTCTTGGAATCACTGGGCATACTACATCAACACTGCAGTGATTATAAGAATGAAACCAATTCTGATAAATAAAAGGTAGGACAATTTGATAATCCATTAGCCATGAACCCTTGCTAAATCAACCTCCCAATATTAATTTGCATGCCCTCTAGAATGGCATAAACTAGAAAGTGCTTATACTTTTGTACAACACTCACAGCACTTGATTCCCAAATTTTGCAACTCACAAAGTTAAACCATATTTTGATTAACAATCTAAGACCTTCACAAGGAAGTTTCAAATAAGCATCACTGGTGGCATTCATAATCCAATTCACACCTTTCTCAGACACACATCTAGTTCTTAATTGCCACCATCTCTTTTGCTTCCCTAATGAACTCTCTATAGTCATGGTTGGAAACACTTGGCAAGTTATAAAAGGCATTGATCTTCTCAGCATAAAAGCTTACCAATTTTTCCTGGACTCTACACTTGTCATTTACCAAATTAAAAAGATTACAGCAAAATTCCTTAACTAGGTTTGTGTAGCCCAATTTCAGCTTTTGATTGCTTTTAAAAAACACTCCCAATGCCTTCCAATCAATTGAGCTTCTAGTTCTAGTCTAAGATACTCATGTGTCCAATTCTTTGACAAAATAAATGCCCTTTTCCTAATTATATCATGCTTTTGATGCGCTTCAAAGATCTCTTTGGCTTTATTACACAAATAACAATTCTTCATTAAGTTGAAGCACCTCACTTAGCCCTTCATCCAGTTTCCTCTTTTTAACCGAAGTAGAAGCATTACCTTTTTGCCTATCTCTTTGTCAAGCCCTTGGGTAGAGGTCAAATTAAAGCAAACAAGTAATAATAAGCCTAAAAAAATCACTACACTCTACCTCACTTCCGCAAGTATACAGAGTGGGTATCGTTCCCACGAAGATTGTTTGGCAAGCAAGTACCAAGATTTACGAATCCTTGTATAATTAAGTAAATTCAAATAATAAGAGATGAAACTACACTAATTAAAACCACAATTAAACTAAAGCAATTGAAATCTAAATTTAAATAAATTCTATGAAAAGGTTATTTAAGCAAGTAAATGGAACTAAACAACTATGAAATTGAGAAACTACTTAATCTGTTCTAATAAAAGCAACTAAATAAAAGCACTTAATTCTACTCTAAACTAACTAAAATAGGACTAGAATTAAAGAGCAAGTAATTAATTCAACTAAAAAGACTATAAAAGACATTATAAAACTAGAAACTACCATTTCTAAACTTGAATTTGTAAAGAGCTAAACTTGAAATCTAAATATTTTTGGATTTTTGACAATAATAAAGAAAGCGCACTGAGAATTAACTAAAAATTAATGCAAGGAATTGAAAATTTTTAACTAGAAAGCATTAAATCAACAAGAACCCTAATTTCTATATGAAAGCTTGAAATCAAAGCAAAGAGATTTTCACTAATTTAAACTAGAAAGCAAGTAAAATTCTATCTACTTGAACCTAATGATTAACCCACTACAACTATGTAATCAAAATTTAAACTTGCAAGGAATTTAAAACTAGATCTAAAGGATAATACTAAAGAGAACTTGTATTTAAATATAACTTAAGAGTCAAGCTACCCTAGACTATTCTAAATAACTAAAATTACTAACTATACTACATACTATTACCTACTTACTTCTCTATTACATCTTCAAAGTAGCATAAATAGTAGAGTATTACACTAGGGAAAATCAGAAATTAGTTGTTAGAATATTACAAAATTGCCATTACAACTTAAGCTGAAAGCGAGTCCATGTCGCGATCTGGAATAAGTGAGATCGCGACATGGACCTCAAATTACAAATTACATTTTTCCCTGTCCAAATCGCGATTTGAACCTGATTCCATTTCCCAGGGTAGTTCTTCAGTTTTTTTCACATTTTTCATACTCGTTTATTATTTTTTAAGGTTGCTAATATTCTTTCATCTCTTTTTTTTTTTAGTGGATGCTCAATTAGATATGCTAACTCAAGTTGAGGCTGAGCTATAAAGTCACAGAGAAGAGGGCTAAGGAAGCTCGCAAGAAAAAAACAATTTCTTTGAGAAGATTCGAGAGCCAAATAAATCATAGACGAGCCTATTTAGAATGAATTTCTACTTCAAAATACTTCAATATGCGAGCATTTGATAAGAGCTTTCTCTCTTCCCAAGTTGAGAAGGTTGTTTAGAGAATGAACCCACCTGGCGTGACACTAACTGATTACTATCACTTGGCCAATGTTATTATTTAATTATAATGTTTTATTTTTGCTTGTTGTGGAGTATTGTTCTTTTTTATAGTTATTTCTTCGTGTGTAGGCATATACTTCCTATAATAGCCTGGTTACAGCCTGCCACTATCATGAATGCATTACCATGAGATCAAGTGACAATGTTAGTAATAGAGGCTCATTTTTCTATTTGAACTAGTCAATTTAACAATTCCATCATAGAGTTAGAGTTGAAAGTCAAAGGCTTGGAGGGCCAATCTATTTGCTAGTGAGAATGATTGGCAGGGGTATAGGAGAAACAACAAAGCCAATTGGCGATAGAGTGTTTGTCATGAGATAAAGGTTTCAATTTTTTCAAGGAACAGAATCAACATGTTTATCCATATTTGGATGTGACTCAGATTTCACTAACTAAAGTGAATTGACGAGAAGGTCTCGTCTGTAGACGGAGCATCTCCTTCTGACCTAGTAGCCAAGCTACTAGAGGCCGCTAAGAGGAAAGATGCCTTGGGAATGATAGTTAGGGAGAACCATATAGGCTTTTTCTTCCTATGTGATGTATTGTCTGTTGCATCGGTCTGGCTAATAGTGTCAGTAGCATAGTTTTAGATTTTTCTTTTTTTTTTTCAAGTTATTTAATTTTGAAAAGTAATAGTATTTAAGAATTTCCTTTAGGGAGCTTTCTTTATTTTTTATTTTTTGTTGTAGTATTTGTGTCTTGTTTGTGACCCTCAACAAGTTGTAGAGTGCTTGCTCTTAAAACTTGCTGAGAGTATACTGTTCGATCTATAAATGCAGTAACTTGCTTGTTATTTGTTACTACCTTGTCGTGTTATTGAGTGGATGTACGTGATACAGTCCTCTTTCTTGCTTAGCAATAGTTTGGATTTTTCGTAATCGCATCCTCTCTCTGGCTGACTTAGCTAGAGGTAGGATTTTTGTTATTTTCGTCCTCCTACTAAGTTAGCAGAAGTAAGAATTTTTGGGCGTAGTAACACCTTCCTGCTGAGTTAGCAGAAGTTAGGATTTCGAGTTGTAGTACCATTCTTGTACTGACTTAATTCAAGTTAGGACTTTTTGTTCACCTATTTGTAAACTTTTTAGCGCTCAATGGCACATTGTTGGCTTTTATTTGGGAACTTAGTGGTCTTAATTTAGCCCTTTAGTTGGGTATTTGCAAGATGGAGGTATTTCTTTTCTGTAGCAGAGTTATAGTAGTATTTGCAAAAAGAGTTAAAAAAAAACTTTTCAAGAAAATTCCTCTAAAATCAACATAAGAATCATTCACAACTAGTAAGCACAGTGATAAATTACAAAACACCAAGAGAGAAGCTACACGATAACACCACTCTTACTTTAAAAAATAAAAGCCAATAAGATACAAGAATAGTAAAGGGGTTGGTCCATCTATGTGGCAGTGACCAAAATCAGGTGAATTGGCAGTGTGAAGCATAATAGATGGAGGTGGGTTCGTTAAAACAATCTAGAGGTGTTCTCATGTGGCTTAACAATTGAGTTGTCATGAGGAAGATCAAAAAGGTTTCTTTGTAGATGGTAAGGTATCACTTTTACTACCAGAGGATAAAGAATGCTTATACTTTCCATGGAGATGTCACATAACAAAGCCATTACTTGATCCCTTTACATCTCTCCTGTGCAATTTGGTGAATGGAATAAGTGATAGTACTATGTGCATTGATACGTGGTCGTCCGGTGATTAAATAGCAGGTGATTGGAACATTACCACTACAAAGTCTGCCATTATGTTCTTGCACCTAGGCTTAGAGCCAAATAGACAAGGAGATTTATGGATCCGAGTGGATCAACTATTTCTTCAATGAAACCTACAGGCTTAGGAACGATGACCGACTTGATTTTTTAATTTTTTTTGGGGAGGTTCATTCTTAACAAAGTATCATAAAAGATTGCATCCACTAAAACACTTTTGACATTGTAGTTGGCAACTAGTGGATCATGATACTTTAGCAGGAACCTCTCTATGTATGCGACAATGAAAACAAATGTCGTGTAATTTCTCTTCTCTAGTAGGTGGATTGTATTTGGTTAATTTGGAAGGCATGCTTCTTGTGGGCATTCAAGCTATCTCCTCCTAAAGGTCTTATAGAGATGGCATTAATGATTTGTTTGGGTGGCTCTCCTTGAGGGCATTCATAGTTATGCCTTTGGGACTTCTTTCTCGTCTGTACGAAGTGCAAACCTCAGTTCTTACTCACGTTCTCTTCTGGGGCTACCATCTTCCCTTGCTATAAAATCCTACAAATAGCATATCCTTATAAGCTCCTTGATGAGGTGTCATAGCAAGTTAACGAACATTAGTATCATGATCATGATCGCTGATAAAACTAATACCATTTATTTTTGTCTCGTTCATAGGGGTCAGATTATATCAGCCCCGACCACTTAACATACGATCGGTGCCTAGTGACTGCTAGAATGTGCATAGGAAAGGCAGTGAGCAGGGTGTAAATTCTGTTGAGATGAGGATCCTTCAAGTTTGGTTCGGAGAATTATAATCAAACCTCAGTTTGTTTTTGCTAAGAGCCTTTTCCTTCCTCTTGCTATTTTTTTGGTTCTACTCTCTTTTTCTTACTCTTCTCATGTACTTCTGCCTCTATATATAAAAGCTCTACCAAATCAAAGAGGTCAGACAAGGTTTTGGACAACTTCTTGGTCAACTCAAAGGCCATTACATGAATTTGTTTGGAGGCATTTTCTACCTGCAAAGACTTCAACTTAATCAATTTCAAGTAGTCCTTTAGTGGTTTTCCTTGATTCTGCTTAGTTGCTAGCATATGACCAATAGTCTCGACGTGTGCTTCTAAGTGCCGACCTTTTCAAGTATGAACTTGTCCCCTAAGTGCTCAAAGTTTTGAAATTCCCCTTTGTCAATTTTTTGAACTAATCCCATATTGGCCCCTTGAAAGTCCCAAGAAACTCACTATTCAGTAAAATGTTTGTGGCTCCTTGAAACATCATTTAATATTGCTAAGCAACTAGGTGTTCTGCTAGGTAGGTCATCCTATCATACTAGTCTATGATTGTTGCCTAGAAATATCTTAGGTGTGGTTCCATCATACCTACTTAGTAAAGGGATATTGTACTTCTTTTTGTCAGAGTTGACTGTCAGATTCTTCACTTGCCTTTGAAGTTCCTCTACTTTTTTTTAGCGTATCAAATTTTGGTGGAAATTTTTTAAGAGTTTTTTTGGGTAACTCCGGGGGAGGGGTGGAAATTTATGTGTATAAGAAGAAGAAATGAGACAAGACTTTTGTTTAAACTCATGAGTATATTTGATCTAGTTTTCTATGATGTTCTTCCTAAATATTTACAGCTTCGGGGTCCTTATCTGGCTTCTCGACATCTTTTGTGTTTTTCTGGCAAATGATAAACTGAGTTAAGGTCTCAACTTGGAGTTCTGGGGCAGCAATCCACTGATCCCACGGGTTAGGGTTAGGATTGTTCCAAGATTAGAGTACTACGCTGATTCATATCGTAGAGGATGTGCATATTTTGGGTGCCATCAAGGTATCCTGTCTTGCTGAAGAGGTCAATTCTCGAAGAGAAGGATTACATTGGGTTGCTGAAGGACTGACAGAGTTCCTATCTTTAGTAGTTCACCGTGTTTTTACCATCATATTTAGAGTGAGGGTAGAACTTAGGGAATTAGGCAGAGAGTACTTCAATAATTTTTTGTACAATATTCAGCAGAGGGTGTCAAATGTTTTTATAAATTTTGTTTAAGTTTCGGTCCTCGAGTGCCTACAAGAAAAGATGGAAGCTATCCCCAGAAGCACTCTAATACTTAAGTTAGTAAAGAGGACAAATAAGAGAGTATGTGCTCATGTAATTATTATTGACTCGGGATTTGTGATTGTGTGATTTTTCATGTTGGATTATGTGAGATATACCTTATTTATAGGAGATTTGTTGAGTTTATCCAGCATGTAGAGATAATGGGCTAGACAAGGGCTTAGTCCTAGTTATGAGAATGAGATTGGGTATCTCGATGATGGCACTGCAGGAAAATATACTTTTTGTAACTCGTAATTTTTTGATATCACAGAAGATGAGTTTTTATTTTTGAGATTCTACTATCCCATTGAGACAATCATTCTATTGGATTTAAAGGCCAGTAAAATTACAAGTTTTAAAACACACGGTATGATATTGTAGAAATCTTTAAAGCAAAATAGGATGGTTCCATTATGAGACAGTAGAATTTTCTTTTATTTTTTGTGACTTGTAAAAATTATAGTCTCAAGTCATAAATAATGGCGTGACTCTTATTTTCCATTCACAAAAAAGCATTGTGACTTTGTACACAATGAACTCGATTTCAAAAATAGTCTTTGTGACCCTCGTGCAACGGGGATCATCATGTACAAAGTCACAATATTATTTGTGACTTGAAGATGAAAGTCATCCGATTATGTACAACTTAAAACTATGAATTTTACTAGTTACAAAAAATAAAAAACTTCACCTTTTGTGACTATCAAAAAATTACAAGTCACAAAATTAAACAAATTATATATTATAAAAATCATATTATTCGTGTTGTGTGTGGATGGTTTTTTTTTTTGGGGAGGGCGAGGGGAGGGGCGGTGTGTTGGAGGGGTGGTTGTTGGGATAGAGTCTGCGAAGTGGAAATCTGAATCTCAATCAAACGAGGCGCTGCTGGCACATGCATAAAGTTGCCCTATACACCAAACGATGACAAGTTGAACGAGACAAGGTACTCGATCTTGTTACATACTGATTTCGTAAATCCAATGATTCCAGGAAAAACTGTTGAGGAGTCGAGCATTCAAGACATTGACAAATGGGCCTTCAGAAGTCTTTGGTGCTAATTCTCCAGAAAAGTATAATTTATGACATTACGTTAATAAATCTCATTATCAGAACCGCTTTCTCATTGTCAGAAATTCTTCATATGCATTTCGAATAGGGCCTTATTTCATTTTGAACCCCTAACTTATAATTTATTCTCACTTTTTACTTTATATTTAATTTTGAACATATGAACCAAACTTTCAGATTTATCTCACTCCAGTCTAAATTTTAACACTGTTACTAAAATTGACGGATACCAAGTATGTGCATACCACCACTTGTTTAGGGTTATTATAATAGTGGAACTAGTCATAACTAATTCTGCTTTGCACTCCCTAACTTACAACAATTCTCACTTTGCACCCTCAATTCTATAGTTTACATACAAGCACCCCTAAAACCTACTCAACCTCATATAATGGCCCCTTAACCTTACCGAATTCACTCCTAACTTTTAGAATTCGTATTATTTTAGTCCAATTTTTAATATTATTAAAAAACTGATAAATATTCCACTTTAAATGTGGTATGTACATTAACTCTAAAATATTCGTTAACATTAAAAATAGTCTTAAAACGTGGAGTAAAATGTAACAAGTCTTAATTTTCTAAGTATAATATATCAAAAATTAAAGTCTGGAATACACATTGAGAATTTGATACGTGTTAAGGAGAAAAATAAAGAATAAATCCTTTAAATTATGAAATTTACAAAATTTTTACTTGGAATTTCTGAACGGATCGTGTCTAAATTTCAATGGCTCTTTCTTGTATAATAAGATAAATTGTTCTTCAAATTATATTTTGTATCATATTTCTTAGTAGCGGTGGCATTGGGAGCGATAAATAATTACATATGCCTTCACCAGTTGTAATTATCGTTGCCAGCGAAGCTTGGATGTGGCGCCTTACGTTGAGGAGATTCTTAGCAAATTCTTAACAATCAAGCTAACCGTGTGGTATCATTAGAGATGTCTTATCGTGAATCATTATGTTGTGGTTAAACACTATAATATCATCTATATTTAAAAAGATTTTTAAAAAGAAAAAGTAATAATAAGTGATATTATCATATCATCTATATTTGTTTATATGTAATATAGGTAGTTATTCATACAAATTTTCATACATGTTAAAGTAATATTCGCTTCAATTCTCATCCCGATCTCATGTATCATATTTTAAATAAAAGTTTTGGAGTAGTAATTAAAAGGTAGAAGTTACTCCAAAAAAATATGGAAGATTAAAAGATACAAGAACAATTCTAAGGCTATTAAAAGAAGGATTATTATTTGTCACATCTTAATTTGGCAAATGGATTTTTTTTAAAGTTATTGTTTTATATGAATATGGAAATGATATAAGAAGCAAAAAATTACAAATTTCTACTCGTAAAGTTAAGATAGGGTATTGGCATATAAGCCAAATCCATGTAGAATTGAAAAGTTCAATTTAATTAGATTTTGTTGGAAAGAAAATACTAAGATAGACCCTCTTTTGTACCCTACCTGTAAATCTTATGGTCAAACTTAAATTTTATAAAATTTTATATAAATCTTTTTTATATCAGTTGATGTCATAGAACACTACAGGGTTTACCAGGTTTACCTAAATATTTTCCTTGTTGAAATATTAAACCAAATCTAGAAACTTCCTATTTAATTTTTTTAGTAATTTTGTTGGAGTCAATTTTTAGTAGTTTACATATTTTAAGAGTCGGAAGTTATTTATTAACTATTGTTAAGTTATTTCTACTAGCCAAGTTTAGGAGTCTATATATAGGATACATGTTGGAGTATTTTGCTGAGAGAGTCTGGAGTATTTATTGAGAGACTTGTTTGTTTGAGATATAATTATTTTTTCCTCCCATATATATTAATGTGTGTGATTATTTTATTCCTTCAATTCTCTAATTCCATAGCCAGTATCAAAGAACCAAAAAAATTTATGGTTCTACAATTAGTATCAAAGACAGGCTACGAGGTTAGTTCCGAAGTTTTTCAATTATCAGAGTTTCGGCACAAAGTTTACCTGGGAGAATTCAGTTATTAGAGTACGCCACAATGTTGGTCTTTGATGTTTCCCAAACTTTATGTTGATGATGACATAAAGCACTAAACTCTGAAAACAAGCTGTGCAGGTCTGCTATCTTTTCTGGTGGAAACAGGTTGTTCGGACGTAGTACACCGTCCAAACTATGCTACTTTTCTCGACGAACATGAGCGTCCCATACAGATTCACTAGGATGCATTTCACCGTTCGAACGGACAGGCAGAAAGCAAACTTGTTCATACACCTGTAATGGACGCATAGGCGCTCCGATTGATAAGAATCAAGAATCCTAAACTCCTCAACGGACGCATACAACTGTCTGATCAAAGCTTGCTTTGGACGAATAGGACCTTCCGAAACCCAGTCCAGACGATGAAATGGATGCATGCAAGGCCGTCCGAACGACATCCTTCACCAACTATACTAAGATCGGATGCTGTGTCGGACAGACCATCTTTATCTCGGACGTCCGAAACCCTTAACGGCTAGTTTTTGTGCATTTATTATTGAGCCGTTGGCAAGTAGGTTACAACCAGAATTTATTTCTCCTACAAATACCTTCTCTATTATTTTGTAAGGAGTATCTAGTACATTGAATACAAGCCTTAGAAAAAACAATTTGAGTGCAAATTGGCTATAGTGCTATATTGTATTAGTGTGTAGCTTAGAGTGCAATTCAAAATATTGAGTAGAGTAATGATCTTGTACTAAAGTGAGGATAAGAGTGAAATCCTTGGCTCAACTAAAGAGAATTAGTGTGAGTAAGGATTGACCTACTTTGTGTACATTAAAAGATTATTGACTTACCAATTTTGTGAAGCACTCTAGTGGATTAACACTTCAAGCTTGGTAGCTTGGAAGTGTTGCTTGTTTAATTTCTCTCTTTACCTTTTTATATTTCATAAGCTTTATTGTCTTTATATCTATTTATCCAATTGATAGTTTAAAATATTTTGCTGGTGATTATTTTGCTACATAATTTTTAAGAAACCTAATTCACCCCTCCCCCTCTTAGGTTGCTTTAGGGCATAACAACAATTGGTATCAGAGCTTGGTCTCATTCTATTGCTTAAATTGCTTTTGAGAAAAGATCTATTATGGCAACCAACAATGCTTTATTTTTTGAGGGTCAATCCATCACTAGGCCTCCTATGTTTAATAGGGCAAATTTTATTAGTTGGAGAGATAGAATGAAAATATTTTTGCAATCTATTGATATTGACCTATGGTATGATGTAAATGAAGGTCCATTTGAAGCTACCATCATTGATGATCATACAAATAGAAGAAGAGAAAAGACAAGGGATGAGCTCACTCTACAAGACAAGGCAAACTTGACTTTAAATGCGAAAGCTATGAATGTGCTATACAATGCCTTGGATGCTAATGAATCAACTCGTGTCAAGGGATGATTTCCGCTAAAGAAATTTGGGATAAATTGAAGGAAATCCATGAAGGGAGCGATGATGTTCGAGAGTAAAAGAAATCCTTACTTATTGTCATGTATGAGTCCTTCAAGATGGAACCACATGATAAAAAATATTGAAAAAATGTATTGTAGGCTCCATGACATCATTAAGGATCTTGAAGCCTTGGGTAAGGAGAATTCTTTGGGTGAAAAGAATAGAAAAATCTTGAATGCTCTATCCAAAGAGTGAGAGGCCAAAACAATCGCTATAGAGGAGGCTAAGAATTTAAATTCTATGCATATTGAATCACTAATCAACTCCCTTACTTCTTATGAATTGAAGTTAAAGGCCAAAGTGGTGGATGATGAAGAAGCAAGACCAAAAAGGAGCATTGCATTAAAGACCTCTCAAGAAGAGGATGAAAATGGCTCCATCAAACTAGAAGACGAAGATCTTGATAACGAGATTTTGCACTCATCCCCAAAGAATTTCTTAAACATGACATCAACAAACGGAGAATGAGAAGAGGTGGAGTTACCAATTCAAATAATTTCAAAGGGAAGACTAAGCTAGAAATGAAGAAGCAAAATGAAAAGTGCTTTAAATGCGGCCAACCCGGACACTTTGCAATGATGAGTGTCCTTCCAAGAAAAAGAAGGAAGGAAGAAAGTCCCGCTTCAACAACTTTCAAATCATATGGGATATTGCAATTCCGAAGGAGAAGTTGAAGAGGAAATGGAGTCGGTAAAATTGGCCTCTATGGCCATTGGAGATAATGAGGTAAATTCTAACTATGACTCTAGTGATGAAAATGATCTTGAAGCTTTCATTTTAAAATTGCATGATAGCTTAAAGGAATCATATGCTAGAAATAAGGAGTTAGTAAAGAAATCAAATGTTTTATTGAATGCTAACTCTAAACTTGTGAATGAAAATAATAGGTTATCACAAGAAAATAGTGACTTGAAGAAAAGAATGCATGTGAAATCAAGGGTCAAGGAAGAACAAGCCTCCTTAAAGAAAAGATTGGATGATTTGAATGTTCTATTAACTAGAAAAAGGGAAAATGTTGTTGATTTGAAAAGAAATAGAAATGTATTGATCAACAAAAATTTTGTCACATTTAGAAGGGACCATTTCTCTTGACTTATGTTTTGTAAATCAAAATTCTCTTTATATGGAAATAAAAATATTATTTGTAAGATTTCCAACAACATAGACATGTCAAGAATATGTGCTATGTCAAAAAAAACTTGGAATGAAAGCCGTATGGATTAATAGCAATTTCGCTAACTCTAATGGACCCAAGAAAATATGGGTACCAAAAGTTATCAATTGATTTATTGTGTAGGTACTAAACATCACCAACAATGCTACGTGGTTCATAGATAGTGGATGCTCAAGACACATGATGGGTGATGCTTCTCTCTTCACAAACCTCTAATCCAAAAATAGTGAAAAAGTAACATTTGGGGATAACAATAAAGCAAAATCAATCGGCATTGGTGATGTAGGTAAAAATGGTGAAACCTTAATTAAGAATGTGCTTCTTGTTGATAATTTGAACTACAATTTAATGAGTGTAAGTCAACTTTGTGATAAAAATTTATATGTGTTATTTACCAAGCATGAATGTCTTATTCTACCTGATAAAAATTATATTGTTTTATTTAAGGGTGTTAGGCACAGTGATGTTTATGTGATTCACCTTGACAAAATTAGTAATGGCAATGTAAAATGTTTTACCGGTTCCATAGATGATCCTTGGCTTTGGCATAGAAGACTTTGTCATTTTAATATGAATTTAATTGAAAAACTTGCTAAGAAGGAATTGGTAAGAGGTTTGCCAAAACTAAAGTTTTTGATAAATAAAATTTGTGATGCATGCCTATTTAGTAAATAAGTTAAAGTTTCCTTTAAACCAAAGAATTGTATGTCTACTTCTAAACCTTTAGAATTATTGCACTTAGACATGTTTGGACCAACTCAACATGGTAGTCTTGGTGGTAGTAAATATGCTTTTGTGATTGTGGATGACTATTTTAGGTATACTTGGGTATTATTTCTTGTTCACAAAAATGAAACTTTTGAAAAATTTGTAAAATTATTTTCTAAAATTCAAAATTTGTTGTATTTGAAGATCACTTGATAATTAAGAAGTGACAATGGTGCCGAATTTAAATTTGGAGGCTTTCCCAAATTTGTGATCACAACGGTATTTCACATAAATTTTCGGTTGTTAGAGTTTCTCAACAAAATGGTGTTGTTGAAAGGAAAAATAGAACTCTTCAAGAAATCACTAGAACTATGATTAGTGAATGTGATTTACCACAATATTTTTGGACTGAAGCCATTAACACTGCTTGTTATGTCATGAATCGAGTTTTGTTAAGATCTATTTTAAACAAAACTCCTTATGAACTCTTGTTTTGTAAAAAACCCGTAGTGAGCTATTTTAAAGTTTTTGGTTGTAAATGTTTTATTTTAAAAATCAAAGAAAATCTTGATAAATTTGACAAAAAATCAGATAAAGGAATTTTACTAGGATATTCTAGTGACAAGAAAACATACTGAGTATACAATAGAAGAACGCTTTTGATTAAAGAAGTTGTACATGTTACACTTGATGAAGCTAATGATGTTATCTCAAAGACATATATGTGAAGATGAAGATGTAGGTATTCAAAAGGAGCTTGAGAAGCTCACTATCCATGAAGATCATCAAGAGATCACATCAAGCAATGATGTCAACAACCATCAAGTAGATGAGGATATTCCAAAAGATCTTCCAAAAGCATGGAGATTTGTCTCTAGTCATCCTCAAGATTTGATCATAGGTGATCTATCCGATAGGGTAAAAACTCGATCTCATAAACCTTTGAATAGTAATAGTGTATTACTTTCTCACATTAAACCTAAACGTGTAGATGATGCATTAAATGATGAATCTTGAGTCATTGCCATGCAAGATAAACTTAGTCAATTTGAGAAAAATAACGTATGGACCTTATTTGAAAGACCATCAATTCATCCTGTAATTGGAACAAAATGTGTTTTTAGAAATAAATTAAATGATAAAGGTGAAATCATAAGGAACAAAGCTAGATTTGTTGCAAAAGCTTATGCTCAAGAAGAAGGTATTGACTTTGATGAATATCTAATGACTTTTGCACCCGTTGCTAGATTAGAATCCATTCGCATGTTTCTCGCATATGCATGTTTTAATGATTTCAAATTATTTCAAATGGATGTCAAAAGTGCCTTTTTAAATAGTTTTATTTATCAAGAAATTTTCGTTATCAACCTCCTGGTTTTGAAAATAAAAATTTTCAAAATCATGTTTTCAAACTCTCTAAAGCCTTATATGGTTTGAAACAAACTCCAAGAGCTGGTATGAAAGACTAAGTGGATTTTTGGTTGAAAACGGATTTAACAGAGGTGTCCTTGACACCACTCTCTTTACCAAAACAAATTCCAATGGTTTGTTAATTGTTCAAATTTACGTTGATGTTATTATTTTTGGAGCAACTAATGAAAGCTGGTGCAAGGATTTCTCACACTTGATGCAAAAAGAGTTTGAAATGAGTATGATGGGAGAGTTATAATTTTTTTCTTGGACTTTAGGTTCACCAAACAAAGGAAGGGATGTTTATTACACAAATCACTCAATACACAAAGGAGCTACTCAAACGATTCGGAATGGAAGATTGCAAACAAGTTGGTACACCTATGTGCACCTCAACCAAACCTGATAAAGATGAAGAAGGTAATAGTATTGATGAAAAACACTAGAGAGGTATGATCGGAAGCCTACTTTATTTAACGGCTAGCAAACCAGATACTATGTTTGCTATTTGTTTATGTGCTAAATTTCAATCTTACCCTAAAGAATCGCACTTAATGGCTGTAAAAAGGATTTTTAGATACTAAAAGGATACAATGGATTTTGGTCTGTGGTACCCAAAATCCTCTACTTTTGATTTAATTAGTTATTCTTATGTTGACTTTGCTGGGTGTAAAATTGATAGAAAAAGTACTAGTGGTATGTGTCATCTCCTGGATAATTTTCTTGTGTCTTGGTTTAGCAAAAAACAAAATTCTATTTCTCTTTCTACGACTGAAGCCGAATACATTGCTGCTGGAAATTGTTGTGCCCAACTTCTGTGGATGAAGTCAACATACTTTAAAAGATTTTGGAGTTATTTTTTATTGTGTGTCTATAAGGTGTGACAATGCTAGTGCAATTAATCTCACAAAAAATCCTGTAATGCACTCTAGAACTAAACACATTGATGTTAAGCACCGTTTTATTGGAGATCTTGTTTGCAGAAAAGAAATATGTGTTGAATTTGTGTCTACATTAGATCAACTGAATGACATTTTTACTAAACCCTTGGCTTTAGATTGTTTTGAATGTCTCAGAAATCGTTTGGGAATTTTAAAGTTCACATTGGCATAAACTCTTTGTTCGGATGCACATGCTCGTCCGAACAACACTCTTTGCTGGACGCTCTCACTGTATAAAACCTCATCTCTGCCTCGGGCGCTTATGATCGTCCGAATTCTCCTCACTTTCTTCATTTTCCCACTGGAATCCTACCGGACACTCCTCATCGTCGGATAAAATATTGGACGCACAAGCTTTGAGTTTCGACCGTCCGTTCATCAGCTTTCGGACGCACAACAGATCGGACACATACAAATCGTTCGGATATCCGAACGATCACTCTACTCATTTAAAATCGTTCACTTTCCCCCTTTCGGACTCACCCAAATCTTGAACCCTCCACTGGCGAAAAGTCTTCCCCCTCAAAATTCTTACAATCTCTTCCTTCTTTTGCCAAATTGTTTGAGGAATATTCATTCCCGAATTGTTCATTACCCTTATTGCACTCTATTTAACCAATCTACCATCAAATTTCTTCAAATCTCTACCAACTTCCCAAAAATCAGACTTTTTTCTTCTTTCATATACACTTTCAATTCACAATGGTTCGATCTCGTGGAGGCTCTTTAACAGCAACTCGTGGACGTAAATTAAAAGGGAAAGCTCCAGTGCAAGAAGAATCATCAACTAATCCTCAAGCTTCAACAAATCCATCTCTACCAAAATTCATAGATATCAAGGCCTTTGAACGGTATACATCTCTCCTTAGCAAATCTATCATTGTTCAAAGACCTGTTTCTCAAGATCATATGTTTTGATGAATTTAATCTTCCAATTGTCAAATCTTGTTTTGAAAAATAAAATTGGAGTCACCTAGTTCACATTGACTTACCTGTTTATCATGACATGGTGCTCCAATTCATAGCCAACCTTAAAAAGTTCCCACTGTTCGCACACTAGTTTCTCATGTGATCAACACAAATATCGAAATTTCTTCCAACATCATAAATACCATTTTTGAATGTGAAATCTCATCCCCGAATGAATTTTCTTATTTCTTTTCTTTGGAAAAATGGCCCGCTCAGGACATTAGTTTTGATATTGACGAGGTCAGAGCAATTTTTAATAGCAATTTCAAACAGGTTTCGGAAGCCAAGACTACCTTACTCACTCCTGAAATGAACATTTCATACACTCTTGTCACAAATTTACTGTTACCAACTAACGGGCATCGCCACGAGCCCGAAAAAATGCAGCTTTACTTATTTTACTGCTGACAGTCAGCTCGACAGAGCTGTTTTGGCCACGTTTTCTCTGCATTTTTGCATCCACCCATTTTTCACAAAAATTTCAGATGTCCATACTCTCCACATGACAAGGAATGGTCTTTGACCATTTTTACACTCAATCCAATTCATTAAAAGCACAAAAAATCAGTCTAAAGGAGGAGAAAAAAATTTTTTGCAGAAAAAATTTTCTTAAGCCAAAAAAAATCTGCCAAACAGCCAACTTTGAGCCAAAATTTCATACGATCAGAGAGGAATTAGACTAAACTCAAAGAATAAAAGTTGTAGAGGGTACCTGGAACTACAACTTCTCTTTTAAAACTCAAAGAAAAATCGTCCATTTATAGGGTCAAAAACCTGGTAGAAAAAGGCTGTTGGTCGAGAGGATCTGCAGAAAAAATTTCCAAGTCTGGAAAATTTTTCAGACAACCAAATTTGAGACAAGATTGCAATCTATAGAAGAGGAACTGGATTAAACTCAAAGAATAAAAGTTGTAGACCGTTTCTGGAGGTACAACTTTCCTTTTCAAACCCAAAGCAAAATCGTTCATCTCCTCTGGATCTGGGTCAAAATCGTGGTGGAAGAAGGCTGGTAGCCCATAAAAATCTGCACAAAAAAAGGGAAAGGTTAGAAAATTTTATTTCCATTTTACTCCTCCATATTTCAGTTTTTTTTAGTTTAGCCCGAGAATATTTTTTTAAATTACATTTAGGCCCTTCTGATAAGGCCCGCTTGATGCCACGTCATCGATGACGTGGCACCCCCAGATTACGCCACGTCATCAATGACGTGGCACCACCAGATTGCGCCGCGTCATCTATGACGTGGCATTTTAAAAAAAAAAATCCAAAATTTCAAAAAAAAATTTATTTGCTTTTTGGCCCTCCAGATTGCGGATTTCTGCATTTTTATCCCTCAAATAATTTTTTAAAATTACATTTAGGCCCTTAAGGACTTTTCTTTAATATTACTATTTTTTCTCTTCAAATTTCTTCCAAATTACATGTTTTATGTCAATAACCACCAAGTTTTTACTTTGATTTTCTGTTTTGGCATTTTAATACGTTTTAATTAAAAACAACCCTTGATTTTGAAATTACTGTTTTGCCCTTATAAGTATTAAATTGTAAATAGACTTTGATCTTTGCACATATTTTTGATTAATTGCTTTTGTGATGATTGGTGCTTTATTTTAATGTTTGTTGGTCTCAATATAATATTTATGCCTTATCTTACTTGTTAAATTATGCGAATTTACTCTTTTGCCCTCAAATTTTGGATTAGTTGCACAACTAGACGCTAAATATTTGAATCAAATTCAATTTAGCCCAGGACTTAGTAATTGTATCAATAATATAAAATTGGGCTAGAAATAAACTCCGGCGTGCATGATAAATGACTATTTTGCCCTTGGGAGTTAAAGGGCACTACAAGCTCAATGTGTGCGACTTTTAATTGGACTTGGGCTAAATCTACCTGTCAATGTTAATATTTACCATTTATTTTCGTTTCCTCATTAACATGTACATATTTTATTACTTTTAAACTATCTCAAAGCACACGTATGCTACAAAGCCGGCAATCGATGTATAGAATGAATACTAAAATTGAAAAGGGAAACGCGATAAAATCACGCAACCGGTCCAACGCCGGGTAAAGTTGGTGCCGAGGGAAATTCAAATCAATCCCAAACCTTCCCATTTTACAACAGGATTCCCGAACTCATTTTCTTGAGTTACGTGGACCAGGAGTCAATCTAAACTAGGGTTTATTTTCTTTTTAAATTTTGATGTATTTTTTGTGTCCCGGCGCACCAACACACTGGGTGGCGACTCCAGTCTTGTTTTCCCTAGTTTAGATTGTTTTTATACAATTCATAGTCGCATTGAAGGCCCGGTTATGTAATAGTAAATAGGTGATTCATTTAAATTTGTAATAGTAAGTAGGTAATTTATGTTTGTAAATTGTAAGTAAGATTTTTGCATTCTTTGAAACTCAAGCTTCTACCTCTGGTCTAGCACTTCCCCATTCCCTTCCTTCTCAAACCCCTCCACCAGTCCATGATCCTCGCCCTTCTTCCTCCAAACCTTCTCTTTCACACATTTGCAGCCCTCTCAGTTCCTTGAGCACTCAGGTGAGCTCCTTCCAACGTCGTACTAATCGCAAGTTAAAGCGTCTTGAAACTCGTCAGATGATCCTGCAAGAGGCACTCAGCTTGGGCATGTCTGCTTCAGCTCAAGTTTAATTTGCAAATATTCAATCGCAGTACACCCTTGACTCCTCTACCGACAGTGACGACAATGACAATACTGTAGAAGAGGATGATCGTGAAGAACCCCCTGCTCAAGGTGTTGCTGATGCTGATGCTGATGAGGGTGACGATGAGGACATTGATGAAGCATTTGATTTTATCATGCAACGACACGACGCAAGTGATGAAGATAGTGAAGCTACTATCGATGATGCACCTACCAAAAAGTGCAAGATCGATAAAGGCTCTAAATGTGTAAAAGAAAAATAACTCGACTTAGATTCTCTGTTCCTCCTTGAATCATTAATCTGTATCTTGATATTACTATTATGAATTTTTTTTTTTGGTTTTGGAATTGAACTAGATGTTGTTGATGTTATTATCATGTAATGGTCTAATTTTGATAATGTTGATGTTGTTATTGTTGGTAATTTTAGTGCACTTTCTCAGGGGGGAGCTTTTTTTTTTTTTATGATGTCAAAAGGGGGAGTAGGAATATATAAAATTATTGGTTGTGCTATTAATCATATCTATTGATTTTTGATTGGATATGTTTGGTTATTCAATGACTGTTTGTCATCATCAAAAAAGAGGAGATTGATGTTTCTCAAACCTTATTTTGATGATGACATAAAGCACTAAACTCTGAAAACTAGATGTGCAGGTCTGCTATCTTTTCTGTTGGAAACAGGTTGTTCGGACGCAGTACACCGTCCGAACTATGCTACTTTTCTCGGACGAACAGGAGAGTCCCATACAGATTCACTCGGAGTCCGTTGTCTATGCATTTCACCGGCCGAACGGACAGGAAGAAAGCAAACGTGATCATGCACCTGTAACGGTCGCATAGGCGCGTCCGAAGAAATATCCGTCGGACATATATTTCCGTCCGATTGATAGGAATCAAGAATCCTAAACTTCTCAACGGACGCATACAACTGTTTGAACAAAGCTTGCTTCAGAAGAACAGGACCGTCCGAAACCCAGTCCAAACGATGAAACGGACACATGCACGGCCGTCCGAACGACATCCTTCACCAACTATACTAAGATCGGACAATGTGTCGGACAGACCATCTTTATCTCAGACGTCCAAAAACCTTAATGGCTAGTTTTTGTGCATTTATTATTGAGTCGTTGGCAAGTAGTTACAACCAGAATTTATTTCTCCTACAAATACCTTCTCTATTGTTTTGTAAGGAGTATCTAGTGCATTGAATACAAGCCTTAGAAAAGAGCAATTTGAGTACAAATTGGCTATAGTGCTATATTATATTAGTGTGTAGCTTAGATAAGTACAACTCAAAATATTGAGTAGAGTGATAATCTTGTACTAAAGTGAGGATAAGAGTGAAATCCTTGGCTCAACTAAAGAGAATTAGTGTGAGTAAGGATTGTCCTACTTTGTGTACATTAAAAGATTATTGACTTACCAATTTTGTGAAGCACTCTAGTGGATTAACACTTCAAACTTGGTAGTTTGGAAGTGTTGCTTGTTTAATTTCTCTCTTTGCCTTTTTATATTTCATAAGCTTTATTGTCTTTATATGTATGTATCCATTTGATAGTTTAAAAGATTTTATTGGTGATTATTTTGCTACATAATTTTTCAGAAACCTAATTCACCCCTCCCCCTCTTAGGTTGCTTTAGGGCCAACAGTCTTGAAGTATTCAGTTGTTGAGAGAAATACCGTAAAATTGATATAAATTTATCAGATTGATTGTGAGTGTCAGAATAGAGATAAAAAAAGGATACTATCGAAATTGCTGACAGCTGCATAATTACAAAATTGAAGAGTTTGATAAATCAATTATCATCCAGAGAGGCCAAAAAATACGAGGGGTAATTTTTTTTTTTTTTGAGGTAAATAAATTATTGAACTATGATGGAAGAGGAGTATATAAATTTGATTGATGGTGAAAAGTACTTCCACATTGACTCCTAAAAGAAAAAGTCTTGAAAAGTGGCTAATTGGATTTTCAGGGTGGAAAAGTATCTGAAACAATGCAATTTAGATGATTTTCTGTATTATATTATTACAGATTCATTACTGGAAAAGTTAGAAAGGAAAGACAAAATTATTTTTTTAGATTATGCGTAAAACAATATCCGAATATCATTTCAAAAAATTTATTCAAATCTTGAAAAGTTATTTGGAATATGAAAAGTTATGAAGATTTTTATGGGGACAAAAATCTTGATTTGGATATGTTATTTGAAATAATTGGAGATGATGAATTTGATAGAGAAAAAGAATTTGTTGATCTAGTATATAAAGAAGAAATTATTGATTGTGAATTTATTTTTAAGGTGGTAAAGGAAATTTTTAATTTGGTAGCAAAAGAAAACATTACAATGAAAATATTTCTCTTGTCTCGGATTCTCTTAGTGATAAAACAAAAATTTTTACCTAATGAATTGCAATTTGATGAATTATAAAATTGGAAATGTTGGGTTCACATTCAAGATTTTTCGTTTGATGAATTTTTCAATTTGGTTGACAATATGGATTTAATTTATTAGAATAGAAAAATTATTTGAAAAAGAGTGACAAATTGTTTCAAAATTTTATTTCTTGGGGAGAATAAATTTTCAAACAGTTCTGGTAGTGGGTACATTGAATTATTTAGTGGTAAAATTTTTTGCCCAAAAAAAAGTATGAATTTTTTGATTCTATAAAATATGTAGATAGATTTGATTGAGAATGTTATAAAGATGGTTGGGTAAATATACTTGAATTTTGCAATCAAGTTGAGGTAGCAATTAAATTGTATTTGAAATACAAGATCCGTCCACTACCACGTATGAAGATGAAAACTGATTACAAATTTAGAGTTGCATGTTGTTTACATGGTACTCAAATTTCCATAAAGATCATGGCACATTTATCATTGGAGTTGACTTGGTTTGAGGGAGGTTATGTGGGAATATTAAGCCAATTCTAGGATTCTATTTAATTTTTTTAGTATTTTTGTTGGAGTAAGTTTTTAGTAGTTTTCTTATTTTAGGAGTAGGAAGTTATTTGGTAGTTACTATCTAATTATTTCTTACTAGTCAAGTTTAGGAGTCTATACATAGGATACATGTTAGAGTATTTTGCTGAGAAAGTCTGAAGAATTTATTGAGAGTTTTATTTGGTTGGGATATTAATAAAATCATTTCTTTTTCCTATATATATTTTTGTGTGTGATTATTTTATTCCTTTAATTTTTTAATTCTGTACTCAGTATCGGAGAAGTCAAAAAATTTAGATGCTATAGATTTAGTAGTTAAAATGGTTTAGAATTTGGTTGGTTAATTTCTTATTTAAATGCACTAGTTCTAGGTTACTGTTTGTAGAAAAACAAGCTTGTTGATTTGTGAGTTAATAGAAAAATTGCTCTTCTCATTTGTTTTTTCTTTTTTATCTAATCGACAACATTTTAACCTAACCTACTCTATAAGGAGAGACCCAGCTAGACACTATTAAGGAACTGTAGGAAGAAAGGACTTTCCAGACCAGGTAAGAGTGTTTTGGCACCTGCCTGGATTTCTGCAAGGCCTGAGTTTGAACTTTAGATCTTATAGCAGAGAATGCCTTATGAGACTTCCTGGTCAACTCAACTACCTGGCGTTGGTTAGAAAAATTGTTATTCTTATTATTTTCTTTCCCAATGTTTGATGCTTTCACTTTCTTGTTGTCCATTTATTCTCATACAAAGCCTATCAATTGTTTTGTTGCTTTAATTTTAGGGAAAATGACCAAATATATTCCTCATATTTGAGAAAAATCTTTTTTTCATCCCTCACAATTTAAATGATATAAATTGGTCTTTCACATTTTCAAAATTTACTAATTTCTTACATATCTTCACATTTTTGAAACACCTTTTTCGTCTTTATGTTTAAAATGATACACATTCGTTCCTCACATTTTTAAAAATACTAATCTCATCCAATACCATGAAATTTATGGCTGACAATCCTCGAAAAATAGATTTCTTGTTTGAGAATTGGTCAAATAATTTGCTCATACTCTAAAGAACATGCTTGGGTTATTTAATTATAACTATAACTCAAGATATGAAAATTTCAAAGTAAGGCCATCTTAAAGTAAGCGAATCCGACCTGTTTTTTTAACTTAATTAGGTCTTTAAATGTTTGGACATTTTCATATAGATGTAGAATTTAGATTTTGCATAGAATTTGAACATGATAGAGGGTTTGATCTATTTTCTAATGACTCTAAGATATTATTTTGATTCTTTTTTAGTAACAATAAGTTTAAGGAAAAAAGTATCAAAATTTAATTTCATATTGGAACAAAATTGGTATATTTTGAAAATATGAGGGATAAAACTGGTATATTTTAGGAAAACGTGATAAATGAAAGTGATAGGTTTTAAATGTGGGGAATGAAATTGATACGTTTTTGCATCATTTAAAATGTGAGGGACGAAAAAAAATTTTGAAATCATCATTGAAAATGTGAGGGATGAAAGAAAAAATTTAAAAATGTGAGGGATTCTTTTTGATCATTTTTTACTTAATTTCATTTATTCTAGCCTTTTGGCGTAATTACCTTTTCTTGAATAATCTCTTGTCTTTCTTGATTAAATAATTATTTTAGCTCTTACACGTGGGTATCATAACCCTAGACATTGATCCTAGGGTGTTAGTGAAGAGGTGTTTATGAGGATTAAAAAAGTGATTTGTATCATAGTACTCAAATATCATAAAATTACACCACGAAATTGGTCTTGAGTTACGCATTTATTGACCATTAAGGTATAAAATGATCAAGCCTATTTGAAACACTGACCTAAAACTAAATCAACGATCCTATCGTAATAACATTTTTGTTGGTGTTGGAGAGTGATATGAAAAAAAAGTCTTGTGAAATTATTGGTTTGATAGATTTTATAAGTTAGAGAGACCTAAAATTTGAAGAAGGGATAAAAACTTGTCTATTCAAGGTACGTAAATTTTTAATGTTGCCAAGATCAAAAGGGAATTTGTTAAATAAAAAGTTTGAAGTTTTGCACAGGCTTAATAGTACTGAAGAATGTGTGGGTCAAATAATAGAAGAATATTTGAAACGATGTAGTTTAGGTGATGCTATAGAATAAGATTATCCAACCATTCACTAAAAGAAAGTCGGAAGAAAAAGGATTTTTCTTTTAAATTATATATAAATCAATAATTGGAGAATTTTATAACTACTTATTCGTGATAAGGTTAGACATGATTTCATGATGAGCTTCATTTAAAGGATTCAGAGTTGTCATATAAACCAAGCTCATGCAAAATTTAAAATTTTAATTTAATTTGGTTTAGTAGTTGAATTAGTTTAGGAATTGGATGGTCAATTTCATATTTAAAGGAGTACACTACTGCTCTAGGTACCGATTGCTTTGTAGGGGAATATAACTTGCCGAATTCGAGTTAATAGAAAATAGTTCTCTCCTTAATTTTTTTCGTTCGTTTGTTCTCCAGTTATTGTCATACAATCAAGGCTTAAAAACAACTTTTTTTTCCTGTAAATAGGGGATAGTTGCAATACCCTATATATTTGTTTTATCTATAAATTACCTCCAAGATTTAATGAGGTTAAAATTTTCATTTAATTGAAGAAGTAGAATATCATAATTGCCCTTAATATTTTATGTTACACTATGTGAATTTCTTCTCTTAAACTAAATTTATTATTCTAAGTTTTTTCTCTTTTTTTTTTTCTAGGTAGCATGAGGGAATGAGCTAGTTGATCAACTTAAATTTATTTAAAAGACGTACACTGATTTTATATCTCAAAGTACAATATTTACTCGAATAATGAGAATTTTTAAATATAAAGTGATAAAAATAAAGTAAAAATTATAAAACTCAAAATAATGGAGAGGTGATTAAATAAATAAAATAATTTATTCTATATATAAAAATAATAAAGAAAGAAGTATGTGATGGCATGCTAAAAATGGATGCAAAGAAGAAAACATAAAAATGGCAAATTAATTCATAGAACTAATATTGAAGGGCAAATTTTTTTTTTCAATAAAGTGAGATGAAAAAAGCATCGTTACTTTTGAATGAAAAATTACTTATAAAATAAAATTTGTTACCAAAATGCAAGTCACCCAAATTTATTCCGGTTAAGGCAATTAAAAGGTTGGGAACAATTATGATATTTGATTAGTCATTTTAGATGAAATTTTAACTTCATTAACCTTTGAGGTGCAATTTGTATATTAAATAAATATAGGAAATAATTTGTAACTGCTCCCTGTTTACAAGGACAAACTGTGATTAAGCCTACCATTAAAGCCTGTGAATTATTTCGTTATTTTAATTTCATATATTCCAGTATTCCAGCCTTGTGACACAATTGCTTTTTCTTAAATAATTTCCTGGCTTTCTTAAGTAAATAATTCTTTTAGCTCCTACGTAGGCAGAAAAATAAAAGGATAAAGAAATATGGTTGTAACTTGTGTACAAAATGGAGTGATTAGAGAAAAAGTTAAAAAAGAAAATGATGAGTCTATTTCTTATCTAGTTAGTTTGAGCACTAGTAAATGATGATAATTAAATTAACATGTAATGTAGTGGAAGGAGTGGATCAAAATGAAAAATGCAATTTTGGTCCTCAATGTTTAAGGAAGCCAAATAAGTTCGTAAATTTTTTAAAGACAAATTTATCCCTAATGTTTTCAATTTTTGCCAAAAAAGACAATTAACAAAAATTCCTTACTAACTAATGGTTAAAATCAAATTGCCATTTGTCAAACATTTTGATTTTGGAATTTCACTCCCCAATATTTGGAATTTCTATTAATATGATTCACTAATTTTTAAATAATTAAAGTTTGATTTTAGAATGAAATGAGTTAAAAGTTGAACTAAATATATATAGCATTCAGAGGTGTATTAGGATTCCAAATAAACGATGAAAAATTTAATTAAGCCTTATTTTGATCATATATACCACCTAACATATAAAAAGTTAAGTTGATGGATTTTTTTAGTTATAAAGTACTTACTATCATATTGAAACTTAATGGAACTTATAAAATTCACTAGAAAAATCACTTACGTACTTCTACATTGATATAACAAAATATTTTATCCAAAAATATGCCTTATCCAATTGATTAATAATAAATGTACAAAATATAAAAAAAATAGTAAAATGGAGGAGAATTCTATTTGCATAGTGTAACTTTATTGTAACTATTATAGCACAAATTCTTACATGACTAGTGGACATAAATTTCAAATAGTTGTACTTAGCTAGGGTTGGTGTTTGCAAAAACTAATAAATGTAAGTTTTATATATCTAAATAATGTGAAGCACTTTTTAGTAATTTTTGAAAAAAGAAATATAACATTCTAATAATACAATTTTAGACTATTTCTTTTAACATGTACATATACATTGATAATTTTGATAAATAAACCAACAATTTTAACAAAATTAATTTCATTTGGAATTAATTGATAAATCTATTATGATATGAAAAAAATTTATTAGTTGATCAACTTAATTGATATAGTATATATCGTTTACATTCTAATGGAATATTCGATTGATTATTTAATTACATAATAAGTTAAAATATGGTACAATACATAATCAATTAGTTGCATATAGTACAAAATAACAAATAATATTATACCAAAATTATGAGACTAAGGTTAAACAAATAAAGGAGTTAGAATCCAAATATATAAAGGAGAAAAAACATGTCAAAAACACAATGGCATGAAAACGTAAATAAGAAAGAAAAGAAATATAAGAAAAAGAATATTTACTTAGTTTTTTTCATTTTAAGTGTATTTAGATTTTGGGCACACATTTGGCATATATTTAATTCAATCTTAATATTTTTTAATCCTAAAATTCTAACTATAATTAATTGAAAATTCTACATTGATCATATTAATCCAAAGCCCAAACATTAGGGACCAAAAATGCAAAATCAAATGTTTGAATAACAATAATTCAATTTTTACTGTAAGTTACTATTTAATTTTCGTTAATTGTCCTTGTTTGGCAAAAATTAGAAATAGTATGGACCAAATTTATTTTACCAAAATTTCGAGGACTAGTTTGCCCCCTTCCCAAACATTGGGGACTAAAGCTTCAATTTTTTAAGCGGATCAAATTTAAAATTTTGGATAAAATTGCATGGGGTAGTAAACTGACCGCTAACTTTCAACCATTTCAATTCAACAATTTATCAGTTGAACCAGACAGTTCTCCTGGGTTTGCAGAGTCGATTTTCCAGCTCTCCCGGTTTAAGCAGTGTCTTTAAACCTGGACCAGACCATCTGGTCGACCGATTTAACCGGGAACCGGTCCAATAACATGTTAGAGCCGAAAATGATAAAAAAAAACCGATCAAAACCGGTAAAAATCAAAAAATCGGTGAAAACCGATTTGATGTACCGGCGCAATCCGATTTTTGAAAGCAATGAGCCAAAATGGAGAAATTTGAAAAATCACCATACATATCTGAAGAATCTCGATCCATACCACCTTCAATAATCAATTCCATCAACAAATCTTCAATCTCAACAATCAAAATGGAGCAAAAAAAGTAGATATTACTCTATTAGTGAGAGATGAAAATGCAAGTAATACTTTTTTCTTTTGTAAATAATGCAGTTAATTGTTTGCTATCTTCAGCGATGGCAGTGGCGAGAACCAGTAGGAAGGGAAGGAGGAGAAGAGGGTGGTGGTGGTGGAATAGAGGAAGAATTTGGAATGGGTTGGTTTAAGTAAGGTATTAAAAAAAAAAAAAAAAAAAAAGAAGAAGAAGAATTTGAAAAATAGAAAAAGGAAACAAAATCGTAGGTAAAAAAGGAGAGTGGGGGAGATAGAAAAGGGAAGTCTAGAAATGGGGAATAAAAAAGGAAAGCGAAATTGTAGATAGAAAAGGCAAGTGGGGAATAAAAAAGAGAGTAAAATTGTAAATAGTATATAGTTTACTCAAAGAATGTTTGTAAAAATTATAAAGATTACTCTAGAAAGTAAATAGTTTACTCTAAGAATGTTTGTAAAAATTACATTACGGAAAAAAATAACTTTAACTTAATAAAGCAAGTAAAAACAATTTTAGGAAAGCAAGTAAAAATTAATCTAGAAAAGTTTGATTAAAACCATTAAACTAATCTTAACTAAGAAAGCATTAACTAAACTAGGAAATTATTTTAAACTAAATTAAGAAATTCTAGGAAAATGCTTGAAATCTATAGTTAAAACTAAGAATCTTTGTTTATTAAAAGAGAATTTAAGGAAAGTTCACTAATTTTTAAAGGATTTAAAAGAAAGGATTTAAAGCTAACCTAGGAAATCACCAAAAGTAGCAAGAATAGAAGGAACTTTCGAGGAAATCTAACCTTTTAACCTATTTAGATTGTATGAGAATTTTAAATAGAAAGTAAGTAAAAGTTATATCTCTATCTTAACTTAAAGTTAAGATAAAACCACTAAATTAGGATTGAAAAGAATAAAACTTGCCAAAAATTAAAAATTAGATCTAAGATGAAATGAAAGAGGAATTTAGATTAATGAAAAAGTTGAGTTTTAAGAAAGCTCCTATTCTACTCTAACTAAGCAAAAACTACTAACTACCAACTACAACAACAACCATATATCTTTTGGTATAGTACATGATTACATTTAAATATTTCTTCAACCAAAAGATTACAAGTGGCAAAATTAAAAGTTTGGATGCACTTCCATATTGTGGTATCAATTTTGTACATGGAATCAATATTGTGGTATCGAGCCTAAAAATATGCCTTGTAAATCCTCTTCGATACCACGGTATCATTTCTAATACAAATAACAATACCGCGGCATGGAGCTAACCTCCAGTAACTTGAATTCTCCTTTTTGCACTTTATCTACTTGAATTTTCTACTTTAACCTCCATACTTTAAGGCCAAACCTGTAAATACCAATAAATTCCAACATAATAAGTAACCAATTATATTAAAAAATATCATGATATTTTCATAAAATTCAAATACAAATACTAAATGCAATGAAATTACAAATAAACACATAAATCTACCCTAAATTTTGAAAACATACTAATAAAATACTAAATTAATCAAGAAAAATATCTCTAGTTTCCTAGAGTTATTTATTAATGGATAATATTTTCCCCACAAATTTTTTGGTATAATAGCTAGCAAAATTCTATCAAATATCAATATTACTCTCCTGCTGCTCTCCTATCTCCTTTCAAATTCAAGAATTTCAAAGCTTATAA
Source organism: Cinchona pubescens (assembly GCA_025175665.1). Taxonomy (NCBI): domain Eukaryota; kingdom Viridiplantae; phylum Streptophyta; class Magnoliopsida; order Gentianales; family Rubiaceae; genus Cinchona; species Cinchona pubescens. Next base: position 165,688 of record JANKKI010000132.1, read on the forward strand.
AAAATCTCTATCCTACCCTTCTTAATCTATTCCTAATAGTGCAAGTAATTTTGTTTTTCTTCATTTTCCTCTCTTTCTAACGGATTTTTTTTTCCCATTTTCCTTCCTCAATCTGTACTTTTTATCTTTATACTTTTCTTTCTCTCCTTATACAGATCATGGATCTATAATGATTGCCCTACACTTTTAGTTGTCAGGATTGCCTTGAAAACATCAACAGAAATAGGAATCATTTGTTTTTTCTCAATATTCTCAATAATGTAAGTATTAATTATTAATTTTTTCAGTGCTGCAGTTTTTGTAAGTTTTTGCTAAATTTTTTTTTGGAAAGGTTTTAGGTTTCATACCAGACCAGACCATTTTCAAGAATTTAATCCTGCCTAGTACAAATTTTTTTCCATGAAGTTTTATTGTTTTGGTTTGGTATTTTCTTGAAGTTTTGTGTTCTTTGGTTTAGATTACTCAGATGTGTGTTGTAGAATGTATTGGGCCCTAGAGGCAAAATCTTTATTCTTGGTTTGATATCTTTCTAAAATTTTGTTTTTCTTTATGATTATTTTATGTGTCTTTTAGGATTATGATATAAAGAAAGTCATAAAAAATCATTTTGACATATAATCTGTGTTATCATTTAATCAACTCGGTAATTAAAGTTCTAAATTTTGTGGGTTGAATTTAATTTTAGACATTAATTTATTCATATGAATTACAGCCAGGAGAGAATTAGCATTATGCTGTTGATCTCAACAACTTCAAGAGGATGAGCAAAAATGTAACCAAGAATAGTGGTTAACTTCAGAAGAAATTGGCAACAAAATATTTTTTTTAGTACAAATCTAGATAAGTTTTTCAACAAATCCAAGAGCATTTCTGACCTTTAATTAATAGAACACGGATTGATTGTTGATAAATTTCGAAATTTCAGAGAAGTTATTTATTCATGTAGGGAGTCTTGAGTCGTTGTTGATGGCCTAAGCTGACAAGTACAATTAAGGTAAAATAATTTGCCACAAGTAACTTTTACTATTGTTTCGTGCGGACCATTTGCATTCTGATTTACACGATTATCTCCTTCTTGGCCCTGTAACTGTGGGTTTATGGCTCAATGCTTTGTTTTGTTAATGTGATGCTTTATTTGGTTGATATAAATTATGACGTATTGATTGCACAAGATTGATTTTAAGATTTAGTCGATTGAGCTAAATGAAAAACGGATCAAATTGCAGATCATTTGGAATATTGCAGGACATGAACATTTTTGAATAATTATAACTGGTGAGTGTAATCTTTGTATGTTGTTGCCTTCTGGAGTTCTCAATTATGTATGAATTAGGATAATGCTCTCAATTGCTGCATGCAGTTGAATGTTTCTATTTTAACTATTCTGCAATTACACGTTGGAACACCATTAGAAAATCTCTTTTGACCCATTCTAAAGATTATGAATTATGGTATTTCTTTTTAAATATTCCGCAAAAAATGGGTTATTGGGATTAAGAAAAATAATATGATCTTCAGTTAGCAAATGTCTTTTTTTCTTACAGATAGAAAGCAATTGGTTAACAATATCAATTATCAATAATACAAAAGAAAATAATTACTCTCTCTGTCCCATTTATTTTGTCACAATTTGACTTTTATGGTCAAACAGATCAATTTTACAATCAAATAATTCATGCAGATTTATTTGATTTTTTATGAAATTATTTCATTAAAATTGAAATTTATATGAAATGAATAGTAGTATCTCATAAAAAGTTAAAATCTTCAAAAAAGTTACAAAATTTGTAAAAAAATTAAGTATTGAAAACATGAGTTGTTGATCAAAAAAGTCAAATGTGACAAATATATTGGGATGGAAGGAATATTTTTTTTTTAGAATGATTTTTTAAATTTTTATTGTTTCCTTAGTTAAATCCTAATATAACACAAGATTGGGATATCTTTGTCTACAAGCACAAGAGGAAGGAAAGAGAGATTTTGCGGCTATTCATGTGCTGTGAACAGTACCCACAAACAGTAATCTTGGAAAAAATAGAGAAGAAAGAGAGAATTTGGGGATTTGTAAGAGTGAAAACAAAACAAACTAACGAACAATAATTGAAAATTCTGTATTGATCAATCTCTAACAAAATTAATGAGGTAACAAGGCTATTCATAAGTTGTGAAACTACCTAAAAACAGAATCCTATTGTAATTTGGATTTCTAATTCCTATTCTAAACATAACTAAATACTTCCTAATTATATTCATAATTAGACCTCTTATAGACTCTAATTATGAACATAATACAATTAGAATACTGATTAAGACTAAAAACACAACTCTTGAAATTTCTAGCGCTAAAGAAAAGACTAAAATACCTTTAAAAGCTAAAAGTTCACAATGAGAAGACTCTAAGACATCTAACTGCTACACAACTATAGAAAACTTTAATTTTGCTTTTCCCTAATCTCTTCATTGACCGCATCATTCTCTCTGGATTCGAAAAAACTCGACCTTGAATTTTAAAGAATTGAAGTATGAAGAACATAAAAGTTTGATATGTTGTCCATATGTCAGAAAGATAGCTACAATTCCAAAAACTTCTTGTGCTATATACTTGAGGTAGAAATACAATAATCTTAGACTTCATGGGTTGAATTTTATGAAACTTTTCAACAACAAAGTCTGAAGGGGATAATACAGAAAATTCCTTATGACTTTGTTTTTGACCCTGCTTCAACTTTGATGCAACAAGTTCTCAATTTAAATTTTTCTAGCACACAATCTGTAATCCTTCACTGTAATCATGAACTCCTTGCTAGATTGTTGATGGATAAACATAATTTTATCATTGACAACTTCGTTTTAAGGAGAAAGATTACATACAACACCTTTTCTATAAGCAAGAAGTTCATTTTCAATTGGATTTTTTTCCTGTAGTAACGCATAAAGTCTGTTGAGCTTTTCTACCATGCTATCGAATCTGTTATCAATAGACAATTGCAAGGATTCTAATTTTCTCTCGATATCTTGTACTTTATGATTAAGTACAATGATATTTTCATTATAAGACACACAATCGTTCAACAAAGCATCAAACTTTAAAGAAAGTTGTGCATTACTTACCATATTTAGAAGAAGGCAAATATGGTTAAGAAAATAGAGAAAAGTTTGACTCTGATACCAAACTGAAGATTGGGATATTTTATCTACAAGTGCGAGTGGAAGAAAAGAGGGATTTTAGGGCTGTTCGGTGTTGTGAACAATACCCATGAATAGTAGTGTAGGAAAAGAAATAAACAGAGAAGAAAGAGAGAATTTGGCAATTTTTAAGAGCAAAAACAAAACAAACTATTAAAAATAACTGAAAATTCTTTATTGATCAATCTCTAACTAAATTAATGAGGTAACAAGGCCATTTATAAGTTGTGAAATTACCTAAAAACAGAATCCTATTGTGATTAGCATTTCTAATTCCTATTCTAAATATAATTAAATACTTTCTAAATCAGCTAAACTCTATTTATGAATCTAATACAATTAGATTACTGATTAAGACTAAAAACACAATTCTTGAAATTTTCAGCACTAAAGAAAAGACTAAAATACCCTTAAAACCTAAAAATTCACAATAAGATGACTCCTAAAATATCTAACTGCTACACAACTATGGAAAATTTTAATTTTACTTTTCCTTGATCTCTTTATTGATTGCATCAAATCCTTTCTTCATTAGGACTCCAATTTCATATTCAAACTTTATTCATACTTTGTACGCACAAATGTGGCTATCGAATTCGATTAAGAGAGTACATGTTCTATTTTGATCAATTATTTCTTCTTCTATTATAATATTCATGTAATTATTGTTGAAATTTATTTGTGGTGATAATTTGTTTTCACAAATTTAATTTGTTTTTAGAAATTTAACTTGTTTCTTCATGTAATATTTTGTCTTTGAATTTCTAGTGCCGACACAAAAGCCTCAGCCTCATTTGAATTCACTTTGTTAATATATTTTGTGCTGAATTTTTTTTCGAGCCTCGTAGAAAATGAAGGATTGGTGACTGCTGATTATTTCCATTTAGCAACAGATCTCTGGAACACCCTAATATTGGTGTCTATACATGTAAGATTGCTCTACCCTGATTTGTAAAAATTATTTTTATGAGTTGTAGAATTATGCATTCTTTGGACGTCGACAACATGTTGACAAAAGTGTGAAGTCATTTTTTTTTTCAATAAGAATCTGTATAGAGCACAAGAGATCAAGTATAAAATGTTGTTTACAGTATGTAAGTCAAAAATCATTGAAATAAAGAAAAAGGAACCAAGATATTTTTTAGGCTTGGAGAATGTGTTTGGAAGTTAATTAGATTTTTTTCACAAAATAGGATGGAATTGGATGAAAGTGTAAATTTGCATACAATTGTCTAGATCTGTAGCTCTTTTCTGTCAAAGATATTTGTATTCCTATAATCTACAATGGATAACTGAGGGTCGTTAAGTATTTGAATATTGGAGTGCATACTTTTTAAGATGTTGTTTTGATGGTCATTATGATATCAGTATGCTTTAAAATAATTTTTTTTTTTTTTGTTTGCTATGCTTTAAAACATGTTGGTTGATTAAAATATTCTAATTTTGTCTCATTGATCTTAATGCAGTATAGAATACTCAGGTACAAATGTTGAGCTTTATTAAGTAGAACACTCCAACTAAATTCCTCACCGGATTATGGGACCAGGAGAAAAGAAAAACAAAACATATTCTTTCAATATAAAGGGACCAAAGGCAAGACATAGTATCGGTGAAAAAAAAACACTAAAAATAGAAGCATATTCTTTGAGTTATAGTGTTACTATTAAAGTCTATACAATCATTGAATAGTAAATAAAAATTTCATAGATAAAGTTTTTGGGTATTAGATTTGGGGTTGGAAAAACTTCTTAATTTCATCATCTTTGAAATCAATTTCACAAGATTGAATTACAAAATTTAATGAAATAATAGATTTTAGTACTTTTAAACTAAAAATAAAATTGTATTTTATTCTATTTTTATTTTCAATTATCAATTCATTTTATCGTCCTATATTCATTTCTATTTACTCTTAAAAAACATGCTACAAATTATGCTTTACTTGTAAGCATTTCTCAAAATCAACCTGACTCTTGTCAAAAACTTTTTCACTATTGGTTAAACATGAATAGATTCAAAAAGAAACATAAGTGGCGTATAAAACCACTAAAATGACATCAAATATATAAGGAAAAGCACAAAAATACAAATTAAAACATGACGGATATTTCGTTCATAACCCATATCTCGTCAATGCAGTAGACAACAAAAGAGTCAAAGTCCATGTTTTACAACTGCCAGTCAAGCTCAACGACGTAATTTTATCATTTGTCATTCAGCATCAACTTGGCTTTCATTGCAAAAAATGCAAATACGTCTTGCAAGCCTTGCATTTTGATGCAACTAATTTTTCTCAAGTCATCATCAATGAAGCACTACCAGGTAATGACAAGTAATCGACGTCAGGATGCATGTGGCAACAACTCATAAAATGACAAATTGATAATTAAGATAATTTGTTAGTATTTATTTACTAGGGCCTCGTGATGGATGTAGTGAAATGCACAAGACAAATGAAAATAAGATTGGGTTAATAACACTTTGTCTCCCGAACTAGTTGGATAATTATACTTTATTCCCCCAAACTAAAATAATATATACGCTTTGCCCCTATTGACACTTCATCCACTTATAATTTTAAAACCATCAAGATAAACTAGTTAAATAACTAAAATACCTTTGTGTATTATATTTTATTTTTTATGTATTTAAATTTTGATAATGAGTGATAATTATTTAAAAATAAGAAACAATAGACGATATTTCTTGGTCAATTTTTTTAATATTTGTATTTTATATGATATTATTTCAAATTTGATTATTTAACTATAGTGGTAGAACAATTTTTAAATAGACTTAGTTTCTATTGAAATATTTTCTTTAAGAATATTGTGTGACAATATATTTTCTATAAAGAGAATTTGTGATTTCTTTGATGTCTCCTAGTATTTTACATTTTTAATATTTTCAAAATAACCTAGCAAATTACAATGTCGGATATAATTTAATTCAATATTTTCTCACATTTTCACTTTCTAGAATAACATATATCAATTTTTATTTTAGTTTTTTTCTCATTATTTTATAACTATCGAACATTAAAATTAAATATATGAAAAATCAAAATATAATACTAAGTATATTTCAATCATTTAATTAGATTTTCTTGTTGTTTTAAAATTTTTGAAGTCTACAGATGAATAATTTGAATGGGAAGCAGAGTATACATTTTTTTTAGTTTAGGGAACAAAGTGTAATTACACCTAGTTCAAGGGTAAAGTGTTATTAACCCAATAAGATAACTAGTTTTTGTCTTTTTCCTCGAATGGTTTATTTTAATTGATGTACTATATTAATAAATTATAAGGCAAGGGCAGACGCAGGGGTTAGTATTGAGGGGCAAGAGTTGTCTAGATTATAACAAGTTAAGTCAAAATTAAATAATGGTATGCTTGAAAATTTGAACTCAATAAATATAAAAGTCTGCTCGAAATTGAGTTCAATCGATTATCTCAATTCGAACTTGAGGTTAGGTTACATATGTATCATGAGTTCAAAATCAATTCAAATAAGTTCGATCGTAAGTCAAGCATACTTGAAATCAACTTTGATTTCCTAAAAAATTATTCCAACAATTTTTGTCTAAAATAATACCAACATATTATTACAATACATCCTAAAATACATGAACAAATTATCTTTAAACTTATAATATACTATTAATAAATGAGGCAATTTTTAAATAATAGTTTCAAATTTTAGAATGAAATAAACATAGAAAATAATTGCAGATTAACTTACTTGTATTTCAATAATAGGCCAAATATTTCACTTGAAAAGCAAGATAAATGACTAGACTCGCAAAAAAAAATAAAATCTATTAATAGTAATTAAACTTTTTACTTAAACGCAAAAGGGAAACAAACACTAAATAGATGTTTGTTTCCGTTCACTAAAAGAATAAGGTATGTGGAGGTGGGACTTTGTTAGAAATATTTACGATATTAGAAGAGTATTTTGAAATAAAAAATAAAAAATTGTGAACTTTTCCCAATTCCAATATAAATTAGGAATAAAAACTTAAAATTTAATGACAATGTGGAGACTATTTTCAGGAACTAAAAAAGCCAACAGAAGTCCTTAGACTTATTACAGAAATAATGGGCTAAAATGATAATGAGATATGGACGAACCAAGTCCCCACATAAAAAGCTTACGGACATTTACAAAAAAAACAAAAAAGAAAAAAAAACTTGGGGCGACAAGTATTAATTTTTTTTGCTACCCGATCATTGTCAAATGCATATCACACTTAATATTACATGTTGCACTAAAAAAGTCATGGAGGGATGGCTGCCCCTCGCCGCCCCTTAATGGTCCATCAACTAATGAAGAAGCTATTTTTTTTTTAATAATCAACCTCTTCGGACCATACTCCTCTTAATTAATTGGAGAGAATTTATCTCTAATACACCCTATAAAAATTAATTTATTTTTTTAAAAAAAATCACAACCATTCATAATATAATATAGTATAATGTTTGCTATTTATAAAATTTGAAAATAAATTAGACTAACTTTTTTCGCTTGAATAAATGTTTAAATTTTTGTCTTGATTTTGACTTATTTTCCACATCCAAATGTTTCAAACAAATTGAGTGATGAAACATTTTTTAATATATTTGGTTTTAAAATATGTTAATCTACTCATCAAATCAAAACCTGTTATTCATATAATCTTGATAATTTTTAAGAATTTTGGTTGTTTAAATATAAATTATCCTTGAAAGGAATTTGAGAAAAATGTAACATAGAAGATCCCAACCCAAATTCTTCTGCATCCATTTATTTAAGAGAAATTTCTGACAACATGCCAGTTGAAAAATCTATTCTGTACGGGTGCTAGATTAGGAGGGGATTTTCGTCAAGAACAGTTCGCATTCAAAGAATGGGAATTGGGCTAAAAATGCGAGTTCAAGTCAAATTTACAATTAATTTTAAAAAAAAAAAAAAACTGCTTAGTTCGCATTAGGTTATGCGAACTATTGTTCCCATTTTTAAAATGCAAACTATGCATGATATTTTAAAACCCCTCTACTTCTTCTTCGACAACATTGACTTCACCCAAAAAAGAAAAAAACCCATGTTCTATTCTCCAGAATCCTTCAATCCGCCATTAAAGACTCCACCACCAGTAGCAAACCACGGTCATTGATACCACTACCACATCTGTATCTTCATCTCCTCAACCTCCATTGAACAATTAGTAACCCTTAATCTTCAATTAACACAAGAGTTCTATCACACCAGCACCTCCGCCTAGCACAATCACCATTGTGATCAAGCGGCCACCAACAGCCTTCAACCACCACCATTCTCGGTTACTAATTGAGGTGTTTTTGTTTTTTGTTTTTTTTTTTGCAATTTCAGTTTGTTTTTTCCAATTCGACCGTTATTATTGATAAGCCACCATAAAATTAGTTTCTTCAAATTATGATGCTAATACTTGTAATATTATAATTGTAGTTTAGTCAAATAAAATATGATTTTGTTTATGCCTTTTAAGTGTTTGATAAAAGTTCCAAATGAAAAACAAGAAGAGAAATTTTGGGAACTTTTTTTGTTGTGATTTTGTTTTGAGGTTTTGCCGCAAGTGTAGAATTAGAGTTGTTGGAGCCTCGGAGGCGTTAAGTAAATGAAATAAAATTTTATGGTGGCTCAGCCACAAAAAGACTAAATATATTGGTTAGCAAAAAATAGTTTAACTAATATATTGGTGCATTACTTGTATGTTTTATTGTATGAAGATTTACTACAAGTGGTCCACTAAATTCACTCAAATTTCATCAAGTTGCATATCACTATACTTGAATAAATCAACTACTTGGCCATAAAAATAGTAGAAGTAGTATAATACATTATTAGATTATCTTACTATTCACCGTTGTCTCATAGTACATGCTTGATTATTGGCCTTCCCGGGCAATAAAGTTGTAGCCCTTGCATTTTATGTGTATTTGTAGCCCCTGCCAGGCACTAGTTGGTACAGGGAGTTTCGTCTAGAAATAGAGGAAATTCTATCCAATTTTTTGTAAAAAGTTTTTAAATACTCAATACTGGGGTTCTATACATGTTTGTCTATACTGGGACATAACGTTTAATAGGCCATATCGTATTGAGCTCTTCTGGGAAGAGGAAATAGTCGATGAATGCAAGACTGTTTGTTACAGCGCAACGATAACCAATAAGATATTATCATTTATATTCTTGAATTCGTCATAGGATTGGGTTTAGGGAACTGGTTGACAACATCTACGAGTTCATGGAAGTCGACACAGGGTAGTGCAAATTGATGTTTTGTTTAGGCTTCCATGTGGTTGTTTTACTACTATATTGGAGGATGATGATAGCATGGAGAATATTTTTAATACATTTGAAAGAGATCCTGTGTTCATTGCCGAGTTTTACATCGAGAGGGAAGAAATTCCCTAGTTCCCTGAATATCCATCAACTACCTAGGGATGTATGGGACTGGGATAATTATGTCTTTGATGTAATCATACATGGACCCTGTGCAACGAAAATCCTATGCACAAAGTCTTTCAGGTTATCACTGGTCGGATAAATATTACTACCGGATAGCTTCGTTCGCAATGTCAAACTCAATATCCTCTGGTCAGACTATTGGCATGTATATCCCTTATGATCAATCATCACCAAGAGATGACAACACAATTTAGTATCAGAGAGGTCCCACAATGGGTGAAGCCCAAGTAGAGACACCTTCCATCCAATTGTAGGCGAAAAGGACAGGGGGTATGTGCATGGGCTCGATTCTACCAGGATTTCAATCATAATATGCCGGTAGTTTTGGAGGATGATTTTGGCGATGACGGTAACTCATTATGGCACCAGGTGGATGAAGATTATGAGTCTAAGTCAGAGTCAAAGGATATGTCGAAGGTTGATTCTAATGATGAGTTTCAGCATAACTCGGTGGTTTCCAGAAACAAGATGTTGTTCCTGCGTATCAATCTAGAGGACTGGCATTCTTCAATGATGTGGGTATCATGGGTGATTATGACCCTATTGATCGTAGTGATGAAGATGGGATATTCTACTTGAAAGAAAAAAGAATGATATTTGGCTAAATATGTGCTTTGATAGCAAGAAGCAACTGAGTAAAAAGCTGTCAGGATGTGGCCCGTCGCTCATAACAGGGAATTCAAAGCGGTGGAAATCAGGAAGAGAACATGGTATGCTAAATGTAAGTCTTGATCATCCAATCACTTAGCCTACATATCCTCAGGCTACAACTAGTGCATTCAAACTCGTCACGATGAATCACTTTATGTTTGGAAGGTCACAAAGTGGGTGGATGATCACTTGTGCCTTGGGGACATCACCGAAAAGAACAACTAAAGTCTAACATCAGCGGTTATTGCAAGTCACATTATGCACTTAGTTGAAAATAATCCTGACTACAAGATAAAACAAATCCCAGTGCACATCAAAGACAAATTCAAGATTGATGTTACATACAAGAAGGCTTAGTATGCATGCAGAAAAGCGATTGAACTTGTTTATGGAAATTGGGCATCTAATTATGCACAATTACCACAATTTGTTGAAGCACTGATTTGATCTAATCCACAAACTGTGGTACAGTGGCTGTATCATCCCAGCAATAGCAATGACCAAAAAGGTCAAGGATATAAGTTGATGACCTTTGATCATTCTACATGCATATACAGTATCAAGACATACAACCATATGACTGGACTTGGTGGTAATATACAATTAATTGTCAAGTGTTTAGAAAAAACATGCTCCTGTGGTAAATAGAAAATGCATAAATTCCCTTGCTTACATGGGATAGCAGTTTGTAGGTTTAGGGGCGATGAACCTACATGCATTGCCGATGACCACTATACTACTATTAGATATCATCAATAGTTCAATGTTAGTAGGCTTTATCCAATACTGGACTGACTTAGTAGCCAACTGCGGATTGGGAGTTACGTTGAAAAACAACATATTCATCGTGCGACATGAAGGCCAGATGTGCGCAAGCTGCATATAGAATGAGATGGAGCCAGGGCACAATCGTAGAAATTGCCCTCATTTATCTTAGTTTTTCTTACATTGTATTTTTTTTTTTTTTTTGCAAGATTGGCCTTTTTATTGTATTCTTGAACTATCTTATTTGTGTAATTTTACCCTTGTCAGGCATATAATGTATGGTTGGTGCATTTGCGGGTATCTTGACATGATATATATTGATGCATTTATATTTTTGTCGCCGTATTGTATTGCACATAATTTTAAAATGTCTGCTTAATTATTTTTTTCTATATATTAGGTGTTAGTGATGGATGATCAGGCGTGTGGGGGTGTTCATCCGGGACCATATATTCATGATATTATACCCCATATATCACAGCATAGGCACGGGATATATTTGATGGTCATATTGACTCTAATGTATCGCTAGGTGTTGGGCATTATGATGGTGCATTTCGGTAGCATAGACCTATTCTTGAGCAAATTATGGATTATATTACTGTAGCTGGGTTTGCAAGTGTTACGTTATGTGGATATATTTTGGTCGATCATGCCCTGGTTACTAGTTTTGTGGAACTGTGCCGATCCGAGACCCATACCTTTCACTTGCAGGTAAGAGAGGCCATGATCGCACTGCAAGATATAAAGGTTTTGTGGGGTTTTTGCATTGATAGAGCACCAGTTATAATAATGGATACTTCTCATATACCCAATGAATGGGTAACCTTGTGCCAGGAATTGTTAGGCATGCATATGCCTACTGGGACAGACATAAAGAGAGGCCACCTGAAGGTTTCCTGCTTATGTACTACATTAGATCATGACTTCCCAAACGATGCACTAGATGAGATGTGTAGACAGCATGCACGCACATACATACTATTATTACTTGGTGGACTTCTCTTTCCTGATCGCTCATGTAACATGGTGCCGTTATGCTTTCTGCTGGAGCTTAAAGACTTCAAGATGGTGGGACAGGTTAGTTGGCGATCCACAGTATTAGTGACTTCGTATCGTGGATTTTGTGATGCTATTCATGCTCTATATAAAATCTTATGATTATCATTATTATTCTAAATAAACACTAATTAATATATGGCAATTACGGGTTTGGGAACGCATACTGATAACAGAATCTGATAGATTGGAGCCGCCACATGCTTTTGTAGAGCTTTGGCCTCTAGGTAAATAGTTTGAGAAATGGTAATTTAATTCCATATTTGATACAATATTTACTACTTTAATGTTAAACTTGCTACATAATCGAACACATTGTTGAATAGGTAGGATGTGAATTTTGTTTTGTGTAGAACAGTAAGACATGTCTTATCTGCGGTTCAAGATTAGCTATACATGGCCTACGACCTGTAGAGGTATAATCAATTTGATTTTCATCTTCATATTCTAATGTTAATTATTTGAACATTACTCAATTTCAATTTTGTAGTTCATATGGAAGTTGAACACAGATGATACATTTGATCGACTTCCCCATTATAGCATTGTTAGCTATCACATCTAGCAATCAGTCACATATTTTATATGCTGGAAGCACATAGAGTGCCACCTTCCTCACCGTGTTATGCAGTAGTTTGGACTACACCAACCTATTCTAGACGAAAGATTGGTTGTTAATCATGTTGTACTTCATGTGATGGGTCGTCATAGTAGGCCTAATATTGATTGGCTTACGACTCATCAAGTTTATGTTGATGTTTAAACAACACGATCGGACACAATTGAGTCGAGTATTCCATGTATAGATACAAATATGCAGGCGTTTGTTGATTACTTGCATTAGTACCGACAAAGGATAGTTATTTATATATCTAATTCGAGTCGGTGCATTGTTTTTGCTAAGAGCTACCGGGTGATGGTGCACAAGTAGATTATCTTGTAAGGGTGTATTTATTTTGATTTTTATTCTTAGCCTTCTTCTTTTTCCTTTTGTGTGTTTACTTATTCAATCTTACTTTTATGCAGATGGATTGCATGTGTTAATTGTACTACATGACCCTAGAGTTATTTGGAAAGGACAATGACAGGCTCATAACTATTGGTACACATATCAAAGATTTTGCAACTCAGTTTCTATATACATTAGGAAAGGCAAGACGTCTTCAATTTTGGCATGTAGTTGTCCCTGATTACCATCCAAAACCAGTTCCAAATCCATAGAGGGTATGATGAGCCTTGCAACCTGGACGACAATATGGTGGTAGTGGTCACGCACATAGAGTTAGATCACCTGAGTCTCGTGCAGATGTAGGATGACACTTGATATGCATAAAGACGATGAGACTTCACAGCTACACACGCTACCTTACTCTCCGACAGGTCCTTTTAATGCATCTAGGTCATCCTCTAGTGAGCAATTCATTCAACAAGATACCATTCTATTCGAGTCATTATCATCAGTGCCTTTCCTTGGCCTAGATGACATGTGACAAGGTACTGGTCTTAAAGCTCCATTGCAGTCTAGTTCTAGGGACCCTAACGTCATTCTTACTCAATTGTAGATAACCCAAGAACGTGACACGTCAAAATTTATGTTCACCGGTTAAAAAAAATACATAGACCGAAGAATTATGGCATTAGTGGGAGACTTGGGGGGCATAAGCATTATTGTTGTATTACTCGTACAGGATTACAACATATTATTGATTATTGTAATACTAGTGGAGATTTGTCTTGCTTTTTTCTATATGTATAGCCATTGTTGGGCTTTATTTATATTGGTAGCACTTCTAGGGCATGGTTGTTGGTTGGGAGAATCTTTATTAACAAATAGGAGAAATTTTGCCAAAATTTTTCCAAAAAAAAGTATGATTAAATGAACAATTATTACTATATGGTTTTCTTTCAATTTGAGCTTTTATTTCTAAATTAATTTCACAAGTATTGACACCATAATACTATTAACTTACAACACTTTTGTCATAAGAATTGACCGTCAAAAGCATACATTAAAAAAATTCCTAAATATGTTCATATTTCATGTTGAGTTTATTTTACTCTTTTATATTATTTTTTTGTTGAAGGTTTAGGGTTTTTAGGGGTCAGTTTATAGTCCAAGGTTTTTTGGCGTAAGTATAAGGTTTAGCATTTTTTGGGGTCAATTTAGGGTACAGGGTTTTTTGGGTCAGTTTAGGGTCTTTCATTCAATTTGTGTTTAGTATATATGGCACAATGTTTAGATTTCTGGGTTAAGTTTATGATTTTTGGCTCAGTTTAGGGTTTAGGGTTTTTTTTGGGTAAGCTAGGGTTTTTTTATTCAATTTATGGTTTAGAGAGTATATATATAATTTAAGGTTTAGGGTTTTTTGGGTGGGTTTAAGGTTTACGGTTTTTTGGTTTAGGGTCTTTGGTTAAATTTATGGTTTACAATATACATGGCAGAAGGTTTAGGATTTCTTGGGGTGAGTTTAGGGTTTAGGGTTATTTGGGGTCAATTTAGGGTTATTTGGGATTAGTTTAGGCTTTAGGACATGAGATCAGGATATAGTTTTTGGTCAATTTGGTTTAATTTATGGTTTAGAGTATATATGGCATAATTTAGTTTGTTTGGGCTGAGTTTAGGGTTATTTGGGATCATTTTAGCGTTTAAGGTTTCACTTTTACTCCATTTACAGTATATGATTTAAGTTTTTTTTCGGTCAATGTAATTATTAAGTTTACTGTTTATGAGTTTCTAATTGTTTTTTCTTTATTTAAATTGTAGTTTATTTATGTACATTTAGCAATTTAAGATTTAGGGTTTAAGGTTAGGGTTAATGTTTATAGTTACTTGAATTAGGGCATAATCAACAAAATTTTTTATTAAAAGTGTTAGGTTTATACTGAAAGCGGTGGTGATTTAGGGTTTATTTCCTTATTCACTTTAAAAATAGGATTGTAAAAGAAAAAAAGGGAAAAATATAATACTTAGTTCGCATTCCACAATGCAGACTATTGTTCACATTAAGTCAATGCAAAATGTAGTTCGCATTTGTCAAATGCGAACTGGGCAATTTTTTTGTTTAAAAATAATTTTAAATTTCACTTGATCTCGTGTTATGCAAATGCGAGTATGATCTAGTTCGTATTCGGAAAATGCGAACTTCACTTGATGTCTCTTTACACATCCTTCCAAAACTAGACACTTGTATAGAACGGATTCTCCAAATAGCGCGTTGTCAGAAATTTCTCTTTATTTAAAGGACCTCTTTTCTAATCTCTCACTTCCCTCTTGTACATATCTTGAAATGCTGACACAAACTCTTTTGGGAATTTTTATGTGACCGAGTCTATGAACCCTTTGATCCAGATTCGGCCTGCATAACACGGTATAACACATCTCCATAAAATATTTTATTTCTCTAAAATGTGGACATATCATGTTGTTATAGTAGTCATTCATTCATAAATGTCCCTGTTGTTATAGTAGTCATTCATTCATAAATATTTTTATTTATCTAGAAGAGTTATCGATTATATGTGCATATCAACAAATTTACTGATTGCATACATTTTAAAAGATACTACATATGTTTTAAGCTATGCAAATTTATATACGATTTTGGGGTGCAATACAAGAACTTCTCATGGGGTCATCTATCCTAGTACTACGTACTTTGTCCAATCGCGTTTAACTTTGAAGTTCTGACAGGATCCAGTACATTAGTGTTGGTATGATCGCACCCTTATATACAATTTGTTCCTCACCATATTGCAACCCGACAATCAGAATGCAATTTTCAACAAGGTTTAATGATACCAAGCAATGTAGAATTATACATTTTTAGAGTTATCTAATACCAGCTACAAAATTACATAATTGATGAAATAAAATAATCACACAAAAAATATATATTTGGGAGGAAATAATTATTAATATCTGAAAAAAAATAAAGACCAAAAATAGTTTCTGTACATTCAAAAGAAATCCCCAGACTATTCAAGAAAAAAAAAATACTCTGACAAATGTCATATATATGGTCTAGTTTTGGGATGACTTGAGATTGGAATAATAATCTCATGTCATCCTATGTTTGGTTGGATTTTAAATATGAGATTGTCATCCCACTTAACAAGTTTAATCTCCATTTCTTGGATTATATGGGGTATTACACAGCCCATTAGGATCTTTGGTATTACTAATCCCACTAAGGTGGATAAAGCACGAAATACCTAAACTACCTTTTAAATTAATATTTTCTTATAATTGCTAATTTTTTACCTAAAAAAACTATCATTATATCATTTTTTATTTTAGGTGAAAATATATATTTTATTACTTGATGCACACTTGTTCATTTATTTTATTTTATTTTATTTTATTTTACAAAGTAGCACGTGTTATTTTTCGTGGCCCCTGTTTTATTCATTGAAATATTTCTTTTTTATAACACATATAATCTCAAGTGAAGTAAAATACTATTCACTAAATGGAAAAATCTAAATAGTTTTATTAGTTTATATATTTTTAAACATGACATTGTATGATTTAAAAACTATTTTGTGTGAAAATTTTAAAATAATTAAGAATAATGGGCAACGATAAGAGAATATTTCAATATTTATAATTATCGTCTATCAATTATTTTCAATAAAAATATAAAATAATATTATTATCAAGAGATCTTATCAACCTCCTAAACAAAGCAAACAAAACATAAGATTATAACACATCCCAAGACTGTTATTAAAGATAAGTAATGATTTACTGTAAACCAAACGGCCCTAAGAAAAAATAGACCCACAAATGTCCTATATATGATCTACTATATTTGGTTGGTGAAAAATGGCTAGACAATGATTATCAAATAAAAGATTATCTCTTAAAAACAATAAAACTACTAAATTTTTTATTCCAATAATAACTACTAAAATTAAGATAGAAATTATAGGTTTCGTATGGAATCCAACATTTGTCGTATTTATAATTAATTCTTTTATTTGCGTTAGCTCTACTTTAGCATAATTACTTATTTTCTATGATTATTATTAAGATACTAACTAATTAGTTGAAATTTTAAAGCCATTAGTCTGAAACAACATGACACGTCAATAAAAAGCATACCTGTTGAACAACTTAAAACAAAACATTTGAGGGGCAAATTTATCAGGCCATATTCCTTTTCAAAACCTAATAATGCTGTTATGATTGATCTACAAATCTAATTGCAAACCATTATTAATTGTGCACTAGTTAATCTTGCGTTAGTGTTTGATGCTAATTCCCATTTGGTTGGTGATGGTTGTTTTGGTTGGTTAAATGGTGAAATTAGTAAATTGGACATTATTAATAAGCTAACTGGAAAATGGAGTAATTTCACTTTGCACCTCTCAACTCATACCCAATTCTTATTTTAAATTGTTAAATTTTAATTTTGAATATTTGCACCCTTAATTCTTAAATTTGTCTTATTTTAGTTCAATTTTTAACACCGTTACAAAATTTAAGGTGTCTTTATGCATGTACAACAAATTAAGTAGTATTTACAATAATCACCCACAATATTTTAGGTGCGCATGCAAATGATTCTGTTAATTTTTAGTGACAGTATTAAAAAATAAACTGAAGCAAAACAGATTGAGAATTGGGAGTGCAAATTGTCAAAAATTGAAATTCGATGTGCAAAGTGGAAGTAGATATAAGTTATGAGGTATATAACAGAATAAACCCTTAGAAAATTAGAGGAATTTATAACTTCCTTGTTTGGTTAATCGAGGAGATAACGGAATTCGTACCTCCATTAGAGACCATAATTAGCAATTGGACTAGAATAGAATTTGATCTTGAAATACTATTTCACCTAGTTAATAACTTAAACTTTCATAGGGTAATTAGTCAAATTTGACTAGTTTTAGGCAGTTGGGCCCAGAAATTCTCATTTATACAAATTTAGTTTTGTTTATTTTTTTTGGGGGATCAATCACCCTTTTATTAATAAAAAGACAAAATGTGCAAGGAATTAAGTTAATAAACCTTAATTGACACGAGAAATCATAATTAGACTAAAATTGGGAATCAATCTGTTATCTGGCCAATTGAACTAATTGACCGAATGAATTAACCAAAATCAGAATTTGACTTGTTTAAACCTTAACCCATTTTTAAAACTGTTTTTTTTTTTTTTTTTTTAAGCTTTAATTAGTTTATAAATATCAAACCTTTTATTTGAATTGTCCAAATAGTCGATTGGGCTAAATGCTAGTACTTACTGAGCAATCCTCGTAGGATTGACTTTTAATTCCTTTATCTACTATTTAACCACATATACTTGTGAATCATTATCTAATTAGAAATAGTAAATTTAGCTTATACAATTAGACGATGGCATATTTAACTAGCGACATAAGTGGGTAAGGATACTAATCAGTTAATTATAGCAAATGAAAATCCGGGTTGGATTATTCTAGACCGATCACGTAGTCAAAACCAAACAATGAGGGTCATTCCCATTATATAGCCTACTATCCCTGATTTCTCGGGTGAAGAGGTTTCATCAATTTATTCGACTTTACCTTTGGAATTTTCATATTTTTATTAAACAGGTTGCGACAAATAATTTTATATTAGGAAAAATATGCTACGATCAGGATGCATTCTTACATAAATTAAAATATTTGTATATTAAGATACAAAAGTTGTAAACCCCTCATGTGATTAACTCGTATAAAACCCATAATTTTTTTGTCCTGATACCCAAATACAACCACCAGTGTCTTGAAAAAGGCCCCATGCATCTTCATGCTGTCGTGGTAGATCTAAAATGTTTTTAAAAGTTAAAAAGGGTAATGTTATTGCCCCAGCAATAATCTTATACAGCAGATTTTGGCTAAAATGTCT
The DNA here is from genome assembly GCA_025175665.1 of Cinchona pubescens. Lineage (NCBI taxonomy): Eukaryota > Viridiplantae > Streptophyta > Magnoliopsida > Gentianales > Rubiaceae > Cinchona > Cinchona pubescens. The sequence goes on from JANKKI010000132.1 coordinate 184,712, forward strand.
ATATTACCCTCACCGAGCTAATAATTTCTCTACACAAACTTTAATTCTTAGGCAAACCACAAAAAATATTTGCCTCCCTTAATTTTTGTCTGTGATATCCATTTCCTCATTTTATCAAACCTCCGTGAGCCTCAAAACCATCTTCTGCTGAGTTCTGCGGTAGCCACCAACTAGGTATTACAAAGGCGACCGGCTAAAGAAAATTCATCATCACTCAGTTCAACTACAAAACATGAAAAATCAATATTTTTCTAAAACCATCATAACAAAGCAATACAGCACCAGGTTAACATTCAAAAGCATAATAATTACCAAAATTGGAATATATACCCCATGAAAATTATAAAAAACACTACAAATCAGAGATGCATACGATGGTGAGGGACTACAGATCAGGGAAGAAAGGCAGTGTGAGGATATGTCAATCGAAACCAGCAATTAGATCAAACGAGGCATTGGCCGGAATTTGTATGAACAAAGGTTTTCGACGATGGTGAAATTAAATGTTTGAATCTAGCGATGATGACGATGAGAAATGTTTAGAGAGATTTCACTGTCAAATCTTATCGAATAAATCTGTTAATATCTAAATGCTTAGAGGAAAAAAAAAATCACTGAAATTAGAAAAGATGGAAAGGGATGACATTGATATTTGGCTTTGAAGTTTTATCCGGCATCTGATGAGGTTGGGAGAAGATTCAAGGGGAAAGAAAAGATTAGAGGGGTATGAAGTTTTTGTGGGGTCCTTGAATAAAATTAGTAGGAAAAAATTGTTGCCTTGTGAGGGTAATGTTAGTATTTTGATAAAGTTTGCTGTGGCAATAAGATTATTGCTGTGGCAATATCATTGCCCTAATAAAAAGGTAGAACTCTGAAATAAAAAGTTGTAAGTTACAAAAGCATCGAAGACTTTTGATGCAACAACCCAACAAGTCTAGGAGCACAAAAGCCTCTCAAATCCTGGCTAAAAACACTTCTTCTGGTTCTTCAAAATCAATCAACTATTTTCCGAAACTTGCTTCATTTTTAGTTAAATCTATAGATTCAAAATAAAACATAAGTATCATAAAAAAAAGACAGTTTTGACCTCAAATAATTAAGAGGTCCAAAATATTAATTAAAACATAAATCATAAATTAGCCACGAGAAAAACTACTCAAACCCTAAGATTTTAGATAGTAAAATAACTTCATAAGAAAAATAATTTAGTCTCACATCTTTAGGATATCAGGCAATTTAATTTCTTATTTATCGAAAAAAGATTAATTTAATCTTTCATTCTTAAAACAATAAACTAATTTAAAGTTTATGATGAAATTTATAGACAAATTAATAAAATCATTAACAATATATTTACTACAAATTCACAGTCATGTAATTATCACGTTCCTTAATCTATTAATTTGTCAATAATTTTTATCATAAAAACCAAATTAATTTATTATAATAAGTAAAATACAAAATAATTAATAATTTAAAATTAAATTAATTTTTTTTTGGTAACTACGTATCATAAGGAGCCTTGCTCTTGGACACATCTAAATTATCCCTCAAGTCAACATCGACGAAGTACACAGCCAGGCAAGGCAATGACAACTGATCCAACGTTGGTATTCGTGTGGCAACAACTCATAAAATGACAAATTGATAATTAAGATAATTCGTTATTAATTTACTGTGGCGTGCTGATAGATGTAAAATGCACGAGACAATTGAAAAGATGATGACTCCGGTTTTTGTCTTTTTCCGAGATAATTTATATACTAATTGATGTATTATATATTTAACGGATGTTGTCTACCTCATATTCTTTTTAAAAAATATTTAGGTAGATTTTGTCTTTAACATCATCTATAAATTTTATGGTCAAAATTAAATTTTAAAAAATTTTATTTATATCAACTAATGTCATAAATTCTCTAACGTTTAATTCACACTACATGATTTACAAGTAGAATAAAAAATCAGATCTACTTAAATATTTACCATTCTTTTTTAAGTAATTAACAATTCTTTTTTACGTAATTAACAGTTCTTTTTTACGTAATTAACAAATTATTTTGTTTAATAATATATTATTTTACAGATATCCTCTCTACATCCTTTTCTATAAAGGACGTATTTTATAATCGCTTTCGACGCACTTGTACCTGGGCTTGAAATGATTGCCATAAACAATTCTCTATTTAGAGAAGTGGATATATCACCGCTCCATTTTATTACCAAATAATGACAAATATTTGTCAAATATTACTTGATTAATAATGAATGTTATTTGATCAAATGATATTATTCACTAAATAATATTACACACTATTTATATTTTTTCTTATCCATTATTGGCACTCTTCATCTAATGTGATTTCAATAAATTATTTATATTATAAAAATTTCACAATTATTATTGAGTTCGAATTGTTGAAATAGTAATGTTGCTAAACCAATGAATTAAAGTTACTGCGAAAGAGTGGTTATCGCCATTAATTTGAAATTACGAAGTTCAAATCTCCAATTTTATGCTACACTTTTGAAATAATCATCTGAACGTTTGACAAATTTTTTGTATTAAAGTTTATCTTTCGCTTTTAAGACAACTTAATACTCCTCTGGATTTCAACTTCACAATTGAACAACAAATGTTCCTTTAAATGACACTAGTTTGGTCAAGAAATCAACCCGATTCAAGCTCTTTACAGCCAAAAATTCACTCGATTGAAAGGGTATAAAATGTGGTGCTAGTGAATTTTGAAGGCCAATCACAAAGGTACTTGTTCTTCCCTTTTTCCTTTCTCTTCAACCCCATTTTACCTTTCAATTCTTTGTTGCAAATCTACCTTTTTAAAATGTTGTATTATTCAAAATTTTGTTTATTTTTTTGTTGGCCTCACGTTGGATACCTATGTTGGTTAGTTCATTCGCATATGTTGAGATCTCACTTCAATTTAGGGGGAATTGAGATTTTGGCATAGGGTTTTATATCATTTTGCTATTAAATTTTGAAAAATTGTTAAAATTTATGCAATTAATTTGAATAATTATCACTAATAGTGGATTTCATTTACAACTATAGAACCTTTTGAACTTGGTTTCTCATTGGTCTAATAGTTTGTAAGTTTTGCCCTTGTCCCATAAAAGCAATTTGTTATTTCTATCATTGAAACTTTTTGAAGAAGAGAAATTAGGGTTGGGGGAAATGTTGAATAAAACAGATTTGGGGTTAAAGATAAAGAATATTGAGGATTTTGACCTAAAGCTTCCTTTCATTTAAAAAGTAGCAGCACCTTCTTCCTTTCATTCTTAATAACCACGTACTTGTCATATGGCCTTTTGGCGTTAATAATCTCAAATTTTCTATCTGTCTTGACATTGGATTAAATTGGTTCATGCCTTAAAGATAACGGACCAAAAATGTATTTTTTTCGTTATGTAAGTATCGTTTGGACTGTGATTTAGTCGTTAGACCATCCGAACTCGTCAATTCTTGTATAAGCTATTTAATTGAACCATAATGTCTAATTACTATAATTTATAATTTTTTTTGGGTTAAAAAATGAAAAGCAAATAATAGGCATTTAGTATTTGCAATCCATGTAAAACAATTATTTTGAAATATTATTTATTATTTTAAAAGTTAACATTATTTCAAAATACCACTCAAGTCAAAAGCCAAATAATATTTGCCAAATAACAAGCGATTATTTGCTATCCAAATAGAGCCCATGTTTTTTTACGGTAGTCATTCATTTATAAACCTTTTGTTTTATGTAAAAAGAATTGTGCCTTACTCAACTTTACATCTCTTAATTTGTACACGATTCTCTATTTATAACTAGTACTTATTTTTGGACATATGCACCCTGAATTCTCAGATTAATCTCATTTTAGTCTAATTTTTAGTTATCGTTACTAAAGTTAACAACTGCTAAGTGCATATATACCACTAACTTGTTCAGGAGCATATTATACTAATGAAAATAGTTATGATTTATTCTAATTTACACTCTCTAACTTATGATGAATGTTCTACTTTAAGTGCGTGATATGTACGGTTGGAATATCCTTTAACTTTAGAAATGGTGTTACTAATTGGACTAATAAATGGATAATTTGATAATTCAGTGCTCAATATGTGTAAAAAAAATAAGTATAAGGTGTAAATTGAGAATTAGATACAAGTTAGGGGAGTGCAAAGTAGAATAAGCCCAAAAAATTATATATGCATATCAAGTTTATACGTATCTAATTTCTTCCCAACCGTATTTAGAAGGGATAATCAAAATGCAATTTCGTCTAGATAATTAATTACACTAAGCACGGTAGATTATAAAAGTTTAGAATTCTCTTATACCAGATAATGAATTACATAACTGAAAGTAGAAAATAATCGCACACAAAACATATTTAAGAGAAAATAATTATATTAATATTTGAAACAAACAATAAAGATGCAAGAGTAGTTTATACACACCCTCAATAATATTTGGACCAAAAAATAATCCTGCAAATATCGTTTGTGTAGCCTACCATACTTAAAAATGGCTAGATAATCATAACCAAATAATATGCCAACTCTTAAACAAATTAAAAAATTATTATAATTTGTTGCTGACACAGAATCTTCTATTTCATATTATGTACCACTCTCTGTCACACTATTTAATAAATTGTCAAAATTACTTTGCTAAAATTACTTCACAACATCTTGATACTTAATGAACTGTCAAAATTACTTTGCTAAAATTACTCCATAGAATATTCACAATTTATTAGATGGTATAATAAAGAGTAACACAAGATGTAAGACAGAAGATTTAGAAAACTCCGATACAACTTTCCAAATTTAAATAATCGAAATGATTCTTTTATTCCAGAATTTCCTCCCTTGCCTCCAATGAATTCTTTTATTTGCGTCCGCATAATGACTTATTTGCTATTATTAATTAATATTAATATATTAGCCAAGTACTAATTGAAATTTTAAAGCCATTAGTCTGAAATTACATGACGCATCAATACAAAGCATACCCGTTGAACAACTTAAAACAAACATTTGAGTGGCAAATCGTCAGTCCTTATTGCTATGCAAAACCTAACAATGCTGTAATGATTGAGATTCTTCAAATCTGATGGGCAAACCATTAATGATTCTTCCGGATTTTCGCTTTTACGTCCTTAACAAATCGATCAAGATTCTTGTGTGAAGAACCACCTATTGCTAATGCATTCTCTAATGTCTTGCCAACTTTCTTGATCTCTTTCCTGAAGTCATTCGAAGATTTCCCACACATCAAGCGTTTTATCTTCTCCGCAACCTCTTTCCCTTGTTATTGATCTTTTATCGCATAGGTTAACTCCAATCTTGAAATCTTCTACTACTAATTTGCGATTCGTGAATTGATCAGTCAATAAAGGATAACAAATCATTGGAACATTAGACCATATGCTCTCCAAAATAGAGTTCCATCCACAGTGTGTTAGGAACCCACCAATTGCTGGATGTGAAAGCACAGAAATTTGCGAGCACCACGGCACGATAAGGCCACAATATTCTATCAATCGGTCATATCCGGTTGGGAGATAATCCGTTTCGTCTGAGCTCACAATATCAGGCCGAAGCACCCAAACAAAATTCACCTGACTTAAGACCAAACCATGAGCTATCTCCACAATGTCATGTTTACTAGTATGAGCATAGCTACCAAACGACACATACAAAACTGAACCCTCCGGTTTTGTATCGAGCCATGGGGCACAATCCGACTCGGACCACATGCTCGTGGCAACCGAGCTTGTGGGGAAACCGGAGGAGAAAATTGGTCCGATTGAGTAAAAGGGCTGATTTTTCTGTAGAGCTGAGATTGTTTGTGTTTCGAGCTCATCTATAGTGTTGGATACTACAAAGTCTGCCTTTCTCACGTCCGCAAATGCTTTGGCGATTATCCGATGCACTATTGTTGTTGGATCAGTTTGAAGATAAGATGTCATATCACTTGGCTTTATTGCCTCCACCCCTGGTATGTAAGTGATGATGTCCTCACGTTTATCTAGTAAAGTAGAAAGGAGAATAAACCATGAGCATGTAGAATATACAATTGGATCTTTGTGAAATTAAACTTTTTAATGGTCATTTAAACACATATATTATTTTACAGTATTATGACCTTTGTGAATATACAGTTTTCAATTAAATTAGTATGACTTTAAAAAACTAGCAAATGTATTATGTAGATGGCAAATGCTCAAGTACTATGAAAGTTAATATGTAGATCTTATGGTTAGAATGGAAAATTTTTTATATAGATCTAATTTATGATATTATGTTATAATTTTTTTATTTATGTTAAATCACATCATTCAATAATATTATCTCTTAGCTGATAGATCAAATGATTCATGACACTGAATTATGAATTGGACTCATATAAAAATTTTCTATTATCAAAGAAGGCACATGTGTAATATGATAGAGTACATCTATACAAAAATTGATAAATACAAGATGACTAAAAACTATTGATATGTTTTTAGATTTGAAAAAAAAAGTAAAAAATTCGATCGAATATCTAAAATTAAAAAATCGTAATTTAATAAAATCTTACTATATATGATAATTTTGATGATAATATAATTATAAATTTATATTTTTATAAATAATTTTTTAATATAATATTAAACGACATGAATTATATAAAGTAAAAGTCAACCGACATCAAATAACTTGTATAACTTTATTAATAACCACATGGTATATGAGTGAACTGATAAACTAATCCTACCTGAGTAGTTTTCTTATGTTGGAAATTATTTACCTAGACCTATCTTTGATCTCACTTGTAAATTTTACTGTTAAAATTAAATTTTATAAAAGTTTATTTACATCAATTTATGTTTTAAATTCCATAATATTTAATTCACAGTACAAGATCTATAAATAAGCCCAAAAACTAAATCTATCTAAATCTTTCCCTTCCTAAATCTGCAAGCAAATTTTTAGAGAGAGATAGAGAGAGAGGGCTTATACCAAAGTGATCGTAGTGACCATTTTTCCTTAAGAGGTCCATGTGGTAATAGAGACTGAAAACCAAAGCCAGTTCAGTCCAGAAAGAAATATTGACGAGGTTATACTTCTTGGCTCCATTGATGAAGAAAATACATAAAATGTATCAACAACCAAACAATTGACCGGAGGATCGGACTGAACCAACTTCCCCACAAGTTCATCAACATAAGCTGGAAAAACATGAACAATTCCTTCAAAGAACTGGTCATGATTGAGTGATCTATCAAATCCCAGTGGAAATCCATCAGTCACAGTTGCATATCTTATGTCTAGCCCTGATTTTCGTGCTTCGGCAAATATAGTCTTCCCTCTTATACACATCTTCTTCGTGGTGGTTGGACTGAAAACGGGATTTTGTTATTTGGTGATGTATTGATTCAGTGTTTACAAAGGTGATGATGAAACCATTTGATGCAAGTTTTGTGGCTAGGTGAACAAAAGGTATGACATGGCCTTGGAGAGGGTAAGGCAACAAGATAGCATGAGGTTTGGGATGGATCTCTCCCATTTTGTAAGGTGGTTTATTAGGCTGTTTGGCTTCTATCTCTTGATAGGGCCGGTTATTTATCATTGGAGAGTGCGTGAGCGGCTATCAAGATGTAAAGTGAAGAATTCAATAATTGGTGTGGTCATTTAGTTTCCTGGGTGAATATTCTATGTTGCAGCATGTATCAATATGAAATGAAGATTGGATATTTTATAGTTCATGGAATAAATCTTAAAAATATCTGAAAGTACTAATTCCACTTTCCACCTCTTGAAGTTAATTCTCACCTAACATTCCCTTTTTAAATTTGGGAATACATTGCATCCAACTCTCATATTGGTTCTATTTTAATCTATTTTTTAACACAATAATTAAAATTAATATATGTTCCAACTACGCACACCGCACAACTAACATTGAATCTCCATCAAATTTTTTATTATTATTAGAAATCGGACTAAAGTGGGAAGGATTCTAAGAGAAAAATAGGGAAAATGTATTAAAGATTAGATGGAATTTAGGATGTAAAATAAGAACTAGCAATAAGTTACTATGTGGAAAATGGAATTAATTTTTACTATTTCCACTTTTATGATATGCCGCTAAATAGTGCCTAGGGTCTGACCTTAAGTACGTAAAATTCACAATTTCTGACAATGAAGTTAAAAATTGAATTGATATGGGCATATTTGAGAATTTAGGATGTAATTGGATCAAAATTAAAAATGGAGATGAAAAGTTGGAACGGGATACAACTTAGAAGTGTAAATTGGAATTAGAACTTCATGAAATAAAAGTGGTAATATATTTATGCATTGAACAGATTAAATGTCTAACTATAAAAATTAAGTGATTAATTTACCGACATTCTCTGATCCAGATTGGATGTTTATGCTATTTGTTTCAACTCCTTAGAACTTGAGTTAGCACCCAATCAATCTTTGTCCCCTTAAACTTTAGTCACTTTCGTTTTTAAAGTTATTTTTTAACAATTAAAGTCACTGGTAACCATACACTCTAACAACATACGAAAATTTACTATATGGACAAATATATTTATGGGTTAGTTCCATTTATTGCCTTAAAATTTACAGTCAGTAATTTATTGTACGAACAACAGAGACGATCCTTTAATTTCTTTGTTTTGGTAGGGGGCATGGGATGAGAAAAATTCTAAAATAAATGCGATTTACACCACTATATCATTTACTAACAAGTTCTGATAAGTTCATAATTGTGTTATATTTATGTATCATTTACCATATTTTTATGTGTTGTAAGAAAGATTTGAGTATTATTGAGTTTAATTTGGTTATTCTCAGTTTTTGTAGGGTTAAAGTGAAAAAAGGCTGAAAAAGATAGGAAAAGATGAAAGAAAATGCTAAGGGCAGAACAGGCACGAGTATGAAGTCATTTCGGACGGTGTTTCGTATCTTAGGCGTAACATTTGATCCTGAGCTCCAATTGAGGTGATTTAAGATGCATTAAAAAATCTAAGGAAGAGAGCTACAACTTTCATGTTTTGTACTTTTCCAAATTCGACAAGCATCTATGTGAAAATCGAAGTTGAAGGTGGAGCACGGTTGTAAGAGCCAGCGCACATGCACTGGAGCTGTGCAGCGCATGTGCGCTGCGTCCAATGTCTACAATAGAAGAGGAATTTCAGATAGAGCTCGCACGTACATGAGCGCTAAGAACTCCACGCATGTGCGCAGAAGACAAAAGAGCACAGGGATGTTCTGCTTCGCGCGCACATGTGCGCTAAGCTTCCAGTGCATGTGCACCCGGGGCGGTGGGATGGCTTAAGTTGGGTTTTTGGCATGTTTCTTCGCCCGGTTGGACTCTTTTTCACCTGATTTCACATTTTTATCCATAGACATTAATTGTAACCACAAGTATTCATCATAAATACCCCATTTAAGGTGAGAAAAAAGGACCGGCACTTTTATTTTTTTTTGGCTAGGGTTTTCAGTAGAAAATTATTGTTTATTCTTTCATGGTACTTAGTGCCTAAACCCTTTTCTTGATAGAGGGAATTGAAACCATGGTCAATTGTATAAAGTTGTGAGACTTCTTGTGCTTGAAATATTCACATTTATATCAAGTATTGATTATTTTTCTGTGATTAAATTTATGGTTGTTCTTTTTTACTTGTTATTGTTGCAGAGCAGATGTTAAGTTATTAGAATTAATCCACTGCTAGATTGTTTTAACCACGTGTGCTTAATTCAATCTGTGAAGTAACTGAATTTGATAATTACTCGATTAGTGTTATTGAATTTAGATAAATTAATCAACTAATTGGCATAAACGCGTGTGTTTATGTTTAATTAGCCTAATTTTTCTTGTTGATTTTAAAGCTTCTATTAAATTAATCTTTGGCCCTTGTCTGGGTTAAATTAATAGTTAGGGTTAATTGGATCGCGTGTTGAAAATTAACCAACTTTAGAAAGAAATAAGAATTAATTTTGAATTGGTATTCATTCAGGTTAATTTTTCAATTAGTGCTTGATATAGAATTGAATTATCTTGTGTGTCAAGGATCGACTAGTGAAATTGCCATGGTGGATATGACCAAAACCAAGACCTTTCTTAATTAAATTCTCTTTAGTATTTTATTGTTTTAGTTTTAGTTTAAAAGCATTCAAAACCCCATTTTTTCCATTTAGCAAACGAGAATAAACTCCGTTCTCTGTGGGAAGACTTGTACTCACCACTACTACATATTGAGAGTTGTTAATTTTGGGTGTCTACAATAGCATTGCAACTCAGAAGCATATTATTGCACACCAAAATTTTGGCGCCGTTGTTGGGGAACGATTTGATTTATTTTTGTGCTTGAATTTTTTTTTTTTTAATTTAGTAGTGTAGACTTATTACTTGATCTCTTTTTGATGTCTATCATGGTTACCAATTCGCATGAGGTTTACTATTTCGATTTCATTATCGATCAATTACCATCACAACCTTGGTATGACCGTTACACGTATAAGTACAATTAAGGATGGATAGATTATCCTGAGTTGGGTTATCCATCACAAGATCTTCCATGTATACATCCAGTTTTGCCACAACAACCTTATACCCAAACGGCGAGGTCTTTGGAAGAATTAATTTATTCTCTTGCTGCTAATACTTTGCAATTTCAACAGGAAACAAGAGTCAGTCTACAAAGTATTGTTGGAACATCAACTAAGTCAAACTGAATTCTTCCATAAGTAGACTAGAATCTCAAGTGACTGAGGGTAGAGAAGATGAAGAAAAGAAGCAAGAACTAGAGATGGGATTAATAGACATGAAGCCTATTGAGGATAACTCTAGTTCATTGCCTCTGATTTTAGTGTCGCAAGATCTTCCAGAGCAAGAGCCAATCAAGGTTTTAGGCTTAGCTATGGATGAAACACAAGAAATTCTAACTACTGTGAAAGATACCCACTTGGCTCTTAATAGGGATTGTATTGTGGTGCCATTATACCCCACATTCTCTTATGGATTGATCTTAAAAGTTGAAGACTATGAAGTGGCTTGTAAAGAGTTCAGTATCTTCGAGTTTCCCAAGGACCATGAGGAAGGGATTAAGTTGGTTTACATAACTGACAATGGGGTCAGAGTTGAGTTTATAATCGATGGAGTCAAGAAGGAGATTAAGGATAAGTATATGGCAAGTGGTTACACAGAGAGGGCCTAGATGCGCATGCACGACCACTAACAATTATTGATCTCTCTTTCCTCTAGTATAGAGATGGTTATTCCGATCATCTTGTTCAAAGTCGAGCCAACGACAGTAAACAAAGGTGCTGCATGGGAGGCAAACCATGTTCATTTACAATTTATTCCATTTATTTGTTTTTGAAGTTTTACTTTTGTTTATTTTATTTTTAGTGTTAGCTTAGTTTTATTATGTTGTTAGTGCAGAAAATCGACTTAATTGATAAGTTAAGCTGATAAAATGGTCCTTTAAAAGGAAACGAGGAGAGTAACCATCGACATTTCCTCTTTTTCCTCCTTTTCCATAGGATTTGGGGCCGCATAATCCTTGATTTGTTTATGCCTATGTGTTGGGCCATTTTCTTTGTCTGATATTTATCGTCATTGATTTCGTAGACTATATTAGACATTAATTTTTGTTAGTTAGGTTTCATTTTAGTTAGTTAATTTCCTTTTAGTTAGGTTTTATTTTCGTAATGGTAATTCATTCTATTTTTTTTATGTTTCCCTAAGGGAATAAGTTTTTCTTGATTCTTGTAGGATTATTTTCTACAATATTCTTGTTTTTCTTATTGTCTCAAGGGAATTATTTCTTTGTTTTGTTCTATTTTGTTTAGTGTTTTCCAACTTTCATTCTCAACAAGGGGTTATTTATAGCGGATACTACTCCAAACGCGAATTAAATCTAGAGAAGCTTTTCTTTTTCCCATTTTATGTTTTTATTTTTGCATTGAGGACAATGCTTATTTTTAAGTATGGGGTGGGAGAGTTATTTGGATTTTGTTTTAAAGTTGTTTGGTATATTTTACTCAATTTTGCTGCAATATTTTAACTTTTTCTTTGATTTAAGAGCTTGTCGAAATTTTTTAATTTTTGTGGATTAATTGACCATTATTTTTTTTGAAATTTTTAGAAGTTTTTGCTTAATGTATTTTTTTTTCATTTTTCTGCATAATAAGTCATTAGTTGAACCATGCATGAATGAGTAGTCGGTGTCATAATATTGTCCATTCATGATTTTTGAACACTAAACCAGACTTTAATTTTTGATTTGGGATATTTAGAAGAATTTATGTAAACTCAATTATGTTGCATCCCAAAAACCTCACTTTATTACATTTTCGAAGCTAATTCTTAGACGACTCGAATTATTTTAAAAATGAGGGCAGTGCTTTTTCGTTTGTTGAGCCTTTCTAGCCAACCATTTTAACAATTTATTTCTAAATACCTTATTTGATCCTTATTCTTGTGAAAAGAAACATCATTCTCCTTCTTTCACTTATCAGTTACCTATCCTTATTGAGTTTAATGTTCTACTCATTGTTTTATCCTAAGTTTTCCTTTTAAGAGCTTATGGTGCACATTATTTGTTAAGGGGATATAAGGGTGGAAGTTTATGAGAAGTGAGTGATGCACATTTTTGAAGCAAAATAAGGTATTGGAAAAAATGGTTGAGAAAAAATAAATATGGAAGTGTTGGTATATGCAAGTAGTGCCCATTTTATACTGGTACCTGCGTGTTTATTTGATATTTACAGGTAGTGCCCATCACTGGTACCTGTATTTGCAGGTAGTACCCATCTCTGGTACCTGCGTGTTTATTTGTTGCGGGTAGTGCCTACCACTGGTACTGTGAGCGGACATAAAAAAAATAAAATAAAATGATGATGTGATGTATATATGTCCGAGGGAGATTGGCATGTTTGGTTTCAAATTTTTTATGGGTGTTTGTTACTCAAGTGTGGGGTTGTGGATGTATGATATTTTGCATGTGAAGAAAAGTTTTTTGCATTCCTCGTGAGAATGAAGAAGAATAGAGATATTTTTTTTAACAGGCAATTTATTTTAATGTGTGGTCACCATTATTATAAAGCTCTTGTTCTTATTTGTTTTATCCTCTCCTTTCTTTGGCTAACAAATATCCTAATTTCTAGTTCGAACTGAAAGTCCTACCTAAATTTGAATTGAATCGGTTGTTTAGATTAGTGGATGGGTGCAAGAAGAGTGAGCTATGGGGTGTTTAGAAAAATTTTTGAGAGTCTTCATCATTTAATCTAAATATTTTCAAATCTAAATTTTTGAATGGCTATACACATATACGCACAAATTTTATGTTTTGGTTTTGTTAGCATTTGTGCTCTTGGGTTCACAGACTACTCTGACTGGTGGATTGATTGTTGATTAGTTATGTGGATATGTGAAGGAATATGTTGAGAAGAATGTGTTAAGCTTAAATGTTTTAATTTTATATTTGATCGAGGACGATCAAAGGCTAAGTGTGGGGTAATTTGATAAGTTTATAATTGTGCTATATTTTATGTGTCATTTATCACGTTTTTATGTGTTGTAAACAAGATTTGAGTATTATTGAGCTTAATTTGGTTATTCTCAGATTTTGTAGGGTTAAAGAGAAAAAAGGGCTGAAAAATATGGGAAAAGATGAAAGAAAATGCTAAGGGTGGAACAGGCACGAGTATGAAGTCATTTCGGATGGTATTTCGTATTTTAGGCATAACTTTGAATTTGATCTTGAACTCTAATTGAGGTGATTTAAGATGCCCTGGAAAGTTAAGGAAGAGAGATACAACTTTTGTGTTTTGTAGTTTCTCAAATTCCTCAAGCATCTAGGCAAAAATCAAAGATGAAGGCGGAGCACAGTTTTAAGAGCCAGCGCACATGCGCTAGAGCTGTTCAGCGCATATGCACTGTGTCCAGAAGAGGAATTTCAGATGAAGCTCGCGTGCACATGCGAGCTAAGAACTCCGCACATGTGCGTGGAAGACAAAAGACCACAGGGATGTTCTACCTCGTGCACACCTACACGCTAAACTTCCAGCGCATGTGCGTCCGAGGCGGTGGGATGGCGTAAGTTGGATTTTTGGCATGTTTCTTCGACCGGTTGAACTCTTTTTCACCCGATTTCATGCTCCTATCTGTAGACATTAATTGTAACCATAAGTACTAATTATAAATACCCCATTTAGGGTGAGAAAAAACGATCGACACTTTCATTTTCTTTGGCTAGGGTTTAAGAACATCAGTGCAAAATTATTGTTTATTCTTTCATGGCACTTAGTGCCTAAACCTTTTTCTTGGTAGAGGGAATTGAAGCCATGGTCAATTCTACAAAGTGGTGAGACTTCTTGTGCTTGAATTATTCACTTTTATGTCAAGTATTGATTATTTTTTTGTGATTAAATTTATGGTTGTTCTTTTTAACTTGTTATTGTTACAGAATGTTAAATTATTAGAATTAATCTACTGCTAGATTGTTTTAATCGCGTGTGCTTAATTCAATATGTGAAACAACTGAATTTATAATTACTCGATTAGCGTTATTGAATTTAGAAAAATTAATCAACTAATTGGCATAAACCATTGTGTTTATGTTTAATTAACCTAATTATTCTTGTTGATTTTAAAGCTTCTATTAAATTAATCTTTAGCGCGTGTCTGGGTTAAATTAATAGTTAGGGTTAATTGGATCGCGTGTTGAAAACTAACCAACTTTAGATAGAAATAAGAATCAACTTTGAAGTGGTACTTCGTTCGGGTTAATTCTTCAATTAGTGCTTGATATGGAATTGAATTATCTTGTGTGTCAAGGATCGACTAGTGAAATTGCCATGGTGGATATGACCAAAACCAAGACATTTCTTAATTGAATTCTCTTTAGTATTTTATTGTTTTAGTTTTAGTTTAAAAGCATTCAAAACCCCCTTTTTTTTCCATTTAGCACGAGAATAAACTCTGTTATCTGTGGGACAACCTGCACTCACCACTACTACATATTAAGAGTTGTTAATTTTGGGTGCCTACGACAGCATTGCAACTCAGCAGCATAGTTATTGCATACCAAAGTCTGATATAGTGTTATGAATCTATCCACCCAAGGCCAAGTTTGGAACAATCAATTCATGCACAAATATTCTAATAAAAAATAGGGTTAACAATACTTGGCCCTCCAGAATTATATGAGTAATTACACTTTACCCTCTTGAATTATAAAATTATACACTTCGTCCCCCATTCACATTATTCATCCTTTAAAAATGTAAAATTTTAAAATATCAAAAAAATTTAGTTAGATGACTAAAATACCCTTCGTATCATATTAGGATTTTTCATATATTTAACTGATTTTTGGCAGTTATAAAAAAAATAGGAAAAAATAAAATATAATAACACATTGGTATCTTGCTTTTTAGGGAATGAAATTATGAGAAATTATTGAATTATATTATATCCGCATCGCAATTTGCCCAGATTAAGTCAAATATTAAAAATGTAAAATATTAAGAGACATCAAAAAAATTACAAAGTTTTATAGAAATAATATTTTCATACAATACCTTTACAGAAAATTTTTTCATAGAAAACAAGGTCATTTGGAAATGTTCTATTATTACAGTTAAACATTCAAATTCGAAACAATATAAAATGAAATCTAAAAATTTTAAAAATTTAACCAAAAAATGTATTGATATAGATTACATTGAAGTATTATATAGCTTATTTGTACTTGTTTTTAAATAATTATCATATCACTATCAAATTTTATATACATAAAAATCAAAATATAGTACCAAGGGTAGTTTAGTCATTTAACTAGATTATCTTAATAATTTTAATAATGGTAATAAATGAATAATGCTAATGGAGAGCAAAGTGTATATTTTTATTTTTTAGAAAGGTAAAATGTAATTACTTATATAGTTCAGGAAGGCAAAGTGTTATTAACCCTAAAAAATAACCAAGTATCAAGAGAGAGCTGACCAAGCTTTTACAGTTGGCAAGGGAACTATTGGACAAATCGTTTTTGAAATTTCAAAGGTTTTATGAACAGAAAGATTCCACTCTTGTCTGTGTTTATAGAAATTGGAAATGGTTCTTCTACATTATTAAATAGGAGAAATATTTAGTTAAATTCAATTTTTGACTTTACTTATATAGTTTGTGCTGTAGATTAAATTTTATAAAATAAATAAATATACATAATATTTTATAAAATTCAATTTTAACCATAAAATCTATAAATATTTCTATCTAAATATTTTTCATCAAATGAATACCAATTCAAATATCAAGAAAACAAATGGTGACTAGAATATGTGTAAGAGATAAAGAGTGATTGAGTTCAAGGTAATGCCTTCTATAGTCATAGGAAATATTTAAACGGAACTTGTCTTTGGTCAAATTTTTAGACTTTGTGGTATAAATTATATCAAAAGATGCAAGCAAGAATATACTAGAAACATACTTTACAAAACCACATTTCAAAGTCACTTTTCAAATTCAATTCACGTGGTAAGATCATATCAAATCACCACTCCCTTGATTTTAGATACTCGATTGGATTTCTTTCTTCCTTTTCTAAATCTAGTGACATATCAGTAACTTTTATTTATCCTTTTATATAAATGCATAGAATATGTTAATTAACATCACATGATCTATTAGTGCATCCTAAACTGAATCTACATCAGTTATTTCCATAGTGACCTAATTCAACAACAATTTTGAGCTCTTAAACAAAGTTAGATCTTTGTGTACCCAATCAAACTAACGTGATCTTTCCATGTTTGTTTCTCTGCTTTAAAAGAATATGTCATAAAAAAAAACTTTGAATTATTTTAGCATTTAACTTTCCGTCCTTGTCTCATAATTTTTTTCATCAATAAATTTGCATACTAATACGTATTAATTACACTAATAAGTGCATTGGTCAAAAAATAATAAAACAATTAAGTAGAGTATCAATCTCATGAGCTAGACTAAATGAATTTATAATTAATTACAACTAGATGTTGAGCGTTACTAATTAACTAAACTAAACTAAGAATAAAGCAATTAAATAAACATAAACATAACTAATGGGCAAGAAAATAAGAACTAAGGATGCTAGGTAATTGATTTCACCTAACTAACATGACTATGAGATTTAAATCAAGCAAGAATCAATTGGGTTGCACATAAGATGGAAAAATTTCCTAATTTATATTAGACTTTCTCAAGCCAACAACTGTACAAATTAGATCTACTTTTGATTAAGTCTTTTCAAAGTTAATTTAGGTAAATAAATCTAGAACATAGCATCTTTGGAACCTTGAACTGTTAGTACTCTTTCAAACTACAAACAGACTAAACAAGTTACATGTGATCGAAATTTCATTGTGAATATAAATGCATTATTGATTGCTTTATCGTCAACTAATTTTTAAATATCAATTCCTAAATATAATTCACAATAAGTCATATATAAAAAAGGCATTAAAAACAACATCGCATATTCTTATGAACAAACAATATAAAACCATTGAATCTTTATTGAAACAAAATATTCCTGAATTATGTAGTTGTGTTGTATCAATTCCTACCATAAAACTGCGATATAAAAGCAAGTTAAAGAAAGAAAACTCTAGAAGGTATGACGATTTTGTGAAGAAAACCTCGCTTGAAGCCTCCTTGCTGATAAGCACTTAGTAGTCCTCTGGACAAGTCTCCAAAGTCTTAGTTGTTAAAAATAACTAAGACACATGGAATTTAAACTAATCTACCTTACTCCTACTCCCATAGTACGATATATACAATATGTTAAAATAGGTTCTTAAGGGTTGTATTTATAGTTACAATATGTCTTAGGGGGTCAAGGTTGGATTCTAGTTTGAGTTGGGTCCATATGGGCCCAAAACAGGACTCGGGCTTAGTTCACAGCACGAGATACATTGTCCAAGTAAGTGACGCAATACTGTGGCATTTGGACTTGGCATGGTACATCCATTGGGGCTCTATGCTTTCGGATTCTATGAAATTAAGCGATGAATGACGTGACATTGGGATTTAATGTAATTTACAATGATGCGGCATTTTACCCTCAAATATTTAATATTTTGGCCTTTGAGACCCGTATTTAAAAATCATAAGTAGTACAAATCATAGGGCACGAAATAATTTTCAAAATGTGCCAAATCGGGCCTAAAACAAACATTGAAACTTTGAAAATTACAATGCTGTCAAAAGCTCCAGAGTTGACTAACTCTTGCTCCCAGAAGCTCCAAGGACGAGTGATTTAGGTTAGGGTCAAGTCGACCATCAGAAATTGTCTAGTTTTTACTCCGTTTTATTGTCTCCTCATGCACTTTAGCTCCAAACCAATCACCAACCTACGAAACACACAAAAACAAATAAACACTAAAAAGCAACATAGAAAATATTGATTATGAAAAATATGAAAATATAAACAAAAACCATAAAAGTAGTCGAATCATAACAAGAATCATATCTTCTACTATCCCCATTGAAAACTTTATGCTCCTGTTAGTTGTAAAGACATACTTGTAGACTTAAAATTCTCTCCATTGAGCTTCTTGTATACCAAATATGGCAGGAGATTAATTGAATTTCCCAAATAGCACAAACCCTTTTAAAAATGAATGCCTGCAATGTTACATGTAATAGGAATTAGCCCGAATCTTTCAATTTTAAAGACAGCCTCTTTGTAATGAATGCATTACAACCCCATTTTAGGTAAAATATTTTATCTCCGTGAAGCTTTCTTTTAAAGAGAGAACTTGCTTCATGATTTTAGCTACCATTGTTAGGCATATTCTCCAAAGCTTCCATAGAAGAAATATTGATTTTGAGTTCTTAAACATAGTTAAACTTCGTGGCCTTTTCATCACCTTTCAACTGTTGAGGAAATGGAAATTTGATTTGCCTTGTTATCTCCATTGATAGTTTCTAGTCTTCATTGTTCTCTTTAGTGGGATCTTGAGACTTAGTAGGCTCATAAATCATATTGTCTTTGTCCTTTAAGACTTCCCATTTTGTTTGCCAAAATCATTCTCATCACTTACTTCCTTCTCAACCTTCTTTTCAACCAAAGGCGCATTACTCCCAACACTTTCCCCCAAAAATTTCCCACTACTTAGCATGATGGCTTGAGCATGTTTTTGGCTGTTTTTATCCTTTGGATGTTGCTCTCTTGGATTTGGAAAAGTATCACGTGGAAGAGCACCGATAGGTTTATCAGATACCAGTCTAGGCATTTGGCCCTATTGTGTTTCCAAATTTCTAGTGGTAGTATTTGGTTCCGCATGTCATAATTGCCTCTTGATCTCTTCTTAATACCTCCTTTTTTATTCTCACTGCATCACTTTCTCTTCTTGCCACTTCAATTTCTCTTTTTGCTGCTTCACTTTCTCTGCTTAATGCTTGTTTTCTTTTGGTTTCCATCAATTGAGAGTACATATCCTCCACATTCCATCGAGGAGGTGGACCAAGCATTAGGGTTTGGAGTTTATTAGAAGGTAATTGAGGTTGATGGGAAGAATTTGGTTGGGAATTTTGAAAGCTGGATTGGAATTTCTTTGATATAGTGGTTGATAAGGTCTAGAAGAGGATGCTTGGTTTTGGAGTTTGTTTGATGGGAATTTTTGAATGATTGACCATTCCATGAAAACTTATAGTGATTCCTCCATGAAGAATTGTAGGTGTTCCCATAAACATTTGAAGAATTTCTAGATTAGGATGATTGATTCCTCAAGTAATTAATTCACTTATTCATTGTACAAGGATGTTCCTTCACTTATACATTGGCTATTAATAACAAAATTAGGTTGATCCCCTGAATAAAAGTCACAAAGAAGTTGGATTTGGGATTGAGAAGTATGAGGATGTGGTGTGGTTATAGCATTAACAATTCTCATGTTCTCCAAAGCTCTTGTAAGATTGACCAACATATTGGTGATAGTTCTATTTTGGGCCAACAGAGCACCTGAGTGGTCCAAGTGAAGTACTCCTCTTTGAGATTGTGGTTGAGGTTATTTGGGTTGTTGTTTAGATTGAACCCCTGGTTGATGTTGGTAATATTTTGATGCCATTGTGTTGAGTAATGTTTGTGCTTCTTTCAGTGTTTAGAATGTGATTGAACCACTGACGGAGGCATCAACTATTGATTTAGTTTCTTGGTAGAGACCATTATAGAAGGTTTGTATTTGCATTAATAATAGTACTGCATGATGGGGACACTCCTTAGTATCTACTTGAACTATTCCCAAACTTCTCAAATTCCTTCTCTAGTGTCTTGTTAAAAGGGTGTCATCTCATCTATAAGCTTTGTCCTATCCATCTTGGAAGGTAGAAAATACTTGGCCAAGACCTCTTCCATGATGTAAATGTGCCTCGATCATACTCTTGCAACCATGATTTATCTCGGTCTTCCAATGAAAATGGGAATGCCCTCATCCTTACACAATCCAGATGTACCCTATTGAATTTATATTGGTTCAACACCTCTTTAAAGTTCATCAAGTAAGGATGGTGTCTTTATTAGGTCCACCCCCAAACGTAGCATGTACTTGTAATATTTGAATGAGTGTTTCAAAGTTATTGGCATTAATGGGGATCCTCACTGTGCTAGAGTTGGTACTTTAAGTGATAGGCATAGCATAGTCCCTAAGTTGCCTACCATTTCCATTTAATCTATTACCTCTATTGCCAAGGCCACCAAAACTATTGTTATCAACACAATCTTCATTATCATTATCCCTATGTACCTCTTCATCTATCCTCATTTAGTTGTACCACGTTGTTATAGAACGCCACCAGAGGACTACTAAGTGCCAATCATACACTACGAAACAACCAACTATAACAAGTCAACTACAACCCAACTCAAAACAACATATTCAACCAACCAACAAAATCCATTTCCAAGATAACAACGCACCAAATACAATAGCATTAAGTATAAAAATCATTAAAGACCCTTTAAACATGTGTATAAGAGACAGGTATTACACTCTCTCCTCCTCCCGAGTCCTATTTTAAATAGATATAAAGACAATGTCTCTTATACACATCTAGATGTGTATAAGAGACAGATTAAACTGTAGCAGAACTTCCAAGCTACCAAGCTTGACAACACAATCTTCATTATCATTATCCCTTTCTAGTGGATCCACTAGAATGCTTCACAAAATTGGTGAGTCAATAATGTCTAATGTACACAAAGTAGGACAATCCTTGGTCACACTAATTCACTTTAGTTGATCCAAGGATTTTACTCTTAACCTCACTTTAGTACAATATTATCACTCCACTCAATATTTTTGAAATGCACTTCAATGTACACACTAATACAATATTGCTCAATTGCTAATTTGCACTCAAATTGCTTTTCTACTAGCTTGTATTCAATGTGTAAGATGTGTATACAAAAATAATAGAGCAGGTATTTATAGGAGGAATAAATTCTGGTTGTAACTACTTCGAAATGGCTCAATAATAAATGCACAAAAACTAGCCGTTAAGGATTTCGGACGTCCGATGTATTAGTTGTGCATCCGATCTCAGTTCAGAGTGTGTGATGAATGTCGTTCAGACGGCCGAGCATGCATCGTTCCATTGTCTGAACTAGGTTTCAGTCAGTCTTGCTCGATGGAAGTAGACGTTGTTCGCAAGCAAGGATAGTTGTATGCGTCTGTTGTGAAGCTTAGGAGATTTGATTCTACCTTATCTATCGGACGAAAATATGCATTCAAGGGATATTTCCCCATTCGCGCCTATGCGTTCATTGCAAGTACTTGAAAAAGTTTCCTTTCTACCTATCCGTTCAGACAGTGAACTGCGTCCGTGGGAGTTTGTATCAGACGTTCCTGTTCGTCTGAAAGACACATCTTTGGAGGGTGTACTGCGTCAGAAAACCTTGTTTCTAGCAAACAAGATAGTAGACCTGCACAGCTTGAATTCAAAGGTTAGTGCATATGTCATCATCAAAATAAGGTTTGGGAAATTTCAATCTATCCCTTTTTTATGATGACAAAATTTGAAAAAATGAATACAACAAACAATCAACAGATATGATCATATTCAATAGTCAACAGATATGCATATTCAACAATCAACAGATATGATTATTCTTAAACCATATTTCTACTCCCCCTTTTGACATCATCAAAATAGACAAGTAATCTCCCCCTGAGAAGGTGTATAGTTAAAAATGTCAAAATAAGCCAACAATCACATACCAAAATAAACAAGTACATCAAAATATGAAGACCAATAACACCAATAATGTCATTTATGTCATTGCACACCAATAACAACATCTGTTATGCAAAATATAGACTAGAGGTCCTAAGAAGAGCAGAAAGTCTAAGTTGAATCGTGTTTCTTCTTGGAACGCCTTTTGAGCTTGCGTTTCTTAGGGAGTGCATTGTCAACATCCTCGTCAGCGCCTTCATCAGCAGTACCTTGAGCGGTGGGGTCTTCATGATCACCCTCTTCATCATTGTCATACGTGTCATTGTCATCAATTTTCAAGGAGGATTCAAGAGTGTACTGCGACTGAATATTAGCAAATTGAACTTGAGCAGAAACATACATGCATGTTGACGAGTTTCAAGGCGCTTTAGCTTGCGATTGGTGCAACGCTGGAAGGAGCTCATCTGACTGCTCAAAGAACTAAGAAGGCTGCAAATGAGTGAAATGGAAGGTTCGGAGGAAGAAGGACGGGGATCATGGGATGGTGGAGGTGTTTGAGGAAGAGGGGAATGGGGAAGTGTGAAACCGGAGGAAGAGGATTGAGTTTTGGCTTTTTCAACATCATAAGCAGCTTTGGTAAACCATTGGTCATTAAAAAAATGTAAGCCCCTTCTCTCAAGGTAGGCTTTGTTAAAGTAGGTAGGGAATTGTTTTCTGCCAGTGAATGGGATATCAAGATAGTTAAAAACTTGTTTCCAAAATTTGCTGAAAGGAATGTTTCGGCGAGTATCGATTAAAAAGAGTTCTCACAGAGAATAGAAAAGATATCCAAAATCAAGTGGAATTCCCTTGAAAACACAGTAAAGATGCATTTTTCCGGGCTCAGTGCGATGCCTGTCAGTGGGTAACAACAAATTCGTGACCAAAGTGTATAAAATGTTCAATTCACGTGTAAGAAAAGTAGTTTTGGCTTCTGAAACCTGTTTGAAGTTGACATTGCAAAGTGCTCGAACCTCGCGTCATCAATATCAAAATGAGTATCCAAAGCAGGCCATTTATCTATAGAAAAGAAATAAGAGAAATCATTAGGCGACGAAACTTCACATTAAAAAATGGTGATAATGATATTGGATGAAATTTCAAGATTTTTGTTGTTCACACGAGACATTAATGTGCGAACAGTGGGACCCTTCCTAAGATTAGCTGTGAACTAGAGTACCATGTCATGATAAACAGATAGATCAATATAAACTAGGTGACCCCAATTTTGTTTTTCAAAATAGGATTTTACTAATGGTAGATTAAACTCATCAAAAAGACCCTGGGAAGCAGGTCCTTGAACAATGATGGATTTACGAAGGGGAGAGGTGTATCGTTCAGATGCCTTGGCATCTATGAATTTTGGTAGAGGTGGATCTATGGAAGTTTGAGGATTTGCTGATGATTCCCCTTGCATTGGATCTTTCCATTTCGATTTATGTCCACAGGTTGCCGAAGAACTACCACGAGATCAAACCATTGTGTTTGAATTTTTGAAAATATGAGAAAAAGAGAAAAAAATGTATTTTTTGGGAAGGTTGGTAGAAATATCAAGAAGTTGGATGGTAAGTTGGTGAAATGGAGTGCAATAGAGGTAATTAGCATTATGGGAATGAAAAACCCTCAAACAATTTTGTAGGAGAGGGAAGAAATTGGAGGAATTTTGAGGAGGAAAATAAATCGCCAGAGCAGGGTTCGGTGGGTAGTGTGAGTCTGAAAGAAGGAAAATGAACGGTTTTAAACAAGCAGAGGAATCGTTCGGACGTCCGAACAATTTGTCTGCGTCCGATCTTGCGTTTGAACGCTGATGAACGGACGGCCAAACTTCTGTTACAGTGCGCCCGAGAATGTCTCGGATGATGAAGAGCGTCTGTTGGGAATTCCGGAGACTTTTAGAAGAAAGGAGTGAGAGTACGGACGATTAAAAGCATCCGAGATATCGAGTAGGGTTTCGGATGTGTAAGAGCATCCGATAGAGTATGTGTTTCGGACAATCATGTGACTGTCCGAACACAGAAATTATACAGATGTGAAATTAATGATGCCCAAATGAATTCTGAGATATTCAAAGTGATTTAAAGCCAAAGGTTTAGTTAAAATATAAGCAAGTTGATCATTTCAACACACAAATTCAACACAAATTTCCTTTTTGCATACAAGATCTCTAATAAAATGATGCTTGACATCTATGTTTTAGGTTCTAGAATGCATGATGGGATTTTTTGTGAGATTAATTGCACTAGTGGTATCACATTTTATAGGCACACAATCAAAAATAACACCAAAGTCTTTTAATGTATGTTTCATCCACAGAAGTTGAGCACAACAATTTCCAGTAGCAATATATTCGGCTTTTGCTGTAGAAAGTGAAATAGAATTTTGCTTTTTGCTAAACCAAGACACTAGACAGTTACCCAAGAAATGACACATACCATTAGTATTTTTTTTTATCAATTTTACAACCAGCAAAATCAGCATCAGAATAACTAATTAAATCAAAAGTGGAGGATTTTGCCATGATACCAAAGACCAAAATTCATTGTACCTCTTAGGTATCTAAAAATTCTTTTTATAGCAATTAAATGTGACTCTTTAGGACAAGATTGAAATCTAGTACATAGACAAATAGCAAACATAATATCTAGTCTGCTAGCTGTTAAGTAAAGTAGGCTTCCAATCATATCTCTATAGTATTTTTCATCAACACTATTACCTGCTTCATCCTTATCAAGTTTGGTTGAGCTGCAAATAGGTGTCCTAACTTGTTTGCAATCTTCCATTTCGAATCATTTGAGTAGCTCCTTTGTGTACTTGATTTGTGTAATAAACATCCCTTCCTTTGTTTGGTGAACTTGAAGTCCAAGAAAAAATTGTAATTTTCCCATCATGCTCATTTCAAATTCTTTTTGCATCAAGTACGAGAATTCCTTGCACAAGCTTTCATTAGTTGCTCCAAAGATAATATTATCAACATAAATTTGAACAATTAACAAACCATTAAAATCAGTTTTGGTGAAGAGAGGTGGTGTCAACAACACCTCTTTTGTAACAATTTTCAATCAAAAAATCACTTAGCCTTTCATACCAAGCTCTAGGAGCTTGTTTCAAACCATACAAAGCTTTGGAAAGTTTGAAAACATGATTTGGAAAATTTTATTTTTCAAAACCAGGAGGTTGTTCAACGAAAACTTCTTGATCAATAAAACCATTTAGAAATGCACTTTGAACATCCATTTGGAATAATTTGAATTTGTTAAAACATTCATATGCAAGAAACATGCGAATAGATTCTAAACGAGCAACGGTTGCAAAGGTTTCATCAAAATCAATACCTTCTTCTTGAGCATAACCTTTTGCAACCAGTCTAGCTTTGTTCCTAATAATTTCACCTATATTATTTAATTTATTTTTAAAAACCCATTGGGTTGATGGTCTTTCAACCGAAGTCCATACATTGTTTTTCTGAAATTGGCTAAGTTCATCTTGCATAGCAAAGACCCAAGATTCATCATTTCAATGCATCATCCACACATTTAGTTTCAATATGAGAAAGTAATGCACAATTACTATTCAAAGGTTTATGAGATCGAGTTTTCTTATATCGGATGACGGATCACCTATGATCAAATCTTGAGGGTGACTAGAAACAAATCTCCATGCTTTAGGAAGATCTCTTGGAGTATCTTCATCCTTTTATCCTTCTTCACCCAAGTGATTTGTATTGCTCACATTGTTTGGAGAGATCCCTTGATGTTCTTCATGAATAGTGAGCTTTTCAAGCTCCTTTTGAATACCTACATCTTCATCTTCACACACATTCTTTGAAATAATATCATTAGTTTCATCGAATGTAACATGTACAACTTCTTCAATCAAAAGTGTTCTTCTATTGTATACTCGGTATGCTTTCTTGTCACTAGAATATCCAAGAAAAATTCCTTCATCCGATTTTTAGTCAAATTTTCCAAGACTTTCTTTGATTTTTAAAATAAAATATTTACAACCAAAAATTTTGAAAAATAGCTCACAACGGGTTTTTTTACAAAATAAAGTTCATAAGGTGTTTTATTTAAAATAGGTCTTAACAAAACTCGATTCATAACGTAACAAGCTATATTAACGATTTCGGCCCAAAAATATTTTGGTAAGTCACATTCACTAATCATAGTTCTAGCGGTCTCTTGAAGTGTTCTATTTTTTCTTTCAACAACACCATTTTGTTGAGACACTCGAACAACTGAAAATTCATGTGAAATACCGTTGTGATCACAAAACTCAGGAAAACCTCCGAATTTAAATTCGGCTCCGTTATCACTTCCCAACCGGATGATTTTTAAATTCAACAAATTTTCAATTTTTGACTACAATTTCACAAAATTTTCAAAATCTTCTTTTTTGTGAACAAGAAATAGTACCCAAGTATACCTAGAATAATCATCAACAATCACAAATGCATAATTAATACCACTGAGACTAGCATATTGAGCTGGACCAAACAAGTCTATGTTGGTCCCAAAGCAACCTAAGAGGGGGGGTGAATTAGGTTTCTTAAAAAATATACTTTAAGAAATATTGAGATTTTCAAATTAAATGCTGATATAATAAAATCAATAGAACAATAAGGTAAAGAGAGAAAAATTAAACAACCAATACTTCCAAGCTAGCAAGCTTGAAGTATTCAATCACTAGAATGCTTCACACACTTGGTGAGCCAATAATCTTTACAAAGTTGGGAAGTTCTTGCTCACTTTAAAAATCTTTTAGTTGAGCCAAGAATCTTACTTACAACCACACTTTCATACAAGATTATCACTCCACTCAAAGTTGAATTGCACTCACAACTGCACACTAATACAACAAAGCACTATAGTCAATTTGCACTCAAATTGCTCTTTTCTAAGGCTTGTATACAATGTATTAGATGATCTTTTCTCATTTTTAAAGCAGCTATTTATAAGAGCAATAAATAGTGGTTGCAACTACTTCCTAATGGCTAAATAATAAATGCACAAAAAGTAGTCGTCTGGGGTTTCGAACGTCCGAGATATATTGGATGCGTCCAAAACAGCGTCTGATCTTCTTATAGTTGTTGAAGAGCTAAGAGACATCTCCGTGCATGCATCCGTTCCTTCGTCCGATAGATGCTTCGGACGGTCATGTTCGTCCCAAAGAGAAGCAGTAGGATCCCATTTCTTTCTGCCAGTTTGTTCGGACGGTGCAATGCGTCCGAGAAGTTTTGACCTAGTTTGGACGGTTCAGTGCGTCCGAAAGCCCTGTTTCCTGCAAAAACTTGTTTACAGAGTTAAGTGTTTATGTCATCATCAAAATAAGGTTTGAAAACATCAGTCTAGATGCAATAATTCTAGGGGTTTAGAAGTAGACACAATTTTTCGGTTTAAAAGACACTTTAACTTGTTTCCCGAATTGACATGCATCACAAATTTTATTTTTCAAAAACTTCAATTTTGGTAACTCTTTTACCAATTCCTTCTTGGCAAGTTTTCAATTAAATCCATGTTAAAATGACAAAACCTTACTATGCCAAAGCCAAGGATCATCTATAGAGGCGGTTAGACATTTTACATTGTTACTACTAATATTGTTAAGATAGATCACATAAACATCATTGTGTCTAGTACCTTTAAACAAAACAACATAATTTTTATCAAGAATTAGAGATTCATGTTTGGTAAATAACACATAGAGATTTTTATGACATAGTTGACTTAGACTTAATAGATTGTAATTCAAATTGTCAATAAGAAGCACATTTTTAATCAAGGTCTCACCATTTTTACCTTCATCACCAATGCCAATTGATTTTGCTTTCATGTTATCCCCAAATGTTACTTTTCCACTATTTTTGGATTTGAGGTTTGTGAAGATAGATGCATCTTCGGTCATATGTCTAGAGCACCCACTATCTATGAACCATTTTGCATCCTTGGTGATATTCATTTCCTACACAAGAAATCAATTGACAACTTTTGGTACCCACATTTTCTTGGGTCCATAAGAGTTAGTAAAATGACTACAGATTGAATCCATATGGAATGCATACCAAGTTTTTCATTTCTCTTGACATAGCAATTATTTTTCACATGACCATGTTGTTGACAATAATTGCAGATAACATTTTTATTTCCATATAAGGATGATTTTGATTTTACAAAGCATAAACCATTCCTTCTAAAGGTGACAAAATTCTTGTTGATCAATATATTTTTATTCCTTTTCAAATCAACAATATTTTCCTTTTTTCTATTGAAAAGAATATTCAAGTCATCCAATCTTTTCTTCAAGGAGGCTTGATCTTCTTTGATCCTTGTTTTCACATGCATTATTTTCTTCAAATCACTATTTTCTTGTGATAACCTATTGTTTTCATTCACAAGCTTTGAGTTAGCATTTAATAGAGCATTTGATTTCTTAACTAACTCCTTATTTCTAGCATATGACTACTTCAAGCTATCATGTAATTTTAAAATGAAAGCTTCAAGATCATTATCATCATTTTTGTCATTAGAATCATAATTAGAAGTTACCTCATCACCTCCAATGGCCATAAATGCCATTTGTGCCATCTCCATTTCTTCTTCAACTTCTCCTTTGTAATTGCAATCATCCCATGTGATATGAAAATTATTGAAGTGGGAATTTCTTTCTTCATTTTTCTTCTTAGAAGGACATTCATTTGCAAAGTGACCGGGTTGACCGCATTCAAAGCACTTTTCATTTTGCTTTTTTATTTCTAGCTTGGTCTTTCCTTTGAAGTTATTTGAGTTGATTGCTCCACCTCTTCTCATTCTCCGTTTGTTGATGTAGTGTTTCAGAAATCTATTTGGTGATGAGTGCAAGATCTCCTTCATCAAGATCTGCATCTTCTAGGTTGATGAAAGCATTTTCATCTTCTTCTTGAGAGGTCTTTAATGCAATGCTCCTTTTTGGTCTTTCTTCTTCATCATCCACCACTTTAGCCTTTAGCTCCAATTCATAGGATGTAAGAGAGTTAATTAGAGATTCAATAGGCATGAAATTTAAATTCTTATAAGATAGCCTCCCGTATAGCGATTGTTTTGGCCTCCCATTCTTTAGATAGAGAATTCAAGATTTTTCTATTCTTTTTGCCCAAGGAATACTCCTTACCCAAGGTTTCAAGATCCTTAATGATGTCATTGAACCTACAATACATTTTGTCAATATTTTCATGTGGTTCCATCTTGAAGGACTCATACTTGGCAACAAGTAAGGATTTCTTTTGCTCTCGACATCATCGCTTCCTTCATGGATTTCCTTCAATTTATCCCAAATTTCTTTAGCGGAAATGCATCCCTTGACACGAGTTGATTCGTTAGCATCCAATGTATTGTATAGCACATTCATAGCTTTTGCATTTAAAGTCAAGTTTGCCTTGTTTTGTGCAATGAGCTCATCCCTTGTCTTTTCTCTTCTTCTATTTGTATGATCATCAATGATGGTAGCTTCAAAGGGACCTTTATTTACAACATACCATAAGTCAATATCAATAGATTGCAAAAATATTTTCATTCTATCTCAGTAATCCAATTAATAAAATTTGCCCTATTAAACATAGGGGGTCTTGTTATAGATTGACCCTTAAAAAATAATGCATTATTGGTTGCCATGATCTTTTCTCAATAGCTAGTTAAGCTCAAGATAAGAGACCAAGCTCTGATACCAATTGTTGGCCCCAAAGTAACCTAAGAGGGGGGATGAATTAGGATTCTTAAAAATTACTTTGCAAAATAATCACCAATAAAATTTTTTAAACTATCAAATGGATAAATAGATATAAAGACAAAAATGCTTATGGAATATAAAAAAGTTAAAGCGAGAAATTAAACAAGAAGCACTTCCAAGCTACCAAGCTTGAAGTGTAAATCCACTAGAATGCTTCACAAAATTGGTGAGTCAATAATCTTCTAATGTACACAAAGTAGGACAATCCTTACTCAACTAATTGAGTTTAGTTGAGCCAATAATTTTACTCTTAACCTCACTTTAGTACAAGATTATCACTCCACTCAATATTTTTGAAATGCACTTCCTTAATGTACACACTAATACAATATTGCTCAATTGCTAATTTGCACTCAAATTGCTTTTTTACTAGCTTGTATTCAATGTTTAAGATGTGTATACAAAAACAATAGAGCAGGTATTTATAGGAGCAATAAATTCTAGTTGTAACTACTTCCCGAAGGTTCAATAATAAATGCACAAAAACTAGCCATTAAGGGTTTCGGATGTCCGATGTATTAGTTGTGCATCCGACCAAGCGTCCGATCTCAGATCAAAGTGTGTGATGAATGCCATTCGTACAGCCGAGCATGCGTCCGTTCCTTCATTCGAACTAGGTTTCAGACAGTCTTGTTTCACCGAAGCAAACTTTGTTTGGACAGTTGTATGCGTCCGTTGTGAAGATTAGGGGATTTGATTATACCTTATCTATCGGACATAAATATGTGTCGAGGGATATTTCCCCGGACGCGCCTGTGCATCCGTTGCAGGTACTTGAAAATGTTTCCTTTCTGCCTATCTGTTCGGATAGTGCACTACGCACTGTGGGAGTCTGTATCGGACGTTCCTATTCATCCAAAATATGTAATATCTAGACATGTACTACGTCAGAAAACCTTGTTTCCAGCAGACAAGATAGCAAGATAGTAGACCGGCACAGCTTGAATTCAGAGTTCAGTGCAGATGTCATCATCAAAATAAGGTTTGGGAAACATTAAAATTAAATAACTAGAATGAAAAGGTCTAATTAGCAACTATCTAAGCACCTAATATTACCATTTGAGGTTAGTCCTTGGCAACGGCGCCAAAAAATTGATGTGTGCTAAGTGTGATAACAATATAAATGATCTCTTAAATAATAAACCTCCTAAAAATACTTAGACTATAATTTACACGCCTACAACTATACGAGAAAGATTTGTAACTAGTCAAGGGGATCGTTCCCGTGAGGTTTGGTCTAAACAAGAAGTAATAGGATTAAATGGATTTTTGTGTTATCTAGACAAGCAATTCAAGTTGTAAGCTAAAACTAGAAATAAGTAATGTAAATTCAAATAAAGTAAAAAGAAGAACTGAACAACTAATTAATCAACAATAACTAAGAGGGATAGAGCTACGAAAATGTTTCTTCTACAAGGTAGTTTCTTCTAGCAGATGACCAATCATTGGATCCAAATGAGGATTTCCTCGCAATTATGAACCAATCCCTTGGCCCTGCTCATGGTTCTATTCTAATTACTCACATGGAGCTCAGGAAATCAACTAAAAAAGCTAGCATATTGGTCCAACTAGTAACTTTCCCAATTAAGTAGGAAATTAGTCTAGGAATTAATACTCAAACGCTCGTATTTTGTGCTCACACACAACAAATTGCTTCATGAAAGGGCCTTTTTCTCTCACCAAGCTATGAAATATTTAGTACTACTCAATTGATCACCAATTTTATGTTCCTCCATTTAGAACCAACCATACATGAGCAAAAGTCACATTTCCATAGCTCAATTACATAAAAATTTAGTTACTCATGCTGAAAGAAACAAACAACAAAGTAAAATTGAAAGCATATAACAACTAAAACTAGATCAACAAGTAAGAGTATCGAAAGTATAGAATTAGTATTCATTCTAGTAAACTAAGTAATTCAACTTGGAAATGAAAGATTTTTGTATCTAAAGAAAGCTAGCAAAAAGTGCAAAAATTTAATCTAAAAAAGCTTAAATCTTGCAATAAATTAAAGAGTAAATTGCCTATTTGGTTACTAAACTATGCTCCAGTTGCTGTTTTAGTCACTAAACTTTTTGGATGACCAAAAAGGTCACTAAACTTCTAAAACTGTGTCTAAGGAGTCACTCTATCTTATTTAGCCGTTAGTGAAAACAAAAATTAGTTTTTTGGTGGATAATATCATCCAACTACATTGAATTAAAATTATTAAAAATTTTGGGTTCAAAATTAGATAATAAAAATGAGTTTAAAATATAAGTTAGGTCTTACTAAAAAAATATGAAAAATTTTGGGTAAAAAATAAATAATTTTAATTTACTAAATTAAAAATTTCAACCCTCCCAAATATAACCATGCCTCCCCCAGCTAGCCCAACCCGTCCACCTCCCCCAATTCCCTCCTCTTTGTTTGCCGTTAACCCACCACCACCACCCTCCAATCATCAAAACTTGTTCTTCCCACCCATCAATAATTTGGGCCACTTTATTACATCAAATATTATCCCCCACTCGTCCTTTTTTGGGTGACTCCACTTTTGTGCTAATTGAATATAGGACTTCGCCGCAATAAATTCAATGAAAATTTAAGCCACTAATTGTTTGTCATATACAAAGTAGCTAGCTAATTAGGGATCAAAACTTGGCACAGCCTAGTTATGATCAAAATCGAGTCGTAGCGCGAGCACCTCCCTCTTTCCACCTATTCCTCCAACTAGCTAGTCCACTGATGACTCTGGTAAACTGGCATTATTTTCCTCTAAATTGTGGCATTTTGATAGCTTAAATCCCAAACTTTAGGTAGTTAATTAAAAGTTTAAGTTAATCTCTTTCATATGTGTTTTCATTTTTGTTCTTATTAAATACAATGATAAGTTTTAATGAAAATTTTAGCTTAACAAATTTCTTAATTGCATTAATATTATGCAGGTTAAAAATCAAAGGTTGGAAGCTGGGATGGAAAAAGCCCAGAGGACCGAATTGAAAGTATTAAAGAATAGAAGGATTGTTGGGAGGAGAGTCCAGATCGCGATATGGAATTATCCATATCGCGATCTGGACTCAGGAAAATCACTTTAATGTTTAGCGAGTCGAGATCGCGATCTCAAAATCTAGATTGTGATCTCGACTTGGGAAATTGCTCTAAATGTATTAGAGTCGAGATCGCGATCTCAAAATCTCTGTATCATGATCTCGACTCACTGGTAGTTAAGTTGTGAGGGCAATTTTGTACTTTTCCAGCAAACAACTGCAGGTTTTTGCCTTGTGCAATGTTATAGTATTTAAGCTACTTTTAAAAAAATTGTATAGTAAGTAGGATTAGAAATAGGAAGTTGTTAGGATAGATTAGGATAGTTTGAACCTCAAGTCTAATTAGATTTTCTTTAATGAAAATTTCTCTTTAATTGTCTTTGAGATCTAGTTTTCATTTCTTAGCAAGTTTAAATTTTGATTAGATAGTTGTAGTGGGCTTATCATTAGCTTCAAGTAGATATAATTTTTACTTGCTTTGTAGTTTAATTTTGTAGAAATCTCTTTGCTTGCAATCTAGGTTTTTATAGAAAAATTAGGGTTCTTGCTTATTTCTTGCTTTCGAGTTAAAAATCATTAATTCCTTGCATTAATTTCTAGTTAATCTTTAGTGGGCTTTCTTTATTTTTACCAACAATCCAAAAAATATTTTCATTTTAAGTTTAACTCTTTCAATTTCTAGTTTAGAATTGGTAATTTCTAGCTTTGCAATATCTTGTAATAGTGTTCTTATTGGGTTAATTTACTTGCTCTTTAATTTTAGTTCTATTTTAATTAGTTTAGATTAGAATTAAGTTCTTTCTTTACTTGCTTTTACTAGAATAAATTAAGTAGTTTCTCAATTTCCTATTAATTATTTAGTTCACTTATTTGCTTTAGTAGATAATCTAGCTTAAAATTAGGTTTTAATTGCTTGCCTTGAATTATGATTTTGAGTAGAGTAATTTCACCATCCATTGTTTGATATTGCTTAACTATACAAATACCCGTAAAACTTGGTAATTGCCTTCCAACAATCCTTGTGGGAACGATACCCACTCATCCTATACTACTACCAACTCTATATAGTTGTGGAACTGAGGTAGAGTGTAGTGACTTTCTGTGGTTTCTTATTACTCGTTTGCTTTAAATTGATCTCTACCTAAGGACTAGACAAGTTTTTAGCGCTGTTGCCGAGGATTTTCCTTGGTTTTTGACAATATCAAGCGCTATACAGGTCGTGTAGATTAAGCACTTTAGTTTAATTTAGTTGTTAATTTTGTGTATTTTTGTGTTTGCTGGATATCTTGTAGAATCGACATTGAAATTTAGTTGACTATTTGCCTTGGTCGTGTTGTAGTGCATGGTACGAGGTGATTAAGGGCCATTTATTTGCTTAAACAGGGAAAGGAAAAGAAAGCTAAGGGACATCCGGAGGTTTAGAAGTTTACAACAAGAACAAGAAAGGATTTAAATGGCAAATGCTAATGCTTATCAAAGGAACTTGAACATGGAAAATGAAGAAGAAGAGGTTGTCGGAAATAATGGGATAGGTGGTGGTTATGGGAATGTAAATGGCATGAACGGGAATGGAAGAACATTAAGGGAATATGCCTTGCTGAATTTTGATGGAGCAAACTCTAGTATTGCACAGATGCCCGTGCAAGCTAACAACTTTTAAATTAAGCCCGGCTTAATCAAAATGCTCCAAGCTCATGCTATGTTCGGGGGTAGTCTCAATGAAGATCCCTATACACACCTCAAAAATTTTGAAGAAGTTTTGGACACATTCTAGTTTAATGAAGTACATCCGAATTATATACGAATGAGTATGTTTCCGTTCTCTCTTCGAGATCGGACAAAGTCATGGTTATAATATTCCCACACCCAAGGAACATTTACTACTTGGAATCAACTTGCTCAAGAGTTCTTGTCAAAGCACTTTCTACCCACAAGAATAGCCAAATTGAGAAATGAAATCACCTCCTTTAAGCAAGACGTTAGTGAAAGCTTAGGAGAAGCTTGGGAGCGGTTCAAGGAGTTGCTAAGGAAATGTCCTCATCACGCTATTCCTTTGTGGCTTCAAATCTAAACTTTCTATAATGGTTTGACTCAAGAAACCAAATCCATAGTAGATGCCTCCGCCGATGGATCCATCTCATACAAGACTCCGGAGGAAGCTCAAGAGTTGCTTAATAGGATGGCATACAATCACTATTATCATGGACCGATGACCTCACCGGTGACTCAACACCAAGCTAATCAAGCCAATGTCAATAGTGAAGTGTTGAATTTGAACATGCAAGATGCTTTTTTGGCACAACAAAGTATGCTCATGAGTGTGATGATTAACGTTGCAAAGGCATTGGAGAACTTGGGGAAATACAACAAGTAGTGTAAATGCCACGTCTTCTTCTCCAACCCAACCAAACATGGTATGTGATTTTTGTGTAGGCGGTCATGCCAATGGACAATGTGAGATGCCTTATGGGTCAAATGAACAACTCAATTATGTGTCTAATCAATCATATTTCCAAGGAACCGATCCGGAGCTTAAGGGAACACATATAACCCTTCTTGGAGGAATCATCCTAATTTTTCATGGAGCAACACCAACAATCAATCCAATCCTCCTTACCAATGAAATCCCCCTCCTCAAAATATCCAACACACTCAAGCCTCAAGTTCCTTACCTAGACCTTATCAACCGCAACATCAAAGGAACTTCCAACCCAACTCATATCAATCTTTTCCTAATTCTTCATTTCAAAACCAACCACCAAGGCCTCATTTTCAATGTGCAAATTCCTCCCAACCTATGTATCATGACCAATACACCTCAAGAAAGAATATGGGAGAAGATGGTTGGAAAAGAGAAGTCGAGTTCTTGAGGAAGCTAAGAAGAGAGTTGGGTAGGAACAAAAATGAGGAACACAAGAGAGATTATGAGAACTTGAAGGAATCTACAAGGAATTTGGAAATTCAACTAGGCCAATTCAATGAGATTGAATAATGAGGCCTTTAGGGACGCTTCCAACTGATAGCATTCCAAACCCCAAGGAACAATGCAAGGCCATCACCCTTAGGAGTGGTAAAGAGTTGGAAGAAAGGGTTGAGAAAAATTTGTTGAAAAGTGGAAAAAAAGAAAGAATTGAGGATAAAGAGGAAGAAAAAAAAGAGTCTTCAAATGGGCAATACAAAATAATGAATGAGTCTATTAAGCCTAACTCGTAGAGCAATAAAGGCAAGAATCCAAACCATCATGAGCTGAAACATCTTAATGTGCCCTTTTCTCAAAGGCTAAAGGATGAAGAAAAAACAAAGATGTTCATGACATTTGTTGAAGTTTTCAAAAACCTTGAAATCAATATTCCATTCATGGAGCCACTTGAGAACATGCCCATCTGTGCTAAGGCTAAATTCATGAAACAAGTCCTTACTTCAAAAGGAAATTACATGGGGATGAAATCTTATGCTCAACAGAAAATTGTAGTGCATTCCTTACAAAGAGGTTGCTACCAAAGCTCAAGGACCCTAGTACTTTTTCTATACCTTGTGAGATTGGGGGTTTACAATTTGGGAGAGCATTGTGTGATTTGGGAGCTTCGATAAATCTCA
Source organism: Cinchona pubescens (assembly GCA_025175665.1). NCBI lineage: Eukaryota > Viridiplantae > Streptophyta > Magnoliopsida > Gentianales > Rubiaceae > Cinchona > Cinchona pubescens. The sequence goes on from JANKKI010000132.1 coordinate 221,382, forward strand.
TGCCTTTTACGGTATTCAAGAAGTTAAAAGGAGGACAATTGAAGCCAACAAGTATCTCATTGTAACTTGCGGACCGGAGCATAAAGTTTCCAAAAGGGATCATTGAAGATGTGATTGTGAAAATTGACAAATTCTACATTCCTGCCGATTTCATTGTCCTTGAAATAGAAAAGGATGAAGATATGTTACTCATTCTTGGGAGACCCTTCCTTGCTACTGGCCATGCACTTATTGATGTTCAAGAAGGGAAGTTGGAATTATGAATAAATGATGAAATTATTACATCTAATGTTTTTACCCGTTCATTAAATTTTCCTTCAATTTTTGAAGATTCTATGAATATAAATGTGGTAGATAACTTAATTGATAATTGTTGTAGGAATGCAATGGAGAATTTCTCAATGGAGGAAGAGGTCTTGGAGTCAAATGTGCTAAATCAAGATGATAAAGAAGGGATGAGAAATGTGAATCATTTGGAAGATGAGACCTTATTGCAAAAGAAGGATGAGGAGAATCAAGAAAAAGGTAAATGGGGGTCTCCGACCAACGAACGCCCCAAGTTGGAACTTAAACCTCTTCATACTCACCTAATGTATGCATATCTTGGTGAAAATGAGACATACCTAGTGATTGTGAATGCATCGTTGACAAGTGAGCAACTTGAAAGATTGATTTTGGTGCTTAAAATGCATAAAGATGCCATTGCTTGGTCCATTGATGATATTCAGGGAATTAGCCCTTCCTTATGCAAGCATAAAATCTTGTTTAATGATGGAAATAAACTGGTAAGGCAACCTCAAACAGATGTGAAGAATGAATCCTACTTTAAAAGAGGTTGTGAGGAAAGAGGTTCTCAAACTTTTGAAAATCGGTATTATTTACCCTATTAGTGATAGTGAGTAGGTTAGTCCCGCTCAAGTCAATTCAAAGAAAGGTGGTAATTACCGTAATCATAAGTGAAGCCAATGAGCTCCTCCCCTCTAGATTGGTTATGGGTTGGCAAATGTGCATTGATTTTCGAAAATTGAATGAGGCCACCCGGAAGGATCATTTTCCTTTACCTTTTATTGATCAAATGCTTGAGAGGTTAGCCAGTTTTACATATTATTGTTTCCTTGATGGTTATTCTGATTATCTCCAAATTGTCATTTTTCCAGAAGATCGAGACAAAACAACTTTTACATATCCATTTGGTACCTTTGCATATAGGAGAATGCCCTTTGGGCTTTGTAATGCTCCAAGCACATTTCAATGTTGTATGTTTGCCATCTTTTATGACATGGTTGAGAAGAGCATAAAGATCTTCATGGATGACAGATTTTAGTGTATTTGGTGTCTTATTTGATGATTGTCTTGCAAATTTGTCCAATGTGTTGAAAAGGTGTGTAGAAACTAATTTGGTTCTCAATTGGAAAAAGTGTCATTTCATAGTAACGGAAGGAATTGTTTTGGGTCACAAAGTTTCATCAAAAGGGATAGAAGTTGATAGAACAAAGATGGAGGTGATTGAAAAGTTGCCTCCTCTAATTAATGTTAAGGGGGTTAAGAAGTTTCTTAAGTCATGCGGGCTTTTATAGAAGATTCATTAGGAATTTTTCACATATCGCTAGATCTTTGTGCTTATTACTTCAAAAAGATTGTCCTTTTCATTTTGATGATTCTTGTTTGAAAGCATTAAAGGAGTTAAAACATGCTCTTGTGATTGCACCGGTCATCGTAACACCAAATTGGTCTCTTCCATTTGAGCTTCTGTGTGATGCTAGTGACTATGCAATAGGTGCCATTTAAGTCAAAAGGTGAATAAGATGTTGCATGTCGAGGTCGATACATTTACTATGCAAGTAGAACCTTAAATGATGCACAACTCAATTATTCTATAACGGAGAAGGAACTACTTGCTATAGTTTTTGCATTTGATAAGTTTAGATGATATTTGATTGGATCTAAGGTAATTGTTCATATTGACCACTCCGCATTAAAGTATTTATTTTCTAAACAAGATGCCAAGCCACGTTTATTGAGATGGATACTTTTATTGCAGGAATTTGATTGGGAGGTAGGGGAGAAGAAGGGTGTGGAAAGCATGGTAGCCGATCATTTGTCGAGGATTGAAGCATCTAGACTTGTCAATCATGAAGAAAGAGCCATCAATGAAGAATCATCAATTGACAAATTATTTGAGATGAAGGAAATGAGTCCATAGTATGCGGACATTGTGAATTATCTTGAGGTAAGGATAGTACCGAAGATGTTAAATGTCAATGAGAAAAGGAAATTCTTCGCAGAACTTAAGCATTACTTTTGGGAAGAGCCATATTTGTTCCGAAGGGATGCAATGATCAAGTCTTTAGGAGATGTGTCCCAGAATGTAAAATTACCAATGTGTTGAGACATTGTCATTCATCTTCGGTTGGAGGGCACCATGGAGCTCAACGAACGGCTTTCAAGGTTCTTCAAAGTGGTTTGTATTGGCCAACTATGTTCAAGGATTCCCGAGAATTTATGCTTAAGTGTGATGAATGTCAAAGGGTAGGAAATATTTCAAGGAAAAATGAAATGTCCATTCATTGCATTGTTGAGTTGGAGGTATTTGATGCATGGAGAATTGATTTTATGGGACCTTTTATGATTTCATATTCCAATAAGTACATTTTGGTTGCGGTAGATTGAAGTGGGTTGAACCAATTTCTATCCCAACCAATGAGGCCAAGGTGGTGACTAAATTCCTTTGCAAGAACATCTTGTCTCGGTTTGGAATTCCTCGGGCTATCATTAGTGATGGGGGGATCTAATTTCAAGAATTCACAATTTGAGGCATTAATGACAAAATATGTACAGGGTAAAACACAAGGTTGCTTTAGCTTATCACCCCCAAACATCGGGTCAAGTGGAGGTGTCAAACCGAGAATTGAAAAGGATCTTAGAGAAAATGATGAATAATTATAGGAAAGATTGGACATTGAAACTAGATGGCATATTGTGGGCTTATCGTATGGCATTTAAAACCCCCATTGGTATGTCGCTGTACCGTATTGTGTATGGAAAATATACACATCTTGCCGGTGGAAATTGAGCATAGAGCATATTAGGCAATAAAGAACTTGAACTTTATTTTGAAGGAGGTATATGAAAAAAGGATGCTTGATTTCAATGAGTTGGATGAATTCCGGAGGGAAGCATTTGAAAATTCTTTGATCTATAAGGAGAAAACTAAGGTATGGCATGAAAATTTCATCTCAAGGAAGGAATTTAAAGTTGGTGATTTGGTGTTACTTTACAATTCACGGCTCAAGTTATTCTTGGGAAAACTCAAGTCAAGGTGGAGTGGCCCCTTTGAAGTGAGGAGTTGTTCAAACTTTTGCTCATAAACCGGTGGAAATAAAAGGGAAAGAAGGAGCTTTCAAGGTTAATGGTCATCAGCTGAAACCCTACCTTGGAGGAATCATTGAAAGCGACGAGAGATCGTCCAACTTGTGCAAGAATGAAGCCGTGCCATAGTCAAGCTAGTGACTATAAAAAAGTACTTCTTGGAAGGCAACCCAAGTCTTTGATTTAATTATTATTGTGTTCATTTTGGTGTGATTTTTCTTTAGTTTGATTTTGAGTAAATTAGTTGAATTAGGTTAGAATTTTGGTTAAAAATCTAAGTTTTATTTAGTTGAATAAATGCTGCTAAAGAATAAGTGAATTTGTCATCATAACTTATTAATTTTGCATTTGTAGGTTGTCCTTGCAAATGGAGAAAAGTGATGAAGAATTGAACAATTTTGGCTAAGTGTAAAAATTACACTTTACAGAAATTGAGTTCGATATCGTGATCACAAAATTGAGATCGAGATATCAAACTCAAAGCCTTCTGGAGGGCATTTTCATCATTGGGTTCAATATCGATATCAAGTCCAAACTTCTGCAAAGGCAAATTTTGCACCGAGTTGAAATCATGATCTCAACTCCTTCAAAATCGCGATACTAGATTCGAGATCGCGATCTCGTGATCAAGCCCGATAGCGGTCTTGATTTCTTGGAACATTTACTTGTGCAACTTTTCTTCTTCTTCTCTCAAAAATTTCCAATCTTCTTATCTTTTAAAAGAAATATATATTTTTTCATTTTCTTCCATTCAACGTCACTTCTACCATCATTTGATTTTATTTTTAGTCTTTTGATTTGGAGTTTTTTAATTTTCCTTTTTAGTAATTTGGCTAATGGCCTTAAGCTGATGCCAAGTAGATAATTATTTTGATGCTTCTGGATTGAATCTTTGTGGAATTTCTTGCTAGTACTTGGTGTAGCTTTGGTCATGATTATTGCCAAATAAGAGTAGCATGGCTAAGGGCCCTAAGCTGATGCCATTTCTGCATTTACTTGCTTGATGAATTGAATTGGACATTGATTTTTCCAAATTTTAATTGGTGAGATGCATGGCACGGTTTAATACTCTTGGCATTTCTACTCAATTTTGAATTTTAGTTTGAAATTATATCATAGTTTTAATAGTTTTTGTTATTTTTAAATATGTCATCATGTTGAATTTTGGGTGAGCGGTAGGATGAGTTGTACTCATCATTTGTATAAATGACAAGTTTGGGGGTATTTAATTTTTGTTTTGGGATTGGTTGTTTTGTGGAAGCTGATGTCACTTGATGTATAATGAATGGGAAATTGATCAATTGGGTACTCAATGATCATGAATTTAGACATTCAATACTCTATGATTGAAATATTTGATTGAGTCAATCCACAAATTTTTGTGTGCTTGAGTAGTTCATTTGCAACATAAAAATTTCAAAAACTTGTATCACTATTTTTCAAAAAGAAGTGCTGAAAATTTAGGAAAATTTATTTGAAATGTTGTTTCTGATCAAATGCATACTTATAATTTTTGGCTAGATGATCTATCTTTTGGAAAAAAATGAGTGAAATGAAATTGAAGGAACTTTAGGATATTTTGTGCGTTTGCATAGGGAATATTCTTCTACCTTGTGAATAACTGATATTCGAGATTAATTTTAGGCACATTTCACTCATTTCCCTTGGTTTAGAACCCTTTGAAAAAAAATTTGTTTTAGGAATAAGACAAGTACGGGATTCGACCATGTACCCATGTTGTTTCTCAGAATAAGCCATTAGAGTAGAAATAAGGCGAGTAAGGGATTCCGACATGTACCCATGTTGTTTCTCTAAATTAAACCATTAGGCATTGTGTTTTAGTATACCAATAAGTTAAGGAGTAAATGTTTGTAATACTTATCATTGAGCTCATATTACTTATTCGTTGTTAGAGGTCTATTCCCGAAATGTGTGACATTTGCATTTAAGTTGATTCCTAAATGAACTTCTATTTTCGTGATGTCTAGTCGAGATAATTGACTAGCACACTGACCTACTTCATAATATTTGTGATTTGAGAAGAAATGATGTTTCAAATAAATAGAACTAATACCTTTGGTAACACTTTTTGAGAATACTAATTCTTTGTGATGTGAAATTTTGTGTAGTGAACGAAAGTGTCCTTCTTTGTAGAACAAAATTGCCATTTTGGATTGACTCACGTAAATACTTCACATATCATATAGTATTGAACGTTTCTTGAGAGATTTCTTAATTGTTCTAAATACATCAATGATTCATCAAGTGTCTCGTCAATTTTGGTGGTGTTTATGTTTTTATGTGTTAGTAGGTGTTCGGTAAGATATTAATTAGATTTTGAAAACAGTGAACAAGCAATAATAATCGAAAACGTTAATTATCCTAATCAACTCCCATACACTCGCAAGTTACGAGGTGAGTTTGTATATAGGATGAGTAAGGATCGTTCCCACGAGGACTATCATAACAATTACTGGGTTCACGAGTTTATTTACTTGTTAGACAAAATAATTAAGGGGTTCTTTTTTTGACTAAGTTTAAACTAAATTTAATCGCAAGAAATTAAAATAAAGATAAGAATGTAAAATTCTAACCCTATGGAAATCAAATAAAGATAATTAACTAAAAACCCTAATTTAATCTATCCTACTTTCAAGAATTAAATCAAGAACTAGAATTTAAATTAATCTACTCTATGAAAGCGATTAAAGACAATAAAATAAAACCCTAACGACTAAACTTATGGAATCAATTCAAAAGTTAAAAGTAATAAAAGAAGAACGATAATTGAAGAACAAGAAAGCAATAAGAATGAAAATTAAATTGCATAACTCAGTAATTGAAGCAATAACGAATGTTGAAGATCATCAAGTTTTCAATTCTTGACAAGAGAATGAAATTCTTGCGTGAATAATTGAAAAGTCTACCCTATGGCTAAACTATTGCTCTACTATTGAAAAAACCTAAAAACTAATGATGGTTGATGATGATCGATAATTTCCTCCCTTCCCCTTATGTATTTATAAGACAGCTATTTTTAGGGTTTTGTGTCTTCGGGTTGATAAGTATACGCTTTTCCATGTAACCGGGCCCATCGGAGGACTTTTCTTGCAAAATAAGTCACAGAACACGAGCTACCCATTGACCCACGCCTGGGCGCGGTTTCCATTGAGCAACAACTTCCTCACCGGACTTGGCGCGTGAGTTCTAGTGAGTTCCTTCCCTTCATCTTCGATTTCTCCACGCTGCAGGCAGATTTTGGGAAAACTCAAAACATAAAAGTTGTTGATCTATGTCTTAGATTTCCAAAACATCTTGAATCACGTCAATTGAACCTCAGACACGTATAAAGTTGTGCTCAATATACCAAACAGTGTCAAAATCGCTCATTGCCGGTGCATATTTTACAAATTTGCAATTTTTAATGAGATTCCTATATAATCCTGAAAACTCAAAACACAAAAGTTGTGGAAATATCTTCTTTCAAATCATCAAAAATCACATCAATCCAAGCTCGAACATGAGAGTTATGCTGGAATTTCTGAACCATATCCGATTTGCACCACGCAAGTGAACATTTTCCTCCAATATTGTGATCCATTTTAACTTATTCTTCACTCAAACCCTACAAAACTCAAAATAAACTATTTTAGCTCATAATTACTCAATTATACTCAAATTACATTAAAACGGAGGTAAATGACACATACAATATACTGCATTTACAAATTTATCAAATACCCCACACTTATTTTGATCGTCCTCGAGCAAAACATAGCAATAAATCACAAACATACTCAACACATTTCATCCATCTTCCACATAAATAACCAAGAACCAAACCATTACAAGAAAAATAGTCAAATGATAACAAACCCCTATACATGAATTCTTGTGTAGGTATGTGAGTAGCCAATCAAGAAATAACTTTTAAAACACAAAGATCAAATCATGCAAACCCTTTAAATTTTTCTAAACACTCCATAACTTACTCTTCTTACATTTCTCCATTAATGTAGATAATCGACTCGATTTAAATTATCGAATGGTAGGACTTTTGGATTGTAATGTAAGGCGAGGGTATTGGTTAACAAAGGGAAAAAGAATATACAAATAAGAAAAAGAGCTTTAAATTAATGCTGGCCACACATCAACATAAAACTTCTTTTTGAAGATTAAAACACCCATCCTTCAAAGGAGTAACCCCACTCTCGTAGCTGGCTTAACAATCCCTTCCATAACAAGTTCTTTCCCAACCTTCAATCGTTCCTCTGTTGGATCCATAGGCACCCCTGCTCTTAAGCACAAAGCTGTTATCAAATGTGGATACCATAGTCCAGACTACTTTGTAGCCACTGAATGGCGGATTTCATTATGAATTAACTGGCCAACATCAATGGATATTCCAGTCGCAATGCAATATAATAATTTAGCATGTTCCAAATTAACATCAGAAAGATGACTCACTGGTAAAATTCGGGAACATACAAATTTAAACCAAACTTGCCATTCAGGTTTAAGTCTATTAAAAGCAAAATGCCGAGCTACATCATTAGGACCAGTAGCTATTAAAGTCCATTGTACTTCCTCATCGCATAAGACACTGGTAATAGTGTTACACTCCAGATTGGCATCACGAATCTCAGGCCACTTGTTTCGTCGGACTCGATTTAATTTCAGAGTTTGAGTGATCGTGTTTGCCAATATGTCTACATGCTTCCCTCGCACATATACCCGTTGGTCACTATAATGAGTCAAATTAGAGTTGAATTCTCTTACCACAGGCAAAATGGCATCGATAGGGGTGGTGATAAATTGAATCCATCCATGTTGCCTTAGGACTTGTCGCAGTGCCGGTACTCAACGGGGTGGTATATATATGCCTTTTTTCTTGATGGCCACCCGCTTTGATATATCATTATCGTATTTGTTATAGGCAGTGATATTTAAAAATAGGGCAGGTACTACTGGTTGCTGAGGCTATTCTTCTTGTTGTTGTTGTGGATTCATAGACGATGATGCAGGAGCCTTGCCTTTTGCTGGGTCATGGGTATGGCCCATACCTACAATGAAAGTACTTGTTAGAATAACCATAATCCCACATTTACGTAATTCTATAATTATATTTAATAACTCATCGTATGCGCACACAATTAAAGCACAAGATTAGTGGTTGTTCTAAATAACAAATAAGTAATGGAGTTATTCCAAATCCAAGAAATTAAAATATAAACAATGTTGCCTTTGGATATAAATATTATGCACTTATATCAAGTATTTTAACGTATTCATTCATTAAGACATTTTGCCAAAAACTTGGTATGCATAATCTAATAACTCCATAATTTAAGTAATAATGATCTAATTAATTGTTAGCAACCACTAGGCATCACTATGGAAATTCAAAATGCAACCCATGATTAAAATTATGGCACCAAACCATGTATTTTGTGTTTGAATATAAATGCAAGCACATAAACCCTCACAATAATAAAATAACAAAATCACAAGGTAAAATAGATGAAAAATATCCCAACCCCATCCTTATGATCATATTATTCCATAATTGATGTAATCCCAACAATAGGAATAAAAATCCCAGTATAAAATCAATTCAAACCTTTTGTCGAACACATGACGTGCAACAAAAGAATTCTAATTATTAAACAAAAATTTTACGTCAAAAATCATTCCACACAACATAGAAACACAATTTCATTATGTGAAATACAAATTAAACCACTTGGAATCAAATAAACATGAAAAATTGCATCTTTAATGATATGAAAGAAAAACCCGCAAAAAGAAACAAATCTAAGAAAATTCATACCTTTGATGTTGTAGAAGTTATGTGGTCTTGTGCAACTTGAATGATGAATGATGTTGAATTTAATTGGGAAGTGTGGAATTTGGGGGTAGAAGAAGTTTTTTAGGAAAAGTATTGTGAAAGGAATTGGAAAAAGAAGGAAAAAAAATGATGGTGAAGAAGGTTACCCGAAGGGTTATATAACCCTTCTGGGTTTCGTGCCTGGGCGCTGCAATGTTACAGCATCTGGGCACGAAGACCAGATGCGTTATATAACCCTTCTGGTTATCACACCCAGGCGCGATGACCAGAATAGTCAATCAAGCCAAAAAATTTTAATTCCTTTTTTTTTTTTTTAAGAATGAATTCTAAAATTTTAAATACTCCTTCTTTGACCCTAAGACTCACTTTTCTTCAACATATTCCCACAAATTAATTTAATTCACACAAAAATGAAACTAAAGTTATAAAACAAAAGAAAAACATAAGAATAAAAACCAAAGAAAAACATGGGTTGCCTCCCATGTTAAACCCTGTGTTTACAGTCTTAGGCTCGACTTTGGCTCGCTTGATCAATGGTTGGCTAGGTGAACAGTTTCCCGCCCCTCGTGAATAATCCCACCGTAGCAGTGCTTCACCCGTTGGGCATTCACCCTGAAATTGCCTTGACCTCCTTTGAGTTCTAATACACCATACGGGAATATTTGCACTACTTCAAATGGGCCGTTCCATCTTGACTTTAATTTTCCAGGAAACAACTTGAACTTTCAATTATATAATAAAGCTTGCTACAAAATACCATGTTCCCGGCCTTCAAATTTTTCTGCAAAATATGTTTGCCATGCCACAATTTAGTCCTTTCTTTGCACAATCGTGTATTTTCATACGTTTCTCTTCGGAGATCATCTAATTCATTTAAATCGGGAAGCTATTTCTTACCGACCTCCTTCAAATCAGAATTGAGAGTTTTGATCGCCCAATATGCCTTGTGCTCCATTTCAATCGTAAGATGAAAGGCTTTACCATTAACCAATCGGTAAGGAAACATTCCAATTGGTCTGTTGAAGGCGGTCCTGTATGCCTAAAGTGCATCGTCTAGCTTCTTGGACCAATCCTTTCTCGATTAGTTTACGATCTTTTCAAGTATGAGCTTCAACTCCCGATTTGATACTTCTACTTGCCCAAAAGTTTGCGGGTGATATGGTAGGGCAATTCTGTGGGTGACTCCATATTTAGATAAGATGGATTCGAACAAGGAATTTCTAAAATGTGATCCCCCATCACTTATAATAGCCTGCGAAACACACCAAATCGTGAGAAAATATACTTCCTCACGATATTTGTCACTACTCTTACATCATTTGTTGGTAGTGCCGGAGCTTCAACCCACTTGAAAAAATAATCCACCGCCACAAGAATATATTTATTATTAAATGAGGATGGAAAAGGGCCCATGAAATCAATACCCTACACGTGAAAAATCACGCAAACTAGAATGTTTTGCAATGGCATTTCATCTTTTTTAGACAAATTTCCTACACGTTGGCATTGGTCACATTGGGTCACAAAATCTCTTGCATCAAGGAAAAATGTTGGCCAAAACAAGCTACTTTGCAACACTTTTGCCGCCGTCCTTTGTGAGCCATGATGTCCCCCTACTTGTGAAGAATGGCAATGAAATAAAACACTTTGCACCTCACTCTCTGGAATGCACCGCCGGATTACATCATCCTTGCACCGACGAAGGAGGTAAGGGTCATCCCAAATATAATACTTTATTTTGAAAGAAATTATTTTCTTTGATTTAGATTCATTGGTGGACAGGATGATCTTGGCTGCTAAGAAATTGACAATATCCGCAATACTAAGGTGCTCCGTTCTCTATTCTCATCAAATGTTCTTCCGGAAATGTCTCATTTATGGGTACTTCATCACTTTTTCTTGGCATGGGTCCTTCAAGTCACGAAAGGTGATCTGCCACAGTATTTTCGGCTTCTTTCTTGTCCACCACCTCCTAGTCAAATTCATGCAATAGTAAAATCCATCGAATAAATCTGGGTTTGGCATCATTTTTGGTCAATAGGTATTTAAGGGCTGAATGATCCGTATGAAGTGTCACCTTATCACCTATCAAATATGACCTATACTTATCAAATGCAAAAACCACTTCCAACAATTCCTTTTTTGTGGTGGAATAATTTATTTGTGTTTCATTAAAGATTCGACTGGCATATTACATAACATGCAAGACCTTTTCTTTCTTTTGACAGAATGCCGCACCCACGGCTTGGCGCTTTCATCACACATTAATTCGAAAGGTAAATTCTAATTTGGTGCAACCATCACGGGTGCGGTGATCAAAGCATCTTTCAATTTATTAAAAGCAGACAAACATTTATCATCAAAAATGAAAGGCACATCTTTTTGCAATAAAGCACATAAAGGATGAGAAATCAAAGAAAAATTCTTAATGAAACGCTGGTAAAAACAGGCGTGACCAAGAAAACTCCTCACTCCCTTAACATTCATTGGGAGGGGGGTAGTAATTTTTCAATGATCTCTACTTTGCTTTTATCTATTTCTATGCCCTTAGATGAAATACGATGGCCTAAAACAATTCCTTCATGAACCATAAAATGACACTTTTTCCAATTAAGTGCCAAGTTTGAAGACTCACATCTTTCTAACACACCTGCAAGATTATTTAAACAAGAATCAAAAGAGTCACCAAACACACTGAAATCATCCATAATACTTCAATAAGTTTCTCAATCATATCATGAAAGATAGCAAACATACATCTTTGAAAAGTACTAGGAGCACTCAGTGTATTACATAAACCAAAAGGCATGCGCCTATATGCAAATATGCCCGCATGGACAAGTAAAAGTGATTTTCTCTTGATCTTCAAGGGCTATTGCAATTTAAAAATACCCCGAATAACCATCGAGAAAGCAATAAAATGCATGTCTAGACAATCTTTCGAGCCTTTGATCAATGAAGGGTAAAGGAAAATGGTCTTTCCTAATGGCTTCATTAAGTTTTCTATAATCAATACACATTCGCCACCCCGTCACTAATCTAGAGGGAATTAATTCATTTTTTTCATCTACGAACACAGTCATTCCCCCTTTCTTTGGCACTACTTGCGTTGGGCTAACTCACTCACTATCACTTATGGGATATATTATCCCGGCATCTAACAATTTTAAAACCTCCTTCTTAACTACCTCTTTTAAAGTTGGATTTAACCGCCTTTGAGGTTGTCTAATAGGCTTATAGGTGTCATTAAGGAGTATTTTATGCATGCAAACATTGGGACTTCTGCCTTTTATGTGAACATGATCAATGCTCCATGCTATGGCTCGACGATGCTTCTTCAACACAAAGATTAATTTGCCCATTTCAATTTCAGAAAGACAAGCATTTACAATAACTGGATATTTATCATTCTCTCTTAGAAAAACATATTTAAGATGAGATGGAATTTGACCTCAACCTTGGGGGGTTAGTTGGTCGGATACCCCCATTTACCTTTATTCCTCATCTTGCTCTCTTCAATTGCCTTTTCCATCTCATTATCCATTGTGCTCTCTTTACTGCTAGCTTCTATTTCCTCTTCATGGATATTGTTCATGTCTTCAGCCTCTTTTTTCAGGGATTCCCTACAAAAATCATTAACCATATCATCAAAGATATCTATATTCATAACATCGTTGTATTCAGCTAGAAATTTAAAAGAATCAAAATCATTAAAAGAAACAATATCATCGTTGACTCTAAATTACAAATTTCCAGCTTGGAAATGAATGATGGCTCGCCCGGTGGCCAAGAAAGGTCTTCCCTAGTATGAGCGGGGTTACCACATCTTCTTCTATGTCAAGAATGATAAAATCTATCGGTAGAAATACTTTCCCAATTTTGACAATAAGATCTTCCATTACTCCTACTAGTTGCCTTACACTTCTATCGGCCAATTAGAGAGTGACGTTTGTTGGCTTCAATCCTCTTCCATTTAACCTCTTGAAAGTAGAATGAGGCATGAGGTTGATAGAAGCTCCCAAATCACATAAAGCTCGATGGAATGTCACTCCTCCAATCTCACATGGCATTGAAAACGAGCCGGGGTCCTTGACTTTAGGGGAAAGATTTCTTTGAATGATGGCACTACCCCCCCTTAGTTCAAGCATAAAATTTCATCCCCCATTAATCTCCTCCTGCTAGATAATATCTTCTTCATAAACTTAGCATAATTGGGCATGTTTTTTATTGCTTCAATAAAAGGAAGGTTAATTTCAATTTTCTTAAAAATTTCCAAAAATTTCCTAAACTTTTTCATCTTTTCATCCTCTGCTATTTCAGTCTTTGGGGAAAAGGAACACTTACCTGTTTACCTGTAGTTGCCAAACGTTCCTCAGACTTACCTTGTTGGTCAAGAGCTTTAGATGGTTCCTCATTGTTGTCCTTGCTCTTTGATATGTCTTCCTTTCCCTTTGTACCATTCTTCATCTTTTTCGACTGATCATCTTCCACTTTCTTCGGTTCCAGTAATTTTCCACTCCTCAATGTGACCGCTTGAACAAGTTCTCTTCCTTGGTTATTATCCCGTGGGTTAGGTATTGTATCACTCAGTAGTGTTCCCGCTGGTCGCTCATTGTTTTGGCGAGCTATCTGCCTCAATTGCATCTCAATGTTTCTTGTGGTAGATGGCAGATTCTCATACTCCCTTTGTAGCTTCTCAAAATCCCTTCTCAAAATATCATCATTGGGTGCCTTAAGATTTACATGTGTGGGATAATTTAGATTTTGAAATGGCGGTCTTGGTTGTAGAGGCTGGTATGTGTTGTTTTGATAAGTTGACCAAAAATTTTGGGGATTCCTTTGATGTGGTGGTATGTATGGTCTAGATGCTGATGATGTTGATTGGACAAATTTTGTTAAGATGCATTTGACTGAAATGATGGATTTTGAACATTTGCTTGGTTTGACCAGGAAAAGTTAGGATGGTTCCACCAAGATGGGTTATATGTATTTCCATAATAGGTGGACTGATTTCTTGACGTAGGATTATGATTACAAACAAACTGAATCTACTCACCTTGCTCCATTGATGCTTCACAACAGCCATTTTGGTGATTTTCACCTCAGAAATCACAATTCAAGATACCTTGGTTTGTTGTACCTATGGAGTTAACTGAGCTTCTTTCCATATTCTCTACGGCTTTTGTCAAGTTTATAGTGGCACTCATTATCATGTTCTGCTGAGATAAGAAAGAATCATTACTAGGCATACCTCCTTGTTGAATGTAGGCTTGATTCACTTGCGATTGTTGTTGTCCAACTGAAGGAGTTATTACTCCATGTCCATGATAGTAATGAGTGGACGCCATTCTTTTTAACAATTCTTGCGCTTCATCTGGAGTTTTATAGGGGAAAGAACCTCCCGCACTTGCATCAACTATTAGTCTCGTCTCTGAAAATAGTCCATTATAAAAGGTTTGGACTTGCAACCATAGAGGTATAGCATGGTGCGGACACTTTCTCAAAATCTCCTTGAACCAGTCTCATGCTTCACTTAAGCTCTCTCCAGTGGATTTTCTGAATGGTGTGATCTCGTTTCGAAGCTTAGTCCTAGTCGGTGGAAAGTGTTTGGCTAGAAATTCTTGAGCAAATTGGTCCCATGTTGTGAAAGTGCCTTGTCGATATGATTGTAGCCAAGACCTTGCCATATCATGTAAGGAAAAAGGGAATGCTCTCATCCGGATACAATCGGGGTGGACTCCATTGTACCTGAATGTATCAATAACCTCCTCAAATCTTATTAAGTGCTCATAGGAATCTTCATTTGGGCTGCCTCCAAACATAGCTTGTGTTCATTTTGGAGCATTTGTATTAGCGCAGGCTTGATTTCGAAGTTGTTCACTTGTATTGGCAGCCGAGCAATACTTGCCCCCTCAAAATTAGGTATTGCATAATATCGACGATGTCAGGGGTTAGGGTTAGCAATTACTAAGTTTCCATTGTTGCCTACAACCTCTTCTTGTTCATTAACGACGCAGTTTGGATTCTCCATTAGATGGTCACCTCGAATTGAATCTTGTTGTCTACGATTTCTACTTATCGTCCGTTCAATCTCCAAGTCAATAGAATGAAGTGGTTGATTGGATGAACGAGTATCGACCATAAACTACAAGAAAATAAAACCAAAGATCAAATATCGAAAACAAAATCCAAACAAACTTGAAAGACCAAGAAATAATTGTAAATAAATAGCAAAAGAAATAAAAAGTCTAATCTAGTAAGACTCACTACACCTAATATTGTTAACAAAAAAAAAAAAAAAAAATCCCCGGCAACGGCGCCAAAAACTTGTTCGGTAAGATATTGATTACGTTTTGAAAACAATGAACAGGTAATAATAACAAAAAACCTTGATTATCCTAATCAACTCCCACACACTCGCAAGTATACGAGGTGAGTTTGTATATAGGATGAGTAATGATCGTTCCCACGAGGACTATTGGAACAATTACAAGGTTCACGAGTCTATTTACTAGTTAGACAAAATAATTAAGGGTTTTTGACTAAGTTTAAACTAAATTTAATCGCAAGAAATTAAAATAAAGATAAGAATGTAAAATTCTAACTCTACAGAAAGCAAATAAAGATAATTAACTAAAAACCATAATTTAATCTATCCTACTTTCAAGAATTTAATTAAGAACTAAAATTTAAATTAATCTACTCTATGAAAGCGATTAAAGACAATAAAATAAAACCCTAATGACTAAACTTGTGGAAGCAATTCAAAAGTTAAAAGCAATAAGAATGAAAATTAAATTGCATAAAATTAAATGAAACTCAGTAATTGAAGAAAGAACGAATGTTGAAGAGATCTAGATCATCAAGTCTTGAATTCTTGTGTGTGAACAATTGAAACTCTACCCTACTGCTAAACTATTGCTCTACTATTGAAAAAACCTAAAAACTAATGTTGGTTGACGATGATCGATAATTTCCTCCCTTTCTCCTTATGTATTTATAGCTATTTTTAGGGTTTTGTGTCTCCGAGATGATAAGTACATGCTTTTCCACATAACTGGGCCCCGGGGAGAACTTTCTTGCAAAATAAGTCACAAAACATGAGCTACCCGTCGACCCGCGGTTGGGCGCAGTTTCCAGTGAGCAACAACTTCCTCACTGGACTTGGCACCTGGGTGCTGCAAAATTGCAGCGCCTGGACGCGAGTTCCTCTGAGTTCCTTCACTTCATCTTTGCTTTTCTCCACGATGCAGGCAGAAATTGGTAAACCTCAAAACCTAAATGTTGTAGACCGATGTCTTAGATTTCCAAAACATCTTTCATCACCTCAATTGGACCTTGGACATGTAGTCTAAAGTTATGCTCAATCTACCAAACGGTGTCAGAATCGCTCATCGCCGGTGCATATTTTCTAAATTTGCAATTTTGAACCAGATGCCTATATAATCTTGGAAAACTCAGAACACAAAAGTTATAGAAATCTTCTTAATATTTCCAAATCATTCAAAATCACATCAATGCAAGCTCGAACAAGGGAGTTATACCTGATCTTCCGAACCATGTCTGATTTGCACCACGCAAGTGAACGTTTTCCTCCAATATTGTGATCCATTTTAACTAATTCTTCGCTCAAACCCTGGAAAACTCAAAATAAACTATTTTATCTCATAATTACTCAATTATTACTCAAATTAAATTAAAACAGAGGTAAATGACACATACAATATACTACATTTACGAGTTTATCAGTAGGTTTCCTTTAATTTTGTTTTGCTCGGGACTAGCAAAATGCTAAGTTTGGGGGTGTGATAACTCTATTAAACTAGAGTTATTCTCTAGATTGGGGCATTTTTAGAGCGATCGCTTAAATCCCGAACTTTAGGTAGTTAATTGAAAGTTTAAGTTAATTTCTTTCATATATGTTTATATTTTTGTTCTTATTAAATATGATAAGTTTTTATGAAATATTTAGCTTAAATAATTGCTTAATTGCGTTAATATTGTTCAGGTTAAAAATCAGAGGTTGGAAGCCGGGATGGACAAAGCTCAGAGGACCGAATAGCAATTATTAAAGAATAGAAGGATTGCTGGGACAAGAGTCTAGTTCGCGATCTGGTGTTTCTCCATTTTGCGATTTGGACTCGAGAAAATCACTTTAATGTTTAGCGAGTGAAGATCGCGATCTCAACTCGAGAAATTGCTCTAAATGTATTAGAGTCGAGATCGCGACTCAAAATCTCCATATCACGATCTCGACTCGCTGCTGGTTAAGTTGTGCGGGTAATTTTGTACTTTTCTAGGAAAAAACTACTGGTTTTTGCCTTGTGTAATGTTATACTATTTAAACTATTTTAAAAAAAATTGTATTTGTAGTAAGTAGGATTAGAATTAGGAAGTTGTTAGGATAGATTACGATAGATTGAATCTCAAATCTTTTCTTTAATGAAAATTTCTCTTTAATTATTTTTGAGATCTAGTTTTCATTTCTTTGCAAGTTTAAATTTTGATTTGATAGTTGTAGTGGGCTTATCATTAGTTTCAAGTAGATATAATTTTTACTTTCTTTCTAGTTTAATTTAGTAGAAATCTCTTTGCTTGCAATCTAGGTTTTCATAGAAAAATGAAGGTTCTTGCTTATTTCATGCTTTCTAGTTAAAAATCCTTAATTCCTTGCATTAATTTCTAGTTAATCTTTAGTGGGCTTTCTTTATTTTTATAAAAATCCAAAAAATATTTTGATTTTAAGTTTAACTCTTTTAATTTCTAGTTTAGAATTGATAATTTCTAACATTTCAATGTCATGTTATAGTGTTTTTATTGGGTTAATTTACTTGCTCTTTAATTATAGTTCTATTTTATTTACTTTAGATCTTAGAATTAAGTGCTTTCTTTACTTGCTTTTACTAGAATATACTAAGTAGTTTCTCAATTTCATAATTATTTAGTTCACTTATTTGCTTTGGTAGATAATCTAGCTTAAATTTAGGTTTTAATAGCTTGCATTGAATTATGATTTTGAGCAGAGTAATTTTACCATCCATTGATTGATATTGCTTAACTATACAAATACCCGTAAAACTTGGTAATTGATTTCCAACAATCCTTGTGGGAATGATACGCACTCATCCTATACTACTACCTACTTTGTGTAGTTGCGGAAGAGAGGTAGAGTGTAGTGATTTTGTGCGGTTTCTTGTTACTTGTTTTCTTTAAATTGATTTCTACCTAAGGACTAGACACCCAACACCACCCTTGCACTATTGCTCTTTAGCTACCACCCCCTATCGGACACCCCCCATCCCCATGTCTGATCATTCCCTATCCCTCTTCCTTTTCCCCTCTGATTTTTCTCTTTAAGCCATGAACTGAACCCTACCTCGCCCATTTGAACTCCCCAATCCCAAATCTAATCTCCCATCCCTCGATCTGACCCCTACCTTTAATTTACTCATCCCAGCCCTAGATCTAACCCCCTACCTTTAATTTGTCTAGCCATGATGGTGGTGTGAATAGTGACCATAAATATGAGAAAAATTTTAAGGATGGATAATTGCATTGAAAGGTAAATGAGGAACTCTTATTTTTTGAGAATTTTACCCCTTAAAAAATCTGAAAAGTCAAGTGGTTGACCAAACGGATCATTTAACGGATAAAATAGACGAAGTGACTTCAAAAACGTATTTTAGAAGATGGGTGACCATTTAGGCCAACAAAATAGTTTAGTGACCAATTTGACAACTAAAGCATAGTTTAGTAACCAAATAGGATGTTTGCTCTAAATTAAACTAACAATTAAAGAGTAAAAATGCTGAAAATTCAAGATAGAACTAAACTTACTAGGAGCATAAACTAAAAGCAAACTAAGGTAACCACTACACTATCTACTAGTGATATGTATTTTGGTACACTAAGTAGCCCTATATACCAATTTCATAGCTATTACAAAATTGGTTAATTTCCTATTTGAAAAATACTTTTGGATCGCGTTATCAAAATTTTTTTCTTTAAATTAGATATTGCGGTCCGAATCTTGCTTGAACTAAGCAATTTAGACACTCAGGACTGTGGTATGGAAATATCTTTTTTGAGTTTGATACCACGTTTCGCACCATGTGTAGCCTTCGACTTTGTCTTGAAATCTTCTGTTTTTGTAACTTGGTCCTTGACTTCTTAGTTTCCAAACTTGTGCCGATTTGCAAATTTGACCTATCATAATACACCAAAACTTAATAAATAATACTATATATAAAAAATAGCATAAAATTCATATTTAAAGTCTAATAATACTCTAATACATCTAAGAATACTAATTAGTATCAAATTAAAGAAAAAAACACAAAGAAACACTTAAATTGGGATAACACTATCAAAACACTATTGACTTTAGAGGCAAATAACTCTATTTACTAGAGTTATGAAATTATTACATCCCCACCTACAAACAAAATAAAATAAGGAACACATAAATAAGAAACAAATAACACCAAAAAAAAAAAAAGACTTTATACAAAACACAATAGTAGTAACAATCAATGACAAAGTAAAGGAATAAAAGAACCACTCATGATCATAGAACAATTTGGTCAAAGATTCCATATCAATATGAAAATACCAACACTCAGACCACTCAACAAAGAACAACGCAATGACAAAACTTCACCATAAAGACTCACTCAGTAACTTTATCTGGGCAAAGACTATAGTGCTTACAAGGCTTAACAAGTGACACAATATGATGACCTACAACCTTGGTTTTGATGATGATAAATGTAATCTAACAATCTTAACTTGAGTTGTGCAGGAATTCTAGTTTATTTGTTCTTACTAGAGTTCTTGGATGAAGTACATCATCCGAACAACACTATGTTTCTCGGATGCACAAGCTTATCCGAACAATATTGGATTTCCACGGATGCAATTCACCATCCGAACGCTCAGGCAGAAAGCAAGATTTTGCAGTACCTACAACCTTATGCACAAGCTCGTGCGAACAAATTTTTTCGGACGCAATTCACCATCTGAAAGGTCAAGAAAAGGGAAGATTTTGAGGCACCTGCAATGGATGCATCTAACTGTCCAAAGTACATCCTTTCGAACGAGGATAAATGTCCAAAAGAAAAGCATTCCTAGTTAAGCACCAAACCTTTCGAACGCACTGCACCGTCTGATGACTGAACTCATCAACATACCCAGTTCGGACAAAGAAACAGACGCTATCTCTGTCGTCCGAAGGGCATCCTCAACTCCTTGATATTTCAGATCAGACAATTGATCGGACGCTCAATAATAACCTCGGACGGCTGAAAATCATAGCGGCTAGTTTTTTTAGCATTTATTATTTAGCCATTAGGTGGGGATTGGGAGATAATTTATTGCAATTATAAATGCCAACCCTTCTGTATTATATTTTTATCAACTTACATTACTTCATTGAATACAAGCAAATAGAAAGGCAATTTGAGTACAAATTAGCTCTTTAGTAATATTGTATTAGTGTGTTCTTAAGAGTTCTATTAAAAAATATTCAGTGGAGTGATAATCTTGTACAAAAATGAGGTTTGGTGTAAAATCCTTGGCACAACTAAAGAGAAGTAGTGTGAGCAAGGGTGATCCTACTTTGTGTACACTTGAAGATTATTGGCTCCCCAAATTTGAAGAAGCATCTTAGTGGATTACTACTCCAAGCTAACTCGCTTGGTTGTGCTGTTAGTTAAATCACTCTCTTAATTTATTCCATTCATTTTATACTTAATTGTTTATATTTTTATCATCTTATTTGTCAAGTTCAAGAAATTTGAATTGAGCATCATTTGAAATTTAATTTTAAGAAACCTAATTCATCTGCCCTCTAAGGTTGCTTTGGGACCAATAATTGGTATCAGAGCGTTGGTCCCTTTATTTTGGTTAAATTGCATTTGAGTAAAAATCCCTTCGATGACAACCAATAATACTTTATTCTTTGAAGGTCTGTAGATGTCACTAAGAGACCTATGTTTAATGGGGTAAACTTTGTTAGTTGGAAAGATAGAATGAAAATCTTTTTGCAATCTGTTGATACTGACTTGTGGTATATGGTAAATGAAGGTCTTTTCGAATCTACCATTGTTGATGATCATACAAATAGAAGAAGAGAAAATGTTAGGGATGAGCTCACTGCACAAGACAAGGCAAATTTGACCTTAAATGCCAAATCTATGAATGTACTATACAATGCCTTGGATGCTAATGAATCAACTCGTGTCAAAGGATGCGTTTCGGCCAAAGAAATCTAGGACAAATTGAAGGAAATTCATGAAGAAAGCAATGATATTAGAGAACCAAAGAAATCTCTACTTGTTTCTAAGTATGAATCCTTCAAGATGGAGCCACACGAAAACATTGATAAAATGTATTTTAGATTCAATGATATCATCAAGGATCTTGAGCCCGTGGGAAATGAATGGTGGTCCTCTACTTTTTGGGTGAGAAGATACAAAAATCTTGAATGCTTTCTCCAAAGAATGGAAGGCTAAGTCTATTGTTATAGAGGAAGCAAAGAACTTGAATGCCATACCCATTGAGTCATTAATAAATTCTCTCACTTCATATGAATCGAAGCTCAAAGCCAAAGTGGTGGATGATGAAGAAGCAAAGACCAAAAAGAAGCATAGCCTTGAAGACCTGTCAA
Organism: Cinchona pubescens; assembly: GCA_025175665.1. NCBI lineage: Eukaryota > Viridiplantae > Streptophyta > Magnoliopsida > Gentianales > Rubiaceae > Cinchona > Cinchona pubescens. The sequence goes on from JANKKI010000132.1 coordinate 243,266, forward strand.
GAAGAAGATGAAAATCTTGATGAAGGTGATCTTGCACTCATCACCCAAGGAACGGAGAATGAGAAAAGGAGGAGCAAGCAACTCAAATAACTTCAAAGGGAAGACCAAGCTTGAAATGAAGAAGCGAAATGAAAAATGCTTTGAATGTGGTCAACCCGGACACTTTGCAAATGAGTATCCCTCCAAGAAGAAGAAATAAGGAAGGAAACCTCGCTTCAATAACTTTCAAATCACTTGGGATGATTGCAACTCCGAATGAGAAGTTGAAGAAGAGATGGAATCGGCACAGAAGTTAAGAATGGCCTTTATGGCCATTGGTGATGATGAGGTAACTTCTACTTATGATTCTAATGATGATAATGATCTTGAAGCCATCATTTTAAAATTGCAGATAACTTAAAGGAATCATATGCTAGAAATAAGGAGTTAGTGAAAAAATCAAATGCTTTATTGAATGCTAACTCTAAACTTGTGAATGAAAACAATAGGCTATCACAAGAAAACGCTGTGTTGAAGAAAAGAATGCTTGTGAAAACAAGGATCAAGGAAGAACAAGCCTCGTTGAAGAAAAGATTTGATAACTTGAATGTTCTCTTGCATAGAAAAAAGGAAAATATTGTTGATATGAAAAAGAATAGAAATGTATTGATCAACAAGAACTTTGTCACTTTTAGAAGGGGTGATTTATGTTTTGTAAAATTGGAATCTTCTCTATATGGAAATAAGAATATTATTTGCAACTATTGCCAACAATATGGACATGTGAAAAATAATTGCTTGGTCAAGAGAAATGAAAAACCTTGGAATGAATACGGTATGTATTTGTTTCCATTTTACTAACTCTTATGGACCCAAGAAAATGTGGATACGAAAAGTTATCACTTAGTTTCTTGTGTAGGTAATGAATATCACCAAAAATGCCAAATGGTTCATAGATAGTAGGTGCTCAAGGCATATGACGGGTAATGCATCTCTCTTCGCCAAACTCGTATCCAAAAATAGTGGAAAGATGACTTTCGGGGATAACATGAAATCAAAATCAATCGGCTTTGTTGATGTTGTTAAAATGGTGAGACTTTAATTAAAAATGTGCTCCTAGTTGACAATTTAAATTACAATACTAGTTGACAATTTAAATTACAATCTCTTAAGTGTGAGCCAACTTTGTGATAAAAATCTATATGTATTCTTTACCAAGCATGAATGTTTAATTCTTGATTAGACTTTTTATGTTTTATTTAAAGGCTTTAGACACAATGATGTTTATGTGATTTATTTTGACAACCTTGGTAATAGCAATGTAAAATTGTCTAACCGCCTCCATAGATGATTTTGGCTTTGGCATAGAAGGTTTTGTCATTTCAACATGGATTTAATTGAAAATCTTGCTAAAAAGGAGTTGCTAAGAGGTTTGCCAAAACTAAAGTTTGTTAAAAAAAAAATTTGTAATGCATGCCAATTTGGTAAACAAGTCAAAATTTCATTTAAACCAAAAAATTATGTGTCTACTTCTCAACCTTTAGAATTGTTGCATATGGACTTGTTTGGTCCAACTCAACATACTAGTCTTGGTGGTAGTAAATATGCTTTTGTAATTGTTGATGACTATTCTAGGTATACTTGGGTACTATTTCTTACTCACAAAAATGAAGCCTTTGAAAATTTTGAAAAATTGTTTTCCAAAATACAAAATTTATTGAATTTAAAAATTGTTCGTTTGAGAAGTAATAGTGGAGCCGATTTAAATTTGGAGGTTTTCTCGAATTTTGTGATCACAACAGTATTTCACATGAAGTTTTGGTTGTTAGACACTTATAGTACCTCAACAAAATGTGTTGTTGAAAGAAAAAATAAAACACTTCAAGAGGTCACTAGAACCATGATTAGTGAGTGTGATTTACCAAAATATTTTTAGGCTGAAGTCGTTAACACGGCTTGTTATGTTATGAATCAAGTTCTTTTGAGACCAATTTTAAACAAAATATCTTATGAACTCTTGTTTCGCAAAAAACCTATTGTGAGTTATTTCAAAGTCTTTGATTGTAAATGCTTTATTTAAAAAATCAAATAAAATCTTGGAAAATTTGACAAGAAATCAGATGAACGAATTTTCTTAATATATTCTAGTGAAAAGAAAGCATACCGAGTATACAATAGAAGAATTGTTTTAACTGAAGAAGTTGTGCATGTTACGTTTGATGAGGCTAATGATATTATTTCAAAGAATATTTGTGAAGATGAAGATGTAGGTATAAAAAAGAAACTTGAGAAGCTCACCATATATAAAGAACATCAAGAGATGAAGACAAGCAATGACGACGACACTACATCACTTGGATGAAGAAGGAGAAAATAATGAAGATTCTCCAAAAGATCTTCCAAAAGCATGGAGATTTGTCTCAAGTCACCCTCAAGAGTTGATCATAGGTGATCCATCCGATGGGGTAAAAACTCGTTCTCATAAACCTTTGAATAATAATTGTGCTTTACTTTCTGACATTGAACCTAAAAGTATGGATGATGCATTGAATGACGAATCTTGGGTTTTTTCTATGCAAGAGGAACTTAGTCAATTTGAGAAAAACAATGTGTGGATCTTGGTTGAAAGACCCTCAACTCATCCCGTGATAGGTACAAAATAGGTCTTTAGAAACAAATTAAATGATAAAGGTGAGATTATTAGAAATAAAGCTAGGCTTGTTGCAAAGGGGTATGCCCAAGAAGAACGGATTGACTTTGATGAAACCTTTGCACCCGTTGCTCGTTTAGAATCTATTCGTATGTTTCTTGCATATGCATGCTTTAACAATTCCAAATTATTTCAAATGGACAACATCAAAAGTGCATTTTTAAATGGCTTCATTGATCAACAAGTTTTTGTTGAACAACCCAATCGTTTTGAAAATAAATATTTTCCAAATCATGTTTTCAAACTTTCAAAAGCTTTATATGGTTTGAAACAATCTCCTAGAGCTTGGTATGAAAGGTTAAGTGGTTTTTTGATTGAAAATTATTTTCAAAGAGGTGTTGTTGGTACCACTCTCTTCACCAAAACTAATCTTAATGGTTTATTGATTGTTCAAATATATGTTGATGATATTATTTTTGGAGCAACGAACGAAAGTTCGTGCAAGGAATTCTTGTGCTTAATACAAAAGGATTTTAATTGAGTATGATGGGAGAATTACAATTCTTACTTGGACTTCAAGTTCACCAAATAAAAGAAGGAATGTTCATTACACAAATCAAGTTCACAAAGGAGCTACTCAAGTGCTTTGGGATGGAAGATTGGAAACTAGTCGGAACACCAATGTATACTTCAACCAAACTTGACAAACTGATGATGAAGGTAATAGTGTTGATGAAAAAAACTATAGAGGTATGATCGGAAGCCTACTTTATTTGACAAATGGTAGACCAAATATTTTGTTTGCTATTTGTCTGTGTGCTGGGTGTCATGGTTTAGCAAGAAGCAAAATTCTATTTCCCTATATATGGCAGAAGCCGAATATATTACTGCTGGAAATTGTTGTACTCAACTTATATGGATGAAGCATACTTTAAAAGATTTTGGTGCTATTTTTGATTTTGTGCCTATAAGATGCGATAATACTAGTGCAATTAATCTCACTAAAAATCCTGTCTTGCATTCTGGAACCAAACACATTGATGCAAGCACATGCAAAAAGAATTTGTGTGTACAAAAGATCAACTAGTTGATATTTTTACTAAACCTTTGCATTTAGTTTTGAATTTCTTAGAACTCGTCTAAGAATTATGGATTTCAAAACTGTATGAATTATGCTTTCAGATGAAAATATGCGTCTTGCAGGTATCTGCTCTTTCGGACAAATATGAACTTCCGAACTATCTTCTATCTCGAACAAACATGAACGTCCGAACTCTTCTCTTTTACCTCGGACACTTGCAATCATTTGAACTTCCCCTCTCACTCTTCAAACTCTCTGGAAATTCTTATGGACAATTATCACCGTCCGACATACCTTCAGACGCATAGCATGGCGTATCGGCCGTCCGTTCATCTGCGATTGGACGTACGATTGGACGTATACCAATTGTTTGGACGTTCGAATGATTTTTCTCCTCATTTAAATTCCTTCATTTTTCCCTTATCAGACACACCCAACCCACCGAACCCTAGCTCTGGCAAATTTTGAGACTCACTTCCAATTGCTTCAATTCGTCCCTTCTCCTCTACAATTGCTAATGGAAATTCTCTTCCCAACTCATCACCCATCTCAATTAAACCTCATTTCACCATTATAACATCACATTCCCTAGAATTTCTCAAAAATCACTCATTCTTACTTTTTTTCTTCTCCACCTTCCTCCTCAAATCAAAATGATACAATCACGTGGAGGATCTTCAATGGCTACCAGAGGGAAGAAATCAAAAGGAAAAGCTCGGTGTAGGGTCAAACATCTTCAAATCGTCAATCCACTCCAAATCCCTCTCTGCCAAAATTCATTGATGCCAAGGCATCTGAGAGGTACACTTCCCTTCTTAGCAAATCCATTATCGTTCAACAACCTATTTCAGAGAGCTTATTTGATGAATTGAATTTACTTGTTATTAAGGCATGCTTTGTGTATCAAACCTGGGGCAATTTAGTTCACATGGATTTACCTTTCTATCATGATATGGTGTTGCAATTTACCACTTATCTTAGGAAGGGTTCGACTATTCAAACCTTAGTCTCTCATGTCAATAATATGAATCTTGAGATTTCCTCTAATGTCATCAATTCAATTTTTGAGTATGAAGTTGTTTCTCTTGATGAAATTTCCTACTTTTTCTCCTTGGACAAATGGCTTGCTATAGATACTTGTTTTGATATAGAAGAGGTCAAATGAATTTTTAGTATCAAGTTTTTCTAGGCTTCGAAAGCCAAAACTGCATTCCTTAGTCCTGAACTCAACATTTTATACTCTTTCGTCGCTAATTTCCTATTGCCTACTGATGGGCATCGCACTGAGCCAGGAAAAAATTGTACTTATTTTATTGTCTCTATAAAGGCATCAAACTTGATTTTGGTTATCTATTTTTTTCTTTATGGGAGCTCTTTTTAATTGATACTCGTAGGAACATTCCTTTCGGAAAATTCCTAACCAAAGTTTTAGATCACTTTGACATCCCATTTTCTGGCAAAAAACAATACCCTCCTTATTTCAACAAATCTTATATTAAACAAAAAGGTTTGCGCTTTTTTAATGACCAATGGTTTACAAAGTCTGCTTATGAATTTGAAAAATCCAAAACACTAGCTTCCACTTCCGGTCTTGCATTACCTCACTCTTCTCCTCCTCAATCCTTCACTTGCTCATGCAAGTAGTCTTGAACACACCTCTACTATCCCATGACCCCTACATTTCATCTTCAAAATCCTCACTTTTCGGTGTACGCTTGTTAGCTATCTGAGCAATCAAATGAACTCATTTCAACACCGCACCTTTCAGAAGCTAAAAAGGCTTGAAACAAGACAAACTATCCTTCAAGAAGCGCTAAGTCTAGGAATATCTACCTCAGCTCAGGTTCAATTTGCCAATTTGCAGTCCCAGTACATTCTCAAGTCCTCCTCTGACAGTAATGACAACGACAATGAAGATGGTGATCATTCCAATCCTGAGGTTCCAGTTGGTGCAACCAATCCGGACAAATCCACTGCTCCTGGCATTGATGATGATGATGAAGATGTTGAAGACACATTCAACTACATTATGCAACACGTGATCCTCAATACTTGACTGAACAAGACAGTGAAGCTACGGAGGATGATGCACTGGCCAAAAATCGCAAATGTGAGAGATGCTCCAAAATGAAGAATGACTTAGCTTCCACGCCTTAATGTTTCTCTTTAATTCCTTGTGATTGTTGTAGTAAGACATTTGTTGCACGTGGTTGTAGTTGACTACTCACTGTTCTCGTTATGATTATTCCCTTGGTTGTAGTTGACTATTTTATGCACTTGGTTGTGATTATTCACTGCTCTGGCCTTTTGTTTTATGATTTTTTTATTTTTATTTTTGTTTTTTTGTTGCCTGTGTAAGGGGGATCATCCTCTTAGGAGGAGCATGTTTTACTTTGATGATGCCAAAAGGGGAAGAAAGATAGCTATTTTTGAGTGTTAATTGTGTGATTATGGTTGTTGGATTTTATTTGATTTGAGTTGATTTGCCTCGTGATTTTTCATCATCAAAAAGGGGGAGATTGATGACCTACAACCTTGATTTTGGTGATGACAAAGTAATCTAACAATCTTAATTTGAGCTGTGCAAGAATTCTAGTTTATTTGTTCTTAGCAGAGTTGTCGGACAAAGTACATCGTCCGAATAGCACTATGTTTCTCGGACGTACAATGCACGCAATTAACCGTCCGAATGATTAGGCAGAAAGCAAGATTTTGGAGTACCTATAATAGACGCACAAACTCGTTCGAACAAATTTGTCTCGGACGCAATTCACCGTCCGAAAGGTCAGGCAAAGGGAAGATTTCAAAGCACCTGCAATGGACGCATCTAACTGTCTGAAGTACGTCCTTTCGAACGAGGCTAACTGTCCAAAAGAAAAACATTCTTGGTCATGTACCAAACCTTTCAGACACACTACACCGTCCGATGACTGAACTGATCAACATACCCAGTTCAAATGAAGAAACGGATGTTGTCTCGGTCGTCTGAACGGCATCTTTAACTTCTTGATATTTCATATTGAATGATTGATCGAACGCTCAATAATAACCTCAAACGTCCGACGCTCAATAATAATCTCGGACGTCCGAAACCCATAACGGTTAGTTTTTTTGGAATTTATTATTTAGCTGTTAGGAGGTGGTTTAGAGCTGATTTATTGCACCTATAAATGCCAATTATTCCGTATTATATTTTTATCAACTTACACATTGAATACAAGCAAATACAAATTAGCTCTTTAGTGATATTGTATTAGTGTGGTCTTAAGAGTGCTATTCAAAAATATTGAGTGGATTGACAATTTTGTACAAAAGTGAGGTTTGGTGTAAAATATTTGGCTCAACTAAAGAGAAGTAGAGTGAGCAAGGGTGATCCTACTTTGTGTACACTTGAAGATTATTGGCTTAACAAATTTGAAGGAGTATCTTAGTGGATTACTACTCCAAACTAGCTCGCTTGGATTTGCTATTTGTTTAATCACTCTCTTAATTTATTCCATTCATTTTATACTTAATTGTTTATATTTTTATCATCTTATTTGTCAAGTGCAAGAAATTTGAATTGAGCATCATTTGCAAATTAATTTTAAGAAACCTAATTCACTCCCTCTTGGGTTGCTTTGGGACCAACACAATAGTCGAAATAAGTGCTTCATCCCTTCTTCAATAATATAGTACTAGCTCAAATCAAGGATTATTTAGAACTTTCAAACTTATAACGTAAGGCTAAGATAATAAGTTATGATTAAATATGGATATACAAGTGACTTAAATCATCTTTGACACGCTTACCAATCATTAAACCATGGTCTTGTAGATCCCATAAGCACATTATTCAATTGTATGCACTTGAAGGCAATTACTAATCTTGTCTTTCAAAATTACACTTCTCTTGCACTTCATGTTTTTTTTCTTTTCTATCCTCTTGATTTTCTTTTGAGGACCATAATCATTTCACATTCTAACACCTCCCGCATTAAGGGAAAATCTTAGACAAAATTTGAAGTCATTTGACCTCTTGTACAATCAATAAAACAACCATCTCCCCATGTATAATATCCCTTCAAAACAAACATCATCATCATGGCATTGAAGAAATTCTAGAAAATCAACAATGTCTAAGGTAATTGGTGGAAAAAAAAGGATAATAAGTGGAAGGATTTAGGTTAAATAATATGGACTCAAACAAGAAAATCAAAGGCTAATAAGGCTTAAATGGGGAGTGCTAGTAGTAGCTTTTGCAATGTGACTGAGTTTAACAAAAAAATTATAAAAAAATAACTCTACCAATCATAGAACCTTCACCAACACACTCATATGTAGACGAGGTAGGATTGTACGTAGAGAGTGAGTATCATTTCTACGAGGATTGAGATGACAATTACTAGTCTTAATGAATCATGCTATTTAGGAAAATCAACTAGTCGTATGTCACAAACTGCAAGTTTTAACTAGGAGGCAATAATTTAAACACTAAATTAATGAACTATAGTAAGAAAGCAAGTAAATAGTTAATCTAAGAAAGCAAGTAAAGAATAACACTAAATACTACATTAAGAAGCATAATTGAAGTCATAATAAAGTAAGAATTTAATATAAAAAAGCATGTACAAATTGATCTAGAAAGCAAGTAAATTACTCTAAGAAAGCTAGTAAAATTTATTCTAGGAAATCAAGTAAATAATTAACACTAGTTGACTACTTTTAAGAAAACTTGATTAAAATATAAAAGTACTATAAACTAATTTTAACCAGGAAAGCACTAATTGCAATAGAAAAATTGAAAATCATCATTTTCACTAAATTAAGAACTTCTAGGAAATGGCTCGAAATCTAAAGTTAAGAGTAAGAATTTTTGGTTTAAAAAGAGATTTTAATGAGAGCCCACGACTTTCGCATGGATTTAAAGCAAGAAATTGAAGTTTAAAGTAGGAAGTAACTAAAACTAGCAAGAACAATAAGAACTTTTTAGGAAATCTATACTTTTACCCTACTTACATTGCAAGAATTCTAAATGGAAATCAAGTAAATATGATATTTTCTTAAAGCTAATAGAAAGCTCACTAAATTAAGCTAAAGATTCAAACTTACAAGAAAATCAAGAGCTGACCTGAAGATGAAATGAAAGAGAATTTTTAGTTAAAATGAAACTTGAAGGTTAAGAAATGTTTTTACTAAGTTAAAACTAGTATACTGTAAACTACTAAAAAGAAACTAACTACACTACTACTACGTGTATTGTGGTAGAGTACAAGCTTAGTTTTAAGAGGTGGTTTGAGTCTAAAGATAACCAAGCAAAATTTACAAATTCATCTCACATGTCCATACCGCAGTATTGCATTTAGTACATGAATTGATACCGCGGTATCAATCTCAAATAAGCCTTCCAAATTATCATCGATACCTCATATCATTTCCTATACAAATAATGATACCACAGTGTGGAGCCTAATTTACCACATCTTGAATTTCTTCTTTTTGTCCTTTTTGCTCGAATCTTCTAATTCTTTAAACTCAGTACCTTTTAATCAAAACTTGCAAAATACCAATAAACTTAATAAGTAAAAAATTATGCTAAAATAATAGTAATATCATGATATTTACAAAAATGCAAAGAAAATACTAAATGCAATGAAACTAAACAAAAACACATAAATCAACTCTAAAATTGGAGAAATACCAACAAAATGATAGAATAGTTCTTCAAGCAAGCAAAATAACTCTAGTTTCCTAGAGTTGTTACACCCCCAAATTTAGCGTTTTGCTAGTCCCAAGCAAAATAAGAAAGAAAAAGAACATAACTAAACATTTAAACAAGAAATACACCACTAATGAAATTAAAATATTGAACTCTAGTGCATTAATCAAAAGTAAAAATGGAGTGTTAAACATTACTTTTACTAATGAAGTGTTTAAGAAATCCCAATTCAAATACAAAGTGAGCCAGAATAAACAAGTTAATTTTCTCAAAAATTTGCTTCAAGTACAGAAAATCCTTGAGACTTGTTTTGAGAAGCCCAATGAGATGTAAATGAACATTTAAGGATATTTGTTGGGACCACAAGATCTAACTAAGCACACCAACCGAAGTAATTGTTTACCCCGACTTTCAAATCTCTAATAGCCTATATGATGGATCATTAGGACTTTAAAAGCTTGTAATATAGGCTAAAGTAATAAGGTAGGATAAATTTGGATAAGAGTGACTTCAAATAACCTTTGTCATTCCAATACAAAATCTTAGACCACCATTCCAATCATACAAGTCTCAAAATTCAACATGAGTTAACCAGCCAACACTTGAAAGATAGAAATATTATTTCTTACTAAATTCACTTGTCAAGGTAAAATAAACCTTCTTTATTCAATAAGAACATAAGATTTGCACTTTCTAATTTGTTTAAAGATGAAATGAAAGAACAATAACATAACAAAACAAAAACAAAAAGGGAAATATAAACAATATTAAACTCTAGACTTCATTCTCCATCAAGTACAGAAAATCTTTCCTTCAAACCATCAAGAAAATCCTTAACTATTACATTGGAGAACTAAGATCGATTCCCCAATGACTAAGATGATTGAATGAAGAAAGGGTAAATAAACAAAGAGGAATGGCCAAGTTATGTGGTTGACAAAGAATTAAGGCTATAAGAATCAATGGGGACACTAGGCATAACATTAATTTAAGGTAGGCTTTTTTGACTCTAATTTGTCGAAGAAAATGAATAGATCATTTCCATAATCTGGCTAATTAACTAAACGGGGAAGTCATACTACCACAAACAACGTACAATGCCAAACCTCACAAAACCCACAAAAAATCTGAAAATGCAAGTCCATGCATTATGACCAAACGATACTTAATTCATTTCTTTCTATGCTCAGAATCAATTTCCAAAAATTTTGAAATGTTTGAACCATATCAACAATCAATTGAACATGGCATTAGATAAATACTTATGGAAAAGCAAAGTTTGAGATAAAAACTACTTAAGAAAACCATTTTATAAAGTAGTTGAAAACATTGTTGAGTTTCAAGTGTTAAATTCCATTTTTTTACATGAATTTCTACCTATGTTCAACATTCAATTTTAACATTTTCAAACAACAAGTAATAAAACCATTCCCAACGAACAATAAATAACACCCGAAACTTGTCATTTTATTCAAATGATGAGTAGAAGTCATTCTACCACTCTCCCATTATCATGATTATAATTATTTAAAGCATAGAAAACATAATTAAAGAGTAAATTCCTACCAAATCAGCTTTAGGACTTACTCAAAACTAAGTAACCGACATAAACATCAATAAACCATGGCATGAATAACTAAAACCAGGTAACCATTATGATAAGTTCATCTAAAGTCAACAAATCATTCAAGCACAAATATAAAATCTACTTGGCCTCAGCTAATTTATTTTAAGAAAAGTAACTAAATAGTAATATCCACAAAGTGTGAAGAAAGCATAATATATAAGTACTAAGAAATGCTAAGGAAATAAAAGTGAAAATGTTTCTTCCAAATCTGAAGGCTCATAAACTAATGAGGGAATTGGGAATTCAAAGATGTAAGGATAAGGCTTTTCTCCAAGCTTGGAAAGAATCAAGCTCTATCGTTGGATTCATTGAGCTTTTCAATGACTAACTCATTGTCATCATCTGCTCCACGATGTTGGCTTTCTTCAAAATCTTTCTCGTGAACACCTCCAATTTCATCCATTATTGCTCAGTTCCTCCTATCGATCCTCATTGTGATCCTTGAGTTGACCCCTCAGGTAGTGAGTAAAAGTGTTGACCTTAGGGAACTCCAAAACACCAAGTAGGTGGTGGCGGTGGATGAATCCATGAGTTCACTATGAAAAGTTGAGCATTTTGCGCCATCAATGCCATATTAAGGTGGATTAGTGTTTGACTATAGGTCCAATAACCACACAATTCATTTCTTCCTTCTTCATTTTGTGGAGCGTTAAATACATTGCCACGTTGCAAAAAGAAGGCTTACGTGGAGTTGATTGAAGTGGTGGTTCGATGGCTCTCTACTGATTATCGAACTTATGAACTGTGTTATGGACATAATCCTTGTTGACTCGGCCTCTCTCAAATGTTTAGGGCTTTCTGGGAATCACTAGGCATCCTACATCAACATGTAAGAGTAAAATGAATTTTGATAAATAAAAGGTAGGACAATTTTATAATCCATTAGCCATGAACCCTTGCTGAATCAACCATCCCAATATTAATTTGCATGCCCTCTAGAATGGCATAGACTATAAAGGCCTTATACTTTTGTACAACACCACTGCACTTGATTCCCAAATTTTGCAACTCACAAAGTAAAACCATATTTTGGCTAACAATCTAAGACCTTCACAAGGAAGTCTCAAATAAGCATCACTGACGGCATTCATAATCCAATTCACATCTCTCTCACACAACTGGTTCTTAATTGCCTCCATCTTTTTCTCTCCCCTAATGAACTCTCTAGAGTCATGGTTGGAAACATTTGGCAAGCTATAAAAGGCACTGATCTTCTCGGCAGAAAAGCTTACCAATTTTTCCTGGACTCTACACTTGTCATTTACCAAATCAAAAAGATTACAGTGAAATTCTTTAACTAGGTTAATGTAGCCCAATTTCATCTTTTGATTAAAACATTCCCAATGCCCTCAATTCAATTGAGGTTCTAGTTCCAGTCTAAGATACTTATATGTGTCCAATTCTTTGTCAAATCTGAAATGCCGTCTTCCTAATTATATCATGCTTTTGATGCGCTTCAAAGATCTCTTTGGCTTCATATCACAAATAACAATTCTTCATTAAGTTCAAGGCACCTCACTCAGCCTTTCATCCACTTTCCTCTTTTTACCTGAAGTAGAAGCATCACCTCTTCGCCTACCTCTTCTCTTAAAAATACCTCTCGGCATGATTATTAATCACAGTTCAAAATTTAACCAAGAAAATTCTCAATCAAATAACATTTCATAAAAGGACCAAGTCAAATCTTCAATAACCAAGGTTAGTTATTCAAGTAATTCACATACAATTTCAAAACCAAAATAATAAACCCACAAGAAATTCAACCCAATTTAATCAATAATATCACAAAGCCAATCTAAAATCACAATTCAAGAAAACTAAATCCCACAAAAGTCGTTGAAAATTGCACAATAATGTTCAAAATCAATCTCCAATTACCCAAAAAATAATTCTAGAACAAGAAGACTTACGAGCTTGAGCACAATTGGAAAATTGTTTACCCAAAAGTTTCGAAGTAGAATCCCCTTCAAAAGCCTTGAAATTCTTCTTGGAATCTTGAGAAAAACCCCTCTGTTTGCTAATTTGATGGTTGGATTTGAAGATTATAAGGTTTGTTGGGTTTGATTATGATGGGTAATGGAAGTTTTAGGAAAAGGAAAGGAGATCTGGAAGAGAGAAAAAGAAGAAGAAGAAGGAGGGAGGCTAGGGTTTGTGTTTTGGATTACGGATGAAATAAGGGTAAGAACCGAATTTATTACCCTTTTCCTATATCAATATCGCAGTATGTGGTTAAAATTTGTTTTGGGAAAGTTTACGATATTGTGATATCAAAAATTAATACCACAATTTGGAGTTGGGTTGAAAACCACCTTTACGGAAGTTCACATCGATACCGTAGTATGGATAATCGATATCGTTGTACAGTCTAATATGTTTTGGCTTGATACTGTGGTACGAATAATCAATACTTCAATATGGGTTGAACTTCAGCAAACCCCGTTTTTCAACATTTAGCCAAATTTTTAGCTTCTTTTCAGCTTCACCCTGTACTTCATCGACACCTACAAACATGAAAAACATGAGTATTAGTGTTATATTTTCACTCATTTACTTAACAAAACTTATTAGTAACATAGTTAAACAATTTAAAACCAAATTAACCAACTTAAACTTAAGCATAAATCAACATAAAACTAAACCATAAATAAGAAAAAAATATTAAAATAAAGCTTGGGGTGCCTCCCAAGAGTGCTTTGTTTATCATTAATAGCTTGACTATGGCCATGGAGTGATCCAATGGTGGTGAAATGAATAGTTTTCCATTCTTTCTCTATTGTTCCTCCATAGAAAAGCTTCAAGTGGTACACATTCACTTTGACTTTGATTTTTTCCTATCAACTCCACCACCCCATATGGGGATACTTGTACTACTTCAAATGGACCACTCCACCTTGATTTTAGCTTACTCGGAAATATTTTAAGTCGAGAGTTGTATAGTAACAAAAATTATCCTAAATTTCCAGATTTTAACTCATTTCTCAAAATATGTCATGCCATGCTTTTGTCCTTTTCTTGTATAGCCTAGAATTCTCATAAGCTTCTCTTTGGAACTCATCAAGTTCATTGATATCCAAGAGCCCCTTTTCACTAGCATCTTTCCTATCAAAGTAGAGACCCCTGATTGCCCAATATGCCTTTTGCTCTAACTCAACTGAAAGAAGACAAGGTTTGCCATACACCATTCTATAAGGAGACATCCCTATGGGTGTCTTGTAGGCGGTCCTATAATCCCATAGAGCATCATCTAACTTCTTTGACCAATCCTTTCTTAATGAATTCACGGTCTTCTCCAAAATTCTTTTCAATTCCCGGTTGCAAAATCTTTACTTAACCAGATGTTTGAGGATTGTATGCAAGGGAAATCTTGTGTCTCTCAAAAAGTAAATTCTTGAAATGAGCTCCTTCGTCACTTATTATGGCTTTAGGTACCCCAAATGTAGCAAAGATATTCAAATTCCTCACAAAATTTACAACTTAGCATCATTGATGAGTAATGCGACAGCTTCAACCTAGTTAGAAATGTAATCTACCACTACCAAGATATACTTGTTGTTTAGGAGCTTGGAAAAAGTCCCATGAAGTCGAACATTAAATACTTCACAAATGATTGAGCAGTATCTCATCTATCCTTGACAAGTTTCGTACTCTTTGACATTCATTGCATTATAAGACAAAATCCCTTGCATCTTTAAAGAGACTCAACCAAAAGAACCCTTGTTGCAAAACCTTGTCTACCGTTCTTCGAGATCCATGATGTCCTCTAACCGGCAATGAGCAACAATGATGAAGAATGTCCAACACTTCTTCTTTTGGTATGCACTTCCTAATGATTTGATCCTTGAACTACTAGTGGCCAAAGGGATCCTCCCGAAATAAGTATTTGACCTCAAAATGAACATTTTTCTGTGGTTTCCATCCATGGTTGAGGAAATCTCTTTGGCTACTAGATAGTTAACAATCAAGATGTGTTAGTAGACCATGGTATACACTTTTCAACCCTCACAAGCTATTTTTCTAGAAATATCTCTTTTATGGGTGAATCATCTTGGCTTCTTTTTATTGGACCTGCTATCCTTGAAAGGTGGTCGGCAATGGTGTTTTTATTCCTCTTTTTATTAACCACTTCACAATCGAACTTCTATAACAATAAAATTGATCTAATAAGTCTAGGTTTAGCATCACTTTTTGAAAGAAAATATTTCAAAGCCGAGTGATTGGTATGAACAATCGCTTTGATATGCCCTAAACTTATCAAAAACAAAGAGAATAGCAAGGAATTCTTTCTCGATAGGAGAATAATTCAATTGAGCCTCATTCAAGGTACGACTAGCATAGTAGACAACATGCAAGACTTTATCTATCTTTGGAACAAAACTGTTCTCATGGAATAATTACTTGCATCACACATCTATTCAAATGGTAATACCCAATTACGAGCGATTATGACCAGAACGGTGATCAAAGCATTCTTAGCAACCTATTAAAAGCATGTATGCAATTATCATCAAACAAAAATGGAGCATTCTTTTGTAATAAAGCACAAAGAGGTTTAGAAATACTAGAGAATTTCCTAATAAATCATCGGTAAAAACCGGCATGACGCAAAAAAACTCTTAACTCCCTTGACATTGCATAGGGGAGATAATTTCTCTTTTGTCTCAACCTTAGCCTTGTCCACTTCTATACCTTAGAAGAGACCTCGGGTCCTAGAACTATTCTTTTGTTCACCATGAAGTGACATATTTTCCAATTCAAAACAAGGTTAGTATCTTCATACTGTCGCACCCCCCCCCCCACAACCCGTGGTCTGGCCAGCACCTTTGGGACCAGCACCGTCGCCATGTGGTGCTCGTGAAATAGGTAATTAAATGCAAAAATCCTATTTACTATTTACAAACATAAATTACCTACTTATTATTACAAATTTAAATGAATCACCTATTTACTATTACATAACGGGGCTTTAAATGCGACTATGAATTGCTTATTAATGTACAAAAATAATCTAATGTAGGGAACACAGGATTGGAGGACACAGGATGTGAATTGGTGCGCTAGGACACAAAAATACACTAAATTTAAAGAGAAAATAAACCCTAGTCTATATACACTCTGGTCCACGTAATTCAAAAAAAAAAACATGAGTTCAGGAATCCTGTTGTAAAATGGTAAGGTTTGGGATAGATTTGAATTTCAAATCTATCCCCACTTTACCCGGCGTTGGACCGGTTGCATGATTTTATCGCGTTTCTCTTTTTAATTTTAGTATTCATTATTGCCGACTTTGTAGCGTACGAGTAATAAAATATGTACATATTAATGAGTAAAAGAAAATAAATGGTAAATAATAACATTGACAGGTAAATTTAGCCCGGGGTCCAAATTAAAGTCGCACACATTTAGCTTGTAGTGCCCTTTAACTCCCAAGGGGCAAAACCGTCGTTTGTCATGCACGCCAGAGTTTACTTCTAGCCTGATTTTATATTATTGATACAGTTATTAAGAAGAATATCATGGACTAAATTGAGTTTGATTCATTATTTAATGTCTAGTCGTAACTGTATCAAAATTTAAAATCAGGCTAGAAGTAAACTCTGTCGTGCATGACAAATCTAGATTTTATATCTGAGACTTAACAAACATAGAAAAATAAAGCACAAATCATCACAAAAGAAACTAATAGAAAAATATGTGCAAAATCAGAGCCTATTTACAATTTAATACTCATAAGGGCAAAACGGTAATTTCACAATCAAAGGGTAATTAAACATACTAAAATATCAAACAAAAATCAAATTAAAGCTTGGTGGTTATTGTCATTAAAAATGTAATTTAGAAGAAATTTTAAAAGAAAAAAATAGAAATATTAAAGAAAATTTCTTAAGGGCCTAAATGTAATTTAGAAAATTATTTGAGGGCTAAAATGCAAAATTTTGAAATTAGGAGGGTTAAAACGCAAATAAAAATTTTTAATACTTTTAAAATAAAAAAAAAATTTGTGTCCATTTGAATTATACTATACAACACTGTCGATCTCTATGTCTCTTATTTTTTTAAGATTGTATAAGAGTCATCGTTGACGTGGATAACATGGAGCCACGTCATCGACAACGTGGCGTCACGTCATCAATGACGTGGCAGCCCTGTGGACCTAAGGGGGAAAAACTAAAAACCTAAGACAAGCTTTTCTCTCTTTTTTTTAGGAATTGCCACGTCATCGTTGACGTGGATGGTCATCAATGGGCAGCCTGTGGACCCAAGGGGAAAAACTATTCAAGGAGATTCGAACCAGCCCCCATGGAGTATATACTTGCTTCTAACTCTATTTGGCCCATAGCCATTTTTGGGTTATGGTTCAAGATGATTTTATTTATACACTTGAAAGTTACATTCCCCCAACTTCTTCCTCTTCTTCCCCAACGGTAAACAACCATTTCAAATTCTTCCAACTCCATAACCACCCCAAAAGTGAAACCTTAACCCAAAAACTCTAAGAAAATAGCCATAAAATTCTAATTTTTACATAGATCATGAAGATAAATAACAATTAATTAACATAAACAACTACATAAACATAAATCAAAGGGTGAAAGTGGGCATATGAACCAAACACAAACTTGCATAAAACATCCACAAAATTTTCGTTCAAGTGCTTTAGAGACACTCCAAAAATATTCTAAAGCCAATAAAAACATTAATTTAAACATTATGAACTATAAAATTAAATTCGAAAATTAAGTCATAAATAATGTAAAAATAGTAAGATAACCATTTTGTCACCAAAACAATCGATTCAAAAGACCATTTAACTCAGCTCAACCTCAGGAATTTGGTGGAATTAGTTATATTTGGCTTGGAGTGCGTTTGAGCCGAATTTGCTTTCGGCTCCTCCAAGCTTTCGGTTGATGAACCGGCCTTCTTCCACCACGTCTTTCACCAACTATCTGAACGATTTTGCTTAAGCTTTACAAAGAGAAGTTGTATTCCCAGGTACCCTCTACAACTCTTCTTCTTTGAGTTTAGTGTAATTCCTTTTCGCTCGCTTTTGGAATGTTGGCTCAAAGTTGGCTGTCTGAAAAATTTTCCAGACTTAAAAAAAAATCTCTTTTTTTTCTGCAGATTTTCTTGGGCACCAGCCTTCTTCTACCACATTTTTGACCCTCCAAATGAACGATTTAGCTTGACCTTTACAAATAGAAGTTATAGTCCCAGGTATGTTATACAACTTTTGTTCTTTGAGTTTAGTCTAATTCCTCTTCGATCGCTTGGAATGTTGGCTCCAATTTGGCTATCTGGAAAATTTTCCATACTTCAAAAAAATTTCTCTTTTTTTTCTGCAGATTTTATTGGCCACCAACCTTCTTCTACCACGTTTTTTACCCTCCCAATGAATGATTTTTCTTGATCTTTACAAAGAGAAGTTGTAGTCCTAGGTACGCTCTACAACTTTTTTTTTTTGAGTTTTGTCTAATTCCTTGTCAATCGTTTGGAATTTTGGCTCAAAGTTGGCTGTTTGGAAGATTTTTAAACTTAGAAAAAATTTTCTTTCTTTTCTTCCTGGTAGAAATTTTCGTCCTTCCCTTTAGGCTGATTTTTTTTACTCTTTAAAGAGGTGGATTGAGTGTAAAAATGGTCAAAGACCATTCCTTGTCATGTTGGGAGTATGGAGCATCTGATATTTGGTGACAATGGGTGAAAAAATGCAGAAAAAAATGTAGCCAAAACAGCTTTGTCGAGCTAACTGTTCGGCGCGTGAACAATACGCGCGGTACTGTTCAGGCGCTTATTTTTATTTTTGATTTTTGTTTAATTCTAAAAGCTCAATAATATTAAAACTCATTCTTAAGAATGAAATGCATAAAAGACATAATAATTAAACACCGTAAGACCAATTAAGAAGATGTGTATAAGAGTAAATTGAAAGGGAATCAAACCTGTCAAGAAACTCTAGGCAAAGATTGTAGACACCGCATGACTGGATGATTCCAATCGTGCAACAAAATTTGCCACATGTCAACATTAAACTCATGAGGTCATGGAAGAGGAAATTCACCATCTTGACAAACACACCGGGGAGATTAGGTCTATCTATTCATCCAGAGTGAAACAGTCTTCATTGGGGGAAAGAAGTGAATAAAAAAGACGCCCAGTGAAACGAACCATAAGAGACATAAATGAAACTTGGAAACAAGAATGAAATCCCGATCTGGTGTTTATCGGGAGCGCAAGGACTTAGAATGAAACGTAGCTGTGAAAGACAAAGAAAACTAACTTGCCATAACATGCAAACGCCACTGGTGATGAAACTCAACAAACAATGTGAATTAAAAGCCCGACTTTGTACCATCAAGGTAAGGGTATGTAAACACAAATGAATACCCGGCTTTATGTCATCGGGGTAAAGACATGTAAATTAAAATGAAAACCCGACTTTGTGTCATCGAGGTGGTTTAACAAGAGTGAAATGAAAACCCGAACGGTGAGTTTGTCGGGTAATGCAAACTTGAAATGAAAGTCAAAATTTGTTTATCGGTTGATGCAGAAATGCAAACCTGAAATTCGTTTATCAGGTTAATAAAGATGGAAATGAGAACCCGAAATTCATTTATCAGGTAAAAATGCAAACCTAAAATTCGTTTATCTTAATGGAGATGGAAATGAGAACCCAAAATTCGTTTATCGGGTGATGCAGAAATGCAAATCTGAAATTCGTTTATCAGGTTATGAAAATGGAAATGAGAACCCAAAATTCGTGTATCGAGAGTGCAAATGCAAACTTGAAATTCGTTTATCAGGTTAACAGAGATGAAAAGCAATTGACACTAAATTCATTTAGTAACAGCCAGGTCAAGAATTTGGGTACCTGGCAAATTCGTTTATCATGTTATTGAAGATGGAATCTGAGAACCTGAAATTTGTTTATCGGGTGATGCAGAAACGCAAACCTGAAATTCGTTTATTAGGTTAATAGAATGGAAAGCCCAAAATTCGTTTATCGAGGATGACAAATGCAAACACTGAAGTTATTGAAACCCATCCTCGATAAACGAATTTTGGGTTTCCATTCTATTAACCTAAGAGACAGTTCATATCCTGATAATCGAATTTTAGCTTTGCTGATTTTTATTTATCAGGTTAGTGAAGATGGAAATGAGAACTGATGAAATTCGTTTTTCGGGTGATGCAGAAATGCAAACCTGAAATTCGTTTATCAGGTTAATGAAAATGGAAATGAGAACCCGAAATTCGTTTATCGAGTGAAAATGCAGAAATGTAAACCTGAAATTCGTTTATCAGGTTAATGAAAATGGGAATGAGAACCCAAAATTCGTTTATCGGGTAAAAATGCAAAGCTAAAATTCGTTTATCAGGATATGAAAATGGAAATGAGAACCTGAAATTCGTTTATCGGGAGTGCAAATGCAAACCTGAAATTCGTTTATAAACAGGTTAATGAAAATGGAAATGAGAACTCGAAATTCGTTTATCTGGAGGGTGAAAATGCAATAAGTATGATACATACACGGAGCCATGTCATTGGTCTTACCCATGAAATGAACATTAAAGGCAACTAGTAATTAACCCTAATCATGACTGGATTGTAAACTGGGACATTAAGCCTAAACGGTAAATCAATAAACGAATTTCAGGCTGTCTCTTGGGAACTCAGTCTACCATGGTCATAAGTGGCGATCACCTGTGAAAGGTTGATTGTTTCATTAGGGGTTGGCGTGAATCACCCCTTTCAAAATTCGAAGAAAGACCGTTGGGTATCAAGACAGCTCTCAGGATTAGTGTATCCCTTGTTATTTATGAAAGATATCCAATCAACAAAATTTGCCCCAGTGTCGTGGATTTTAGCATCCATTTTATTTTCATGTACCTGCAGGTACTCAAAATAATGCGATATCAAGCAGTCTCTTAACTCAAATTGGTCAGTGCCAAAACATACGAAATGTCAATCTTAACGAACATTTCTATAAGCAAGGTGACACATCTTCGCCTTTATGTGTGTATAAGAGACAGTATTCAAAGCATAAGAGACAGCATCGGGTCCAAATCAATTAAACAGATTGGTTTTCACATATTTGACAACTAAAACATCAACAACAAGAAGAACAACTACAAACAAACTAAATGGCAGCATGTGACTTTGATAGAAGTACATGAATAAAAATCGTTCCATCACCATATTAACACCGCTTTGACTTTCATTCCAAGTGATTTGGACCCGATCAGGCAATGCTTTGGATCCATCGGATACGTGCCTTTTAAAGGCCAATGACTGTGTTGAGAGAACGACATAGAGGCAACCAATAAGCCTAACCCGGTCAACAAATTTCAGTTGAACATTTCCCGGACTTGGACCCGAGAGAATTGGTCTTATGGTGTTTAATTATTATACTAAGAATGAGTTTTAATATTATTAAGTTTTTAGAATTAAAAAAATCAAAAAAATCAAAAAATCAAAATTCAGCGCCTGAACAGTAAAATTCAGCGCCTGAACAGTACCGCGCCTGTCTTCCAGTCATGCGGTTGAAACAAATTTGACTCTTTCTGGGTTTTAGATGAGGTATAAGAGACTTCTCCCTGGTGTGGGAGTAAACGGAAGACATCTGGCTAAGTAATCACCTTTTCCAATGCATGCGAACTGTAGTTTTCAAACTTTTTCGGCATCAGTAAGGCTGCCTTCCCTGTAATTGGGAAAGACATGTTAACATCAACTGTCGAGACCGCACAAACTGCTCCCTTTAAGCTTATGTAGAATTTAGGATAGTTAGGGTCAAAACGGGTTAAGTCGTGTGATTGGTAAAGATTGGGATTATCTTAACAAAAACTTGCCCCAGTTTAAGATAGGTGTTTTGGTTGGAAAGAACATAGCTACAAGGGATGGAAGAGTGGGTTTGTGATCTGAGGAAAACTGGTTATGTCCATTATCTTATAGAATTGCCCCAGTTTTGGGCTGAGAGTCTTACTTGAAGGCAACCGACTGAACTGGGGAAATAGATTTGAAAAAAATGGCCCCAGTTTTATAAAACTTATAACAAACTGAATTTTGTTGGGCATTTGTTTTGGTCAGCCTCTCCAACTTTTTTTTTTTTTGCCACCCAAAAACAACATTTTGCCCCAACATTGCAAATGAGCTCAGTTTCAATTTGTTTTTACAGCAAAGGATAGGGACAAAGCACAATTGAAACGAAAGATAGGCAAATAAAGAAAAGAGATAAAAGGATTTAGTCCGGATGTGGGTGAAAAGGGAAAGAAAACAACAGGTGAAATTCTATCCGACGTTCTGCAATGATTTAAAGGTTTACAGTCTGCCAAATCAGATGAAAAACTTTTTGACCATGTCCGCATTTATCGGTTGGGAGAAACTGTTCTTATCCATCTCTGTAAGGATAAGAGCTCCTCCTGATAATCTTTGTGTACAATGAATGGACCCTGCCAGTTAGGTGCAAACTTGCCCTTTGCTTCGTCCTGTATTGGCAATATGCATTTCAAGACTAGATCGCTAGCCTCAACAAATGTCTGGGCTTGACTTTCTTGTTTGTCTGCCAATACAGGACGAAGCAAAGGGCAATTTGTACATGAGGGAGTAAGGCGTTGCCCCAGTAGATGTCCTGATAGTAGTCCGATAACCCAGCAATGCATATGGCAGCTTTTCATACTAATCACTCTGATTGTCAATCATCTTTCGAATAATTCTCTTAAGATTCTTGTTAGCTGCTTCAACCGCCCCATTCATTTTTGGCCTGTAGATGGTGAAATTCTGATGCTTAATCTTGAATTGGGCACAAAGACCATCTACTATATCATTGTTCAGGTTCTTGGCATTGTCGATAACCAATGTATCGAGATCCCAAAGCGACAAATGATGTTCTTTCGGATGAACTCCGCCACTGCCTTCTTTGTTACATGCTTGTAGGATTCAAGCCTCGACCCACTTAGTGAAATGTTCAATCGCTACCAGAATGAAGCGATGACCATTAGAAGCTGGCGGCTCGATCAATCCAATGACGTCCATTCCCCAAATTGAACAGGGCCATGGAGTAGTGATGTTGTTCAATTCAGTTGGTGCTGCCTTTCTCTCATCCCCTTGCATTTGGCACTTAACACACCTGCGGACAAATTCGATGCAATCATACCCTATAGTAAGCCAGAAATAGCCTGCTCTCATTATCTTCTTAGCTAATAAGTGCCCGTTCATGTGTGGCCCACAAACTTCCCTATGAACATCCTCCATAATTTAAGCGGCCTCTTTCTTATCAACACACTCAGAAGACCCAGATCTATCGTCCTTCGATAAAGTACATTGCCATTTAGCAGCTGTCTCTTATACTTGATTGACATTCGGCGTAGGAACTTCTTATCTGAAGTACTAGCCCCTAAAGGATAGCTACCTTTGTTCAGAAAATCCTTCATATCATGAAACCAATGGAAATCCATCAAATTCAGCCTCAAGAGTGCAACAGTACCCTGGCTTTTCGAGCACCTGAATGGTAATGGGTTCTATCACTAGTACTGTCTGATAAGACTGATGGATTGAAGATAAGGTAGCCAGAGCATCGGCAAATACATTCCTGGATTGGGGTATATGAGTGAATTCCAAAGCATCAAATTGTCGACCTAGTTTGAGAATACTGATATGGCATGATTTTAGAATCCCTGGTTACCCAGTGCCCCAGTGTCTGATGGACGAGCAAATCTGAATCACTAAACACAGCTAACTCTTTAATACCCATGTCCAATGCCATTTTCAGACCAAGTATGCAAGCCTGATACTATGCCATGTTGTTCGTACACGAAAACTGCCATATGCATTGTTGGGTTATCGGACTGCGATCAACATGGCATAGTATGAGGCAACATCTGTCTCTTATACACATCTAGAGACAGCCCTCTTTGAATAGCCTCCAATGTGGACATTCATCTTTCATGTTTTCGGCAGTGCCAATGAATAAGATGTCTTCGTCCGGAAAGTATGTGTGCAAGGGTTGATAATCATTCTTCCTTGGGTTCTCAGCAAGATGATCAGCTATCGCTTGTCCTTTGACAGCCTTTTGGGTAGTGAAGATGATATTAAATTCTGCTAACAACATCTGCCATCTAGCCAAGCGTCCAGTCGGCATAAGCTTCTCTAACAGATAGCGAAGGGGATCATACCTGGAAATGAGATAAGTGGTATGACCCCGCAGCTAGATGGCAGATGTTGTTAGGTCCAAACCAATGCATAGCATGTTCGCTCTAAAAAGAATAATTAGCTTCATAGATTGTAAACTTCTTGCTTAGATAATAGATAGCCTGCTCTTTTCTGCCCGAATCGCCATGCTGCCCCAAGACACAACCCATGGATGCGTCCAAAATCGACAGATATATGATTAATGGCTTCCCTGGCTTTGAGGGGACCAACACACATCAGGTTCAAAAGATAATCTTTGATTTTGTCAAAAGCCTGTTGACAGTCATTCATTCCAGTACATCGGTACATTTTTTCTCAACAGTTTGAACAAAGGTTCACAAGTAATTGTCAGCTGAGCAATGAAGCGACCAATGAAATTGAGTTTTCCCAAGAAGCTTTTTACGTCCTTCTGAGTTTTTGGCGCAGACATATCACGGATAGCTTTGATCTTTGTTGGGTCTATCTAAATTCTCCACTTACTGACAATGAAACCTAATAACTTTTCGGAAGGAGCTCCAAAGGCGCACTTTGCTGGGTTCAACTTCATTATATCTCCTCATCCTCTCAAATACCTTCTTAAGATTGGTCAAGTGATCCTCAACCTTCTTGGATTTGATAATGATGTCATCGACATAGACCTCCATCTCTTCTTGTATCATGTCATGAAATAAGGTGGTCATAGTGCGTTGATATGTTGCACCAGCATTCTTGAGTCCAAATGGCATAACTCTGTAGCAGAATGTCCCCCAAGGAGTAATGAATGCTGTTTTTTCCCCGTCTTCCTCGTCCACTAGGACTTTGGTGATACCTAGCAAAACAATCGACAAAATTCTTCATCTCATGGCAGGCAGCACTGTCTAGAATGATGTGAATGTTTGGCAGCGGAAAATCATCCTTGGGACTGGCCTTGTTTAAGTCTCGATAGTTGACGCAAATGCTTACTGTGCCTAGTCATTCTAGAGCCCCTGGCACCATATTGGAAAGCCAAATAGGATACGGGGATACAATGATGATTGTGACATTAAACAGCTTGATGATTTGTTCTTTGATCTTTAAGCTCATTTCCGGTTTAAACTTCCTTGGCTTCTACTTTACAGGCGGGCATTTAGGATTGGTGGGGAGTTTGTGAACAACGACATTTGTTGAAATGCCAGGCATATCATCATAAGACCAGACAAAGACGTCTTGGAACAAAATCAAAAATTCTATCATCTCTTTCCTCTGCCCTCTAGTCAAATGCATGCTGATTTTAACCTCTCTTACGTCCGTGTCTGTCCCAATGTTTACCGTTTCTGTTTGTTCCAAGTTAGGCTTTGGTTTTTCCTCGTGTCGCCCGAATTCATTTTCAACAACTGTCTCTTATACACATCTAGATGTGTATAAGAGATTAGGGTCGGGTGTGATATCGAAAATTGCACTCAGAGACCTCCTAAACTGTAGTATCCGAAGTGCCTTAAATGCACGGGGATGAGCCAGACAGGGAAAAAGTAGAACATGATAAATGAAAGAAAACAAAATGAGCTAAAACATCTTGAAGAAAAAGTTCTCATTAATCGAAGATTTGCACAAGTGATCCTAGAGAACATAAACTTAACATTCATTGGCCATCCTATAAAAATCAATTGTCTTCAGAATTCACCTCCAAAACAGATGAATAAGATGAATCATGAAGGCAATATCATGATTGTACTTGCCTTACTAATCAAATTGTTTTCAAGATTCATCTCCAAAATAGATGAATGAGATGAATCATGAATACAATGCTGTGAATGCACCTACTTCTTGACTAGATGGCATAAACAAAATGACTTAAGAAGTACAAAACTGATTACATACATACAAAGATGACATTAAAAGGAGCCAATCTAAAAACAATATCCTTTCAAATTTACCGAAACTCCCTATGACTAGGGAGATCATCAGATGTCCAGTTGTGCAGTTGGTCGATCTCAGCAAATGGCAGCTCAGTGTCATCCTTCTCCGTCTGCTCTTGAATAATTACCCCCGCAAATAATTCGGCTACCCCTTGGATAAGATCCTCCTTCCTGTCTCTTATACACATCTAGATGTGTATAAGAGACAGATAGAGGATGGGAAAGTAATCTTAAGAGGTGGAATGACCATAGGCAATGCTCGACCTTCTTTTTTAGCTCTCTTCAGGTCCTTAATCTCCCTCAGCTGCTTGGCATTCGGGCGAAAACCGAGCCCAAATTATTCATCTGCGTTGGTAGTATCAATAGGGTGTATTATGCCTTGCAAATTTATCCCCAAACCTTGGCCGATGCGATATCCATCTATGTCTCCATATTCATTTGCAAAGTTTAAAAGGAGAATGGACATTAGAGCTTTTTTTTCGCTATCTGTTAGAGAAGCTTATGCCGACTGGACCTCCCAACGGCTAGATGGCAGATATCTGCGGGGTCATACCACTTAATCTCATCTTCACTAGGGTTGATCTCCCAGCATGGCAATTGGAAGAACCTGTCAAGTGACCACATCTAGATGTTGGTATAACTTCCAAAATAAGGTTTATCTCTTCGGTGGCTTGTCTTCGAGCCCCGTCAAACCCTCTGATCACCATGGATGAATTCTTGACCAGGTCATGAGAGATTTCCAGTTTATCCAATGTCTTCAAAGGACAAATATTTAAAGCAGACCCATTATCAACCATGACCCTAGGCAAATGCCGCCCCTAACATCTAACCGAGATGAATAGAGCCTTGTTGTGGTGCTCCCTTCAGAAGTTAAGTCATAGATGTGTATAAGAGACAGGCCAATACAATTGCCAATTGAGAGCTACATCCTTAGGGGCCTACATGGGCTCTTTACCTTTATTCGATTGTCCGGCCTCAAAACTGTTGTCATTTGTGATTCGGCCTGACCTTGTGATAGCAGACACTTCGTCCTTAGAAATTGGCCTTCCACCGACTATCACAGCTGAGAGTTGATAATTCCACGGCACTGCATGTGTGCTCTCAATTGGCAATTGTATTGGCAGTTCAATCACAACGGACTCCTGGGATTCTACCTCAAACGGATCCATGTCTATGATAAAAGGCTCAGATGACTCCAAATGAAGGCCAATCTCTAAACGAATCTGTCTGAGTTTGACACCATCTCAGACTGTCCTTCTTCCTCTTCCGTCTCCGCTTCTATACAAACCATCCCAACATGAGGCTCATGCCATGGCAGCGGAGCCCTTTGTTCTCGCCTCCTAATGACAATCTCACGTGCATCGATCATATCCTTCACCTTGTTCTTCAACGTCCAACAATTAGCCATGGAATGCCCTGGGGCTCTAGAATGATAGGCACAGTGGGCATTGGCGTCAAACCTATCCAGAACTCTCCCTGGATACTAAGGTGAAACTATTGGATTCAATCATCCTGCTGATCTCAACTGCTCATATAGTTGCTCAATGGGCCATCCCAGGTTGGTAAAATTGCGGGGTGGTCTGCCATGTGGTCTGTCTTGGTTGGAGTTTGGTGGAGGGAATTTGTTTGGCTTATACAGGTTGAGGGTAGTATTGAGGTGGTAGTGGAGGTGGTGCATAAAAGGGTTGTGGGTTAGGTCTTTGGTATTGATGGAAATTGCGTGGTGGTTGGCGGTTGGGTTGGTTGAAAATAAAAGTCACTTCCTCTTCCTTCTTGTCAGCCTTCTTGCTCAGGGATTTCTTAGCCACAGACGTGCTTCCCTACATGGAGTCTATCTGAAGTTTGAAGGCCGTCATGTGAATAATTTTTCTGCTTTTCAAGCCCTTTCAAGCTGCTTCTTTGGATGATTTCGAAAGAATTTGCCAATAGACCGTCAACTTTTCATAGTAAGGAGGTTCTTGCGCATCAATAAAAAGTTTACCATCTCGGTCGATCATAGGTGGGCTTCTGTAGCTAACACCCTCCATCTTTTCACATACATGCTATTTTATTATATTCCGGATTGAAACTGTATTTGGATTTGTTCGCTATGCGGTCCGGACTTGGCTATGTTTTGAAATGAACTCATACTATTTCACAAAAGCATTTGCCAAGTCCGTCCTGTCCTTATCTTTTGGGATTAAGCATTAAATACTAATTGATATCTGACGGACTTGTCGCTTGTCGGATTCCCCAGCAAGTTGCAGAACATTTTAAGGTGAGCTACCGGATCCCCAGTGCCATTGTACTTTATAAATTATGGGATCTTAAATTTTGGCGATAATTGCACTTCGGGGAATAGACATAGATCTTGGTATTCGATAGCTCCAAATTTATCTGTCCCCTGTTGCTGCTTCATGAAACTATCGAACCGTTCTATTCTTTGCAATAGGGCATCATTGACAGCCGAAACAGGAGGCGGTGGTGGCATTAATTCAGCTTCTCCTCCTGGGGTATACTCCAACTCAAGAGGAGGTGGTGGTGGTGGAACTGGATCTGTCATTGATGGCATCTGCAGTTGGAGGAGCGGCATTCTGTGATGGTGGGGGTAGCGACATCCCCATGCCGGGATTAGGCATATGAGAAGGCATCATCTACTGATTGGCGGGGTGAGGCCCATAAGTTTGCCTTGTACCATTGCATTTCAAGGTGAATACTGGCCATAGTGGCCATCATAGATGGCAGAGTCTATTTGCAACTCGCCATCTCTGGGTTTTGATCCCTATGGTCCCTTCCACATCTTTTCTTTACGCAAATATATGGAATCTATGATGGCCACTATGGCCAGTATGAACCAAGAAATGCCTGTCTCTTATACACATCTAGATGTGTATAAGAGACAGTGCAATTCTATTATGGCTACAAGTGCAAACTTTCTACAATGGATTTTACTAAGAAACTAAGTTTGACATAAAACGTGTTCCTTCCCAGAACCCTAAAAACAAAAAAGCTCTAAAGGGACGAAGCCCGTTTGAACTTATTCGCGAGCTCCTTTAGATGGTCTCGTATCTTCATCATTTGCTCCTCGTCATGCAGAAGCTTGCTACGTGCTGATTCAGAGCCCATTGTGCATTAGGCATCCCGGATCATTGGCCATCTCGGTGCATGCCTCTTTCGATTGTATTCTGCTCTCGACTACAGGAGCATTAGCCTTAAATGTTGTTTAAAGGGATAATAAAACTTTGGAAACATGTCGCGGGGGTGGGTCTCCTATTTGGGTCTAGCAACCATATGCCTTTGACCCTACTTAAGGCTTATGCAATGCAAAAATCAAAATTTAATCTTTCTTGCGGGAAGTAGATACAAATTACATGGCCAAAGTAAATCATACGAATCAGAAAAACTAATTAGATTACATAACAAAATTGTAAAGCTATTTACTATTACAAGCCAGATAAATGGGTGGGTCCTACCGCCTCGTGTCTAGTGTCTTAAACAAGGTCCACACAGTTCTGCCCTATGGTTTAATCTATATGAATATGAGGCTTGGCTTACTAATGCAAAAAGTTTGAATGGTTTTTCCACGAAGGATTGCATGTGTTTCCATACACATTCAATTGAGCCCTTGAGGTGGAGGCTTGGTTGTTGACATAATTCAATTTTTCACTTCCTCCCACCGTTGCTTTACATTATCCATTCAAATGATTTATCGAGCAAAGGTCACAAACTGAAGGCGCTTGTGAGAAAGATGACACGACATTCATGGTATTTCTTCCCTTTTCTCAATAGCTCTTGTCAAATTAACCATCATTCCATTTTGTGCCCACAAAGCATCATTGTGATTCAAGTTGAGAAAATGTCTTTGGGCTTCAAGTTATTGTGCTTGAGCTTGTTGCACGGGTATTGTGTTGAGCATTGGGTTGAGCCACCGGACCATGTTAGTAGTAATTTGAGTCCATTATGTTTAGGAGCCACTGAGCCTCATCCAGTATCTTGAATGATAAGGAACCCCCTCTCGAAGCATCAACTATATTTTTAGTTTCTCAGTAAAATCCATTGTAGAAAGTTTGCACTTGTAGCCACAATAGAATTGCACGATGTGGACACTTTCTAAAAAGATTTTTGAATCGTTCCCATGCTTCACTCAACTATTCACCTGCATCTTGCTTGAATGAAGTTATCTCATTCCTCAATCTAGTGGTTTTTTATGGTGGGAAATGCTTCACCGAGAACTCTTGAGCAAAACCATTCCAAGTTGCAAAGAAAATGGGAACACTCTCAATATAACACAATCGGGTTGTACACAATTAAATTTGAAGGTATCAAGCACTTCATCAAAATTCATAAGATGAGTGTAGCAGTCCTCGTTTGGCCCTCTCCCCAAATATTTCATGTGATTGAAGCATTTGGATGATAGCTTTGGCTTTACCTCAAAGTTGTTTGCTTGAACCCGCATCCCAACAATACTAGAGTTTGCACCTTCAAAGTTGGGTATGGCATAGTCCATAAGAGGTCTTCTATTTGCATATACTCCATGACTATTTTTGCCCATTTCTCCATTACCATTAGTCCCTACTCCATTCCCAAGACCACCTAATCCATTGTTTCCTACACTTTCTTCAATTTCATCATTCCTTGGATCTGCATTAAGTACTCTTGCATTATTTCTATGCTCCAGCATCTTGCGTTTCTCTAACTCTTGTTGAAATCTTTTTCCCTTTCTAAATCATCTTAGCATTTTTTTCCTCCTAGATCAAGCAAAATAAATGGTTCTTCTTCAATTACCAAGCACTACATAAGAGTATCTTAGAGAAAATCAACACAAGCAATAAGAGACCAATAACAAGAAATAAACATTAACTAAAAAGCAAACAATTAAAAGTAAACAACTAAAATGATCAACTAAACTAGAAGAAAATAAAAAAGTCTAATCTAACACGACGGACAAGTAACTAATATTGCCATTACCAACAATCTCCGGCAATGGCCCAAAAAACTTGTTAGTAGTAGTTTTTGCAATGATCAAATTTAATGGAACAAGTAATAAAGAATGACTCTATCGATCACAAAACCTTCACTCACACAATCGCAAGTATATGAGGCAGGATTGTCGGTACCAATGAGTAAGTATCATTCCCACAAGGATTGAGATGACAATCACTAGTCTCAATGGATTGTTGTGCTATTTAGACAAATCAGCAAGTAGTTTGTGTCATTGAATACTATTTTCAACATTAAATTAACCAACTGTACTAAGAAAGCACGTAAATAGTTAATCCAAAAAAGCAAGTAGAGAATAACACTAGTAACTAAATTAAGAAGCATAATTGAACTCATAATAAAGTAAGAAACATAATCTAAAAAGCAACTAAATTACTCTAAGAAAGCTAGTAAAATTTAATCTAGGAAAGCAATTAAATCTAATCCTATCTTAAGAAAGCAAGTAAAATTAACACTAGTTAACTACTTTTAAGAAAGCTTGATTAAAACATAAAAGTACATTAAACTAATTTTAACTAGGAAAGGATTAATTGAACTATAAAATCTGAAAATCATCATTTTCACTAAATTAAGAAATTCTAGGAAATTGCTAGAAATCTAAACTTAAGAGTAGGAATTTTTGGTTCAAAAAGAGATTTTAATGAAAGTGTCGTAGTTTCGCATGGATTTGAAGCAAGAAATTGAAGTTTAAAGTAGGAAGTAACTAAAAATAGAAAGAATAGTAAGAAACTTTTAGGAAATATATATTTTTACCCTACTTGGATTGCAAGAATTCTAAATGGAAAGCAAGTAAGAATTATATCTTCTTAAAGCTAATAGAAAGCCCACTAAATCAAGCTAACAAAGATTCAAACTTGCAAGAAAATTAAGATCAAATCTAAAGATGAAATGAAAGAGCACTTCTAATTAAAATGAAACTTGAAGGTTAAGTAGTTAAAGGTTTATACTAAGCTAAAACTGGTCTAAACAACTAAAATAACTAACTACACTACTACTATGTATTCTATGGTAGAGTACAATGTTAGCTTTAAGAGGTGACTTAAGCCAAAAGATTACAAGTGTCAAAATTTAAAAATCCTACTTGCGTGTCCATAATGTGGTATCGCATTTAGTGCATGAATCGAACAGCAATATAAAGCTCAAATAAGCCTTCTAAATCTTCATCGATACCGCGGTATCATTTCCTATACAAATAACAATACCGTTGTACGGAGCCTAATTTCAGCAATCTTGAATTTCTTTTTTTGTCCTTTTTGCTCCTAGAATCTTCTATTCCTTAAGTTCAATATTTTTAATCTAAACTCGCCAAATACCGATAAACTAAATAAATACAAATTATACTAAAATTAACATAATATCATGATATTTAGAAAAATGCAAATACAAATATTGAATGCAATGAAACAAAAGGAAAACACATAAATCAAGTCTAAAATCTGGAAAAGTACCAACAAAAAGCTAGAATAATCAAGTAAAATTACTCTTGTTTCCTAGAGTTATCAGGGAGACACTAGGGACAAAATTTTTAAAGTTGGGAAATTTATCTCAAACAAACCAAAGAAGGCCTAGATCATTATCCTAATTTAAGTTCCGCATGTATTTCGCTAGAATTAAAGATCCATACCACCCCAACAAATGCACAAGTTAAATCCAAATCACAAATCTATTCCAAATAAGGACTCAACACTCAGAATGAAATAAATTACTACTCACAATGCACAAAAAATTCACGCAAAACACTTAGCAAAGAAAAATGGCAAATCATAAATCAATGGGATCAATAGCCAAAGCATTCTATACACCCTAGCAATTCTTTACTTCAAAATAAAGCATCAGGTGAAACATATTTATACCATGGAAAAGAACATAAAAGTCCAATATAAGTCAACATAAAAACAAGACACTAAACAGAAAAATAGGACACAACCTAACCACATTAAACCATGTTAAAATGCAATAAAAACTAACTAATATTATTATAACCGTCTACAATACCCTCATCTCTACCACCTACACGTTCTACTTTCCTCCTACCACCCTGATAAGTCCCCTCCCAGCTTTCTAATCTTGAAATTCTCTCGTAAGCTCACCTACGCTTCCTATCTACCCCATCAGTGCAAATAATCATCAGAGATTTGAATTCTCATCCAAAAACTTTAGAAATTTGCATTCACATATACATTAGGCAACTAATCAACACATCCTTTTGCATACATCTCTTTTGTTGGCCCCAAAGAAACCTAATAGGGCGGTGAATTAGGTTTCTTAAAACTTATATAGCAAAATAATCACCCATAAAATCTTTTAAACTATCAAATGGATAAATAGATATAAAGACAATGAAGCTTATGAAATATAAAAAGGTAAAGAGAGAAATTAATCAAGCAACAGTTCCAAGCTACCAAGATTGAAGTGTTAATCCACCAGAATGGTTCACAAAATTTTGTGAGTCAATAATCTCCTCTATATCTAATGTATTCAAAGTAGGACAATCCTAGCTCACACTAATTCACTTTAGTTGAGCCAAGGATTTCACTCTTAACCTCACTTTAGTACAAGATTAGCACTCTACTCAATATTTTGAACTGCACTCAAAGCTACACACTAATACAATATAGCACTATAGCCAATTTGCACTCAAATTGCTCTTTTCTAAGGCTTGTATTCAATGTACTAGATATTCTTTACAGAACAATAGAGCAGGTACTTATAGGAGCAATAAATTGTGGTTGTAACTACTTCCCAACGGCTCAATAATAAATGCATAAAAACCAACCGTTAAGGCTTTCAGACGTCCGAGATAAAGATGGTGCGTCCGACACGGTATCCGATCTCAGCATAGTTGGTGAAGGATGTCGTTCGAACGGCCGTGCATGCGTTCGTTTCATCATCCGGACTGGATTTCGAGCGGTCCTGGTCATCGGGAGCAAGCTTTGTTTGAACAGTTGTATGCGTCCGTTGAGGAGCTAAGGAATTTGGTTCTTGATTCTTATCAATTGGATGAAAATATATGTCTGAGGGATATTTCCTCGGACGCGCCTGCGCGTCCGTTGCAAGTACATGAAGAAGTTTGCTTTCTGTCTATCCGTTTGGATGGTGAAATGCGTCCGAGTGAATCTGTATCGGAAGCTCATGTTCATTTGAGAAAAGTGGCATAGTTCGGACGGTGTACTACGTCCAAATGACTGTTTCCAGCAGAAAAGATAGCAGACCTGCACAACTTGTTTTCAGAGTTTAGTGCTTACGTCATCATCAAAATAAGGTTTGGAAACATCAATCTCCACATTTTTTATGATGACAAATAGTCATTGAATAACCAAACATATCCAATCATGTATATTAAAAATCAACAGATATGATTAACAGCACAACCAACAATTTTGCATATTTCTACTCCCTCTTTTGACATCATCAAAAAAAGCTCCCTCTGATAAAGTGCACTAAAATAACCAACAACATCAACATCATCAAAATGAGACCATGACATGATAATAACATCTATTTCAATTCCAAACCAATAAAACAATATCAACATCTATTTCAAATCCAAAACCAAACTAATTCATAAAACCAAAATAATGTTAATTCCAACATCTATTTTAAAGTAATATCCAAAATAATTCCAAAACCAAAATATAGATTAATGATTCAAGGAGGAACAGAGAATCTAAGTCGAGTCATTTTTCTTCTTAGAGCGTTTTACGATCTTGCGCTTTTTAGTAGGCGCATCATCGCCAGTAGCTTCACTATCGTCATCTCCATTGTCACGTCGCTGCATGATTAGATTAAATGTATCATCAATATCCTCGTCGTCGCCCTCATCAGCATCAGCAGCACCTTGATCATCAATGTCCTCGTCGTCGTCCTCACGATCATCCTCTTCTTTGACACTGTCATTGTCATCAGTTTCGGTAGAGGAGTTAAGAGGGTACTACGATTGAATATTTGCAAATTGAACTTGAGCTGAAGCATACATGCCCAAGCTGAGTGCCTCTTGCAAGATCATCTGACGAGTTTCAAGTCGCTTTAACTTGCGATTAGTGCGATGTTGGAAAGAGCTTACTAGAGTGCTCAAGGAACTGAGAAGGCTGCAAATGTATGAAAGGAAAGGTTCGGAGGAAGAAGGGTGAGGATCATGGACTAGTGGAGGTGTTTGAGAAAGAGAGGAATGGGGAAGTGCCAAACCAGAGGTAGAGGCTAGAGTTTTTTTTCTTTTAGTATCAAAAGCAACTTTAGTTAACCATTGATCCTTAAAATAACGTAAGCCTTTTCGCTCAATGTAGGCTTTGTTGAAGTAGGGAGGGAATTGTTTGTTGTCGCTGAAAGGTACTTCAAGATAATCAAACACTTTTGTGAGAATTTTTCCAAAGGGAATGTTTTGGCGAGTATCGGTGAGAAATAGTTCCCACAAGGAACAAAAAAAGTACCCAAAATCAAGAGGAATCCCTTTGAAAATGCAGTAAAATAAGTAAAGTTGCATTTATCCGGGCTCGGTGCTATGCCCGTCAGCTGTTGGTAATAATAAATTTGTGACAAGAGTGTATAAAATGTTCATCTCGGACAGGAAGTAGTTTTGGCTTCCGAGGCCTATTTGAAATTGATATTAAAAATTGCTCTGACCTCTTCAATATCAAATCTAGTGCCAGAGCGGGCCATTTATCCAAAGAAAAGAAATAAGAAAATTCATTCAGGGATGAGACTTCACATTCAAAAATAGTATTTATGATGTTGGAAGAAATTTCAAGATTTTTGTTGTTCACACGAGAAACTAATGTGCAAATAGTGGGGCCGTTTCTAAGGTTGGCTGTGAATTGGAGCACCATGTCATGATAAACAGGTAAGTCAATGTGAACTAGGTGACCCCAATTTTGTTTTTCGAAACAAAATTTGACAATTGGAAGATTAAATTCATCAAAAAGACCTTGAGAAACAGGTCTTTAAACGATTATAGATTTGCTAAGAAGAGAAGTATACCGTTCAGATGCCTTGGCATCTATGAATTTTGGAAGGGGTGGATTTGTGCTTAAAGTTTGAGGATTAGCTGATGATTCCCCTTGCACTGCAGCTTTTCCTTTTGATTTACGTCCACGAGTTGCTGTTGAAGAGCCTCCACGAGATCGAACCATTGTGAATTGAAAGTATATATAAAAGAAGAAAAAGTGGGATTTTTGGAAAGTTGGTTCAGATTTGAAGAAATTTGATGGTAGATTGGTGAAATGGAGTGCAGTAAGGGTAATGAACAATTTGGGAATAAAGATTCCTCAAATAATTTGGCAAGAGAATAAAGAAATTGTAAGAATTTTAAGGGGGAAGATTTTTTGCCAAAGGAGGGTTCAGGGATTTGGGCGAGTCCGAAAGGGGAAAATGAACGGTTTTAAGCCAGCAGAGTGATCGTTTGGACATCCGAACGATTTGTATACGTCCGAACATGCGTTTGAAAGTCGATGAATGGACAGCCGAAACTCCAGGCTAGTGCGTCCGATATTTCTCGGACGATAAGGAGGCGCTCGTAGTAAGATTCCGTGTGGAGAATGAAGAAAGCAGAGACGTATTTATAGTACACCGTCCGAACTATGCCACTTTTTTCAACGGACGCATACAACTCCGAAGAGAGCTTGCTCCTTATGACGGGACGAGCATCTGCGTCCGAACGAATAGTTTATGCCGATGTGAACTTTAAAATCCCCAAATGATTTCTGAGGGATTTCAAATGATCTAAAGCCAAGGGTTTAGTAAAAATGTCAGCCAGTTGATCTAATGTAGACACAAATTCAACACATATTTCCTTTTTGCAAACAAATTCTCTAATAAAGTGGTGCTTAACATCAATGTGTTTATTTCTAGAGTGCATTACAAGATTTTTGTGAGATTAATTACGCTAGTGTTGTCACACCTAATTGGCACACAATCAAAAACAATGCCAAAATCTTTTAAGGTATGTGTTGGCCAAAAAACCAACCTAAGAGGGGGGGTGAATTAGGTTGTTTCTAAAACAAACCTTTTGATGTGCTTAATAAGAAATGCAAACTTTATGCACCAAATAAGGCTTATAAGAGACAGATTTAAGCACAAATGAATACAATAGATATTCAACAATTTAAGCTTAAAGAACAAATAAGAAGATTGAGATCAAGAGTATCAAACCAAACTCCCAAACTTCTCAAGCTTGGAGCTTACAACCACAAAGAGCTTCTTACAAGGCAACTACCAAGTTCTCAACTTGAAGTTTAGCCACTAAAAGTCTCTTCAAAGTACGTGAGACAATAACCTCTTGTACACAAATGAGGATCACTCTTGCTCACACTAATTTCCTTTAGTTGAGCCAAGAGTTTTACACCCACAACCTCCCTTTGTTACAATTGTTATCTCTCCACTCTTACACTTGAAGAACTCTTACACTGCTCGGCTCTTTTCATAAAATTACCTACACTATTACAATACTTGTACCCACTATTTCTCCCAAATAACTCAAGTATTACTTGTAATCATTGTAGAAGTGTTAATCCACTAGAATGGTTCACAAAATTTGGTGAGTCAATAATATTCTAATGTACACAAAGTCTAGGACAATCCTAGCTCACACTAATTCACTTTAGTTGAGCCAAGGATTTCACTCTTAACCTCACTTTAGTACAAGATTATCACTCCACTCAATATTTTGAATTGCACTCAAAGCTACACACTAATACAATATAGCATTATAGCCAATTTGCACTCAAATTGCTCTTTTCTAAGGCTTGTATTCAATGTACTAGATACTCTTTACAGAACCATAGAGTAAGTACTTACAGGAGTAATAAATTGTGGTTGTAACTACTTCCCAACGGCTCAATAATAAATGCATAAAAACTAGTCGTTAAGGGTTTCATACGTCCAAGATAAAGATGGTGCGTCCGACACAGCGTCCGATCTTAGTATAGTTGGTGAAGGATGTCGTTCGAACGGCTATGCATGCATTTGTTTCATCGTCCGAACTGGGTTTTGGACGGTCATGTTCGTCCGAAGCAAGCTTTGTTTGGACAGTTGTATGCGTCCGTTAAGGAGCTTAGGATTCTTGATTCTTATCAATCGAATGGAAATATATGTCCGAGGGATATTTCCTCGAACGCGCCTATGCATCCGTTGCAGGTGCATGAAGAACTTTGCTTTCGGCCCATCTGTGCGGATGATGTGATATGTGTCAGGCAGACACTGTATTGGACGCACTATTTGTCCGAGAAAAGTAGCGTCCAATTCGGATCTTTTATCACTGCGCGTCCGACGACACCTTTCTAGCGAAAAGATAGCACTGCGACTTGCTGCCTCATCCTTCGGAGTTTAGTGCTTATGTCATCATCCAAATAAGATTTGGCAAACATCATCTTTCATTGTAATAGATCTCAAATCCTTAAGTTATTTCTTAATTTGACCAAGGTAACCTGTACAATTCTACTTCATGAGCATGGCAGACAAAGGCTAGATAAACAACCTGAATTAGTGAGTTTGGCTTACAGATGCAATATATTTAGGATTATCATTCTTTAGCTGTAAATTCCTATAGCTTCATTTGCTTTAGTAGACTATTGATCATCGGAGCATTTCTTCAGTGATTCAAATCTTCATTGGCTCTTCATTACAAATGCCTAACTTAATTTTCTGTAAATGCGTTTCTATTGGTAAATCGGGAAAAGAGGACATGTTGTATAGTTACTTTGATGGATCCTTCTATGTTCAATGTTTGATTAGTGTAGAAGAAAAAAAATAGTGAACGATATGCGGAGGGGTAGGGGTAGTGGCTGCAGAAGGATTGTTGTGGTAGTGAGATAAAAGGGAAACAATATGAGGAATCAATTATAGATGAAGGGTAATTTGGTGCATTGCAAGATGTGATGAAGGGTATTTTAGGCAATTTAGATAATAAAATAATGAAAAGGTGTGTAAGAGGAGAAATGGGGTATTTAATTCAGATAAAAAATAATGAAAGAGTGTGTAAGAGATGAAAGAGTGTAAGAGGAGAAAAGGGTATGTATTTAACATTAGTCGTTAAAAAATTACAGTAAAAAATAAAATTAAAAGAAAAACCCAAAATAATAAGTCAAGTTGGAAATAAAAGTAGTCAATCAAACTTTTTCCCAGTCAACGGCACCAAAAATTTGATCCTTGCCAATTACACTAGCAAGTGCACTAGTTGAACAAGTAATAAAGTAATTAAGTAGATTGTCAATCCTACATGATAGAGTGAAAGAATTTATAATTAATTACAACAAGACGTTGAAAATTATCTAACAAATTAGAGTGATAAATAGACTAATTAACTAAATTAAACTAAGAGTAAGTAATTAAATTAAGATAAACAAATATAAAGATAAGAAAATAAGAATTCAGGATGTTAAGGAATTATCTTCACTTAACTAAAATAAACATGAGAAACAAAAAAAAACAAGAATCAATCAAGTTACACAACGATCTCTAATTTGTGTTAGTGATGTAGTACAAGATTGGAATATCTTGTCTACTAGTACAAGTGGAAGGAAAAAAGGGAATTTGGGACTATTTTTGATTGTGAACAGTACCTGTGGATAGTAATTTCTGGAGCAATTAGAGGGGAAACAAAGGAGAAATAATAGAATCTACAAAATCTTAGGAGGAAGAAGAACAAAATAAATAAAAACAAATAACTCAAATATTTAATTCATCATTCTCTCTCCCTAAAATAATATAGTAACACACGTACTTTTAAAGCTGTAAATCTACCCCCAAAATAGAATCCTATTGTGATTAGGATTACAATTCTTATCCTAAACATAACTAACTACTACAAAAACTCTATTGGTAGAGGGGAAACAAAGGAGAAATAATAGAATCTACAAAATCTTGAGGAAGAAGAACAAAATAAATAAAAACAAATAACTCAAATATTTAATTCATCATTCTCTCTCCCTAAAATAATATAGTAACACACCTACTTTTAAAGCTGTAAATCTACCCCAAAAATAGAATCCTATTGTGATTAGGATTACAATTCTTATCCTAAACATAACTAACTACTACTAAAACTCTATTGGTAAAATTAGTCTCCTAGAACAATTGAAAAACTATCCAAAACAATAAACACAAGTGCAGGAAATTTACTGTGATAACATAGATTTAAAGCAGACTAAACTACCCCTATAATATAAACTAAAAAATACCCTAAAACCAATGTTTTGAAAACTGGACCGAGCATGGAACTCGTTGCCTGTCCGGTTTGCGTTCAACCAATCCGACCGATTCACATAGTGTGGTCCAATTTAAAATAACCTAAAATATATTTCTATGAAATCCAAAATAGAAAAGGAACACTACTTTTTAAGAATTCTAATCCAAATATCCAAAAATACTAATCAAATTTCTAACAACAGAAATCAAACTTGTACAAAAATAAGTATAAAAAAGATTAAAAAAAAAATTTATAGTTTAGGCTTTGGTGTGTTTACTATTTTACCTTTTTGGATTTTATTTCACAATTTTTAAAATTTTTCTCTTTATTTAAGTCACTGTTTATTCTGAAATTTAAAAACCGCCAAAGACCGGTTGAACCGATTTTCTCCTGGTTCTATCCAATTTTGTATACGAACTAGATATATAGATGGACCAGACTGGTGATTCTTTCGATTCATGGTCTGAATCGTTTGAATCAGTAGGTCTAGTGTTTTCAAAACACTGCCCAAAACAATTAACAACAAATTCCAGTTTTAGAAAATATCTTTGATCTTCAATGGGTTTCCTAATGGAAGCTTGAGGAAAGATATTAGAATTTGTAATCTTAAACTTCTTTTTTGATTGCATCAATTAGACTTTCTTAGGCCAATAACTATTCCAATTTGATCTAATTTTGACAGTCTTTTCAGAGGTAATTTAGGCAAATAAAACAAGAACATATGATCTTTATATCCCTAGGCTGTTAGTACTCTTTCGATCCACTAAATAGACCAGGTAAGTTATTTGTGATCAAAGTTTCGTTGAGAACATAAAAGCATTATGGCATGTATTATCTTCGACTAACATTCAAACATCAATTCTTAAATATGATTGCACAACAAGTTATATATAGGAAAGGCATTAAGAAAAATAACATATATTCTTACAAACAAACAATATGGAAAGATTGAATCTTTACTTAAACAAGGTTAAGAGATCTTTTATGAATTATGTAGTTGGACTACATCAACCTTTACCACTATGACATAAAAGAAAGTAAGAGAAAGGAAACTCTAGAAGGAATGGTGATTTGGAGAAGCAAACATTGCTTGGAGCCTCCTTACGGATGAGCTCATAGTCTTCTTAACAATCTTCTAAGAACTTTTATAATTGTAACTAAGAGAGAATTTAAGTTAATCTACCATACTCCTACTCCTACAATACATACAAGTTAAAATCAAAACTTTAAGGGTCCTATTTATAGTTACAATGTGTCATGGGGGTCAAGGTAGGGTTTTAGATCACGTTACGTCCATATGGACCCAAAACAAACTCAATCTTAGTCCATATCGCGTGTTGCCTCATCTAGATGAGTAATGTAATGCAAAGTCGTTTGGATATGGTTTGGATCATAACACCATAGCTCTCACCTTTTGGATTCTCTGAAACCAAGTGACGAATGTTGCAACGTGAGTTGCCTCATAGATAAGTAACAGCATAATGCAACGGCATTTGGATATGGTTTGGATCATAACACCGTAGCTCTCTACTTTTGGATTCTTTGAAACCAAGCGATGAATGTCACAACACTAACATTTAGTATAACTTAGAAAGCAGTCGTGTTAACCTCAGATATTGAATGTTTTTCTCTTTGAGGCCCTTCTTTATAAATTATAAGAAGTACAAAGTGTAGGACGCGAAATAAGTTTCGAAATTCACTAAACTGAGTCCGAAACGAACACCAAAAGTCCAAAAATCGCTCAAATTGCGATGATATCAAAAGCTCCGGAGTCGACTGACTCTAACTCCTAGAAGTTCCAAGGTGGAGCGACTCTGGTCGACCGACTCTAGCTCCTACAAACTCCAAGGTGGAGCGACTCTAGGCCAGAGTCGAGCAGCCAACACAGATTCTCTAGTTTTTGCTCATTTTTGCCATATATTCATGCACTTTAGTTCCAAGTCAACCACCAACCTACAAAACACATAAAAATACATAAACACAATAAATAAACAGTTGAAAAAATTGCCAAAACATGAAAAAAACGAAAATATAAATAAAACTCTAAAATATAATCGAATTATAACAAGAATTTAGACCAAAATAAATGATAAATAATTCTACTTTGTATAGTTATCATATATAGAACACAAAATTACATAATTGTTGGCCACAAAACCATGGGGAAAGGTTCCTACAGAATTTTTAAAACTATTTTAGCATTGGACTTTTTTTAATTAATACTATATATTGTTGAGGGGACCATTTTTTTGGTCAGTCCTATATCCGCAGATGAATTACATCATCTCTGTACAAATTTGAGAGACTATTATATACTTGAAGATGCGGTGCGATTTGGGAACTTGGAATGCCTCTGATCTTTGATTGGGTATCCAAGGCCGTTTAACATTTAGTGTTTAGCTTTGAAGCAGTCTATGTGATGATCGACCAGAAAATTTTCTTTATATCCTCCCAGATGATTACCTCATATGATGGTCAAAGTAATAATTTGCCTATTTTTCTAATTGCCAACATATTTTTCTGAAAATTTTTGGACTAACATTGACAGCCGGGTTCAATGAAATGCATAAAAATTTAGGGTATTTTTCTTAATTTGTTCGAGGTATGAAATACGGGAAGACCTTCTAAATTAAATATCCGTTTTTGTTCTGTATCAAATCACCAGCTAAGGTATAGGTCTGGCTTTCCGTGCATCACTTCAGCATCGAAGTACCGATATAATTGAGCAATCCATCTACTCC
Source organism: Cinchona pubescens (assembly GCA_025175665.1). Classification (NCBI taxonomy): domain Eukaryota; kingdom Viridiplantae; phylum Streptophyta; class Magnoliopsida; order Gentianales; family Rubiaceae; genus Cinchona; species Cinchona pubescens. The sequence continues at coordinate 286,254 of JANKKI010000132.1, forward strand.
AGCTTAGCCATGAATCTCTTCAGCAGTTATTGGCTAGAATACTTCCTCAATTCACTTGGGAGCATTAATATTGGTCATTAGTAGATTGGTTTTGACAACTAAAGTTAGAAATTAAAGTAATTGTCAAAATGGGTTGTTTTAGACGGTTAAGGACGACAATATATCCAATGAAGGTATTCTCGTAGCTCTCAAGGTCTCTGGTATTGGGCTATCAGGTCATAGACTGATAGGCTACTTAGTATGGGGAAAATTCTTGTCTAGATTGGGTCTATAACTATAGTGTTATAGATTTTTTGACCCATATACTTTCACATTATTCCATTATATATAATGGGGTGACGTGGAGATTTATGAATCAAGGAATCCGTAATATTATGGCATGAATCAAATCCATATTTTACCTTTGTATGGGGCAGGATTGATTGCTAAGTTCAGATCCCTAGTCTTCCAAACTTATAAATAGAGTTATCCTTCAAATGTATTCATTCAACATTTATTAATAGAAATTCAATTGTGCTCTAGCTTTTTTTACTTTAATTATCATCATATAACTTAACCTCCTTCTGGACTATTTTTTTACGAGAAAAAAATGTAACTCGGAATAAAAAGAAACTCACATTCCCACAATGCACTTACCTTTATGATCTCACATGATCAGGGTTAGAGCAGTTGATATTCGTTGAGGCTAAAGTAGCGACTAATTTAAACTCTTATCTATTACCTCTAACCTTTTGGTGTTGGCATGTTGTGGTCATAGTTATTCATTATTTCTATAATACCCTAGCCGACCCTAGAGTAATGAAGGTCATTGTAATTCAATTGTAGTTGTTAATATTAAAAATGAAAATCTCGTATTATGAAGTTCGTTGTACTTCAGTCATCGATTGTAATTACTAGCATTAACTTTCCCCTTCTTAAAATAAAGGTAACCATCTTTTAGTTTCTTGAATAGGTACTTTTTCCCTTTGTGATTATCAAATATGCGTTTGATCCTCTTGTGCTTCAAATTTTTTGTAATATGGATGGAAACTGTTAAAACTAATAGCCAATTATGGAATGTTGTATATGCCCCTAACCAATTCAAAATATCTAGTAAAGTTTTTGGGTCAAATTAAAAAATGATCATAAAGTTTTGAGGTCAAATTAAAAATAAACGAAAACGCTAAATCGATCCCTTCCTCCTCTTCCACAGCCCTCATTCTACTCCCAGCAATCTCGCCACTATACCTTCTTTCTCTTCCTCCATCCTCCCTAATCCTTCCCTTCCTTCTAACACCATACCAGCTACTACTATTCCCATTCCCTACCCCTGATTCTCCTTCGCCAACACCACCTCGAGCCACTTTACATTTCTCCACCCCAACCAAAGCCCACCAATCCTATACTACACCTCCATCTGCTTCCCAATCCTCATTAATCCTTTCCTCCACCACTCCCTTCCCGATTCTCCAAATAAGATTCCTATTCAAGACTTAATCTTGTTCAAAATAATACCTCAAAAATTTGCACTTTAAAGTTTCCCAGTAAAATTTTAACCTTGATGTTTGATTGGTTGGTGTAATTGATTGATATGTAAAAAGAATGGACTTTTTTGATTTGACATAGAAAATTTTGATTGTTAAAGTGCTGCACCTTTTCTTTTTTCTTTTTTTCTAATGCATCCATGGTTGCTAAAGTTTAGACTCAACTCGAGATTCTGCAAAGTTCAAAAGATGGGATGATGGTGATGGTGGAGTCGAAGGGATAGAGGAGGGGAAAGTGGTAGTTGATGGAAGGGTGAGGAGATCGGGAGGGGAGAGGTAGAGGAAAACAAAAAAGGGACGCTGGGAGTGGCAATGGCTAGGATTGGGGATGGGGTAGTGGCTAGTAGGGGGAAAGATGGGGTGGCAGTGCTGGGTGGTGGGAAGGGTAGAGGGGCTATTATAGTAGTGGTGGGAAAAGGAGGTGGTGGCAAGAAGTGTATGAAAGAAAGGGGAAGAGTTTAAACTTGTTTGGTGTAGAAAGATAGATTCAAGTCCTATTTTAGTGTTAACTTTTTTAAAAAGAAAAATCCAGTCATGTGTGAGTGTTCATGTTTTAAACCTGGTAGGTTTTGATGGTTCCCATCTGTTTTGTAAAAAAATTGAAGTACAAAGGGGTCAAACGAACATTTGATAACTACAAATGGTGTCTTATGCATATTCAACTAACCACAAAGGGGGTAATTTGTATTTTACCCTAAAATAAAACACTACTTCATCTAAAATTCTTTATCTATCATTGCAGTCCATGTCCTATTAATTTCTTTTGAAAATGTATTACAATAAGTCTTGGCTACTAACTGCACCACACGGAGTGACTATGATAGCTGAGATGACTAAAATGTATGGCGATTCCACTACTTTTCAATCATCCAATAGCTTGCAATACTCACTCCTAATGTGAAGTAAATAGCAAAGAATTTTTCCAAGCGGTGTAATTAAATTTTTTCACTACTATAATCTCTTATTGTTTAACATGCATTTTTTTTTTCATGTTATGCTTTTATTTAATTTCCAAAATCTTTAAAAATAATGATATGTGTAAATGTAGTAACAATAAGAAGTTTTTCATTAGTCACTGATTGCAAATCTTCAACTTCATGGTTTGTCGCCTAAACGATCAACAATTGTTAACACGAGCCATGTGTGAGAGGGGGTGTTAAAATTCAAATATCCCACATCAACTAGCCAAGAGATCCTGGACCAATTAATAAGTTCTTGGGCCACATCACTCATCACCAATTGGATTTGAGATGGAATTCCATATTTTTTAACATGGTATCAGAGCTAGTTTCAAGTGTCTTCCCGTCCACACATGACTTGGGATTCTTCTACGCATTGGGCTTAACTTCGTGGGTTTCTGCCAAGCCAATGTTTCTCCAAATTATGGTATTGGGTTTGGCTTCATGGGTATCATTCACGTAAATACCTATATCCACTGGTTTAGGCTAGCCTCTCGTTTCCTTGTTTCAATCATCTCATGTGTGATAGGGGGTGTTAACCCAAGTCATGCGTGAGAGGGGGTGTTATTTCAAATATTCCACATCAACTAGTAAAGAGATTTTGAACCAATTAATAAGGTTCATAGGCTACCTTACTTATCACCAATTGGTTTTGAGATACAAACCCATGTTCTTTATTATATTTTAGGTAAAAGTTCAACCATTAATTTTCCCTCGAAACTACAAGCAAACCACAAAACCAAATTAGTTCAAGGGCCACCCCACTTATCACCAACTTACCTATCTGTTTTAATTTGGTATCATAGCTAATTTCAAGTATTTTTCTATCTCCACATGACTTGGACTCTTCTGCACATTAGACTTGTTTCTACTCAAAGCCAATACTTCTCCCTAATTATGGTATTGGACTTGATTTCATGGGTATCGGTTATGTTAATACTTGTGTCACTAGTTTGAGTTAGGCCTCTAGTTTTCTAGTTTCAACATTCTCATGTGTGAGAGAGGGTGTTAACCCTACTCATGTGTGAGAGGAGGTATTAAAGTTCAAATATCTCACATCGACTAGTCAAGAGATTTTGGACTAATTAATAAGTTTCTAGATTACTCCACTTATCACCAATTGGTTTTAAAATGAAAACCCATGTTCTTTAATAACAATCAGATCTTATTATGGTATTTCTATTAAAATATTCACATAATATAGACTAGCCCAAGTCAGTTAATCGTGTGTGTGTATATGATTACTTACATCCACAATAATGGAATGAATACAACTAAAGCACTAAAACCTACATATGTTAGGATAGATACTAGAATTTAGCTAAAATTAATCTCACATAGATAGCAAGGGTTAATTATATTTATCTCTCTTGAGATTTACCGGCCAAATTACCAAAACTCTCCTATGGTTTAGAAAAATTGCAAATATCCCTCTATCACTAATGACCCTTAACCATTTTATTGAAAAGACTAAATTATCCTTAAATTCTACACCTTGATTAGCCCATCAACTTTTTCATATTTTGGAAATAATCCCAAAACTTTCATTTTTTGCCGTGTTTAATTTACTTTGCCCCCCTAAACTTGTCACCATTAACCACATTGCACTCCAAACTAATTTTTTTATTATTTTCCCCCTAAACTTTTTGTTTCTTGACACTTCAACCCAATTTATGATAAAAGTGATAAAAATAACGGAATATTCGCGAGTTCTATACACGTATTATTAGTGCAATGTCAAGGGCCTTAATAAAACAAATTGTTATATTAAATACCACAATATATACTAAAGATACGTGCATAGAACTCATTAATATTCTATTACTTTTATAGCTTCCGTCAAATAAGAAACAAAAGGTTTAGGGGACAAAATGATCAAAAAATTAGTGATAGTTGGGATGCAATGTGATAAATGGTGACAAGGTTAGCATGCCAAAATGGATTTAATCCTCTTTTACCAATTAATTTGTCAAACAAAAATTTTGTAACAAATAGGTTAATCCCTTCCTTCTCTACTAAGAATCACCACTCCTCCACCATGAGTCATCCCTCACTGCCCCATCCACAATGCCATCCCCATACCCACAGCCACTGGCACCACAAAGTCTCTCATCTTTCTCCCCTCCCTCATATCTCTTCTTTTTCCATTGAAAATTAAGATCAAATTAGCCAAGTCTTATTCACCAATGCCATTTTACTCATAGATCTTTCTCCCATCCCTCATATCTCCTCTTTCTCCATTGAAAATTAAGATCAAATCAGCCAAGTCTGATTCACCAGTGCCATTTTACTCCATAGATCTTCCCACCTAAATGAAATTTTGTTGAAAGCATAGGCACACATGGAATCAAATGCTCAAGTGACCAATCCTCATGGATACATAACAATATAACAATTATCCAGCCATCTGAAGAAAAACAGTTCGAAGAAAAAACGTTGTAAATTTTTGTAGATATTGGAAAGTGTTCTACAATTATTAATGCTTTTTTTTTTCAATAGCGTACAATAGGGTTTGGAAGTGGGATGGTTGAGGGGTGGGTGGGAAAGAGAGGTGGAGGGTTGCGGAGTTAGGAGAAGAAAAATGAATAAGAAAAGAAAAGAAAAAAGGAGAAAAGGTGTCGGGAAAAGGAAAAGAGGAATGGAAGCAAGGGGAAAGAAAGGGAGAGAGGAAGAAGACAGAGCAAGGCAGAGAAGAGCGAAAGGGAGGAGAGATGGCAGAAAGAGAAGGGAAGGAAAAGGCGAGGTGGTAGGGAGAAGGGAAAAGGGAAAATAGGAAGGTAGATGGGAAGGAAAAGAGAAGGGAGAAAAGAGATGGAAGGAAGAAGGGAATGAGGGGGAGGGAGGAAAAATGTCAAGTGGAAGGGAAGGCAGAGCAGTAGAAAAGGAAGAGAAAGGAAGGAAGGGAGCAGTGGACTTAGGGTTTGTGGAGTTTTATTTTAATCAAAATCAATGGAATGGTATTTTAGGAATTTAATAATTTTTATTGTTGAAATCATCAAATTTTATAAGGAACCTAATGGCACGGAGGTAGTTGTTAAACATTTGGACATTCAAAGGGTTGACTATAATTTTACCAAGTTATAGAGACGTTTTGGTTATTTGGTCAAATCTCAGGGAAGATAAATGAAATTAACCATATATTAAAATTATACTACCTACTCTACCTACCATAGTACCCAATAAACTACTACTTGTTTGTTGATTGTGTACTTTTTTTCTCTTCTCGGTCAAGGCTCCATCTTTGTCCATGATGTTGGATGCTTTCAACTATAAGTTTCAGAATTTGATCTGTAGACCTCTAGCCCCAAGAGGTTATTAAGTTGCTCCTAATGACAATAGCCAAACAAGCTGTTAGTTAGCTCCAATTAATTATTTAATCACTAATTTTTTTCATTAACATGGATATATAAAAGTAGAGCTTATAAGATTATTGATAATTTTTGGAACCATAATACGTTGATTAGTACATGTATGTAAAATTCAAGTGTTAAAGATACAGTTAACCTAATATATGAGATTACAAGGTAATAAATAATTAAATATTCATATTTTGTATTTAAATTCTAATGGTAATTAAAATGAAACAACCCAATAACAAATTTTTCTACCTTGGACTCTAACTCCTGTAATTCTCTGTCCTTATCAACCTTGCACTCTAACTCCCATTATTATCTAATCTAACATTTATTTGCTACCAAAATTGAAGCAATAGTATATCTTCCATTAGTTACCAATTGTGTAACTTCAACCATATATTCAAATCCCAAAGGGTAAATTATCATTTATATATCGCTACGATTAGGCACACAATTTTCCTGTGTTTTCTAAATCTACTTAATACCCACATTTATTTTAGGTAAAAGTTAAACTATTAATTTTCCTCTAAAACTACAATCAAACCACAAAACCGAAAATTTTCATTAATTTGTTTGATACTTAAATGACTATACTACCCTAAGTCGATATTTTATTTTATATATTCTCTTTTCTATCCATTTTCCTTTCTTTTTTATATTCTTTTTTTTTTCCTTATTGTTTCCTCGTGCATATCTATCGCACAAAATGTGCTAAATTTTGTAAACACAAACAAAAAATTTCTTTTGTTTTCAAGTGAAAATGTTTCGATGCTAAGTTATCCCCAACAAATAAATTTTTTAAAATTTTATCGTAGTTTTAACTACCTACACTTGTCAAAAGTACCTAGAATCATTACAATAATAAATTCTAGGATCGTACTAACAGTCCCTAACACAGTCAAAAAGAATTTTTTGTCCCTCACATATAAAGACATGACTTTTAGTCCATAACAATTAAAAACCTTACCATTTTAGTTCCTAATCACACTTTCAATAGTTTTTTGATATGAAAAATGAATGTGCTTTTCATAATCTAAAATTTTAGGCGTAAAACTAGAAAATTTATCCATCTTCCCATCCCACTCCATCTCCCTATCTTGTATGACCACCACTATCTCCCTATCCCTCGCTTCATTTACCATATATATTTATAAAATTTACCATCACCATCACCATCACCATCAACTCCAGCAAGTGTATGTGATTATCATTATCGAATCATTATGAAAAATATGTGAAATGGGAAGGGAGTGGTTATTTTGGGTTATTGAGGAGGTTAGAAATGGATGACATATAAATATGGTTACTTTCAATATTGTCCTAAAAATTGTCATTTAAAATAAAAGTGCATTTTTCGGGGTCAAAATACCACAGGAAGTGTAATCTGGGAGCTAAATGGTATGGTTTTAAATTGGTATGTACTAAAAATCATCCTTTGATATAGCAACATCAAACTAATATAAATAATCACAATAACTATAAAAATAGGCAATGAAATTTCAAAATGCACAACCTAGCCAATAGTTTTGACTTTTAAATCCTTTTTTTATTTGTAAAAAATAAAAGGATTAATCTTTCATGCACCATTGATGTTAAAAAAATTTCTACACTATCGGGTGTAGATGCAAATCATGTGCGCATTGTTTAAATTTTAAATGTGATTTTTGTACGTGTAGAATATATCCACATCCGATGGTGTAAAAAAATTTCTATGACGACTATGTATGAAAGATTAACCTCACAAAAAATGGCCAAATATAAATATGCATGTGAATTCAATCTAAATTACTATGTTAAGAGAATAATAACATTCTACATGTTAATGTAATAAAAACCTATAGAATTTGATACACTATACAAAATAAACGTAATAAAAAGATATTATGTTCAAATTCAATTAAATGGGTTATTCACACATTATATTTTTTGATTCGTGTACTCCTTTATCTTTCGTACTAAAGTGCTTATCCTTTAACCTCACTCTCTTGATATAAACACTTGAAGTGTGAGAATCAATAGGTAATTTAGTTTTCCACCTAATAAGAAACCAAGAAAAGGAATGTGTATATAAAAATAGAGTATACCAATTATTTTCCTACTATCAAATAAAAGTGAATTATCTAAAAAGTAGTTATTTAGATGCAATTGTATAATTTTGGTTCTCATGACTTCAACTTCAAAATTTTTAGAAATTTTCATTCATCAGAGAAGGCCTAATGCTTCATTTAGCTTGATTGGTCATATTCCAAGTTTTCTATTACATTTATGTTCATAAATACCAATTTATATAATGCAATGGTAGAGAAATTTTGATTCATAAGAGATGGCCTAATACTTCATGTAGCTTTATTGGTTGTATTCCAAGTTTTCTATTACATTTATGTTCATAAATACCAATTTATATAATGCAAAGGTTTCTCTACCACAATTTAGCTATTTAAGTCTCACACAAACATATAAGTATCTCTTACTTTATACAATTGACAAATTCTTTATAATGTTGCTAATCAAAATGACTAATTTATATAATGCAAAGGTTTCTCTACCACAATTTAGCTATTTAAGTCTCACACAAACATATAAGTATCTCTTACTTTATACAAGAGGAGACATTGACAAATTCTTTATAATGTTGCTAATCAAAATGACTAATTATTTAAAACGTACATCATTACAAAGTAGAGTTACTTATTTTACGATATCAATCAAGATGAAATTTCCTATTGATTATCAAATATAAATGAAGCACTACGATTATAGAACTAACATGACAATGTAATGCAATGTGTGGGAATTAAATTTGATTTTTTGGTTATTAGTGAAAGAATGGAGAAAATGCATATGACTACCTTCTATTATATTCTTTCTTAGCTAACTATATTATTGAATACTTGAAAATTCGTATTCAATAATTCAGAAATTCGTATTCAATAGTTTTATAATAAATGCAATAAATATAAAATATATATTTACAGCAAAATCAACATGCAAAAATTTAAAGAATGAGACTAATCATTGATTAATAGCCTAGTAATAGTGATCTCCTATGTTAGTTTGATTTTACTAGTTCACTGTAGAAGAAGTAGTGGTCATATATTGAATTAATTTTTAATTGGGTAGCACAATTATGTATTGAAATTTTGAAAATGACTCGACAAGTTTTTCAATTAAAAATTTCAAATTACAACATAAAAACATATATACATAAACCAAAACCTAAATTCTATAATTTTTTCCATACTTCAAATTATAATACACCTATTTTTTTTCCACGTATCACATCTTTTGTTGACCTATCTTTTGAGGGGTCAAAGTCTTGGATGTTAATAGAAATGTGTGTCAATTAGATAAGGGATGTAATAGGGAGTATAATAGGGGTGTTATATCAGAAGACCCTAAGCCAATTTTATTTATGGAGCAGAGAATTCACTAGTTTTGGATCTTTTGTTATACTTTTTGGTACTGTACTTATATTACACGATGTGATGGGGTGACACTTATATTTTTAATATAAGATAATATTAAATGAGAGACAAATTTCACCCCATCACATAGTTTAATGCAAGGTAAAAATAAAAAATGTATCATAGGTAGGTCTGTCAATGGGTAAGGTCTAAACCCAGACCCAACCCGATCCGGATCCATTTATTCTGGGCCTAGATTTATGAGGTATTCTGATTATCCGGATCTAATCTGGATCCATTTAACTATTATAACAAACAAATCGGATATAGATCTTGTTATTTTGATCCGATTAGGACACGGATCCGATTAAAATATTTAATATAAATAAAATTATATATGATTAGTGATATTATATATGTGTGTGTGTGTATATATAAACAAACAAACAAACCAAACTTTATTCCCACTAAGTAGAGTCGGCTGCATAAATCTTGCTACGCCATTTGCGCTGTCATGGACCATATCATCCTTAATTCTTAGATGGGCTATATCTTTCTTACAAGTTATCCACCAAGTCTTTTTTGGTCTTTTCCTACCCCTTTTATGTTGACTACTCTTTCTAATTTTACTTGCCTGACAAGCACTTCTATTAGCCATCTTAACATATGACCTAACCACCTTAACCGTATTTCTTTCATCTTCTCGTCAATAGGTATTAACATGATGGACTCTAATCTTATCACGAATATGCTGATTGGGTATTTTGTGCATCCTAGTGTACCCACACATCCATCTTAATATTTACATTTTTGCTACTCTCATATTTTGCTCATGTGCGTAATTCACTGTTCAACATTCAAACCCATAAAGCATTGTTGGCCTAATTGCCATTCAATAAAATTTATCCTTAAGTCGTAAAGGAATTTTGCGGTCGCATAATATTCTTGATGCCATCTCTATTTAGTCCAACTCACTTATATTCGATGTGTGACATCTCGACCTGTACAACCATCACTCTGAAGAACAGAAGCTAAATATTTAAAATTTTCACTTATGAGCATCTCCTAATCTCCGATACTAACTCCCATTCTATTCGTATGTGCATTATTACTAAATTTAAATTCCATATAGTCTATTTTTGATCTACTATATCTAAACCCCTTTACCTCGAGTACCTCTCTCCAAACCTCAAGTTTAGCATTAACCCCATCTTTGGTTTCATCTACTAAAATACGCTTATAAATATTGTCTGGAAACAACATACACCATGGTATTCCTCCTGTATGTGCCTTGTAAGCTCATCTATAACCAATGCAAATAAATAAGGATTTAAAACTAAACCTTGGTATAAATTTATGTTTATAGGGAATTCTCGTGTCAACCTTCCTAGTGTTCTAATACTTGTAACCATATCTCTAAACATCTCCTTTATTGATTCTAGATATGCTATTACTTCTCTTTTTTTTGAAAAAAAAAAATCTCCACAAAACTTCTCTAAAAGACTCTATTGTATGCCTTTGCAAGATCAATAAAAATCATGTGCAAATCATTTTTCTTATCATGGAATCTCTCGGTAAGTCTGCTTAAAAGATGTCTGGCTTTTGTAGTCGATCTTCTGAGCACGAAACCAAATTGATTAGCTGACACTTTGTCTCATTTCTTAACCTTCTTTCTATCACCTTTTTCCAAAGTTTCATCGTATGGTTCATCAACTTAATACTTTTGTAATTCACATAATTTTGTATATCTCCTTTAGTTTTTTGAATATGGGTATGAGAGTACTCTTCTTTCATTGATCGGATATCTTTCTACTCTTCAATATTTTATTGAAAATATTGGTTAGCCAACATATACCTTTCTTTCCTAAGCATTTCCATACTTCAATTGGAATATCATCGGAGCCAACTATTTTTCCCTTCTTCATCTTCTTCAAAGCCTCCTTAACCTCTGATTCCTGAATCTTTCCATAATACATTACATTTCTATACTCCTCAAACTTATTTAACTCTCTAAAATAATGTCGTCTCGATTGCTTTCATTGAATAATTGATGTAAGTATCTCTTATACTTTTCCTTAATTTTCTTATCTCTTACTAGCACCTAATTATTTTTATCCTTGATGCATTTGACTTGAGTTAAGTCTTTCATCATATGGGCTCTTGATTTAATAATTTTGTAAATATCTCGTTCATCTTCCTTAGATTCTAATTTTTTGTAAAAATCTTCTAGAACCCTATTCCTCCCTTCACTTAAAGCATTTTGTAAGATTGCATCCTTTTTAGCAAGCTTATATTCTTCAAAATTTTCTTCACTACTACAACTATATAGAGTCTTATAGTTAGCCCTCTTAACTTTGATTTTATCTTGTATACCTTCATCCCACCACCAGGATTCCTTGTTCATAGAGATATAACATCTTGACTCTCAAAGTATTTTCTTCGCCCTGCTCTTACTCTAGTTGCCATGTCATTCCATAAGATGAAAGATTTCCTTGTAAGTTCCAAATAATTTGCCTTGGCAAATCTTTCCTAAAAATTTCTTCTTTTTTCTTCTTTAAATCATCCACCTAATTCTAGAAAATCTAGGTAGGTTCCTTCTCTTAATGTGATGTTTAAGCCTCAAGTTCACCACTAAAATCCTATGTTGTGAGGTTAAACTTTATCAAGGTATGATTTTTACAATCTCTACAAAGCCTTCTATCTCTCTTTCTTGTGAGGAGAAAGTCAATCTGTGACTTTGTTGAACCACTTTTAAAGGTAATTAAATGTTCCAAATCAGATCCCTCTTCTTGAAAAAGGTATTGATAATGCAAAGATCAAATGCCATTCTAAATTTCAAGATTGATTTTTTTTCTTCGTGTCTTTCCCCATAACCATATCTATCATCCACTTCTTCATAATTCTCATTATCTCTTCCCACATGTTCATTTAACTCACCGCTTATAAAAATTTGCTAACCTTGGGGGGTACTACCTCTTATCTCATCTAAATCCTCCCAAAACTTAGCCTTAATCAACTCATCTAAACCTATGTGAGGCGCATACACACTAAAGATATTAATAGTTTCACGTTCTAAAATTAGTTTGAGAGACATAATCCTATCTCCTTTCCTAGTCACCTGCACTACTTCGTCCTTCATTAATCCATCTATAATAATACCTATCTCATTTCTAGTCCTATTTAATCTTGAGTACCAAAGTCTAAATCCTGAATTATCTAATAGTTTAGCCTTTTCCCCTATTCATTTTGTCTCTTGTAAACACAAAATATTAATTCTTTTCCCAATCGTTCGTGTATCTACCATCTCTATTGATTTACCAGTAAGAGTCTTAACATTCCAAATTTCTATTCTATTCTTATTCTCCTGAATATTTTTTTTCTCCACTACTCTCCTCCTATTCTGTGAGGACCCTTTCATATTTTTCACTACACCCGGGGACCCCCATAGAGATGTAGTGACCGTTGCCCACTATTTGCAGCACTCAAGTAATGCAATGTGTCACTTACGAGGAACGCTCTAGCACTAGTACAATATTGTAGTGGATTCATCTTATAAAATTGACAAAAATTTATGTTGGTTCTCGATCTAACCCAACCCTGTTCCTTTACCTGAGTTTGGGACAAACTATGGTAAGAAAAACTCAACACAAGCGGAGTTGTGTGTGTATATCTGTGTGTCTGTGTGTGCATATATATATGTGTGTTGTGAAAATTATCAATGTAAATTATATTCTATTATAGAACCCCATAAGTAAATATAAATTTTGAAATAAATATTTTTTATAATTACAGAAAATTAAAATTTACTTTAAATTATAAAATTTTAAAAGTTAAAAAATATTATAAGATCTGGATCGGATAAGATCCGACGGATCCGTATATGGATTTACATTTGTAAACCTGAGATATTCGGATCTGAATGCAAATCCAAATATACTAATCGGATCTAAGTTTGAATCTACTAATTCCTATCGGAATCCAAACCCCTACTCACAGGATTAAACGTGTAAAAACGATCTATAAGATTAAACGTGTAATGCACAGTCTCTGCCTTGCATTTCTTTCTTGAGAACTGTTGTCCAGGACCACTTAAATTCCCCATCAAAATCCACATTATGATATTCCAGAAATGGTATAAATCAAGAGGGGACCATATATTTGATCAGTCCTAGATTGATTTCGTACATTAGCCGAAACCGGCAATCAAGAATAAATTCCACCCGTGAACCTGCCATTTCTCACTTGAAAACTTACACTTGATATTAACAGCGAAGACAACGAGTCTTGGACATAATTTCTTATGAATTGAGAGCCTACAAGACATCAACAACTAAGGCTCTATAAATCAAACTACAAGGCATCATCTAGCTTTTGTTCATTAACAGCTGTACTTAATTCCAGTAGAATCAAAGATGGAGATCAATAGGCTGCCTAATGGGAAAAGATACCGTGCCTTCTTCAAGATTTTCCTCCCGCATACTTCTGAAGATAGATTGGTAAGTGCTAGTTATAAGTAATCTCTTTTTCAAATAGTATTTTTTTTTTTCCCGTTGTGTTTGATTTTGACAGTGAACTTTTGTAATGATATATGGTTGATGTATCGAGTGATACGGTTTCTTGATGACAAAAACTTTTGTGATGATATATGGTTGATATTGGAGTCAATTCAATTGCTTATTGGTTTGTTATTAGACTAAAGCAAACTATTTCCTTCTATGAATTTCATTATTATATAGTCATCTAATGATTGATTTACTGTTGAGAGTTTCAATATGATTTTAAGAAGAAATCAGTTGTAAAATACTTTTCGAGTATTTCCTAGTGTTTGCAAAATATATTGAATCCATGATTGCTGGAATTACTTAACTGGAGCCGACTATCAAGTAAATTATCTATCCTCAAGTTTGCATACAGAAAACCAAGTTGTTATTATTATTATTATTATTAAATTTTTTTTTTTTTTTTTAAACTTTGGATGGAAATTGTCTGATGTATATGTGGATCAAATGAATCATGAAACTGGAGAACCCAAAATTTGACCTTGAAGAAGTGGTGCAAGTATGTCATGAAAGGGGAGGATTCTTGAAATTATTCCATTTGGAGTATTTTAGTCAGAACAATAACGGAGATAGGAGTGAAAACTTGTGGTAGGGCCGGGTTTAGAGTCAAATATTCACTCATAGAATTTCCAAATAGCCTACACATTAACACAGTTAAAGAAGAGATGATCAATGGATTCCTCAAGAGTGTCACATCACAATAGCAGCATTTAGAGGTTGGAAATGATACAACGACATCCACAGGAAGATGGTTACAGATGTAGTGCATATCCTAGATATCAAAATGTATAATCTTATACCTGGTTAACTCCCATTCTGTTGTGAGACTGAAATCCCGTGCTTGTTCAAATCCAGAACATTTTTTCATGCCATTTTACAAAGATATGCACCCCCTTCTCTTACCACATTTGAAGGCTCTCTTCTGCCTGAAATTTGATTTTATGTGAATGGTGACAAGGATGTTTGATTAATAGTCTAAGCTGGTAATCATAGATGGTTGACATATCAAAGTTGGATAGATATTGACTCTAGATGACATAAACTGATAGATCATTTGATTGTTTTTCTGTAATCACGTGGTGATTTGTTCTTACACCTGACAATCTACTAACTTCTTAAGACTTCCATTATCATCTGATGATCTAAGTAATACTTTGGAATTTTTTAGTGTTTGTAAATATATTGTTGATGCGTGATTGCTGTAATTACTTACCGGAGCTTTTGAACTTTACTCTGCCAATAGCCAAAAGTAAATAGTCAATATCAATCCTCCCAAGTCAGTATAACAGAAAACCATGTTACTCCATTTGCTGTCCATGAATTGAATCCTTTTGAATATATCATATATGAAGTATGGTTTTCCTTGATCATATTATCTGTATATATGGTTGACCTAGATGGTTTGCCTAGATGATTTACGAGCTTGCTAATAATTTAGTCCTTTTTCACTTGGCAGAAAATCCCCTTAGCATTCACGATGTATATGAAAGAAAACCTACTACCAAACGCACTGATAAGGGATCGATGTGGAAATACTTGGCCTGTGAAGGTGGCAAGAATTGATTATGATTTCTTTTTCCTTGATGGTTGGGCTAACTACGTTAAGGATAATACTGTGGAGCTAGGAGATTTCTTAGTTTTTCAATATGATGGCCACAGTGTTTTTGATGTAAAATTATTTGGGAATGCAGCTTGTGAAAAGAAGGGAGTTGGAGCTCTTAAAATGAAGGAAGAGGAGGGAACTGAGGAGGTTGAAGAGGAAGAAAAAGAAGATATAGAAGAGCAGGAACAGCAGGAAGAGATGGATGAAAGTTATATGGTGAAAGAAGAAGAAGAAGAAGAAGAAGAAGAAGAAGGGGAGGAAGAGGAGGAAAAAACTACTCAAATGAATGAAGAAAAAGAAGAAGAGGATGAGGAGGAGTTTTACTCCGATGCAACTGAAATGGCTGTGGATTCTGATTATATCAACGAAGAGGCAGATGATAGCACTGAAGAAGAAGAAGAGGAACGACCTGCTAAGTCTTCCCACAAATGCTTTAAAAAGATCAAACGAGGAAAGCATGGTAAGTTGCCAAGGCTTAATTTGGTCTGTCCTGAATCCTTCAGAGATGATACAATAAGCTCTGCATAATGTCACTTGCACAACCTAGTAAATAGACTACCAAGCTGCAGCATGTTCAATGTAAATCAATCCTCCTAATAATGCCTGCAAAATGTTGTGAATTGATCGAGATTTCTTGTTTCTTAACTTGAAAATAATCACATAAATAGCTAAATACTGCAAGTTGTTTCCTATCAAAATTTCAGAATTTTACTGTAACTAAATCTTAATAGAGCAAGATTTAATGAAGTGTAACATTGACATTATTCTTCAGTGTGTTATTTGATTTACTTTACCTGTTTAACTATTTCACATTAACTGGACAATTGAAATAGTTGATTGTGCAGAATCTAAAGCTCTCAAAGTTCAGCATCATAGCAAAAGGCATGTCGATCCTTATGGCTATGCTCTTTTCAACTCAGGACACATTTCCCGACCCAAAAATCCTCATTTTATTGCTAAAATCAGGACAAAGAGAGGAGATGAATTGGTATGTTTTCTTATTCCATTTCAGATGTGTCACTGAGAAAAATATATTTCTATTTCAAACAATTATGATGACTCTTGTTAATTTTGACACCTATCCAAAGTTAGTCATTTTCTCTTGTTAATTGTGTCAAAATTTTGCTAATGACAAATGCAGCTTGTTCCTGCTAGTATCATCAAAGACTACAATCTGAGTCTTGCCACCAGAAATTATCCTTCGCGACCAACAAGGTAGGGAGTGGAAAGCAACCCGTAAATCTTGGAAGGATGGTAGACAATGGTACTACGGCGGATGGGGAAGTCTCTGCAGGGTCAACATTGTTGGAGATGATGACCATTGCATTTGCGAGTTTAAGAGAAGAGTTGATGGAAACCTTTTCATACAAGTGCGAATTATTCGTCCAGGAGACATTGCTCAAAATTCCAAGTAACAACGAATAAAATGGCTTTATAGAGTTCAGTTTCTAATTGATGATTCAGTAAAAGAGTTGTTTGATTTTTCCAGGTTACTTGTAATTAAGACAGCACTGTGATTAATAAGTGAACTTGAGTTACCTTGACGCTTTTGGTTGTTTATTTTGGATTTGATCGTCTATTGATGTGCCGCTCTATCAGAATTAATGTTTCAGTTATCCCCAGTGGAGGATTCCACACCTGAGTTGAGTTTGAAACACTTGCAGTCCACTATTTTTTTTTAAAAGTTGTTCCTTGGAGCTGGATAAAATTACAAAAACCCACAAAAATGGGATTAATACAATCTTCACAATAGCAAACAAATAGTGGAATAAACACTAGAAATAAATTAAATCTTTTTGTAGAAGATTATCACACATACGATTTGAATTTTGAATTAGAAGCTAAAATTTAAAACATTTGTATAACTATAATTATGATCACACTATTGTTAAAAAATTATACCTAGAAAAAAGAAAAATTCCAAAAGATGACAAAAAGTATGTAAGAGACTATTAGAAGTTAGAACTAAACCATAGCAGGGATAACCTTAAGCGGGTGCTAATGTTATTGCCACAGCAGTTTATAACGTAAGACAATACTACCTCTATAGCTTTAATTCAATTCCACCTTTGTCCATCGGTTCTTTCTTAGCAGTCCTCTCCTACCTCTCCTACCAACCGGCTTCTCCAGCAGCTCCTACTGCTCTTCATGCTACATTTCCTATTTCCACAACCCACCACTCCTCTACTCAGTGCTGTATCTCCATTCTCGTCACTATATCCACAACCTCCCAGTTCTCCATCCTGGCATCACTTTCAACCCCTCCCATTCCTCAATGCTCAATCGTCATCCATCAAATCCTTCCGCCCCCAGCCCCCCAACATACACGCACACACACACACGACTTGTAGATGATATTATGATTCTAAGAAAGGGCAGATTCGATTGTTTTTGGGCTAAATTTTATGAATAATGAGTTCTATTGGCTTAATGAACAATTTTGTGCCTCTGATTTTTATTTTAATATTTTATTAGATTTTGCGTTGGGAAAAAATAAGGATGATTATCTTCAGTTTAAAACAAAAAGATTTGGATCAATTCCTTTAGTAATTAATCCTATGCACAAACCAAAAAATTATCTAATTTGGTTGAATTAAGAAGTTCAAATATTTCACTAGGCTATGTTGGTTGTTATTGCTATCGCCTTCACCTGGCTTGTGATGGTTTATGTTTCTCTTTATGATGCTGTATTAAATGATTCGAGGATTTGAAAAGATTGAATTGATGATAGCAAAGCTAAGGGATGATGACAGCGATTTTCTGGTTTCTGCCGCAGAATCAGGTGGGCTTCGAATGGTGGTAAGAGTGAGAGAGCCAAAAGATTCACAAGTGTATTACTGTCATATTATTAAAAACTGCTGTGAGAATAACAAAAGTGGCTGTGGCGATAACATTTGCCTTTACTACTTGTGGTACCTCTTTGATAATATTGGATTTTGAGTTTATAACAATTTCATTTCAGCCAAAAAGTGGTAGCTGATTCCGAATAATAATTTAATCTTAAATTAAGCAACTTTCGATTTTTTTTAGGTCTAAAGTTCCATGTAAGACTTCCATTTAAAGGTAAATATTTATGTAGATTTAGTCTTTGGTCTAAATTGTATATTTTATGAAATAGATTAAATTTTATGAAATATATAATATCAATTCATATAAATAATATTTTATAAAATTAAATTCAGATGACAAAGTTCAATAGATAAAACTAAAGATCAGATTATGTAAGTATTTTGCCAGTCTGAAAACTCTTCCGTATTTCCACTTGATTTGCAAAAAAATTACGTGAATATCTTGCGTCACGGAAGTAATTCATATTGGTCTTGGAATTGGAGTGATACATTAACAAATGATAGTAGTGTCGGCATTCAGAAATTCATAAGATTTGGGTTGCCTTCATAAATTTTCAATCGATTTAGCTTATTGAAACTAAACTTGCTAAAGTAATAGTCATTCTCCAGCCCAAACCTTTCATTGAATTAACTAAATTACGAAAAAAATATTATTTTCTATACACCATAAAGTGCTAAAAAAAATTATAAGAACAGAATTTAAATGCTTGACAATTAAACACTTTTAGCTCCCTCCTCCTCTTATCTCACTTTGCATCCTGTAATTGTAACTTGTACCCAATTCTCATTTTTTTACTGTTTACTTCAATTTTGGACATACTATATTACAAACCTTCAAATTTACCTCAGCATTTAAATCTAATTTTTAACAATGTTACCAAAGATAACGGATGTTCTAATTGTGTACACCACGTACCTAAATTGGAATATTTGTCTAATTCTTGAACTCTACAAAAAATTGGACCGAAGAGGGACGAAATTAAGAGTTAGGGATTTAATGTGATTTGATAGTGCAGTGAAATTTTAGAATTAGATGATGCAAAGTGGAATTTGTCAGGCTACCTCCTTTAGTACAATATGCCCTAAATAAGTGAGTCGTATGCACGTACGATCCTTTGCATCCATCCATTCTAGTAACATTCTTTAAAATTGGACCGGTGTGGGATAAATTTGAGAGATTTGAGTGCAATATATCCAAACTTAAAGTATGAGATACAAAGTGAGAATTAACTACAAGTTAAAGGTGAAAAGTGGAGTAAGCCTATTAAACAAATAAATAAGTTGATTTTCATTCTCTTTGTGCCTAGAATAAATGTGCTTTGTCACGCCCCTTCCTCAAAATTGGGGGGCCCGTGACTGCCCTACCCTTACCGTTTCCTGAGAAGTTCAGGTTTATAATAACTTTCAATTATTGATCAAACCCCTTAATCGAACATATGATTATAACCTGAAAAATGTTAATATTATGGGGTGAGCGAACTACGCGTTCCGTATGTAATTCTTGTATTTTCTTATCGAATTGAGCATGTTACTATATACACATTGTCTTTACAAATCGAACCATTTATTAATACACAACAAAATGACACAATTCAATAAACATATACATAGCAAGTGGTCATAAATTGAGTAAACATTCTATTAAACAATTATCAAATATCAATCGTAGCAATCGGTAACATTGGGTCATATAAGATTCTAGAGGTGGTCCCACCCTTAATTCGGTGTAGCACTTAGTCCCGAACAACATTTAGTTCCCGCACTTGCTTGAGTTACATCATACTATCAATTGTGCTATCAATTAAACAATCAATCCAATCATATTATTCATTAGATTTCACGAACGACCTATGGCTTGACATACACGTGTACGAAGAAATCAAATATAAACCATACTCAATTCAATTTATATACAAATATACGTTTTACAAATATTTAATTTGTCAAATATCACTTGAAAAAAATATAAAAGAATACAAGAATCACTTACCTCGAATAATATTAATCAAATAAATCTCAAGAGTTCAAAGTCTTGTCCATAACCCTTATAAGAAAATTGGATAAAGCTTAATCCTTATAGATTTTCGCAATAATATTGAAACGGGAATTAAAATAATCCAATTGTTCATATTCTGAGGCCTAATTATTCAATTTGTGCACTTTGAGACTAAAATATCCAATGAGCTGTGAATTATGATCCAAGAATTAATGCTACGATAAATTCACTTAACCGAACCAATATTCCAATAAAACACTTGATGAAATCAATTAGATTGTCAAATAGTTATCTTATTTCTCCTACTGGTGTTGCTGCATCCATCTATTCCTTTTTATTTTCTCGTGTGCGGCTTTCTTCTTCTTTTCTTTTTTCCCACTTCTTACTTGTGTGTCCTAGTTACCAACAAAGGTTATGTTCTAATCGTGACAGATTCCTCTCATATCTGTTATAACTTATAAGGACCTACTTTTAGTATTACACAATTAGTCCTTATTGTCCTTAATTAACTTATTACCGGTTAAAGACCTAATGGGCTAAAAATACTCTTTATTTGCTAATGTAATAATATAGGGCTAAAAAGGTCCGAATTTTACATTCTACCCTCCTTACAAGAAGTTTCGTCCTCGAAACTTCACGTATCAAGCTTTCGCTACGCACTCTGATCACTAAATCACACATTCATCTTAATTTTAAAGGCGACCCACAATCCGGCATCCTAAACATTAAGTCGAAGACGCACATAGAGATCGTAACCTATTGCTTTGATACCATTCTGTCACGCCATGCTCCTGGGGTCCCATGACTGTGGTGGCCTCACCGTTTCTCGAGGACACCAGACTCATAATAACTTTCAATATTTAATCAAACACTTTCAGAATCGAATCTACGATTATTACTTAAAAAAATATTAATGTTGTGGGGTGAGCGAACTATGGATTCACTAAGTAATTCTCGTATTTTCTTATCGAATTGAGCGTGTTACTATATATATATATATTTTCTTTACAAATCGGATCATTCATTAATACACAACAAAAATGACACAATTCAATAAACATATACATAGCAAGTGGTCATAAATTGAACAAACATTCTGTTAAATAATTATCAAATATCAATCATAGCAATCGGTAACACTAAGTCCTATAAGATTCTAGACGTGGCTCGAACGAATTCTAGATGTTAAAAATGAAAGAAAGTATATTACAATATGTATAAATTAGGCCTCAATATAATTGGTACATAGGGTGCCTTTATATAGGCTTACAAGAGAATATAAACATGGTAAGTCTTACTAATCAAGACAATCAAACTAATAAGGTAATCACCTAATTTAGGAGATTAATTAAAGTAATTATATCAATCAAATATTTAAATGCTCTCTTATACCATAATATGATAATTCCATATCTTTGACATCCCCTCTCAAACTCAATATGGTTATGGAAAACCAAATTGAGTTTGAAACAAAATTTGAAAATAGAAAATCAAAACTGAATAGACAAAAGAATCAAGAACCAAAACTGAAACGAAATCGAAACCGATCGAAAACCTAAAAACTGAATCCAAGAGAACCCGAAGGTTAATAACCGAAAGAATCTGAAAAATCAAAACCGAGAGAACGCGAAAGTCAAAAATGAGATAACGAAAAGACTCAAAACCAAAGAACCCGAAGGTTGAAACCAAGAGAACACGAAGGTAAAAAATCAGGAGACCCGAAGGTTGAAACCAAGAAAATTCGAAGGTTGAATACTAAGAATTGGACATAGAATGTGTATAAAATATATTTACAAGCATTCAAATAAACGGAAGCTCAAAATATATTTACAAGCGCTCAAATAAGCGGAAGCTCAAAATATATTTACATGCGGAGGCTCTGATACCATGTTAGAAACGCTTAAAGAAAGTATATTACAATATGTATAAATCAGGTCTCAATATAATTGATACATATGGTACCTTTAAATAAGCTTACAAGAGAATATAAATATGGTAAGTCTTGCTAATCAAAATAATCGGATATATGGTAAGTCTTGCTAATCAAGACAATCAAATTAATAAGGTAATCACCTAATTTAGGGAATTAATTAAAGTAATTACATCAATCAAATATTCACATACTATAATATGATAATTCCATATTTTTGACACTAGAAGTGGCTCGAACGAATTCTAGAAGTGGCTCCCACCCTTACTTCGACCTAGCACTTAATTCTGAACATCACTTAGTTCTCACACTTACTCGAGTCACATCATACTATCAATTATACTATCAATCAAACCATCAATCCAATCATAATATTCATTAAATTTCATGAAAGACCACTTCACATACACGTGTACAAAGAAATCAAATAGAAACCATACTTAATTCAATTTATAAACAAATATACATTTCACAAATAATTTAACTTTTCAAATATCAATTGAAAAAAATATAAAAAAAATACAAGAATTATTTACCTCGAATAATATTAGTCACATAAATCTCAAGAGTTCAAAGTCTTGTCCATCCCCTATAGGAAAATTAGGTAAAAGTTAATCCTTATAGATTCTCGCAATACTAATGAAACGGGAATCAAAATAATCCAATTGTTCACATTCTAAGGCCTAATTATTCAATCTGTGCACTTTGAGACTAAAGTATCCAACGAGCTGTGATTTATGAACCAAGAATTATTGCTACCATAAATTCACTTAACCGAACCAATATTCCAATACAACACTTGATTAAATCAATTTGAAGGTCAAGTACTTATCTTATTTCTCCTACTGGTGTTGCCGCATCCATCTATTCCTTTTTATTTTCTCGTGTGCGGCTTTCTATTTTTTTTTTCACTTCTTACTTGTGTGCCCTAATTTACCAACAAAGGTTATGTTCTAAGGCAAATACTTAAGTAGATTTGGTCTTTGACCCCAACTTGTAAACCTTGTGGTATGGATTAAACTTTAGAAAATCTATGACATCAGCTGATGTAAGCAAGATTTTTTAAGATTTAATCCTGACCACAAGATCTACAGGTAGGACCAAAGATCGGGTTTACCTTATACACATTCCATGTTCTAATAGTGACATATTCCCCACTTTTGTTATAACTTATATAGGATAAACTTTTAATAATACACAATTAGTCCTTTTTATTTTTCTTAATTAACCTATTACCCGTTAAAGACCTAATGGGCTGAAAATACACTTTGTGTGCTAACGTAATAATATAGGGTCAAAAGGGCTGGATTTTACGTGCTTGATTTGGCATGTTAAATAAAACAAGGCTTGAGTAGGTAATTTATACAGAAAACCTCAAAACTAGTTTTAAAATTGTTACTTAATTTGATTTTTTGTCACTCAACTGCTGGATTCGCAGAAATATCACTCAACTATCTAAAGTGATAATCCTGAATGAATTTCTCAATTTCCTCCGTTGAGGCTCGAAGAGTTTTTAAGAGGTAAAATCATCAAAACATATTGGAAAACAAAATTTTTCAACTTTTTTTTTTATTTCTTTTCATGTTCAAATCACTTGCAATTCATATCATTTACGGACTCAATTTTTCATTTAGAACGTGTCTTACCTCAAATTTGGTATTAATAATAATAATTAAAAAAAAAAGTATAGAATGCCGCCAAACGTGCTAGTTTTAGTCATATCCAGTATCTTTCTTGATGGATTGTTGGTGTATTATGTTCTCCCATAGGGATGGTCATTTTATTATAAAATTTGTAGAATTTTGTTGGAATAAATATGAGATAAAAGAGAGCAGACTCGCATATGCTCATAGCCCATTTGGCAGCTTTCTGGTCATTGTCAAAATCCAAATCAAGAATCGTTTTCTACTCAAAAACTGATTTCGGTATATAAATTTCAAGTCATTTGGACATACTTCGAGAAAACTAAAAATTTTAAAAAAATCACGGGATAAGACCATAAATTGTGTTATCCAGTTAGTTGAGTGACCAATTCTGCTAATATAAGATGTGAATGATCGGAAATTCTTATATAAAATCGATCTATAATAGGTGCGATGGACCTTTTTGTCTACATTCATTCACCTCACTCTAACTCATTAAAAATAAATTTTTTCAAAGTAATATTGATAAATATGGATCAAGAGATTCATTCTACATACTGTGGACTAAATTCATATAAAAATTTCCGTGAATGGCCTAAAACAAAATTTGGCATTAGTAGTGATTATGTTTGCTATAATTTAAAGAGCAAATGGCCAAAAAGCCATCATACTTTTAAGTTGTATGGGTTTTGGTCATCAAACTAATATTGTGGTCAATTTAATCACTCAACTTCTAAAAATATCGCTTTTAGATAATTTCATCAATTTTATCTATTAAAGTTGGTAAAATTATCCAAATATTTGAAATTTCGCAATAATAAATTGTTGAGGTCAATTAGAAACTTCTAACAGTAAGTTGAGAGGTAAAAAAAAAAACTAGTAAAACTTGCAAAAGGTCAATTCATTTTTTTTAAAAATACCTAAAAATATAATCATTATTTAGCATCTTCATTGTCTTATTTAGGCGATTTTTTTTTTTTTTTTTTTTTTGCCTTTTCTTATTTTTGTCAAAAACAAGTATGAATTACACGACTTTTCATACTAAAATGATTCTTGCAACTAATAGAATGCATATATAACAAAATCTAAACCAAAAACAACAAATCTAATCCTGAATTAAGGTTAAATCTGAACCCAAATACAACCCATTTTAATCCATTTATGCATTCAAAAACAGTTTGACATATGGAATTCAACATTCTCCCAAAAAAATTTTGAAGATCTAACTCTCAATGCAATCCCTCAACTCTCTAAGGTGCTCCTTCTATTGTGTGTTAGTTGCAATTTTGAGCAATCAAGGTTATATGTGTTAGTCACTTCAAGAAGAGATAAAAAAGGAAATTTGATTAGGAGCTTTATGAGGCTGTTGTGATGGTGAAAGTAGAGGTTCAGATGGATGGTTGTTTGGTGGTGATGGTAGAGGTAGAGGTAGAGGTGAAGGTAGAGGTAGAGGTTTCAGATGGTGGATTCTTGTGGCAGTGGTGGAGGTTTTAGAGGGGAAAAAAGAAAGAAAAAAAACAAAATAGAGGAAAGAGAAAGAAAACAAATGGCTGTTCAAGTCTATCTGAATAAGTATGAAGAAGAGGCTGGTTTTTTTGGACAAGTTTAGCCTTGTTTAGTTCACGAGAAAGACACATAACTTGTACAAATAGAGGAGTTAACAAAAGAATCCGACAGAAGGGGCGAAAACCCAATTTTTTGCAAGTTTAGTAACCTTTGTAGCCATAATATTAGTTTGATTACTAAAACCTATACAAGTTAAAGGTATGGTGACTTTTTTGGCATTTTTCTCTAATTTAAACATAGAGCCTATACTAACTAATAATATTTAGTGCTCAAGCCAATACCGTGGAACAATTGCTCTTATAAATAAAATTCCAATTTGGTCGTATCTATAAATCTGCACAAAAACTAAATCGCCTTATTTCTTCTCGTATGTGCTCCATGAAATCATAATTGCCATTAACTTATACCATAAAATTTCACTAAGTTGTGGCAATACTACTAGAAAAATACAACTATAGACTTAACATTGAAATTTGTGACAAATTTCAGACGTCACTTTCCTCCTCGTTGCAAATTAATGATGAATTGTATCACAATATTTTTTCCCTAAAATTGTTACAAAATGTAGCTAATTCCGATTTATTTTTTTAGAGAATAGAAAATGTAAAATTATTTTTGTAATTGATTTTTTCCATTGGTAATTGTTATATGTTTGAAAAAAATTTTGGTGACAAAAATATTTGTCAGTCTTAAAAAAAATTAAAATTTTAGCTACAACAAAACAAATTTTCCCTCCCTTTTAATTTTTGAATTGTTTTTGACTTTCCTATTAGTTTTTCTTTGCAAAAAATAAAAAATAGTGATAAAAAATTTCTGTAGCAAGTTTAAAATAATAAATAAAAAGAATTTAGCAAAATAAAAATCCTTCATTCAAAACATAAATTTTAAAATGTTGGCTGCATAAAAAATCCGTGACTAAACATAAAAAACAATAATATCTGTATACCTAACCAACAATCAAAATTTGCTTACGAACATTCAAATATATAATTCAACAACAAAAATATTCCATTTTATTGAGAATATGCATTTCAAATCAAATCCAAACAGTAGAACTAGAAATAACAATGTATAAGAAAATAACTATAAATTTATTAATAAGAAAAACTACAAGTTTATTAAACTAATAACAACATATAAGCAAATAACTATAAGTTTATTAATAAGAAAAAATACAAGTTTATTAAACTAATATCATAGGTATGTACTACTGCTATTTCTATTGTAATACTAGTGTCAATATACATAACCCTAAGTATACTATGTTGAAATTTTAATTAACCCACATGAGTTTTGTGGGTCTTATTTTTAAATTCTAAATATTTGGTCTTACATTTAAATTATAATAACTGTCAAGATTTAGATAATCACTACGTTAGTGATAATTACCATATTGTAATAATTATCACATTTTTTATATCCACTGATAACTGCTTAAGTTTTTCTGAAGGGGAAAAACATATTTATATATATGTATGTATATATATATATATATATATATATATATATATATATATATTGAGGGAGTGTTTTGGGTCCCTAACACCTGACAATATATTAGAAAATACACCATCGTATTTGTTTGTTTAAGGTTTAGAAGCACGCAAAATTAATTTTCTTTTTCATTCTGCATAGACCTAATTTCATCAATGATTGGAGGTATGAATCCTTCATTTTATTCCACATTTAGTCTTCTGTGATATTGTTTATGCCCAGAATAAATATTGTTTTACATATATAAAAATTTAACATTTGGTATTAGAGCTTGCTTGTGCTTCTACCTTGATTTACATACGTATTTTTTGTGATTATGTTTGAATATGTATATTTGATTTACACATATGTATATGTTAATTTGGGTTTACTGCCTTTGACATGTTGTTGACATGTTGTTGAGGAAATTTAGAATTATAAATCATTTAGAAATTAATTCTATGATTTTTTTCCTTGATTAAAACATCTATTTTGGTGTTATTTGATACTAGTTTATGGCTGTATATTTTCTATTATGTGTATTAATTATGAACAATGTTATGGGTTTATGATCTTGATGTCTTATTAAATACTAAGGATAGAAAACATTTGGAAATGAGATTTCCATATTTTTTGTGATTAAAAATGTAATTTTTGATGCCCAAATGCCTGAGAGTATGTGCGGGGTTGCATTGTAGTCACAATCGGGTCGCATGGACCCATTTGGGTCAAAATTAGGTGAAGAAGGAAAAAATTTAGGTCAAAATCAGGTGAAGAAGGAAAAAAAAATTTTGCAGAAAGGATCGCATCAAGAAAGGTTGGAACCCGCACTCTTATGGCTAAGTAAATATGTCCTAACCAACTAAGCTACTCTAGAGGCTTGTTAATTTTAGAATATATATATATTTTTATTTAAACATCCCATTTAAGGTTCAATTCTGGTAATAAAAAAAAAAATTTGAGAAATTTAATCCTCGACATTTAGGTTAAGTGAGTGCAATCTTACTAGTTGAGCCGCTCCAGTGGATTGTTTATTTTAGAACATAATTATCTTATAAACAATTTAAGGTACAATTTTGGTAAAAATATTACACAGGTGAGGAAAAGTTAGAACCCATGACCTTTTTATTAAAGATCAGATGCTCCAACCAACAAAGCTGTTTTAATAGCGGCTTAGTTTTGGAATGTATTTTTATATAAACAAGTAGCAGTTTGATTCTACTGGTTTGCATATATATGTGTGTGTATGCTTGCGCGTGTGTGTTTATATTGAAATTGTTATAGAAATTTTAATGCCTTGTGATTTGTATAATTTTTTCTTTATTATAGAGTAGCCACAACATCTTTAATTAAATAAAAAATTATACATTAATTCTTTTGGTATAGGATCATTTTTAATATAAGATATTAATTGTAATCATATCACATTTAATATAATAAATTTTATCCCATACGAATTTTTAATATGTTATGTGATTAATTGGGATGAAATGTTAAATTATATTCTTTAATTTACCCACAAGAATTAAGATAAGAAGCATGATTTAATAGTTTCGTCATTTTGATTGTATAAATTTATTTGAATTAGAAATTTAGCCCACAGGCAATTTCTATGTTCTGTAATTCATATTTCCTATTATGTTGGTCAAAAATAATGAATGTTAATTTGCCTCAAATTTTTGACATAAGCATGTATATAATTTATTTTGTGCAGTTTTTCAATCTGTGAATTTTTCTAATATGACATGTGACATTCCTGAACTCAAGAGTGACAACTATAAGTTATGGAAAGAGAAGATTTTTTTTTAAATTTAGGGTGCATGGACATTGATTATGCTATCAGGAAAGATGAACCACCTTGATTACTGAGAATAGCCAACCTAATGATGTCAAACTTTATGATACATGGGAGTGATCTAATGTCTCATTGTGATGTCCTCATAAGGTCTAACATCTCAACTAGTATTCGAGGTTTTGTCAATCAGTATAATAATGGTCGAAAGCTATTGAAGGCTATTGATGAGCAATTAGAGTCTTTAGATAATGCTTTAGCAAGTATCCCAATCATGAAGTTCTCCATCATGAAGTTCACCGGTATCAAAGAAGTGCGTGAACACATCATGCACATAAAGGATATAGTGGCTCAACTAAAAAATCTTGAGGTTACAATGTCTGACTCTTTTCTTGTGCACTACACAACAATATGGACCCTTCAAGATCTCTTACAACACATATAAGGACAAATGGTCCATCAATGAGTCGATGATCATGTGTGTGCAAGAGGAAAGAAGGCTGCTTACAGAAAATGGAGAGAGTATGCATCCTGAACTGAAGGAAAGAACAAGAACAACCAAGCCAAAAAGAAGAGAAAGGAAAAGATGTCTCCTCAAGGAGATATTAAGAAGAAATCCAAGTGGTTCTTCTATAACAAGAAAGGGCACATCAGAAGAAGCATTGCCCCAGATTCTAGAGCCGGCTTGAGAAGAAAGGTAACCTAGACTTGTATGTTATGAATCTAATATGATAGATGTTAATCACAACACATGGTGGATTGCTTCTAGTTCTACAATCTATATTACGATTTCCTTGCGGGGATTGAGAAACCTAAGGAAGCCAGTGGAAAGTGAGGAATACATCTATATAGGAAATAAGATGCAGTCACATGTGAAGGCAATTGGGACATGCAGTTTATTTCTCAGTAGTGGCTTTGTTTAGATTTGGAAAGGACATTTATATTCTAAATTCCACTGGATATTTATTGCCAGTGTCAAGACTTGTACCTTTGGGATATTCTTGGTATTTTTTAGATGTTGGATTTAGTTTGTTTTATAAATCTAACCTTGTCGAGAATGGTATTTTGTCTGATGGTCTTTTTTGAATTAATTTGCAAAACAATGCTACATTTGCTGCTCTGCATATTCAAAAAAATGCTAGTGTTAAAGGATGTGTTATGTCCGAATAATGAGAATTCCTCTATGTTGTGGTACTAGAGATTGGGAAACATCTCCATTACGAGAATCAAGAGATTAGTGGATGACGGATTACTCAGTACTCTAGATTTTACTGATTTCGAGACTTCCATGGGCTTTATAAAAGGTAAGTAGACCAAGATGTCAAAGAAAGAGCCAAGAATAGTTCAATCTTATTGGAGATCATACATACAAACATATGTTGTCCGAATATGGATGCATATTGTCAGAAGTATTTCATCACCTTCATGGATAATTACTCACGATACATGTCTCTCTACTTGCATGATAACAAAATGAAGCACAAGATGACTTTAAGATGTTTAAGGCAAAAGAGGAGAAACAATGCGAAAAGTAGATTAAAATTGTGAGATTAGATAAAGGTGGTGACTACTGTGGCAGATACACTAAAGATGGACAAGCACCTAGTCCTTTTGCATGGTTTCTTGCTGAGCGTGGGATTGTTGAACAATACACTATACCTGGTTCTCCTAGCAGGAGTTCTGTTAGAATGGTGTAGTAGAGAAAACAAATCGAACATTACTGGACATGGTACAGAGCATGCAAGCATGCTCAAAACTTCCTGAATTTTTGTGGAGTGAAGCTCTTAATATGGTAGTGTACATATTAGACCGAGTTCCAACTAAATATTTCCCAAAGATGCCATTTGATTTATTCAAAGGTTGGAGACCAAGTTTACGACATGTACACGTTTTGGGATGCCCGTCTGAAGTGAGAGTTTATAACCCACAAGAGAAGAAGTTGGACCTAAGGACTATTAGTGGGTATTTCATTGGATATGCTGAAAGGTATAAGGGTTACAGATTTTACTGTCCATTTAATGGTACAAGGATTGTGTTGTCAAGAAATGCAAAGTTTTTTCAGAATGACCTGATTAATGGGAGTGATAGATCATTGGGTGTTGAATCTAAGATAGAGTACTCTGTTCCACAACCTTCCACTTCAAGTCATGGACGAACTATTGTTATTCACCATGCTTCTCGAGATCAAGTAACGTGTTGAACAACTAGTCCCTGAAGCTCCACAACCTGCTGATAATGATCCAATAGATCCCGTTCAACAAATATTTGAAATTGTTGAACGATCAGTTGAACAACATGTTCCTCAGGAGGATGTTGGTGTAACATTGAGAAGATCTGCTAGAGTAGGGAAAACAACAATTCTAGATGACTATATGGTGTATCTACAAGAGTCTAAGTATAACATTGGAACTGAAATGATCCTAAAACATTTTCACAAGCCATGAGATGCAATAAATTTGATTTGTGGTACAACCTTGAAAGAGGAAATGGATTCGATAGCATCGAATGGAGTTTGGGATCTTGTCGAGTTGCCTGTTGGTGTAAAAATCATAGGATGCAAATGGATCTTCAAAACCAACAAAAACTCATTAGACAACATCAAGAGACATAAAGCGAGACTTGTTGCCAAAAGATTCACTCAGAAAAAAGGAATCAATTATACGAAAACCTTTTCTCCTCTATCTACGAAATATACCCAACATTTGAGTTATTATGGCATTGGTTGCTCATTTTGATATGGATTTGCATCAAATGGATGTGAAAACGGCATTCCTTAATGGAAACCTAGAGGAAGATGTTTATATGAAATAACCTAAAGGATTCTTTTATAGCAATGGTGAGCATTTGGTTTTCAAGCTTCAGAAGTCTATAAATGGATTGAAGCAAGCCTCCCGTTAGTGGTATTTGAAATTTCATGGTGTGATCTCTTTGTTTAGTTTTGAAGAGAGTATCATGGATTAATGTATATATTAAAAGGTAAGTGAGAATAAGATTTGTTTTCTTGCTCTGTATGTGGACGATATCTTACTTGCAAGTAATGACAAAGGATTGCCACATGAGGTGAAATAATTTCTCTTAAGAAAATTTGGTATGAAGGACATGGGTGAGACATCTTATGTCATTGGCATAAAGATCCAAAGAGAACTCAGTGCATTTTGGGTTTGTCTCAAGAGACCTATATTAATATAAGTTTTATAGAGGTTTCCACGAATGAAAGATTGTTCACCAAGAATGGCACCCATTGTGAAGGGTCACAGGTTCAACTTGGACTAGTGCCCGAAAATGACCTTGAGATTGAACAAATGAAAAACATTCTGTATATTTCTACTGTAGGAAGGCTAATGCATGCTCAAGTCTGCACAAGACCTGACATTGCATTTGTTATGGGAATGTTAGGAAGATATCAGAGTAATCTAGGTATAGACCATTGGAGATGTAAAACAATTAATGAGTTACTTTCAAGGAATGAAAGATTACAGGCTTATATATAGACAAATTGAAAATCCAGAGGTGATCGGTTACTCAGATTCAGATATGTTGGCTTTATTGATTCACGAAAATTAGCACTAGTTATGTTTTTATGTTAGCCAGTGGAGCTGTGTCTTGGAGAAGTTCAAAGAAAACTTTGATTGCAACTTTCACTATTGAAGCAAAGTTCGTTTCTTGTTTTGAGGCAACCTCACATGGTGTATGGTTGAAGAGTTTCATGTTTGGACTAACTTTAGAGTTGTGGATTCTGTTTCTGGGCAATTGAGGTTATTCTGTGGCAATTCAGCTGTTGTCTTCATGGCTAAGAACAATAAGAATGGTAGTCAAAGTAAACACATCGACATCAAGTACTTAGCTATTAAAGAATGTGTTAAAGAGAATAAAGTGGTCATTGAACACGTTAGTATTGAATTGATGATTACCGATCCCTTGACTAAAGGCATACCACCAAAGAATTTTGGGGATCATATAGTTAGTATGGGACTTGGTTCCATAATGTGACTTCTTTTCACATGTACGTACAATTGAGATTTCCAACGGAACTCTTATTCTGTTGTGATATTTTTATTCAGTTGGATATATTTGTTTGGTTATTTGAGAAAACTCACTTAAGTCGGACCTATATTGAGCATAAGGTTTATTCATTAAGTTGTGTTTTCACACAAAGTTTAGTGTTGAAGAGACATAACGCATAGTAATACATAGAAGATAATACTCATTTTTTTCGGGACTTATCGAAGGATTCCATGATTCATGTGTTTTGGATCTTACTTGTGAAATTTGATAGTTTGTATATCGAATAAAATACATGGACCAAGTGGGAAAAATGTTGAAATTTTAATTAACCCACGTGGGTTTTGTGGGTCTTATTTTTAAATTCCAAATATTTGGTCTAATATTTGAATTTTGATAACTCTCAAGGTTTAGATAATCATTATATTTGTGATAATTATCACGTTTGTGATAACTACCGATAACTGCTTAAATTTTTTTGATAAGAAAAAACATATATATATATATATTGAGGGAGTGTTTTGGGTCCCAAAACTTGAAAATCTGTTAGAAAATACACCATCATATTTGTTTGTCTAAGGTTTAGAAGCACCTAAAATTATTTTTCTTGTTCGTTCTGCAGAGACTCAATCTCATTAATGGCTGGAAGTGTGAATCCTTCCTTTTATTCTACATTCGATCTTCTGTGATATTTTTTATGCACATAATAAATCTTGTTTTATAAATGTAAAAATTTATGTAGACATATGAAGCCTAGTACATGCAATAATATTACAATGAAAACAATTTCCGTCAGTGGTAATACTAATACACTCACTATTTCCAGTATAGTAAGACTAATAATAATATCACTATTACTATTAATACAACTAATAAGGGAAATACTTAGGTAAACTAATTCTTTGACCCTATTTATATTCCTTGTGGTGTGGTTTAAATCTTATGGAATAAATGACATCACCGAATGTAAGAAAGATTTTATAAGATTTATTGCTTATCATAAAGTCTATAAGCAATTCTAAAATTTGGTCTACCTAAGTCCCTTTCTACTAATAATATTATGCAATACCAATACTACTTCTAGTACAGTTGTACTAGTAACAAAACAATAAGAAAACAAAACTATATGTAATATCCAATATTACAACTAGTACTAATAATTAATAATACTACTATTTTTTTTTTTTAAATCTACCTCTCTTCTTCCCCTTATCAAACTCATTATCAATAAATAATTGGAGAATCATTCAGTTTTAGCACCTAACCTACACTTTGTGTGTGTGTGTTTATATATGTGTGTGTATATATATATATATCAAATTGAACAATAAATTATATTGTTACACCACCACTACTACTACTATAAATACTACCATGGCTACAACTATAAGTATTTTTCCAACTACCACAAAATTGGGACGATAGCATATGCAGCACCCAGGTATTCCCGAAAACTTGATACAGGAGCATCTAATAATTGTAGTTACCATGCGAAACACAAAATAGTTTACACGCATTAAAGACATGAATATTACAGGATAAACCCAACCTTATAAACTCTTCATGTAAACCACTTGAACCCCTTTAATTTGCCTTGATAACCCTTTATAGGTGACTGCAGGACAGATGATATACAATACTACTAATTTAAAAGGTTTAACAATTACTTACCTTATAAATTCCCCTTTTGGAAACCTAACCATTATTGGGTGAAAACCCTACCTCCTTGATCTACAACCATAGGAGGGTAACATCATTCCACTGTATAGTGCAAACCTTGAGGTACAATATAGGATCAAAAAACAAGTAAAAAAAAAAAGAAAATTTTGGATTATTAAGCTAACTGGTACACATAAACAGCTAGTAGGAGAATATGAATAAGCTAGTTGGTCACCTAACAAACTCATGAGGTAGATCACTTTGATGATCTTAAATCACATTAAATGTTTAGGAACACATGTTAAAACATGTATGAATAAGTTGTGGAAGTTTTAAGCAAATGAAAGTATGATTAAACACTAAAACCCTAGGATTAAATACCAAGAACATGCAAATTCATCCAACTAGCAGCCCCTAATCGAAGAACCCACAAATATGATTTTTGAGAAGTGGTTTTAACCACAATTCAAGATTGGACAAAGTAGAGAACAATTCGGCACTTAAGAAAAATCAATGATTAATACAAGATTTAAGGACTTTCTATTCTTAGTATAACCCTTGAAACCCTCATTCAAATCCTTCATTTTAGATGTTTTGAACCATAGATCAAGGTCTATATAACACAAGGATACATTTGCTAGCAAGAAAAGTCCATATGCAACAAGATTGGAACAACTTTGATTCTTGGAAGAATTAGGAAATTTTATAGCAAAAACCTTGCAATAATTCATGTAAAACTTACCTAACAAACTGGAAAATTAGTTCTAGAAAACTTTTACACCTTCAATTTCCTATGTTTAATCTAACTTTTTTGGTTGGAATTTGAGATTTTAGCTTTAAAAAGTTGTAGGAAATTTTTGAGAGAAAACTAAGTGTGAAATTGGTTTTGAAGTAGAAGAATGGTAGGGAGGTGGATTCTTAAGAAGACTTGATGAATTTTTAAAATTGTACTTTGGTTCCTCAAGTTTCACTTAATTGCACTTGTAACCTACTAACTAGGAAATTGCCTGGAAAAGTTAATTTGGTCATTTGAGCAACAAAGATGGTATGAAAAAGTATCTCTAGAGGTATAAAATGAATATAAGTTATTATAAAGAAAGTGAAAAAGTTCAAGCAGCTCTTACACTTTCCCCTCCTCAAGAGAAGTTTAATCCTCAAAACTTTACGTACTCCTGAATTGATCAAGAAACGATATCTACTTGATAGTATCCCCTCAAGCTTCCAATTTGCCATCTAAACTAGACTTTAAAGCATTGACAACAAAAAACTATCACCGTTGAAGAACTTGTTCCCGGATCTTAATTTACTAATCCTGAGAAACATACACCATTAAAGACCTTAACAATTCTGATTATTGAACAAATTGATGTGTTGAACTACCAATCTAGTTACTCAACAAAAAATGTGCATCCTAACATTCAAAGTTATTGCTGTTGTAAACCTGTTGCTTTTCAATATCACAGCTGTCATTGCCTCCTATGTTGATTCATTGTTGATTTACAGAATATACAATCTTTGATATGATTATCGAACTTGCCACATGCCACACGTGCACCAGTTTTCTATCTACATCTTGTTCTATGATATTGTTTGAAGTAGTTAAACCTTGAAATGTGGGAGGGGCAGGATGCAGGCTCTTTTTCTCTTGGCAATTACTCAAGAAGAGCAAACAATAATCAAGGATTGTATAGGCATCATTGATTGTGGTTTATAACTGTAAGACTGAGGCACTAGTTGTCTCTACGATTGGAAACTGTGAGTTGAAGATGGTGCAAGTCTATACACAGGCCTCGACCATACGGTGTATAGAAATCCTTTATTTCCTTCTTTCTCAACTCGACGACGAAGATAACCATCCACGCACTCACTTGCTTTGTATAAATCAGAAAATGCATCATATTTATTATGAAATTTATTAGCACTGATAATAACAATACTAATACTAATGACAAGACTAGTACTTCAATTTGTACTATTTACACTACTATACGACTACTCCAAAAACGAGTACTAACCCAACTACTAGTTGCGCTATTACTACACAAATATAGATTTTTCATACAATATTTTAGTGAAACTTTTGGCAGGGTTTGTTTTTGGACATGTTCCCATATTTGATCTAGTTAAATTTATACACACAATCAATCATGAGCAAACAAGGGTGACCTACAATGCCACAAGAATTCAGCATCACATAATGCACACCAAGATTATGCGAAAACTATTATAAATTGACGAAAGTTAGACAAAATTCTTTTAGATTGTTATTTGTTAGTAAAAAATTGAACTAAATTAGTTAGTATTGAAAAAAAATGAAAAACCATTAAATTGCCACAACTAATAATACTAGTAGTACTATCACTACATTAACAGTACTTGAAATACTAGTACAATAATATTATAATTATTAGTGTTAGCACTATTAATAATATTACTATCCACTACTACTACTATACTACTTGTTTTATAATAGTTGTATCAATACATCTACCACTAATAATACTAAACTAGTACTACTTGTACTAATTACATAATTGAAACAATTTCTACCACTAATACTCACCAAGGATTAATCTTTCTTCACCGTCAGTGTAAGTAATTTTTTACACCGTCGAGTATAGATGTATATCACATGTGCAAAAATAACTACTATTTGAAATTTAAAAGTAGCTCAACATAGATGCTTAGTCTAGGGAAAATCCTGTACAATGTGTTGGAAAAGGGATTCTCAAAAGCTCAACGTGTACTATCATAGTTGGTTTTGCAACAGGTACTATCATAGTTGGTTTTGCATCCTTCTACTCCTCATCAGGCACAAGTATCATGGTAGAAAGCTTGGCATTACTGCAATATCTGCAGCTTTGTTTGGAAAAGGTATCTTCAATATCATTATTGAGCTGGATTCACTATTGTTGGTAAATATTTTCAAGGGCTTATTTTCTATTCCATTGTAGTAGAGAAAGTTTTTTAACAATGTCTACAACTTATAAGAAAGATGAATGTTCAATTTCAACATATATTTAGAGAAGGAAACTATGTGGCTGATTTCTTAGCAAATCTAGGTTGAAGCTCTAACTGTAATTTGGAGCTTGATTTTCAAAATTTCCCTAGACAAGCAAAGCTTTAACTTAGACAGAGACGGTTCTAAAAGTTTGAACAATTTCACTATCTAGGGTTAGGGTTTATTTTGGAACTCTAATTCTTTAGAGGTCCTTGATAACCCTAGAAAACTAGGGTTATTCGTGACCTAAATTGAAAAGGTTTTTCCCTACTTTCAAGCACTTTTAGGATTTAAGTGTTTACTTTTGCGAATATCCTTTTCTATCTGTTGGTATCTAGATTTTGTAGTGTTTTAGTATTTATTTTATGTTATTTAACTTACATTTATGTGTTAACACAAAGGTATATGTTTAGATTGTTTACCTAATTCATCTCAAAATTTGGAATTTTTTTCGAATTCTTGTCTATCTTTGAGTTCAATTGTTTGTGTTTACTTGTTTTTTAGTGTTTATTTAATGTTATTAAACATGTTTTAATGTTGTTATGTTCGTATTGGGATTTGGAAAGGATGGACCACACTGAAGTGAATCGGGCACAAAATTGACGACCAGGCAAATTAGGTACGTAGAGATTTGTGAAGCCAATTTCTATATGGGTAGAGGTTAGTGGGTTGAATAGGTGGTGAAATGGACTAACTAGACAATACTATGGGGCTTAAAAGTTGATAGCGAAATTAGTTACTTCCTTAGTTAGTTTGGCGTAATTAAAGGGCTATGACAATTGAACTTCCAGTATTGACCTAGAATTTGATTAGGGTTCGAATTTGATCTTGGCAGACTGATTGACCTAGTTGGTTGCTAGAATTCCATTAGATAATTAATCAAGTTTGGTTAATTTAAGTAGTAGGATGGATCTATATTTAGGTTAGCTAGATTGATGGACTTAGTTGCAAAGAAAATGGGATTAGGTTACATTTGGGTATCAATATCTAATTTGGCTTATGGAATCATTTGATTGAACTAATTTGCCAAAACCTGAGAAATTGGGTAGCATAAACCTCAAATCTCCTCCATTTCTAGTTGTTGCTTTAGTTTTAAACCTTTTTTTTTTTTTTGTCATTCAAACACTTAAAATAGCATTTAAGCAAAAATAATATAGTAACTGACAACCCATCCTTGTGGAACAATCCCTATTTATTCTATACTACTTTGCAACCCGAATACTTGTGGTGCGTGTAAGTGTTTAGCTGTCCATTGTGGTAAAATTAGAATTTGACATGCATTAAGTTTTCGGCCTCATTGCCGGGATTAGTTTTTGTCTATATCAATATAATTTGGTTAGATTACTAGTTTGATATTTGTCTATTTTATAGTTGTTTCATCTATTAAAAAACCAAAAATACTTTCTATTTTTTATGTGTCCCTTATATCGAAAATCCGAAAAATATTTTCTACTTTATAATTTAATTGTCTTATCCCGAAAAGTCAAAGATTTTCTCTTTTTAGTAGTTAGTTTAGACTAGCTAGTAGTCTAAACCTTCCTACATTTCTTGTTTGTTATGTTTTAGTTGTTTTTTTTTTCATGTTTGTGTTGTTTTGGTGTCTTTTCTTAAGAGCATGAAAACATGATTTGAATTATTCATGCAAAAATATCAGCATCCTTTTATAGTGATGGAGCCATGACCAATGTGCATGTATCTTGTTAATATTCTCCTTACCCTTAAACTATGACATGGGGTGGTACAACCATCAGGATGCCTGTTAGAACTTTCAAGGTCAATGCAATCGTTGTCCATTTCAAGAGTGAAGAAAATTGGCCTTGGGTTACAATATTAGTCAACAAACGTAAATCTTACTGAAGAGATGTTGAAGCTCACAACTGAGATGAGGAAATGCGATGAAGGGGTGAACCTTGGGTATCAACCCTCACCAATTTTATAAATAAAGGAGGCGTGGTTGGAGGAAATAATGAATACCTTTAAAGAGAATTAAGCTAAATCCATGAAAAACATAGAAGCCTATTGTGCCGAAATTATAAGATATTTTGTGGGTGAAGGTCAATAAACTCCTATGTCCTTCCCAACCCAAATTGAACATCAAGCCTCATCAATTAATGAAAAAGAGGAGAATGCAATATTTGAAATAATATTGCATACTTTTATTAAAGGCATTCATGATCAAGGGATCGAATGACTGCCTATAATGCATTCATACTCAATTTGAGGAATTAGCACAAAAGTTGGTGGATGAAACTCAAAATACGGATCACCCAAGTCCTATAGAATGGTATGGTGATGAAGGAGCAAATGTGGAACCATCAAATCAAGACTCACCATTATTGATGGAACAATGCAAGTTTGGGAGGATGATCAACATGGACATCAAATGGAGTTAATGGATTATGAAAGTGCTCAAACTGGCTGTAATGGACCTTTTGGATTTGAATTCTCAAAATCCTGGTTATTCAACAGTTGTTTGGAAGTATCACATATATATCACTTGAATGAGTGTGAAATTACCTCGGTGATCAATAAAGAGGTACCATTTGGTGATTTCACGAACGAAGTACTGGTTAAAGGAGTGGATCGTGATGATACATGCTACAGAGAGTTGTGGATGCACTTACTTTTGGCAGAGATCCCGTTGTCCTTGGTACTCTAGATGTTAAAATCTATGGAACAAATTTACCAAGGGAGGATTTAGACATTTTGGAAAGCCTCCTTGGCTTTAATAGGCAAGTATTTCTTTCCCTGAACTTTTATACTGCTTTATTTTAGTTAATTGTTCTAGTTTAAGAACCTGGTGAGGTAATAAAGGCTTGAAGCCTTGTGCTTAGTTAGTTTCGTGTTGAGAATGACTTTTACTTATGCTTGGATTAATTTAATTTAGTTGATGATAATGATGATTGGATTATATTAATTCTTGTGAATAGTGGTTGCATGAGACATCCATTTGAACTTAGATTAGATTTTGTTCTTAGATTGTGGTAATTACTAGTTTTTGATAGTTTTTGATACATTGTCTTTATTGAGCAATTGAGGGATTTGATTGTCTTATGGATTTTGGTTTGTCCTTTCTATTTTCTTGGTTTTTAAAATACTTTTTGATGCTAACCGTTGCAAAAACTACGTTGGAAAGATGAATTGGGCACATATGAACTTTGTTACGTTAAATGCCGTTATCCTTAGTTATTTTTAGTCAAAGTAGTTTTGTTTTTTTTTTTGTTTAGTTAAACCCTATGAAATTCCAATGATTCCTACTTGAATTTTTTTATGATGGTTTGGTTTTAGTTGGGTTTTTCATTTGTAGGAGTTAGTTATTGGTTATGTTTTGTGAATAGGTGTTTTGGTTTTTGGATAAAAAAAGTTCTTTGGTACTTCTTGATGATAGTTGCTTTAATAGAAATATGAGTTCATCTTTATTCTAAGTTTTCGTTCATATTTTTGAGGAAGAAATGTAGTTATTCTTTATTGAAAACAAACTTTTCGAAACAAATTATTCCCAATTTTGAAAAGTTGTGCTACATTTTTCAAAATGGTTCATTTAAGAGATCTTCGGTTCATTCTCAAATTTATTAATTAATTTTGAAGTAATTCTTTCGGAAAAATTTTAAGAATGTTTGGAAATGAGTTGGGGTCATTTGCTTGTATCGCATTAAGAAGTATTAGACCTATCTTATGGGTATTTAACTTTACATATGGTTTTGGGTATACCCATTTCATTTCTCTCCCTTAGCTTAGGATTGCTTATGATTCAAAAGAAAATAAAAACAAAAAGAGAAAACAAAAGAAATAAAAAAGTTGTTCACGTATCTAGGAATAAGGCAAGTAGAGGGATCGACATCACCAATGTCATGCATTCAAAATATGCTATTAGAATTAGATCAATAAGGCAAGTAGAATTAGAGGTTTGAATTAGGACTAGAATGCCAACAAGGAGAGACAGTGACAAAGTTTTATTTCTTCTTTTTCTCTTCTTAAATTCTTGGCATGATTGTTGTAATAACTTTGGTTCTTGTTTATTTTTGCTTGAGGATGAACTAATTTCTCATCTAGGGTTTTGATTGAATTTGTCATGAAGTTTTGATATTGTGTTATTTTCTCTTCGATTTCAAAAGATTGGGCTATTTATTCAAGTTGTTTTATTTTTTTCAATTGCATGATCAATAATTTGGTTGTCTTGTAAACCCTGGTTTAGACTTGACAAAGTAAAAAAATTAGGGTTAGGCATAACATGAATAGCCTTTATTTGATTTATTTGCATGATGAATAAATTGATTCGTAAATAGGATAGAATTATACCTATTTGCTCTAAGTATCCAAGATTAGGGTTTTTCAGTAATGCATTGATACTAACTCAACTCATATAGAAATAAAGTGCTGTGGTTTGGATTAAAAGACATGCAATATTGCGAAAGAAATGTTTGAATATTATAAACCTTAGGTTAATAATCCTAAATTGGAATTGAGAGATAAGAGAGACAAAATACACAAATGGATTGATATGAGACAATTGAACCCTAGGCCTTTTTGTTACTTGATTAAATGCCTATTATTTGTGCTTGTTAATTTTATGTGTTAATTAGTATTATTTGAA
Source organism: Cinchona pubescens (assembly GCA_025175665.1). Lineage (NCBI taxonomy): Eukaryota > Viridiplantae > Streptophyta > Magnoliopsida > Gentianales > Rubiaceae > Cinchona > Cinchona pubescens. Next base: position 328,163 of record JANKKI010000132.1, read on the forward strand.
CCCACTCCTTTTGAATTATTTGAATCGAATTTAAGTTGTTCTAATTTTGTAGTTAGCAGAGTCGAATATAGTTCTCGTGGGAACGATATGTATTTATCACTGTATTACTTGTAACGATACCAGCATCTTGTGCACTTGCGTGTATAAATAGTGCAACAAGTTTTTGGTGCCGTTGTCTATGACTTATTCCTTGACTTTATTTTGCCAATATCAATTTAAGATACTTAACTTTAATTCAAAATTTTACATTATTTTTTTCTTTTTATTATTCTTTTTTGTTTGTGCTTTTGTTTTTGTTTTTCCAGGTGTTCTTTGTTGTTTTATGCCTTGGAATAAAAGGGAAGACCTCTTTCCTTTTGATCTTGAGATAGAGCGAACTATAAGCAAATGAAGAAGGAAAGCTAGACAAGGCTTTAAATGGGTCTTACAAATTGCTAAGGAAGTTAATCTGGTTAATCCAGTTAATCAAGTTGTACTAGTACATCCGAATCTAGATGATCAAAGGTCTTAGGGACTTTGTGGTGCATATGGTAGATGGACTTCAATCCAGTACATTAAGGCCAGCAATATAAGTTAACAATTTTGAGATCAAGCCACAAATCATCTGGATGTTTTGAAATTCTACTATATGGGATCTGTGAGAGGGTTGCCACATTTTGATACAAATCTCTATTTATTAAACTTTTTTGAGACATGTGACACATTCAAGCATAGTGGCTTTCTAATGAACTATTGGGCTAAAGCTTTTGCCATTCTCACTACGTGATAAAGCCAATGAATTATTGATTTCACATGCTCCAGGATCTATCATCACATGGAATGACCTATCTCAAGAATTCTTGAGCAAATTCTTTCTACTAGCTAAGACAGCAAAGTTGCAGAATGATATTGCCTCTTTTCTCCAACTAGATTCTTAGCCATTGTTTAAGGATTGGGAATGGTCAAGGAGTTACTCAAACCATGTCCTTATCATGGTTTGCCTGACTGGCTACAAATACAGACATTTTACAATAGGCTACAGGGACCATCCTAGAAAAAAAAATCAATGAAGTGGCCGGAGAAGCTATTATGAGTAAATCTTATGTAGAGGCTATACAAATGTTGGAGAATATGTCATATAATATCATGATCTAATGAAAGAGTAACTGTTGCACCAAGACAGATAGTTGGGTTCATGAAGTTGATGCTTTAACAGTATTGATCGCTCATGTAGTAGCTTTGGCTAGGAAGTTTGATGGCATGGGAGTTCAAAGTAGGCCAATGCAAAGTGCATTTGTTTCTTGTGAGTTATGTCAGGAAGGGCATCCTACTACTAATTACCTAATCAATCCTAAAGCAGCTAACTTTGCAGGAGACTTTACTCGAGGACAGAAGAACTATTATCCTGGCACTTACAACCCTGGATGGAAGAACCATCCGAACTTCTCTTGGAGAAATAATCAACAAAGGAGGTTCTTCATCTTCTGTTCGACCATTTTACCCACTAGAATTTTAGAATCAAAACACATGCTGAGGCAAGAAAAGAAGTCTAGTGTAGAGGAGATATTGCTATAGTACATGGCAAAGTATGATACCATCATTCAGAATCAACAACACTTATCCAAAGCCTGGAAATAGATCTATGCACTTTGGAGAGTCAAATTGGCCAGTTGGCAATTTGAAATCCCATTAATAGTAGACCTCATGGAGTTGTACCCATTGATACAAAGGTGAATCTGTTAAGGAAGGAAAACAATAGTGCAATGTGGTATTTTGGAGTAATGGACAACAATTGATTAGATTATGAGCTATGGATAGAAAATCAGGATATACCTCATGAGGATATTCAATTTGAGGAAGAGATTGAAATTCAACAAAGGATGAGGAAAGCAAACAGAATCCTGAGACTAATCCTCGTATTCCGTATCCCTAAATACTACCGCAGAAAAGGTTGGACAAGCAATTTCAGAAATTTCTAGACAAATTTAGGAGGCTCAACATTTATATTCTATTTGTTGAGGCCTTGAAGTAAATGCCGAGCTACGTGAAGTTCATGAAGGTAATATTATCTAAAATGAAGAAGTAGAAAGAATTTGAGACAGTTGCATTTACCATGGAGTTCAATGCCATTTTACAACAAAGTAACGATCTAAATGGAAAGATCTAGGTAGCTTGAATCCTTGAGGTCAATCATCACTAAATTTATAGGAAAGGCCTTGTGCGACTTGGAAGCTGTGGTGAATCTTATGCTATTGTTTATTTAGCAGAAGTTGGTTATAAGAGAGCTCAAGCCTACATCAATTTCTTTCCAACTGGTAGATCGGACTGTCACCTACAAAGAGGAATTGAGGAGACCTTTTTTTTTTAAAAAAAATTGATAATTCTACTACAAATTTATTATGTTGGATTATGAAAAGATTAGAACATTACTGTAATTTGAAAAACCTTTCATAGCTACAGGCAGGATGCTTATTGATGTGTAGAAAGGTGAACTTCATGAGGGTCCAAGACCAAGTGGTTACATTCAAAGTATTTAAGGCTATTGAGTTCAAGATATCAAGGAGGAATGATTTTCCATACATTTATTAAATAAGGAAACAATGGAGGTATGAGGAAGAGAACAAAAAAGAGAGAGAATTTAAAAAGAGAAACTGGAAGCAATGGTTGGGTGGTGGATTTCATGGATAGGATCTAGACTTGTAACCTTCAATAATAAAGATGGAAAGCAGTTAGTTGTGGATGGAAGGAATCTTGATCAATGTAGGAAGGGCGGAAATGGTTCCTTGAAGTGGTCAATGATGATTAAGATAAAGTGGATAAATCTAGCTATAGACTATATATAAAGCACTTCTTAGAAGGTAATCCAAGAGTTCATTATAATTCCGTCATTTTGCTTTTTTTTTTTGGGTAAATGTATTTTCATTTGAGGTATGATTAATTTGTTTTTGTTTAATGTGTAGGTTATTCTCCAAGTAGAAGCAATTCGATAACCAAAGAAGTGGAATGTTGCACGGCTCTAGGGACTGGATGTGGAAGAGTAAAAAAAAATTATTAGTCTATAAAAAACCTACTGCGAATTTCTGCTTGTTTTGGAAAATTCTCTCCTTCAAACGTTTCCCAACACTTTCTTTTCTCTTTCAATATCCCTAGTTCCTCCATGCACAAATATCTTTCAATCACAAGCCAAATACAAGTAAAAAGAACTTAACATAGTCCCAATCTTTCAACCAATTTTCTGCACAAAGTCAAAACTAGAGGATAAGCTTTTGCAAGAACCATCAAGAACCCAAAGATGGTGGCTTCAACCTACACATTCACCTATCAGCAAAAAAGAATTTACAACACTTCAAATTGGTGATTTCTATCCTTTTTCAAGCTTTAAGTGTTGAAATTTATACTTATTCAAAAGTTAATTGGTGAAATTTGTCTATGTTTTCTGGATTCCATTGGGTACAAATTTTAATCTAGTTTGCAAAACTATTTTGTTGTTTTTGGGTAGAGTGATTAATTTTTATTTAATTGGTTTTTGTTTATAATCTAATTTTAAGAATCGTTGAATGGAAACATTGAGGATAATGTTTTATTTAAGTTGGGAGTGTTTTGTTGGATGTGTTTATACCTATGTGTGTTTAGGTTGTCCATGAATTTGGTGGTGTCAGTGCATTTTATAAGAAAATAAAAAAAAGTAGACAAATTTTTGAAAAAACACAAAAGATTTTTTCCTTTCAGGTATTTTTATCAGTCTTGAGGACCTGACTGTTTAAAAGACTCCCTAGCTTCTAGAAGCAACCTTCAAACTTTCTATACCTTAGTTGACTCTCTAAAGAGAGTCATTTACCTGCATTTTAGTGTGAGTTTTATATGATTTTCGAGAAATTGTATTAAAAAAGTTTAGGTATTTTTTTAAATTTTAGGGCTTTTGTATCAAAATTTGTTTATTTGTTGTAGTGTTTAAATACACTTATTTAAGTATTTTATGGAGTTTTTACAGGTTTGAAGAGCTTTGGTGATTAAATGGGACTAAAATAAGAGAACAAATGAAGCAAAACGACCAGACCACGGATGGGAGTTGGGCGCAGCTGTGCCAGGTAGGGCTCATCTGCATCCTAGTGCTTTCTACCAAGTGCGGCTTTGCTTGGAGGTGTCTCAACCATACTCGCACTACATTAGAAATAGAAGAAAACACATTTTATGAGTTTAGGGTTTCTTAGGGACATTTTTGATCTACAGTCATAACTAATAATATCCTATTGAGCACTATAAATAAGTGTCTTAGGGTTTTAGAAATAGAACTTAGACTAGAATAGATGTAGAATAAACTATTCATAGCCGTCATAAGGAAAATCATAAGAAGATCGAAGATCAATTCTCAAGAGAAGAATTATCAAGGTAGAGGAACGAAAAGTCATAATGGTGGAGGTATAAAGAACGCGACTAGGCATAGTTTTTCTTCTTATATCTTTCCTTTGTGATTTCATAGTTGATGCTGATTCTATAACAATCTTTTGATGTATTTATGAATATGATTATACTTTAATTCCTTAACTGGAGTTTTATTTAGATTTTACCATGATAATTGACTATTGAGATTTTATGTGTTCCTTTCAATTTCTCATAAGCATGTGCTTATTTTAATTGTTCTTAATGTCTCTAGATGATTGATCAACCTCTAGAGTGACTTATAAACACTATTTTGATTCGATGAAGAAAACTTAATATTAAGACGGGTTCAAATATGTTATTAATGCCTTTGTTTGGAACATTCTATGATTGATTGAACCACTTCATAGGTTAAACCATTTCATGGTTAAGGATAGACAAATACCTATTCTCCTTAGGCAATCAAGTTAGGGTTCATTGTTATGCACTAATCATGACTTAAACTCACATGGAGATATAGTAGGTTTGTCAGGCTTATTACATTCACGAGTTCGACAAAAATTATGCGATCAAATCCTAGATACTATACTATATGAGAAATTGAGGGAGTGACATTAAGTTGGATATGTAAATGAAGAATAAACCCTAGACATAATATCAATTTTCTATTTATTTGTGTTTTCAAATATTCTTTATTTTTACTACAATTTCATCATTGCATTGTTTAGATAGAGACTTGCATGTGTCATTTTGATAATTCTCAACTTCATCAAATATAGTATTCGTGGGAACGATCTCTAGATACTCTATATTACCTGTTCGATATGCGCACTTGCATATGTGAATCGTGTCTATAACTAACTGCGAGCGACAAGATTTTGGTGCCGTTGTTGGGGACTTTGTTCTTAACATTGTTATATTTGCTAATACCAGATTCAGCATTCAAATTCTAGTTTAAATTTTTTATTCATTTTATTTTATTTTCTTTTTGTTTTTTGTTTTGGTGGGATTTTCATCAATTTTATGTCCAGATGGTCAAAAGGAATATTACTTCCTTTAAACCTAGAAATGTTATACTCATTTGAGAAGGAAAGCAAGGAAAGGTTTTCAGCCTATCTTTGAAATGGTTGACGGTGGTAATCCAGCTAATCTAATCCTACAAGTACTGTCAAACCAAGTTGAACCAAGACCTCTTAGGAACTTTGTTGTACTCACTATGGATGATCTTTAGTAGAGCATATTATAGCTGCCAATTTAGGCTAACGACTTTGACCTGAAGTTGATAACCATTCAAATGGTGCAGTCATCAACTATATTTGGTAGGTTGTTGAGTGATGACCCAAATATTCACATTTTCAACTTCTTGGAGATTTATACGACACTTTTTGGCATAATGGATTTTCAGATGATGCAATAAGGCTAAGTCTTTTCCCATTCTTACTAAGGGATGAGGCCAAGTCCTGGTTAATATCTCAACTTCCAAGTTCTATCACAACCTGGACCGATCTTGCATGAAGTTCCTAACTAAAGTCTTCCTACTATCGAAGTTGGGAAAGCCGAGGAATGATTTTATATCTTTTGTGAAACATGATAATGAACTGCTATTTGACGCATTGGAACTGTTCAAAAATCTACTAAGGTTTTGTCCATATCACAGTTTTTCAGGTTGAATGCAAATTCAAACATTCAACAATAGGTTTGCAAGGGCCAAACAAAACCATCATTGATTCAGTTGCAAGGAAGCCATTATGAGTAAATCATACGATAAGGGAACACAGATGCTAGAGGATATGTTGTCAAACAACTATCAATGGTCTAATGACAGCCGTACTAAGAAGAATCACAGGGGTTTGCAAAGTTGTTGCCTTAAAGCCTTGACTAATCACAGTTAGCTACATAGACTAAGAATATAGATAGTATGGATGTTTAAGGTAGACAGAATTAGAGTTTTTTTTATTTATTGCGAGGTATGCCAGGAGAGATATTCCACAAAGCAATGCCATAATAATCAAGTGATAGTAAATTACATGGACAACTATAACATGAATCAGAACAATCCATATTCTAACATATATAATCCAGATGGAAGAAACCTTCAAAACTTTTCTTGGAACAATAACCAACAGGGTCACCCACATTATCTATGAGACCGCAAGCTCTACAAGGGTTTTAGAATCAACTAAGACTACCAAAATAGGAACTATAGAAAAAAGATAGTGTAGATGAGCTATTAAAACAATACATGGCCAAAAATGATACAACACTCCAAACTATGAGTCATTGCTGCAAAACCATGGGGTTTTACTCTATAATCTAAAGAGCCAAATGGGGTAGATAGCTAATTCAATCAACAATAGACCCTGAGTTACTCTCCCGAGTGACATGCTTTGAAGTAAACCTATGGAGAGAGGGCAATGAGCATTGCAAGGTAATAACACTTAGGAGTGGGAAGCAATTGGCGAAGGATGACAAACAGATGAACGAAGAGGAATTAGAAGTAACTAATAGGGAAAAAGATAGAAGTCCAGATGGAAGTGCATGGGAAAAGAAGTAGAACAACGAATTGATATTTCTGTAGGTAACATAGCCTAAGGATTAAAAAAGTAAAAGTCAGATAAACAATTCAAGAAATTTATGGAAGTTTTTAGGAAACTTCATATAAACATTCCATTTATTGAAGTATTGGAGGGAATGCCAAGCTATGTGAAATTCATGAAAGACATCTTATCAAGAAAGAAGAGATTGGCCGACTTCGAAACAATTTCTTTGATGGAAGAGAGTAGTGCAATTCTACAACAAAAACTGCCACCAAAACTAAAGGATTCGGAAAGCTTTACGATTTCTTGCATGATTGGAACTCAATTTATAGGTAACGCTTTCAATGATCTGGGTGCTCAATATTTAATATTAATTTGATGCCTTTTTTTGTTTTGAGGAAACTAAATATGGGAGAAGTGAAACCCAAATTAGTGACCATCTAGTTTGTGAACCGTTCATTGGCACATCCAAAGGGAGTCATTGAAGAGATGTTAGTAAAAATAGATAATCTTATATTTCTTGTATTTACCACCCCTTTATATTTACCACCTTCAACCTCTATAATAAAACTACCGAGTAAGCGCTTGATAAGATTTATATGGCTACTAGGCCATGAAATAAAATATATTCACAAACCTCTTAGCAATATTTATTTAAATGATTCATGTCAAAATCCAAAGAGCATTAAAACAATGTCCAAGTCCAAGAGTATATGTGCAAACATAAAGTTTATTATTACCATACCTAATGCTACGTCTTTCAAGCCTCCAGTGTCCAATTCGTTCACAGCATATACTCTAGCATTGGCAGCCACCGGTTCAACTACCTTTCCTCTTCCGTTCCTCACATTTCTTTGACAATCTTTCATTAACTCGATGCGATGTGTCACTTTGCCACAAATAAAACAAGCTCAGGACTTCAGTCGACATTCACCAAAGTAGCTTCTATGATAATGGACACACTTACCTATATTTTCTTTCACGTTATTCTTAGGCGGTTGTGGCGGTGGTGGTCCTCATTTCCTCTTAAGTACTCTAACCAATTGGCCTGTTGTGTTTGTCCCTCTTACTATTGCTTCCGCAATTGGTTGGGGCTTCTTTCCATTGTTCTCCTCCTCGACTCTCTTTATATCCGCTTCAGCTTTCACACATACATTAAATATATCATCAAAAGTAAGTGTAGTAGCACTCGATATCCTAGTTTGCATTTCACTTGTGAGTCATCGAGTGAACTTAACCATTTTGAGTTTCTCGTTTGCCATGGTTTCAGGTACGAATCACCCTAATGTAGCGAACTTATTGGTATACTCTACGATTGACATTCCAGGGGTTTGTTTAAGGGATTCGAACTGCTCAATTCTTTGCAGACGGATAGCTGCAGGAAAGAAATATTTCCGAAAGGCTCCTCTAAAGTTTTCCGCAGTAAGATGCGGTGGATAATTGTTTGGATAGTCGTCCACCACTTATCCGCATCTCCAACTAAGAATGTTTTAACAATTTTATGTTTCATTTCTTCTGGTACTTGAAGCAACACGAAATTATTCGCCGCTTCACCTAATCATTTCTCAGGCTTCTCCGGGTTTGGTTCGCCATCGAAGGTAGGCACTTGCACCATTTTCATCCGCTTCATAGTAAATGTGTATACCATTTTACATATGGCCTAGTGGTACTTGAGTTTGACCTTGATTTTCTCCTTGGATAGCTTATGCTATTGTAGTTATAGCAGTAATAAATTCGGCAGGGACAATCACATGAGTTTGGTTATTTTCTATTCTTGGCCCGCAATTAGCACTTCCCGATCCACTCCCTCCAGGGGTTTTCTAGATGTTTGTGTTATTTTCGTTTGTTTTGTTTGCGTTACTATTTCTAGTCCTAGTTTGACGTAGCCATTTTCCTATACAAAAAATTAAGTATTAATTTTCCAACTTATCAAAACCACGACAAAAATGCACTCTCATATATAGAAATGTAAATTTCTAGTCTAACAACTTCAACAATATGTATAATTTCTAAACATAGGTATCCTTGATCGTTATTGAAGCACAAAATATTAGACCAAATCCAATAATTCAATCAAGATATAACCATATTCTTTGACTAAGAGAGACCAAAATACTCGTACTAAAAGAGACGTAATATATAAATATTTGGGTTATCCACAACTTCATCTCTATACTCATTTTCTTTATCCACATCTTATTTGGTAGTTGTCCACGTCCAAGTCTAGTCCTCATAAATATGATCTAATAGGGTTGGTACTTTAATATTTATGTAGCTCTAGTTGCTCAACTTCATTTTTGTCAAGCATTTTAATTCTAAATCCCAATCTCTTTGACTATATATATCCAGAGTTCCTTTATTTTCTTGTTCTTACTCTTGTTTTGTTCTCTAGAGTTTGTCAACTCCTTTACTTAATTCAAAATCTACAGGTAAATGAATCCATCAAGCTTCTATTATTGCGCTAAAATCACTTAGTATTCTAAGTATGATACTTCGTATGCATCGCATTTGTTTCTAAACCTTACAGTCCGGTATCTTAAGTATCAAACCAAAGACACGCTACAAAATTCATAACCTAAGCTCTAATACCATTAAAAATGTCACGCCCCTGACCCGCACTTATCAGGCACGTGTCATTCGCCGTATCCATGAGACCGTACTCCCACAAATACAAGGCATCATTCAAATATAGTAACCTCAAATATAAATTACGCAGTAAAAATATCTACTCACAAATGATATCCAATTTAATGCGGTACTTATTCAAATAATAAATCCTAAAATAAATAAAAACATAGTGTCACGAGCACATATGCTCTACTTATTCCAATAGATGGACTATTCAAAATCAAATAACTATAGTAGAATCCTCTTACAAAATAACAATCTTCTTTGTCCTGAGTGCGTCTATGCTTCATCCTCTATTATGACGTACTCGTACTCGTCGTCTGTACAAAAATATAAGGAATGGGGTGAGCTACAAGTCGTCCAGTAGATAGCACTTACACCCTGCTGGATTAATAATTATTCCAATTATTCACTCGTTACCCCCAATACCTTCAAAAGTATTTAAAAATGACTTAGAAGAAATAATAGAAAAATTAGATAAGAAAATAGAATACCCACCATTAGAAAGATATACTCAAAAACTTTATTCGCAAGATTTAGAATTTTATCTTATATTTAGTATGAAGTTTAAAATTATTAGTGAAATCTTCTTTATAGACTTCAGATTTTCTTTTATTAAGTAAACTACAATTTTGTAAATTTTGATCTAGATTATCAAATTCAATAATTTCTTTATTTTTTGTATAAGAAGAAGTCTGACGAAATAAAGTATTACTTTCAGACATGGTAAATTTAAAGTAAGAACCAAAGAGGAGATAATCTTAAAGAATTACACCATCTTATCCAAGCTTTATCATCTTAAGTATTCAAGCTGTTTTCAAATGCTGATCTTAGTGAGCAAATAATCTTTTAAGAATAATATACATATAATCTTTCACGTATTGGCTAATCACTAAATAATTTAAAGTCCAAAGAACATAAGTTGCTTGACTGTCAACTTTCATTGGGTCAGTATACTGGTCTTACGCCTTCTGCCATTTCATTCATCATAAGGCAATGGCTTCTAGTTATCTCAACCCTCAGCGACTTGGGTGTCAACCCACAACTTTTGTTCTAAAGTTTTAAATTATTTAATAACGCCTTATTGTGAAGATATACATAACTATCTTAAAAGAACAAGTCTTATTGATCAGATCCAAAATAAACTTCAACTCATAAGATGATAGAAATTGGATAAAATTAATCCTTTAAGGTTAATTTACTCTTCCATGGCTCTGATACCAAATAAACCCAGGATAGAAATAAGCATACAAATAAAAATTAAGAAATAACTTATAAATTATATCTACTTACATTAATTTTAGAGCAAAAACTGAGCAGGAATGACTTGATCTTGAAATATTATTAAAACTAACTATTACAAATTTATTTTACAAGAGAGAAAGAAGCAAAAGTGAGAAGAAGAAAGAAAGCTTATCGGTGCCCATCTGGTTTGTTAAGTTCATCTATTTACAGGGCAGGAAGGAATCTCTCTCTTTCTTTTTTTTTTTTTTTTACAAAAAGTTTGAAAAGACATAAAGTTAAAGTAACTTTAATAAAGTTACTTTTTCTTGCCGCATCCTTTTGTCTTCTTTTTTCCTTTGTCATTTGGTGCAGGTGTAAAGAAGTTGGATGAATTGGATGTTTGAGCTATTTTTTCGGAATCAGAAAATAATTTTTTCTCTGCAGTAAATTCAATTGTTTTTGCAATTTTTGTCATTTGTTCTGCCTGTTTGAGCAAAGTTCCAGAGGTAATTCTTCCAGTTCTATGTTACCAACATGAAGGATTTTGTGTAATGGGAAGAACATACCATCGGAGTGAATCGATACCCAAGATAGAAATAAACATACAAATAAAAATTAAAAAAAAACTTATAAAATTTACTTACATTAATTTTAGAACAGAAACTGAGCAGGAATGACTTGATCTTGAAATATTATTAAAACTAACTATTACAAATTTATTTTACAGGAGAGAAAGAAGCAAAAGTGAGAAGAAGAAAGAAAGCTTATCGATGTCCATCTGGTTTGTTAAGTTCATCTATTTATAGGGCAGGAAGGCATCTTTTTTTTTTTTTACAAAAAGTTTGAAAAGACATAAAGTTAAAGTAACTTTAATAAAGTTATTTTTTCTTGCCGCGTCCTTTTGTCTTCTTTTTTCCTATGTCGTTTGGTGCAGGTGTAAAGGAGCTGGATGAACTGAATGTTTGAGCGGCTTTTTCGGAATCAGAAAAAAAAATTTCTTTGCAGTAACTTCAATTGTTTTTGCAATTTTTGTCATTTGTCCTGCTTGTTTGAGCAAAGTTTGTATATCAATATCACCATAGTCATTGGTTCAAGTCTACGATCTTGAGAGTCTTGTTCTAGATGGGCAAAAGGATTTGGTGTTTGTAATTATTCTAATTTTTCTTTTCCTTTTGCAGTCATTTGTGTTGGACAGAATTGTTGATGGGGTCTGATCATTAATTTTGATTTCCTTATTCTGAGTCATGTAGGAAGAAACTATTGCAGATATGTATGCCTGTAAATCCTTCGAATTTAAGTTTTGTTCTGATGAGGATGCTTTAGGAATTTCTTGACGTATTAGGGATGGAGTACGTATAGGGTAGATATTCAAACTACTGAAGTCAGGCATGTCACATTTTGGTCACCATTTTACCATGAAAATTCTCCTGATTTCTGGAATGCTTGAGGAATGATTGTATCCATTTTCTAGTTTCCAGTAAGAGCACCATGGTATCTTGAATTTAATCATAAAGTGATAGAGGGCTCTTTTTGAAATATCTTCTTGTGGAAACTCTAAAATGTTTATTTCTCGAAACTTTTGGAATGCATAAAAAACGGGTTTGGGAAATAAAAAGATTCTTCTATACCAAAGTTTTGAAACCAAAAATAAAACCAAGATGGAAGTATGGTTTTATTTTGTAAAATTGTGGGTTCAAGACGAATCCACCAGGTATGTAGGTATCTAGAATTTTGATAATAAAACTAGTTGAAGAATGATTGTTTGAGATCATGATAATTAAACCAATATTCTCTTTGATTGAATTTTGAGGTAAATCTCATTGAATTTGTTGAGATTCCCCATTCTTCAATGAAAGGAACAGTGTTTATGAAAATTTATGAGTAAGAAATCTCATGATCATTTTCTTTGGGAAACTATCATTCTGTATTTGTCAAATCATTGTCTTTAATTTTGGCAATAGGTTTGTTATCAAACGAAGCATGCTCAGGGAAGTTTGAATAAGTATATCTATTTCTTAATGGAAATCCAGTTGGGATAAAATAAGATTGGGCTGAGTTTGGACTATATTTATTCATCATAAGCTGATATGTGTCGAGAGGTAATTCTTCCAGTCCTTCTATGTTACAAACATGAAGGATTTTGTGTAATGGAAAAAACGTACCATCGGCTGAATCAAAATTTAAAGATTTATAAGTTGATTGTTTTGGGATGATTTCTAATACTGTCATCTGTGAAGGAGTATTTGGTCTTTGGGAAGGAGTTTGAGATGATTGTGGGCTGACTACATTTCTAAAAGTTTGAGGAGTTTGGGTAGTTTGTTGTGTTGGAGTGGATAGGGGAGGAAAATGTTTGGCCATCAAAGCATTAGCAAATATGGTGTTTGTATTTCCTCTTTCTCTTCCACGCCCTCTTCCTGGGCCTTGTCCTGTAGATTCCTGCATAGCTTTAATGCTGCATATAAAGATAATAATTGTAAAGTATAAGAACATTCTTTTTTCCAGAATCTATATTCTGTTGTATGTTTTTCATATTTAAAAATATAATGATTTCTTAACTGATGTAAAAGAATAGGGTCTTCTTGTAAGTTATAACATATTCTTTTTTTCCATGTATTATTTTTTTCTACTATTTCTCTATTCTTTCTTTTTCTTCATTCATTCTATGTAAAAACCATTATTTTTCTGTTTTTAATTATTTTTTTGTCTTATTCCAACTATCTGGGGTTACATAATACGGTATGTATTTCTTATGTTGTAATCTATATTTTTCTGGTGTACTAGGAAAATCATAATTACTTTGTTTTAAAGAAGTATCCATTTATGTAAGGAACAGAGAAAGTTTTCTTTTGAATCTTTCTATTTTCCTTTTTGATTCATTAATATCTATCTCATTTATAATAATCTGGTACTCTATCTATTGTTTTTCCCAGCTTAAAGTGACTGTTGAATAAGAATTAGAAGTTTCAAATTACACATCTAGATCAATTATTCCACAAAATTTTATTTGTCTTTTGTACACATTAAGATTTGTGATAAAATTTTAATTTGGAACAATAAAGTAATTTCAAGCATGTCCTTCAAGCTATCTTTACCTGTAAGAAGTTTTCTAATTAAGAAGTCAGGAAAGAAATTAGTAGTGAAACCTTTTATTTATTGAATATCAAAATTAAAAACAAAAAGTATAGATTGCCATCTTGCAAATAAACGTTTGGAAGCAACATTTTTTACATCTTTTTCAATAATTTGTTTTGCTACTGAAAAATTTACTTTAATAGTAAATTTTTGATTAAGTAAATCATCTTGAAATTTTGTAATACACAAAACTATACTTAACTCTTCCTTTTTAACAGTAGCATTGTTTGTCTGAGCTTTATTCCATAAACCAGAAGTATATCTTACTAGTTCTTCTTTTTTAGTATGAGGATTAATTTGTTTGAGAATCCCGCCATATCCTATATCTGAAGCATCTGTTTCAATAATTTTATACCAAGAATTATGAGTTATATATAAAAGTGGTAATTGTTGAACCTTTTGTTTGATTCGTTTGACTGCTTCTATATGGTTTTCTGACCAAGGAGGAGGATTTTTTTGCAATCTTTGATACAAGAATTTGCAATCTTGTGCTAGGTTTTAATAATATTCATGAATATAACTTAAGGCTTCCTAAAAATCTTTGTAACAGAGTTTTGTCTTTGATTTCATCAAGGAATTTGTTTGCAAATTCAATGGATCTTGCTATGGGAATTATTTGTCCTTTATTTAACTCATATCCTAAGAATCTGATATTAGTTTGAAAAAGCTTCATTTTCTTTGCAGAGACTACTATGCCGTTTCTTAACGCTGTATTTAGGAAAGAGTTTAAGTGTTTAAAATACACATAAAGATTCAGAAAATATGAGTATATCATCTATATAAACAATTATGAAGGAAAATTTTAAAAATATATCATTCATAATATTTTGGAATTCAGAAGGAGCATTTTTTAATCCAAAGGGCATGACATTTCATTCATAATGACCAAACGGGACAACAAATGCAATTTTATATCTATCATTTTCAGCTATTTCAATTTGCCAAAATCCTGATTTTAAATCAAATTTTGAATAAATTTGTGCATTAATAGTTCTATTTAACAAATCTTTTTTATTTGGAACAGGCTACATATCTTATCCATTGTAAAGCTTTGTTTAAGGGCTTGTAATTAATTACTAGTCTTGGGGTTTCTCTCTCTATTTTAGAATTTTTATTTACATAAAAAGCTACAACTCCAAGAAGAATGGGATTTTCTTATAAAATTTCTCTGTAATAAATCATTTATTTCTTTTTGGCAGTATTACAACCATTTCAGAATTCATTTGAGAGGGTCTGGCTTTTGTTGGAATATCTTTTTCTTTGGATTCTTTTTCATAAGGTAATTCAACAATATGTTGTTTTCTGTACCAAAAAGCATTTGGTAAATCATTACAAATTTGGTTAGTAATTTTTTGTGTTATATCTTGGATCTTTAATTGATTTTGTAGTAATTGTAATTGTTGTTCTAGAGTATGTGACATAACTTCTTGCTGTAAGAAAGCAATTTGGTTAGTTTTTAATTTGATATTTTCTTTAATTGAGTTTACAGAAAATTGGTTTAAATAATGGGGTTTTTCAATAGTAACAAAATTAAAAGTAAAAGTTATTTTTCTTTGTTTGAAATTATTTCTCCATCACAAAAATATGGATGCATTTTAACAAAAAATAGAGTTTCGAGTATTACATGTTCACTTATAGCCTTGGTTAAAACAAAGGGTAAACAAATAGAATTTTTTTCTTCAGAAAATATACATACATTAGTAAGTTTATAATTTACTTGTATTTAAGAACCTTCAACTGTTCTTAAAGCAGTAGTAGATTTTTAAAAGTATCTTGTATGTACTAAACCTTTCTCTCATAGTGCAAATATCTGCTCCAGTATCAATCATAGCTAATGTAGAAAAATTATATTCATTATTTATTTCTAAAGTAACTGAGACAAAATATTTTTGAGAAGAATATATAGTAGTAATATTTAAGAATTCTGAGAATTTTTTTTGTGAATTTGAAGTAGAGGGAATATCTTCAATTTCTAGGGAATTATTTATGGGGTTTGTTAAAGATCCTAATTCAAATGTTGTTAATCTTTTGTTTAAATTTATAATTAATGGTTTACTTACTATCTTATTTTAATTGGTTGTTTCAAAATTGGTATAGTAATAGGTTTGTTATATGCATTTAACGAAACTTGATTCATAACATCTTGTATAGTAAAGTATTTTTCAGAGAAATTAATTTTTCTTTAACTTTTTCTGGCATAGTTTTATATTCATTTTCTGGTTGTTTGTTTTCATTTAATAAAATTTCTTTATATTGTGTAAGATATTGCCTTTTAATTTCTTTATCAGGTATATGTTCTAATAATTCAAAAAATAATTCTTGATTCTCAGTCAAAGTATTAATTTTTGGACATGTGCAATAATCTTGATTTTCAGAGGAATAATCAAGTTGATATATTTCATTTTCTTCATTGCTTCCATAATCGGAAGTTTGAGTAGAAGAGTCAGAATGTAAGAGTATTGAAATTATTTTTTCTTTATCACTATCATCTATAGAAAGATTATTAATTTTCTCTAATAAAGTTGTAGTAGTTTTTGATTTACATTGATTTGCATAAGAACCATTTTTCCCACATTTTCTGCAAGTAATATTTGCTTTTATCCATTAATGTACTTCTTGATCAATTTTTTTATTTTCTCTGCATTTTTCTTTCTAAATTTTTTATATTTTTTAGGAAAATAAGGTTTCTCGAGTTTTTCTTTTCTTTTCTTTTTAGATCTTGAAAACTTTTTTAATTGTTTTTGGGCTTGCTGACAAGGAATACTAGGTTCTTGTACTGCAAACTGAGCACAAAAATCTCCTAATTCTTTTCTTTGAGCATATTTTTTAATTTGACCTTCTAATTTAATATTGTTACAAAGTTTGAGTCCTTCTTCTGTTATGATAGAAATAATATTTCCATATGTTAATTGATCATATGGAACATTATATCCATCATGATAATCCTTGAGTTTAGTAAAAATTCTTTGAGCAAAAAGGTTGGGAAGACACGAAATAAATTTTTCTTTCCGAAAATGAGAATTGCAATCCGTTCTATTCATTACTCTGGCTAAAAAAGTTTCTTTGTACCATTTGATCTAAATGTGACAAAGTTGGACATCTTAGATTCATTAAAAGTTCCTTTTGTATGCTATCAAAATTTTTTGAATCTTTAACAAAATGTCTAAAAATATTTGTCATAAGTGAAAATACAGCATTGGAAATGGTTTTAGTAGTAGGTGTAGTAGAAGTAGAGGCATGTCTAATAGTTGTTTCAGTAGTAGTTATGGTTTTGGTGGAATTTAATATGTCATTTTTTTGAATTTCAGTTAAATAATTATTCCACCACCCATCTAGGACTCCTGTAAAACCATTAATGATGATTATAACAGCTTCTCTTTCTAAAGTTCCTCTATTCTTATGTAGAGTAATAGACATATTCATTTTTTTAATAGTATTTATAATTTGATATGGTGCAGAGTTATCTATATTTCATTCATATATAGAATGATGGTTTAAAGAATCTAAAATTCTATTTGTTTCTAATTCTAAATCTTGCAGATAAGGTTTTTGAGTATATCTTTCTAATTGAGGGTATTTTTTATCAAATTGTTTTGGATTTTCATATTTATTAAATCTTTTTCTTCTTTATAAAGTTGATAATTCTAATTCTGGTTCAGAATAATAACCTTCTTGTATATCCTCATCTTTTTGAAACAAGTTTATTAATTTGTATACAGATTTATCTCCTAATTCTCCTTCTTCTTGATCTTGTAAATCATTTTCTGATTGAGTAACTTCATGAATTGTGTTCAGTCTTAATAATTCTATTTTCTTATCTAATTTTTCTATTATTTCTTCTAAGTCATTTTAAAATACTTTTGTACTTCTTGATCAATTTTTTTTTTATTTTCTCTGTATTTTTTCTTTCTTAATTTTTTATATTTTTTAGGAAAATAAGGTTTCTCAAGTTTTTCTTTTCTTTTCTTTTCTTTTTAAATCTTGAAAATTTTTTTAATTATTTTTGGGCTTTCTGATAAGGAATACTAGGTTCTTGTACTATAAACTAAGCACAAAAATCTCCTAATTCTTTTCTTTGAGCATATTTTTTTAATTTGTGCTTTTAATTTAATGTCATTACAAAGTTTGAGTCCTTCTTCTATTATGACAGAAATAATATCTTATCTAAACGATTTGTTAAATGAATGGCAGTTTGTTCTAGTTGTTTAGAAATGGATTATAAATTTAAAACAATAAAATTTCCTTGTTGTGTGATCCTATTATGATTATCAATAGGTAAAAATGGTGTTGCAATAGCTCCAGTATTTCCTATTTTAATATCTAGACGGAGGATGAACTGATTTAAACACAGTATTTTTTTCATCATTTAAAACATAGCATTCCTTGTTCTGACCGCAGCACCATATCTTGACCCTTTTCTCGAAATGGGAGCAGGTTTGAAAAAGGATATCGGTATATATTAATTCTATAACTAAAATATCCACATTATTATCAATCAATTGTGGCCTATATTCAACATAAAACCAGTTAAAAAATTCCATATAACACATAGTATGTTTAATAAAACTATAATAAGAATCTTGAATTTGTTTTTGTCTATGTTCTTCAGAGTAATATGAGAAAAACCATTCTCTAAAAGCTGAGTATTTTTCTTGCTTAAAATCTGAAACTCCTCTTTTTGAAATTTCTTTTAATTGATCATGTGAAAGAGTCTGGTGAGATATCATATTGATCTTATATGATGTTGTAGATGATGGATGCTGAACCTTATAACCCAAACCTATTCTGATCCTACATCAGGTTCAGAATGAGCTAACCAAAAATTAATTTCTGAATAAATTCCATGCATAGTTTGATTTTTTTCATATATTCCTTCAAGTTTTAAATTACCATCTATCCTAAGAGAGGGAGATCTATTTAATTATATAGTATGTGAATGTGGTTCAGGAATTATTGAAGTAGAATTTCTATGAAAATTAATAGCAACAGTGCCTATTGAAGATTCTTCAATTTCTGTAATTATTCTTGGTTTGAGTTCTTTTGGAATGGAAGGACTGGTTAACCTTTCAAATATCCATTGTTTGGGTATATCCACTTGATTCTAATTTATTAGATAATGTAGGAATAAACTATTACAGATATGTATGCCTATACATCCTTAGAATTTAAGTTTTGTTGTGATGATGATGTTTCACGAATTTCTTGATGTATATTAGGGATGGAGTACGTATAGGGTAGATATTCAAACTGCTGAAGTCAGGCAAGTCACATTTTGGCCACCATTTTGCCATGAAAATTCTCCTGATTTCTGGAATGCTTGAGAAATGATTGTATCCATTTCCTAGTTTCCAGTGAGAGCACCATGGTATCTTGAATTTAATCATAAAGTGACAGAGGGCTCTTTTTGGAATATCTTCTTGTGGAAACTCTAAAATGTTTATTTCTCGAAACTTTTGGAATTCATAAAAAACGGGTTTGGGAAATAAAGATTCTTCTATACCAAAGTTTTGAAACCAAAAATAGAACCAAGATGGAAGTATGGTTTTGTTTTGTAAAATTGTGGGTTCGAGACGAATCCACCAGGTATGTAGGTATCTAGAATTTTGATAATAAAACTAGTTGACTGTCTAGAATGATTGTTTGAGATCATGATAATTAAACCAATATTCTCTTTGATTGAATTTTGAGGTAAATCTCATTGAATTTGTTGAGATTCCCCATTCTTCAATGAAAGGAACATTATTTATGAAAATTTGTGAGCAAGAAATCCCATGATCATTTTCTTTGGGAAACTATCATTCTGTATTTGTCAAATCATGATCTTTAATTTTGGTAATAGGTTTGTTATCAAAGAAGCATGCTCAAGGAAGTTTGAATAAGTATGTCTATTTCTTAATGGAAATCTAGTTGGGATAAAATAAGATTGGGCTGAGTTTGGACTATATTTATTCATCATAAGCTGATATGGGTCAGGAGGTAATTCTTCCAGTTCTATGTTACAAACATGAAGGATTTTGTGTAATGGGAAGAACTCAAATTACTCTGTCTTTTATTTTATTATTATTATTCTTAATTCTTTTGACAAGAACAAATCTTAGACTAGTAAACTTGAATAAAAAATATTTAGGTAAATGACTAAGCTTGGTCTACGACCTTATTTAGAACTTTTAGTCAGGATTAAACTTTACGAAATTTTGATTGTATCACTTGATGTCATTTATTCAATAAGATTTAATCTATATCACAAGTTTTACAATTGGAACGATCGGATTTACTCAAATATTTTTCAACTTGAATCCTGTAAAGCTAGCATAAAATATAAAATATATAGTATAAGATTAAGATAATAGGAGGTGATAAATGAAAAACCCAATCTACCCATAGACTGAGAAGAGTTTTGTCTATCTAAACAACTGTTAATCCACTAACCAATTGATCCAACTAAATCTCTCAAATTAGTTAGTGGGATTAGGCGAGTTATTGGGCTTACTTTACTTTGGCAGGCCAACCCCAAATCCAACACTCTACCAAACCATAAAAAATTGCCCTAATTTGCAATTGGCCTCTCATTTTTGTGGTCTGTCCCGATGGTGCTGGTGTTGCCTCCATTCCATTTTTTTTCTCGATTTCCCTCTCTAATTTGAATGATTCAATATCCCGTGAGTTGACTAGGAAAGACTTGCCCGAATCTTGCCGAATTCATGACGCGAATCGGTTGATTCTGAGCGACCGGCACAGACACTTGGTTAAGTTTTCGCCGAGTTTTTGAACTATTATTAGTTGACTAGTCTATGAGTTGTATGGGGTTTCGAAACTCATGCCTTCGGGCTTTGCAAAAAACTTATAAATCGCATAAATTGGAATTAACTTATTCCAATTTTTATTTGAATTAGAAAGTCAAGTTAAAAGAGTAATGAGTGGTTGCCCGTTGTATTTTGATGTGGACTTTGTGGTGCTGAAGCATTGGTATGTAGGGATTGAATTGGATGAGAGTGCATTCACCTTAGCTTCATGTTGGTTCAAATATGGAGTTTGTGCATTGGATATCCAAAAAAGTAGGATACATGATTGGAAAAGTTATATGAAAAGTTATGGATGTAATTGTTCCACGACCGGCAGTAGGGATGGTACACGTATAATATGCCTGGTAGAAATTGAAATTATATCCCTGCTAAAGCACTATCTCGTGGTACAAAGGTTTGTCAGGCGGGAATACAGCACTGGGTAGACTTCATATATTAGAATATTTCTTCCTTCTATTACTGGTGCGGCATGATTGAACATGGTGAGAAGAACTGCTATTTGAAAACATATTGATTGCAGTAAGGGATAGCAAAAAAAAGATAAGTATGGTTCATTGATTAATTCTTTTATTCCAAATTTGACCACTATAAAGGCTGCTGATGGCTGGAAACAATGAAGAGAGATCTATGACTAGCTGGAAGTGGATACTGCTAGTAATTTTGAAAAACCAATAGGTAGGGATTTGAATTTCAAGCCGTGGCAGGATTAGCAAGTTGTTGGAAGGGATACATTTGAAAACACACGTAGATTATTGGATGATGAATTGAGAATGGAAGGGATAAAAAATAGATACATTTGAAAACACAGGTAGATTATTGGATGATGAATTGAGAAAGGCCTTGTTCTCAACTCTTTATGAAAAAATATAAGACTGTTTTTTGGAAAATCAAGTAGAATTGCTTTTGAAAATAAGTTTTAGCTTTTCTAAATATGAAAACAAAAACATTTTTTGAGTTTTTTTGTTAAAAAGTTGTTTTAAAATTCAAAAAAGTTATAAATAGTTTTCAATAAGCTATTAAAAGCAAGTACAAAGTTTGAAAGTTCGAGCAAGGGTAAACACTTAGAAGTTAACTTCAAATTCTAATAATGTTGAAGGCAACTCAATTGACCCCAGTGTTAATCTATCCAAAGAAGGAATCCAAAATTAGTAGTGTTGCATTTGTTGGCCCAAAAGCAACCTAAGAGGGGGGTTGAATTAGGTTATCTCAAAAAACAAACCTTTCGAAGTGCTTAATGAAAATGCAAATTTTGTACAACAAATGAATACTTAAGCACAAATGATCAAAGATAAATATTTAACAATCAAAGTTTAAAGAACAAATAAAAGATTGAAATAAAGAATATCAAACCAAACTTCCAAACTTCTCAAGTTTGGAGTACATCCACTAGTGTAGTGCCTCTTCAAAGAATGTGATGCAATAACCTTCTTGTACACAAAGTAGGCTCACCCTTGTACCAACTAAGTTTCTCTAGCTGAGCTAAAGGGTTTTACACTACAACCTCACTTTTGTACACTGGTTTTCCCTCCACTCTTACACTTGAAGATCACTCACTAGTCTACTCTTGCTCACACTAATTCCCTCTAGTTGAGTCAAGAGAACTATACCACTCAAATCAATACAACCCATAATATTTTAGCCTATTTCTCCCCAAAAAGCTCTTTCAAGTGTTTGTGTTGAATGTAGTAGTTCCTTACATCATTTGGATGTCCTTAGGTTATTTATAGATGAAAGATGTGCTGAAATTTGAGCTCCAACAGTCAAAAAATTAGCTGTTAAATACTAGCCGTTAGGGGTTCGAACAGTGGTTCGAACGTCCGATCATGCGTCCTACAACTTTATGAACAATGTCTCAGATGGTCATATGCACCCTACAGCTTGATGAACAGTTTCTTACGGACGGTCATATGCGTCCTATATCTTTGACAGACAATATCTTCATTTCGAGCTCATTTTTTCGAACGGTTTTCAATGTTTGATTCTTTTGTCTTTCGAACTTCTTTCTCGGACGGTTATTTGCGTCCAAAAGATGTGTTCTTTTTCTGTGTTGCCTGGTCATGTTTCGGACACTCCCTTGTGTCCGAGCTCCTTTCTTTCAGACGCTCTTCATCGTCCGTAAGATGTTGTTCAACTTTTGGTTGTTTTTCTTGATTGTGTTCGGATAATCATTTTCGTCCGAGCCTTCTTGTTTTTCTGCACACTTGTTTTCAAGCTGTTAGGAGGATTTGGTCATCATCAAAATATGATTATCATAACTGGGGTCCAACGGCATTCAAGAGATATCATCCAACTCATCATCACGTTGTAGTAGTCCTATTCTATCAAGAATCCCTCATAACATTTTTAGTTGTCCTTGGTAAATCTAAGACAAAAACTTATGAAAATGATAAGGACGAACTGATTTGGATGTAACAAGAGAGACAAATTAAAAGATGTAAAAATAACAAAAATTGATGAAGTGTCACAATCCTCAACAACTGAAATAGGATGGATCCTCAATGATGAAAGCAAATTACAAAGAACTCATCCCTAAAATCACAGAATGGAAATACTAAAAATGGGATATCAGGAAAATGTAAACATGGATTCATTGAAGAAGAGTCGAATACTATGGAGACCATGGTTCAAAGGCTCAGCTAAATCGGAACTGGAACAAGAGTGACCGCTACGATACAACCCCGAGATGTACTGGAGTTGCAAGAACCTGCATCGACTCACCCTGAATCGTCCGATTCAAGGCGATTCAGTGCAGCAATGCAACAATTTGGAGAATCGTCCAATTCTACTGAGTGGACTCGCGATTCATCTAGTTTAATTAAAGACTAATTGTTTCTTCTTTGAGACTCCAGTTAAAATAGTATAGTGTCGGCCGACATCTTCCCTCATTTTTTATCTTCTTGATTGACTGAGATGATTAGTCCAACAACAAGCCACAAAGAAGAAGCAATTGTTGGGGTGTCTTAGAAGTAGGATTTTCAACTTATTTTTACTGTCATTTTCCAGTGAAGTAAGAATAGATTTTTTAAGGAGTTTAGGAGATTTAGTTGGGTATGTGATGGTTTTTGGAGGAAGGGATTTGAGATGTTTCAACCGCAGCAATGGCAGCGGTAGACTGGGTTTGATATGGTGATGTTGATCGATGGCGAGAAGATTAAAAGTTGTAAAATTTTGACTTTGAGTCTCGAAGTTATAGTCCACTCTCAGTCAACCCCAATATTTTTAAGTTTCTTATTTTCATCCCCTAGTATTCTATTCTATATTATATTTTGACCCTTAAAGGATTTTAAAGTGAATAGGATTATTATTCATCTTCAATTAGTTTTTAATCAAATTTAATTATGTTTAATGGACATCAAATCTAGTTGAATCTTGAATTGTGATTCACAAAAATAATGATTTCATTGTTTAGATAATAAGAAAGAAATCTAGATTTAATAAACAATTACAATATCTATAAATAAAACTTTTGATTGGCCTACTAACTACAAGTAAAACAAAAATTATGTATTTCATATTGCTTGAGAGTTGTGATCACTAAATTTAAGATAATTGTTCATTGATTTTATAAAATTGTTGAACTTATCATTGTCATTTAGATTTTTCTAAAATTTTTTAATATTTTTTAAATACATTTTCGGTCTCTAAATTAACATATTGTCCGATACACTATCGATGCCATGACTTTGAACCATGATGGAGACCGTAAAAAGTTAAAAGGAAAAATAATCAAAGAACCAGTAAACAATAATCACCAAACTAAGTATATCGTATAGGTAGCCAGCAAAAATGGCCCCAAAGTCCACAATGAAAGTTGGAGTGTGGAATTGTGAAGGAGTGGGGAATCCTTAATGATTTCCCAACTTAAGGAGTTTATTTACCTCTACTCTCCAAGTTTAATAAGTCAAAAAAATGTAGGAATAAAATAAATACCTTCATCATCTAGATATGACCTTATAAAATTAAATTCAAGTATTACTTTTTTGTTGGTTCATAGAGAGGAATGGATATGGATTTCACTATAGAATTAAAGCTAATTAGCGAAGATTCAACCGGGCCATGGTGGTTTGTGGGTGTTTATAAGAGAGCATTAATGCGAGTGCAAGGCAAAGACAATGGGAAACGATCTAACATAGGAGAAAAGCATGGGGGAAAATTTTATTCCAAATAGAAACTTCAATGACATAATATCAAATAAGGAGAAATTTGGAGGCAGAGAAAGGCGAATTGGAATTTCAAAGCTTGTAACCAATTTATCTCCTATAACCAGCTAATTGATGTGGGTTTTCATGGGAAATTCTTCGTAGTGTTAGAATTAGAGATGGAGAGGAGATAACATGATTAAAGATTGAATGAATTTTATGTGATAGTTGGTGAGGAAAAGTTTTGATAAAACTATATGACACCATATGTAAATGGGTGGATCAGACAGCTGCATTTTGTTGTTAGATACATACAACCAGCCAGTAGAAAGGGAAGAAAGAAATTTGTTTTTGGCCAGAGATGTTTTAGCAAAATGGAATTAATGAGGTAGTACAACGCGGATAAAATAGCCAAGTTTCGAGTTCGAAAATGTTCAAAAAAATAACATGTAATAGGGTTAGTCAGGGAAATTCTTACATAAACACAATCCACAGTACAGTACCATAGGTCTCTTGATCTATAAACTTTCATATCAATTCACATTACCCCACTCCACTCAAGTGGTGTGTGTAACACCATATGGACTAAGAGGTCCATGACTGATTACACTATGTTATGAATCCGATTCATATAAAAATTTCCAACTATCATAGTGTTGCGCATTTTGCACATGGTTTGGTGTTTGAGTTGATGAGGGAAAATTCTTTTCCAATTTGGCCCAGTTCTGAGGCATTAACAATTTGGCCTGTTGACCTTGCCTCATTGCTAATTTATCGACAAATTGCTATTGTTTCTAGAACAAAGCATGAATACTGTGTCACTACATACAACTTTCAAGGAAGTCAAGAGATGCAAAATTTGTTATGGTTGAAACTGATATTATCACCGCGCATGAATTGGTAAGAATTTTCTAAATATACGAGCCTATTTATCTCCAAACGGTGAGAAACATTTTATTCATAGAGAAAGTTTTTAAAAGTTTTTCCCTAAGACACACCAAATTAATAGTTTTGAAGTTTGGACAAAATCATCAAAACAGTCGAGGATTGTGTTAATGGTTGTTGAACGTGAGATTGATATGTTTAGTAATGTGGTTAGTCTAATCACTCCAGATTCACTAAAATTCATATTTGAATGAACATCAATAATATCTTTTTATTTTTTATAACAAGTATGGGAGTATGTATTTCTTGGAGATACTAATTATTTGATTTTTATTACTATGCATTAAAAAGCAAAGCATGTTTGGAGATACTACCTATTGGATTTTTTTTAGTTCACTTACTTTTCCGCTTATATAATTTCTATTTCAATGTTCGTTAACTAAAGAAAAGAATTTTTTGTATTTCATATGAGTTTAGAGAAATATGTGCTTATAAGTGATTTTTTATGTATTTTATTTAGATTACTTTATTAGAAACATAAGAGATTTGTTTAGTTTAATAATTCAATCAATTTAATAAAAACTATATAATTGTATCTTTTAAATAATACATCTACCTTGCGAATTTTTAAATAGAAATCTATTTTCTCGATTGAGAATTATTGAAGAATTTTACAATGAGTTTATTGGTAGTCTATTTAACTTCAAAAATTGGAAAATTTAAAGTATCATCGAATTGGAGCATAATGTATGATAGAATATATATTAGAGTTTATTATTATATCCATTTTGTAAGTTTAGAAATCAAAGAAGGTAGTGTAATCTTAAACAAGGTTGATAATTTATAGAGTTTATTGAAACACTATATTCTATTTAATTATTTAAATTCTATCCGAACAAGTTTGAATTTATCAAGCGCATTAAAGTATTTGATTATTCAAGACTTTGAATTCCTATACCTCTCTTGGAACTAACTATATGAAATAATCATTCATGTGCAAATACTAAATATTAATTTCTAATTTAGGAAACAAAATATTTGTTAAATATATAGTTTGCACAACTATAGGAATTATATCATAAAAATAGGAAAAAAAGTGAAAAATAATCTACCACCAATTAGCAATTTATAGAGTGAAGTTTAGTAACTAATTTATTATGTTAAAACTATCAATCTATACAGTAGTAATTTAAAAAGTAGATATTTAATATTATAAACTTCATTTGATAGAATAAGATCATTAACACATAGCTGCAATGACTATCAATTTGTATAATAATAATTTAAAAGCAACAATAAATATTTAGTATTTAGATTTTATTAGACAAAATACACTTTAGATCAAATCTATTAACAAATTTGATATCCCTATTTTTCAGTATGTAATTTATATAGTTACTAATATTCAACATTAGATCTTAACAGGTCCAACATCAAGAACAATAATTTCTTTTTAACTAATGTAATTTAGGAACAAATTTTTTATTATAGGAAAAGCGTAACATAGATTAAACATGTGCTAGTTATTCAATTCATGAAAAAGAAACTAAAAGCAAAGTAAGAATTCCAAGATAAGGATTATGTTCTTTTTCAAAAAATAAAATAGGTGTAAATCACATTTTTTTCCACTCTTTTCTTACTCATCCAATCAGTTTAACGGTAATTGAAAAGATAGGTTTTACATTATATTTATTTTTTAGTACACCACAAAAAAGACAAATTCTTTTTAAAACTGGACAACGAATCTCTTTTATCATTATAAAGTCTAGAAAACAACATTATAGATAAAATAAATCATTAGTAGAAAAGGTGAAGATGTTAATAATATCTATAAAAGACAATGTCTATGTTAACTCAAGTTTAGATGGTAGATGGTTTTAAACAATTTTATGTCTCCTTTATTCTTTTGTTTTTTTCTTTTTTGTATAAAAAATAGAAAAAGATTTAGAATTATTCTCTCAAAAGTTTTATACAAAAAAGTTTTATACATGATGAGTCATACTTTTTTGTTTAAACAGAATTCCTATTATTATTTAACTCAATTATTAATCCTAAAAAAGTTTTATTTGCATATTTCTATTTTCTAAAATTTATCCTTGAAAATGGATACCAGATAGAACTCTCATTTTTTATGAAAATCTTATTCTAACAGTAAAATAATCCTTAAGATTGAAAGTACATTTCAAATTTTGTGCTTTTAAAATGTTAACAGTATTTTTTGTATCAGAATATAATTTGGAGGGAAAATTAGAACAGATTTTCATTTTAGAGGTTTGAATTCATAATCTTTTAGCTTTGGGGGGCCACATTAGGATATTTGTTTTAGTTTTGAGGATGAAATCGAGACTCTTTGAATTTGAAGGACTATACTAGAATACTTTTTCAATTTGAAAGGTCAAATCGAGGCCTTTTTAATTTAAAAGGCCTTTGCGATTTTTGCTTAGTTTGAATGGCCAAAATGGTATTTAACTCTTTGAGTAAGCAAAATAAAAATAACTTTGTTTTCCTTATTTTCTTTTATTTGTCAAACGTATTTTTCTTTTCCTTTTAATAGTTATTAATAAACTATTAGTTTCTTCAATCGCATATAAATGTGGTCTAGTATATTAATATATCCACAACATATATGCCTTGATTATAATCATATGTATAATTCTATTTAATGAGAAATTTTATTCCATTAAGTTTTTTATAATCTTTATTTAATATTCATCTTCAATTTATAAAGCTATCCCAGAATTCTACTCTATGAGAAAATTTACTTAAATCAAATTTAATTCTAAATGAACTCTCAAAAAGTCAGACGTATACCTTTTTAGGATTTTTTTTTTCTCTTTAAAGAGTCCAAAAGCATCGATGAAACATGTAATTTATTTTTTAAGTAAATTTATATTTTTATTATTGCTTGATTTCTAAAACTCATGCCAAAAAATATTTCTCACTCTTCTTTAATTTCTAACAAAGTCATTAAAACTTATGGTTAGAGTAACTTGGGCAAGTATGAAGAAAAAAATCTAAAATTAAATCGAAGTCTTTCATTTATTATAGTATGTGCGTGTGTGTGTATACACATGCATACACACCCACATACACACACAGACACACATATATATTCAATTTTTTATTTTTTTTTTTTGATAATGAAGTGCAATTTAGGCAGTAAGACGTTTATCCTATAAGCTATTAGTTATGGATTCGAGTCACTAGAAGGTAGATGGAAGGAGTGGGTATTCAAAGAAAAATCAATTATTTTTTAATAACTCTATTTAATATTCATTTTTTATTTCTAAATTTATCCCATATCTCTACTCTATGAGGAAATTTGCTTGAATTAAACTTAATTCTAAATTTAAATCTAAGAAAATTAGTTTCATTTCCTATGTACCTTCAGGATTTTTTTCTCATTAAGGGTCCAAAAGTATAAATAAAATATGTAGATTTATTTTTTCAAGTAAATTTTTTTTTCCTGATTGCTTGATTTTAAAATCTATCCAAATGAAATTATTTCCTACTTCTTCTTTAATGTCTAAAATTATTCCTAATATTCTATTACATAAGAAAATTTACTTGAATCAAATTTATTTGTTAATATGAAGTCTTAAAAGTAGGTTTTATTTCCTATTTTACTCTTCGAGGAGTATTTGCCTAAATATCCTAAATAATTATAAAAAGGCATTCAAGTTAGGGGACGTAACAAAGTAATTAAATTTTATAGAAAGGGTAAGTTCAGAAAGAAAATCTTGCACTTTTAATGATACTAATTGTTTGATTTTTTTGCTATGAATTAAATAGTGAAGTATGTTTCTAATTGTTTGATTTTTAGTTTATTTTATTTTTCTCTTATATAATTTCTACTTAATCTTTAACTAAGTTAAAGAATTTTTTTTTTTTGGTCAGACATTGACTTAATTTATACTTAGCTTGCATCAGTTTAGATAAATATTTGCTCATATGTGATTTTATGCATTTTCTTTAGATATATTTTGTTGAAAACATAAGATATGTGTTTACTTTAAGAGTAAATATCAACCAATTTCATGAAATCTAGATAATTATGTCTTGTGAATAACACATTTGCCTTGAAATTTTACAAAGAGACGTGTTTACTTTAATAGTTCAACCAATTTCATGAAATCTAGATAATTATGTCCTGTGAATAACACATCTGTCTTGAAATTTTAAAAAAGATGTGTTTACTTTAATAGTTCAACCAATTTCATGAAATCTAGATAATTATGTCTTGTGAATAACACATCTGCCTTGAAATTTTAAAAATTAAAGTCCATTTCTTAGTTGAGAATTATTGAAGTGTTCTACCATGAGCTCATTGGTATTATCTACAACTTCGAAAATAGGAAAAATCTAAAGGATAATCAAATTGGACCACAATCTTAGTATTAGAGTTTATTATTATATCTGTTCTGTAAATTTAATAATCAAAAAGGGGAATATAGCTTTGAAAAAATGTTGACAAATTTTAGACTTTATGGAAACCTTAATTCTCTTCAAATATTTAAGTGCTATCCTACAACAACTGTGGATTTATCAAACATTAGGGTATCTGATTATTCTTAAATCGCTGGACCTCCCTCGGAACCAACTTGAAGGAACCATTTGTATTCAAGTACTAAATTGCCATATCTAGTTTAGGAAATAAAATTTTCTCTTGAATACATAGTTTGCACAATTATTAGAGCGTGAAAATTTACTGATTAATCTATTAAGTTAAAACTATCAACATGTAAAGTAGTAAATATAAATGTAGATATTCAATACTATAGATTTTACTTGATAGAATAAAACCAACCATTTATAGTTGCAATGGCTATCAAGCTATATAGTAATAATTCAAAAGTAACACAATAGATATTCCGTATTTAAATTTTATTAGATAAAGAATACTTTAAATTTGTAGAAAGACAATAATTATCTATTAAGAAATTTAAGCTAATATAATTTAGGAACTAATTTTGATTATAGGTAAAGCATAACTTGGATTAAATAGGTGCTAAATATTCAATGTATTAAAAGAGGAACTAAAAGCAAAGTAACAATTGCAAGATAAGGAGTATGGTCGTTGTGACAATAAAGTGTACTTAGGTGGAAGACGCTTCTCTTGTAGCCTATTGGTCATAGGTTCAGTCACTAATGGATAGGGAGAGAGGCATGTTTTCCTTTTTTTTTTTTTTAGATCTTTTAAGAAAAACAAAATAAGTTAATCATATTTTCCAGCCTCTCTCCAACTCATCCAATTGGTTTAACAGTAATTGAAAACATAGGTTCTATATTAGTTGTTTTAGTACACCACACAAAAACCAGATTTTTTTTATTATATTTTGGGAAATGAATCTCTTTCATCATTACAATGTCTCTAGACAACAATATTAGAGGCAAAATAAATGGCATAGGGTGAAGAAAAGTGAAGATATTGACAATATTTGTTAATTCAAGTTTAGATGACCTTCAGACTTTTTAAGCAATTTTATGTCTCCTTCATTCTTTTGTTTTCCTTTATTTTGTATCTAAATTAGAATTTCCATATAATTATTCTCTTAGAAAAGTCTAAAAGATTTATACATGATAAGTCCTACTATTTTTTTGGTAGGATAATTCTTATTATTATTTAACCCTAAATTTTTTTTTATTACCATACTTGTGTTATTTCCAAAATTCATTCTTGAAAAAAAATCATAGCAAATGGAATTCTCTGTTCTACATAGAAATTTACTTCAAAAGAATCTTTTTTCGAACTACAAAGTAATCATTAAGATTGAAAGTATATTTTTAAACTTGTGTGCTTTTAAAGGGTTAATAGTATTTTGTTGTATTGGAATATATTTTCAGTTTAGAGGGCAAATTAGAAAAGGCCGAATTGAGAATTTTTCATTTTTGGAGACCATATTAGGATAATGTTATAGAGAACCAAAATGATATTCTTTCAATTTGAAGGACTATATTGAAATATTTTTTTTCAATTTGTAAGGTCAAATTGAGACCTTTTCAATTTAAAAGTTCATAGTGAGATTTTTACTTAGTTTTATGGGAAAAAGGATGGCATTTAACACTTTAAAATTGTCAGGCTTTCCTCCTTTTGCTTTTCTCAAACAAAAATTTTCTTTTTCTTTTAATAGACTTGTTAATAAACTGTTAATTTCTTTAATGACATATAAATGTTGTCTAATCTATTAATGTATCGACAACTTGTATACGTTGATACTAGTTATATGCATAATTCCATTTAGTGAGAAATTTTATTCAATTAAATTCTTTTTTAATAACTTTATTTAATTAACTCTCAAAAAGGCTAGTTTTATTTCCTCTTTTAGTTTTTTAGCTTTTTCCCCCATCTTTTAGGGGTTAAAGTTATAATTAAAAGATGTAAATTTATTTTTCAAGTAAATTGTATTTCTTTATTATTTCTTGATTTCTAAATTCCATTGTAGTAAAATTATTTTCTACTCTTCCGTAATTTCTAAATTCATTTGTAATTTTCTAGTACATAATTAAATTTACTTCATTCAAATTTATTCCTAATATAAAGTCTTAAAAGTAATGTCATTAAAATTGAAAGTATATTTTTTAACGTGTGTACTTTTAAAGCATTAATGATATTTTGGTGCATTGGAATACATTTTCTATTTAGAGGGAAAATTAGAAAAAAAAATTAGTTTGAATGATCGAATTGAGAATCTTTCAGTGTTAGGGGTCACATTAGGACATTTATTCTAGTTTAGAGGACTAAAATGAGACTCTTTTAATTTGGAGACCTATATTGGAATTTTTTCAATTTGAGACCTCATATTGAGACATTTTCAATTTAAAAGACTATATTGAGACTTTTACTTAGTTTTAGGGCCAAAATGGTATCTAACCCTTTAAAATAGCCTTGTTTTACTTCTTTTTCTTTTCTCAAACGAATTTTTCTTTTTCCTTTTAATAAACTTGTTAATAAAGTATTAACTCTTTAATTGTATATAAATATCATGTATTAATATATGTTGATAACAGTTATATGTGTAATTCTATTTAATAAGAAAATTTATTCAATTAAGTTCATTTTCTTTATATAACTTTATATAATTAAGTTTCAAATAGGTTAATTTTATTTCCTCTTTTAGCATTTTAGGTTTTTTTCTGTTAAATTATCCAAAAAATAACTAAAATATGTAAATTTTATTTTTGAAATAAACTTTATTTCTTTATTTATTGTTTGATTTCTAAAATTCATCATAATAAAATTATCTCCTATTTTTCTTTAATTTCTAAATTCATTCCTAATATTCTATTACATAGGAAAATTTACTTCAATAACATTTGTTTCCTGATATAAAGTCATAAAAGTAGGTTTTATTTCCTCTTTTACTCTTTGAGGAATATTTACCTAAATAACCTAAAAATTATAAAAAAAGGCATTCAAATTTGGGAAGATAACAAAGTCATTAAATTTCATAGTAAGGTTAACTTTGGAAAGACCACTAAATCGAACCCCTTCTTTTATTATAGTATAGATATCTTCATAATTTCGTAATAAAAATTGATGTTTATTCCCTTGTAATTGTCACCAAAACTAGGACCATAGTTCCAAGCACTTGACTCTAGAATTTGAGGTGGTTCTTTGTCTTTGGTATACTTCCTGTACAACTTTAATTATGAAAAGTCGATTATTTAATGGAAGTTTAGTTTGAATGTTAATTTTATAAATGGGTGTGTAAAAGCTTATGCCTGAAAAGTTGGTCATTCTTTCCCCTCCTGTTTCACCAAGGGAATTCATATTCCTTCATTGCATTTTTTTTTTTTTTGGGTAGTGACGTGTTGTAATTTAACTATTTAATTCAACATATCACTCTCAAGTAATAAAGCTACCTAATTCACTTAGACTATAATCTGCACACTTGCAAGTACACATAGTAAATATGTAACTAGTGACAAGGGGTATCGTTCCCATAAATATAATAATGGCAATTACTAGGAATCCAATGACACGAGCACTATCTAGATGACTGATTTAAAGTAAGATTAAGCTAAAGTAACAAATAAGTAAGTAAAGAAACAAATAAGCAATTAAATTAATAATTAGAATAACACAGTATAAGATAAAAAGGGGATTAGACTATGACTTTGATCCTTTTACTAGGTGGAGTCTTCTAGTTGGCTAACTTTAATGGGTACAAATGAGATTTCTCTCTCAATGACTATAAACCAATCCCTTGGGTCAACTCATGGTTCTAAACTAGTGTTTTTTCTTAGAACTAAGTAAGAAAGCTGGCATCTTAACCAGACTATTAACCATCCTAACCAAGTAGTAAACCCATAAAAGTATTAACACTCAACGTTCATATTTTGTGTTAACCTCATAAATATGGTTTAAAGGAGGACCCTTTCCCTATTACTAATCACCCCAAATCATTTACTATGATGCAGATGTCCACCATTTACTAGTCTACCAACTTGGAATCATCCAAATGTGTGTAAATTTCACATTTTCATAACCTAGTCCCTTAGTAATTTAGCTACAAATGCTTCAAGTAATACACAAAGAAAAGAAAGGGCAAGCCCTAGCCACTACTAAGGAAAGAGCTAAGAACATCATCATGTACACTATAAGTACATTAGTCATGATAGCAAGAATGGTAAACAATCATAAAAATAAGAGATATTTATATCTAATGAAAGTTATAAAAAGGCCAACAATAATAACAAAGAAAGCTCTAAGCTTGAATTAATTAAAGAGAGAAATTTCTAAGATCAAATGTGCTAAAAATGAGAACAAGAAGAGTAAATGCTAGTTCTTTACTAATATTGGAAAGTTTATACTACTCCTAAAGAAGGCTTATCTTATCCTACTACTGCTAAATACTCTAGCACCTTCTACTATGCGTTTTAGGTGTACACATTAGATTAATTTACAATTTTTGCAGCCATTCCAAAAATAGCCAACATTCCTTTTATCTAAAAAGTGATTCGGACTAAAAAAATAATGCTTCGTTTTCCTTCCAACAAACATCGAGCAGCAGAGATAGGAAAGAGAAAATGAATGCTTTTCATACCAGTAAGCCTTGAAACAGATAGTGCAGTAGGCCGATCACACTTCTTGGACATGGTAATAAAGGAGCTTATGGAAAAATTAATTCATTGTCCCGAATCCTGTTGATAAATATTTAAGAAGTCCACCAAACATGACAAACACATCTTGTCTTCCCTAGTAAAATTAATAATATCATCTGCGAATGCAAGGTGAGAAACCAAGGGACATCTTTGAGGCACCAAATAGGGAAATATAGAAGGGTTATTAAACCCCCAAATAGGGTTTTTAAATCCCTAGGTAGGGCTTTTAAACCCCTATAAGGGTTTTCCTTCATTGCATTTGGCAACTTGATTTAACTATGTTGCTGATAATGCATGTATCCTATGATTGGTTGAAGGAGCTAAACAATAGTTCTTCTACACAAACTTTGAGGCTTCCTTCAAGATGTATAATTCAAGACATGCCAAATGGAAAAGAAAATTTGAGTTTCTATGATCCTTTGAGTGGTTTTCATGATTTATCTTATAACTTCAGTTATACTAACTACAAAAAGTACATAAATAGAAGTCATTCCATGACAAGAATTCAAATATTCAATTACTATATTACTCTTGTATCAAACAAATTTCTTGTTTTTATCATAAGATCCTTTTAGCATTGACATAAAAATGAAAAATGAATGAAGGGATAACATGAGCTTAATGTGTTTCATATAAAAAATTGAGGCTTAACAAGTGCTGCAAATGACAAAATTAGTTATTTAATTACGTAAACTAAAGGAGAAAAATATTGTGGATCTCATTCCCATTCCAAAAAAATATTTTAATTTCAAGATAAAAAAAAAACTCTATTATATTTAGAAACAGTTAAGATTTGGGTAAGTTCTTGATAACTTCATCTTCAACCTAGTGTAGGGTGGCTCCCTAAGTTAGATAATAGGATGTGACCGAGTATCAATAAATATGTTGTTCAATAATGGCATGAATTGCTAGAACATCACTATTATTATTAAAACCACCAAAGTGGTGGTAGAGGGTGTAACCGTTTTATTAAGCAATAAAAAATAATGAGCAGTATGAAGCCAAGACCTCTGACTGAAAATAGTAGAAAACATGTGCAATATTATGTTGTCTTAGAGATCCTAACTGAAGGGGCGCCTAAGTCATCTAGGCAAGCTAAACCAATGATTTTATGAAGAAGAGTTAATTCAGCAAAGTCCTAATAAAAGCCACATGAACTTCCAAATTTTTCTAATGAATCCACCACTATATTATTGGAAAATTGCCTCCAAAATACACTATCAATAAATTTGAAATTCCCTCCAATTGTGTTCCCTCCATCGTAAAATCTTAGTCCCACATTGGAACTTTGTGTTGGATGTTTTCTTGTTATATGACTTTTTGGTTTTGCCATTGTGCAACTCTAGTTGGGAGCCTAGACTATGCATGGTTGATGGTTTGGGGATTTTCCTCCAACACAAACACATGCCCACCAGTGCGGCGCTTACGCACATGCGGTGTGGTGCGTACGAACAATTAGAATTTTACTTCCGTCACTTTTTTTCTTTCTAAAATTTTTGGATTACCTATTCTGTTCTACTAATTACCTATTTTGTGAACTTGACTTGCTTATAGTTCCTTTCTTTTCCTCTCAAGGCAAGCGGTTTCCTTTCTTCTCTCCCAAGTCACCTACCTTTTCTCTCAAGGTAGTGCTGTAATTTTCACATTTTGGCCAAATCTATCACTATAAATAAAGGCCATGAGGACCCCTTCAAAACATCCAAAAATCTCTTCTCTTCTATTCTTCTTGGGTACTAAGGAGGCCAGAATTAAGCTCGAAACCTTGCTTGCGAGTGCACGTGACCGAGGCTGCCGTTGAATCCTAGAGAGTGACCGCCTGGTGTTCCCACTCTGCATCAGTGGATTACGATCCCGTGGGAGGTAAAATTACTTTCAAGGACAGTGATCACACCCCTCGGCAAATTTTGTTCAGCTTTAATTACCGTTCTATCCAAATTTTCAAACATTCTTGAAAGTGATTTTTCTTTGTCGCTGTGATGGCCAACGCAGGTATTCCCGACGTGTCCAAATTGCAACTGTTTGCATATATGGTAATAACTACAAATGCTTGGTCCGAGAAGGTTCTATTTTACCTACAAACCCTCAAGCTGGTTTACGTCCTATTCGGAGATACTAGCCCTTCCGAATCCACTAGTGTTTATGCTGATGACAACCAAACCGGTAAGGGTCACATACTGAATTTCCTGACCGATGCCCTGTTTGATCTATACCGCCCCTATAAGTCTGCCAAGGAAATATGGGTGGCCCTAGACAAGAAAAACAACTCTAAAGATGATGGAAAGAAAAAGTACATGGTTGCCAAGTTCCTGGATTTCAAGATGGTTGACGACAAACCTGTCAACGACCAAATTCATGCATACCAGAATATTATTCTGGACATTACTCAGGAAAGCTTCAAAATTGATGATGCTTTCCAGGCTGCTCTTTGATTGAGAAATTGCCACTGTCTTGGAAATAATACAGGAATACACTGAAACGTGACAAAACTGTCATGGCACTTGATGAGGTGATATCTCACATCCAGATCGAGGAAACGCAATCGTTCGAAGGATAAGATTAATCTAGCCTATAAGTTCACAAACAAGGTGAATCTGGTGGATAGCATGCCCTAAGGAGCTTTTCAAAGGTTCAAAGGAAAAGGTCGTGGACCTAAAAGGGGCTAGAACAACAATGGTCAGATTCAAGATGACAAGCAACCAGGTAAGTTTAAAAAGTTTGGTAAGATTAATAAAAAGTTTAAATGACCTTGCTATGTCTGTGGAGTTATAGGTCACAATGCAAATAAATACAAGTTTCATAAATGACAAGAATAGCAACCAGCTAATCAAGTGAACCTTACTGAACGCGATGATGAGGCAATTTTTGCTATTATCTCCAAGTCAAACCCGACCCATAATGTGACCGAATAGATTGTGGACACCGGAGCCATGAAACATATCGCTGTTGACAAATGTCAGTTCCTTTTGTACGAAGGAGTGAGCGATAGGAAGCAAGTCTTCCTTGGAGATGCTCGTGCTGCTCCAGTCCTAGGCAAGGGAAAAGCCCGAATTTCGACTTTTACTTCCGGAAAGACTATTGCTATGACCAATGTGCTGCATGTTCCATCCATGAGAAGAAATTTAATTTCTAGCTCTTTGCTTAATAAAGCTTCAATTAAACATGTTTTTGAAGGTGATAAGTTAGTTCTGACAAGGAATGAAGATTTTGTGGGAAAGGGTTTTTGTTGTGAGGGCTTATTTGTACTTGATGCTACTTGCTATGGAATGAATAAGAGTGCTACTTTTGCTTATATTGTTGACTCTATTGATTTGTGGCATGCTAGATTAGGACATGTGAATGCTGACTCCATAACGAGAATGAAAAATTCAAATTTGATTCCTAATCTGACTAATCATAAGTTCACAAAATGTGAAATCTGTGTTGAAGCTAAACATCATAAGAAACCCTTTAAATCTATTGCGAGGACTATTAGTCTTTTGGAATTAATTCACAGTGATCTTGGAGATTTTAAGAATAATATGAGTAGAGGTGGAAAGAAATATCATATCACCAATTCATTGATGATTATTCAAGATACACTAAATTATATCTTCTAAGTCAGAAAGATGATGCCGAGAAAATGTTCATTAGATTCAAAAATGAGGTTAAGAATCAGTTAGAGAAAAAAATTAAAAGGCTTCGGTATGATAGAGGAGGCGAATATGATTCTAATCTGCTCAAGAAGTTTTGTGAACAAAATGGAATAATTCATGAGAGTACTTCACCTTACTCACTTCAATTTAATGGGGTTGCAGAAAGGAAAAATAGGACTCTTAAAGACATGATGAATGCCATGTTAATAAGTTCTGGGCCACCTACTAACATCTGGGGGGAGGATATTTTATCTGCTTGTGATATTCTTAATTGAATACCTCAGAAGAAAACTTTTAAGACACCTTATGAACTTTGGAAAGGTTACTCTCCTAATCTTGGGTATCTCAAAGTATGGGGGTGTCTAGCTAAGGTAGGGATACCGGATTTTAAAAGGAATAAAATTGGGCCTAAAATAGTTGATAGTAGTCTTCATTGGGTATGCACTTCATAGTACTGCCTATAGGTTCTTAGTTTTGGAGTCTAATCATGTTGTAGAGACTAAAGATGCTGAATTTTATGAGAATATTTTTCCAATAAATAAAAATTCTATAAAAATGTTGTCTCAAGAATTTCAAATTTCAGAAGAACATGATAATGAAGGACTTCAAGAATTCAGAAGAAGTAAAAGGGCAAGAGTGGAAACTAATTTAAAATTCAGCATCTTTAGTTTATACACTGCTTTTGTAACTCCAGAAGATCCAAAAACTTATAAAGAGGCAGTGAATTCAATTGATGCTAGTTTTTGGAAAGACACAGTTAAGAATGAGATTGAGTCCATAATGTACAATCATACTTGGGAATTGATAGATTTGCCTAAAGGGTGTAAACCTATTGAGTTTAAGTGGGTATTCAAGAAGTAGTTACAACCTGATGGTTCTATTGTTAAATTCAAGGCACGTTTAGTGGCCAAAGGTTATACACAAGAAGAAAGCATTGATTACACATCTAATGTCTTTGATACTTATTCATCTGTTGCTAGAATTACTACCATTATAGTGCTTGTTGCTATTGCTTCCATATTTAATTTGATTGCGCACCAAATGGAAGTGAAAACTGCTTTTTTTAATGGTAAGTTAGATGAGGAAATATACATGCATCAACCTGAAGGCTTTGTTGTTGAAGGACAAGAACATAAGGTGTGTAAACTTGTTAAATCCTTGTATGGCCTTAAACAAGCTCCTAAACAATGGTATGAGAAATTTGATAGGACTCTTGTTTCTAATGGTTTCAAAGTAAATGAATCTGATAAACAAGTCTGTAGCAGATTTCATAAAAATGTCGGAGTCTTGATTTGCTTGTATCTTGATGACATACTTATCTTTGGAACTGACGAAACTGTTGTAAAAAAAAACCAAGTCTTTCCTTGTTTCTAATTTTAATATGAAAGACATGGGTAAGGCAGATGTTATTTTGGCTCTTAAGTTGACTAGATTTAACAATGGTTTCATACTGTCTCAGTCGCAGAACTCTATCTTGAAAAAATCCTAAAGAAGTTTAACCACATTAATTCGGATTCTGTGAGTACACTTTATGATCCTAGTGTCCACTTGAGAAAGAATAAGGGGGATAGTGTCTCACAAATTGAATATGCTAAGATTAATGGGAGTGTGATGTATTTGATGAATTGTACTCGTCCTGATATTGCATATACTGTTGCTAGATTGAGTAGATACACGCATAATCCTGATAAATTTCATTGGAATGCATTATCTAGATTGCTTAGATATTTAAAAGGCACCATGCATTTAGGACTTTGTTTTTCTGGTAGTCCTTCTATGCTAGAAGCTTGCTATGATGCTAATTGGGTGTCCTATAATGATGAGATTAACTCCACAAGTGGTTATGTTTTTACTCTCATTGGAGGTGCTATTTCTTGGACATCATCTAAGCAAACATGTAGTGCTAAATCTACCATGGAATATGTGAATTTGTTGCTTTAGAGTTGGCTTGTTCAGAAGCAGAATGGCTTTGTAGTATTTATTGACTGACATTCCTTTGTGGCCAAAGCCTGTGTCTTCTATTTCTTTGCACTGTGATTCATAGGCAGTGATCGCTAGAGCCAAAAGCAAAATTTACAATGGGAAGAGCCGGAATATTCATTTGAGACACAATATTGTGAGACAGCTCATGAGTAACGGGGTCGTCGCCATGGACTTTGTTTGGTCTAAAAAGAATTTGGCTCATCCTATGACTAACGGACTGAATCGAAAGTTAGTCCAAGATACATCAAGGGGAATGGGACTTAGACTCATTTAAGGGAATTGAATGTGACTGCAACCCAACCTACATTAGTGGAGATCCCATGAAGTAGGTTCAATGGGTAGTAACAAGTCACAAAGATATTCCAATTGCACTAACAAATGTGGTCCCTTCCTATGGTATAGATAATGCTTACTGTCTGTAAGGTTCAAGGGTTGAGCCAGTAACTCTTAAAGAGTTTACATCCTTTATTGGTGGTGTGTGGCAGTACACACTTGATGATAAACTCACCTGTATAAGTGTGGAAGTGG
Organism: Cinchona pubescens; assembly: GCA_025175665.1. Classification (NCBI taxonomy): domain Eukaryota; kingdom Viridiplantae; phylum Streptophyta; class Magnoliopsida; order Gentianales; family Rubiaceae; genus Cinchona; species Cinchona pubescens. The sequence continues at coordinate 369,118 of JANKKI010000132.1, forward strand.
GGGCCACTTCTTATGAAACTAACGGGTTCGTCTCTAGAGCACTCATGATTATCCAGGTATGGTGCATGGCCTGGAAAAGCACCAAATCGAGAGCTTACAAAATGGATCGAAGTCTAACATGTGCTCAGCTATAAGAGTGTACTTCAAGGAGGAAGGTTCAAGACTTTTGTCGCCTATCTTCCGTATACTTCTCTGTTGAATGCACTAAGTGCGATTCAAATCCAAAAGATATCGTCATTTATGTGTTAGATTTCTATACTCAGTACCACTTTATATTTTCGAGTCATGTGGGGGATTGTTGGAAAATTGCCTCCAAAATACACTTTGAATAAATTTGAAATTCCCTCTAATTGTGTTCCCTCCTTTGTAAAATCTAAGTCCCACACTGGAACTTTGTGTTGGATGTTTTCATGTTATATGAGTTTAGGGTTTTGCCATTGTGCAACCCTAGTTGGGAGTCTAGACTATACATGGTATTGATGGTTGGCAATTTTTCTCAAGCACACAAGCACACGGCCAGCGCTGCGCTGCACGGTGCGGTGCTGTGTGGTATGGTACGTGCGAGCCATTAGAATTTTACTTTCGTCACATTTTTTCTTTCTATAATTTTTGGGTTACCTATTCCGTTTACTAATTACCTATTTTGTGAACTTGACTTGTGTATAGTTCCTACCTTTTCTCTCAAGGAAGGCGGTTTCGTTTCTTCTCTCCCAAGTCACCTACCTTTTCTCTCAAGGCAATGTTGTGATTTCCAAATTCTGGCTGAATCTATCACTATAAATAAAGGCCTTGAGGACCTCTTCAAAATATCCAAAAATCTCTTCTCTTCTATTCTTCTTGGGTACTAAAGAGGCCAGAATTAAGCTCGAAGCCTTGCTTGCGAGTGCACGTGACCGAGGCTGCCGTTGAATCCTAGAGAGTGACCGCCCGGTGTTCCTATATGCATCAGTAGATTACGATCCCGTGGGGGGCGAAATCACTTTCAAGAACTGTGATCACACGCCTCGGCTAATTTTGTTCTCTTTTAATTACCATTCTATCCAAATTTTCTAAATTCTTGAAAGTGATTTTTTAGTGTCGCTGCGATGGCCAACGCCGATTTTCCTGACATTTCAAAACTGTAACTGTTTGAAGGTAAGTGATGTTTTCCAAACCTTATTTTCATGATAACATAAACACTTAACTTTCTAAAACAAGCTTTTGCAGAACAGATCTTTCGGACGCACAGAGACCAGAACTAGGTCAAAACTCCTCGGACGCATTGCATCGTCCGAACGAATCGCAGTAAATAATGGGATCCTATCTTGCTTCTCTTTGACGCCAGACCGTCAGAAACCTCATCGACGAAGGAACGGACGCATGCACGGACGTCCGAACGAAGCTTCTCAACAAAACTGAAAGAAGATCGGACGTTGCCTCGGACGCATTCAATACTTCTCGGACGTCCGAAACCCCAACGGCTATTTCTTGTGCATTTATTATTTAGCCGTTGGGGAAGGAAGTAGTTGAAACCACTATTTATTGCTCTTATAAATAGGTGCTTTAATAACCTGAAAAGATCATCTAATACATTGAATACAAGCCTTAGAAAAGAGTAATTTGAGTGCAAATTGACTATAGTGCTTTGTTGTATTAGTGTGCAATTGTGAGTGTAATTCAACTTTGAGTGGAGTGATAATCTTGTATGAAAGTGTGGTTGTAAGTAAGATTCTTGGCTCAACTAAAAGAGTTTTAGTGTGAGCAAGAACTTCCCAACTTTGTAAAGATTATTGGCTCACCAAGTGTGTGAAGCATTCAAGAGATTTGATACTTCAAGCTTGCTAGCTTGGAAGTATTGGGGGTTGAATTTTCTCTCTTTACTTTACTTGTTCTATTGATTTTGTTATATCTGCATTTAAATTGAAAATCTCAATATGCACTCAAAGTATTTTTTAAGAAACTTAATTCAATGTCCCTCTTAGGTTGCTTTGGGGCCAACAATTGGTATCAGAGCTTATGACAATTACTAGGCCCCCTATGTTTAATGGGGCAAATTTTATTAGTTGGAGAGATAGAATGAAAATATTTCTGCAATCTATTGACATTGATTTGTGGTATGTTGTCAATGAAGGTCCATTTGAAGCTTCTATCATTGATGATCACACAAATAGAAGAAGAGAAAAGACAAGGAATGAGCTCACTCCACAAGACAAGGCAAACTTGACGTTGAATGCAAAAGCCATGAATGTGTTATATAATGCCTTGGATGCAAATGAATCAACTCGCATGAAGGGTTGCATTTCCGCTAAAGAAATATGGGATAAGTTGAAGGAAATTCATGAAGGGAGCGATGATGTTCGTGAGCACAAGAAATCTATACAAATATGAATCCTTTAAGATGGAACCACATGAGAACATAGACAAAATGTACTGCAGGTTCTTGTAGTTAATTACTCAAGACCTTCTCTTATCCTGGTTCCAAAGATTGGGATGCCAAAACAATTGCTATAGATTCAGCCAAGAATTTAAATTTAATGCCTATTGAATCTCTAATCAATTCTCTTACATCTTATGAACTCAAGTTAAAGGCCAAGGTAGTGGATGATGAAGAAGCAAGACCAAGAAGGAGCATTCTCCACCTGTCTCTTAACACCTCTAGATGTGTATAAGATGAAAACAGCTCCATCAATCTAGAAGATGAAGATCTTGATGAAGGAGATCTTAACAATCATCACCAAAGGATTTCTTAAACATTACATCAACAAACGAAGAATGAGAAGAGGCGGAGCTACAAATTCAAATAATTTCAAAGGGAAGTCTAGGCTTGAAATGAAGAAGCAAAACGAAAAATGCTTTGAATGAGGTCAACTCGAGCATTTTGCAAATGAGTGTCCTTCCAAGAAAAAAGAAGGAAGGAAGAAAACCAAGATTCAACAACTTTCAAATCACATGGGATGATTGCAACTCCGAAGGAGAAGTTGAAGAAGAAATGGAGTCGGCACAAATGGCCTTCATGGCCATTGGAGATGATGAGGTAAATTCTAACTATGACTCTAATGATGAAAATGGTGAAGATGATCTTGAAGCTTTCATTTTGAAATTACATGATAGCTTAAAGAAGCATATGATGTTTTAAATAACTCCTTAGCTAAAAAGTCAAATGCTTTATTGAATGCTAACTCTAAACTTGTGAATGAAAATAATAGGCTATCGCAAGAAAATCATGATTTGAAGAAAAGAATGCATGTGAGATCAAAGGTCAAGGAAGAACAAGCCACCTTGAAGAAATAATGGATGATTTGAATGCTTTTTTAACTAGAAAGAAAGAAAATATTTTTGATATGAAAAGAAATAGAAATGTAGCGATCAACAAAAATTTTGTCATGTTTAGAAGGGATGACTTATGTATTGTAAAACCAAAATCCTCTTTATATGGTAATAAAAGCATTATTTGTAGATATTGCCAACAACATGGACATGCTAAGAATATGTGTTATGTCAAGAGGAATGAAAAACTTGGAATGAAAGTTGCATGGATCGAAAGCAATTTCACTAACTCAAATGGACCCAAGAAAACATGGGTACCAAAAGTTATCAATTGATTTATTGTGTAGGTACTTAACATCGCCAACAATGCTAAGTGGTTCATAGATAGTGGATGTTCAAGGCACATGACGGGTGATGCCTCTCTTCACAAATCTTACATCCAAAAATAGTGGAAAAGTCACTTTTGGAGACAACAACAAAGCAAAATCAATCGGCATTGGTGATGTAGGTAAAAATGGTGAAACCTTGATTAAGAATGTACTTCTTGTTGATAATTTGAACTATAATTTATTAAGTGTTAGTCAACTTTGTGACAAAAATTTATATGTTTTCTTTACCAAGCATGAATGTCTTATCCTTGATAATGCAAAATCATGTTGTTTTATTCAAGGGCACTAGGCACAATGATGTTTATGTGATTCATCTTGATAAAATTAGCAATAGCAATGTAAAATGTCTTACCGCTTCCATAGATGATCCTTGGCTTTGGCATAGAAGACTTTGTCATTTTAATATGGATTTGATTGAAAAACTTGCCAAGAAAGATTTGGTAAGAGGTTTGCCAAAACTGAAATTTATAAAAATAAAATTTGTGATGCTTGCCAATTTGGTAAACAAGTCAAAGTTTCTTTTAAACCAAAGAATTTTGTGTCTACTCATAAACCTTTAGAATTGTTGCATTTAGACTTATTTGGACCTACTCAATATGCTAGTCTAGGTGGTTGCAAATATGCATTTGTTATCGTAGATGACTATTCTAGGTTTACTTGGGTATTGATTTCTTGTTCAAGAAATGAAGCATTACTCAAATGGAAAATTAGACTATTAGGCCCAACCAATTATTCAAAGCCTGTCTCTTATACACATCTAGATGTGTATAAGAGACAGAATTTAAATTTGGGGTTTTCCGACTTTGTGATCACAACGGTATCTTTCATGAGTTTTTGGTCGTTAGAGTCCCTCAACAAAATGGTGGGGTTGAAAGAAAAAATAGGACTCTTCAAGAAATGGCTAGAACTATGATTAGTGAATGTGACTTACCACAATACTTTTGGGCCGAAGCGGTTAACACGGCTTGTTATGTTATGAATCGAGTTTTATTAAGATCCTCTTTAAATAAAACTCCTTATGAACTCCTTTTTTGTAGAAAATCCATTGTGAGCTATTTCAAAGTTTTTGGTTACAAATGCTTTATTTTAAAAATCAAAGAAAACCTTGGAAAATTTGACAAAAAATCGGATGAAGGAATTTTTCTAGGATATTCTAGTGACAAGAAAGCATACCGAGTTTACAATAGAAGAACGCTTTTAATTGAAGAAGTTGTGCATGTTACATTTGATGAAACTAATATGTATCTCAAAGAATTTATGTGAAGATGAAGATGTATGGATGTTAAAAGCTCAAAAGTTCGTTATTCATGAAGATCATCAAGAGATTGAATCAAGCGTTATGTTAATCATCAAATTGATGATGACCAAAGAATGAGGATGCTCAAAATGATCTTCCGAAAGACAAGTGTGCGTAACAGGAGATCGAATCACGCAAATGATCGTCCGAACAAAACAACCTTCGGACGATGGTAATCGTCCACAGACACAAAGATTTCGAAGACCTCTGACGAAGAACCCTGACGACCAAGAAGACTCTTGGACGGAAGAACGAAGAACAATGTCCGAACGACCGAGACTTCGCACTCTGCACGCAGATGTTCGACATACTCGGACGTCCAACAACACCTCGAGAGAACGGAACGGGCAAAGTGTCGGACCTTTCGAGGTTCAGCAAATGTCATTCAAAGGTCCAACGTCTGTCCGCCGATTTACCTTAGCTGCATCGCCGTCGAAGGTCCAACGGCTAGTTTTCCAAGAGATGAAAATAGCCGGGGAAGTTGTTGAAAGCAGATATTTGGCAACTATATAATACCAAGGTCTGAATTAAGTAAAAGGACTACATTCAATACAACACTTGTAAGAGCTATTTGAGGAGAAATAGGCTAAAATATCAGTGTTGTATTGGTTTGAGAAGTCTAGCTTTCTTGGCTCAACTAGGGGAATTAGTGAGCAAGAATAGACTAGTGATCTTCAAGTGTAAGAGTGGAGGGATAACAAGTGTACAAAAGTGAGGTTGTAGTGAAATCCTCTGGCTCAACTAGAGGAACTTAGTTGGGCAAGTGAGCCTATTTGTGTACAAGAAGGTTATTGCCTCACCTTCTGAAGCTACTAGTGAATGTACCAAGCTTGAGAAGCTTGGGAGTTTGGTTTGATATTCTTTATCTCATTCTTATTTGTTCTTGCTTAAACTGTTGAATATCTATTATATTCATTTGTGCTAGTATTCATTTGTTGCATAAAGTTTTGAATTTCTATTAAGCACTTATACTATCACTAGACCTCCCATGTTTAATGGCATTAATTTTGTTTTTTGAGTGGATAAATGAAAATTTTTGTTCAATCTATTAATATTGAATTATGGTATATTATTTATGAAGGTCCTATTGAGGCAAATATTTTTGATGAAAATACTAATAGATTAAGGCCTAAAACTAGATTTGAGTTAAATGCACAAGATAAAATAAATTTATCTTTAAATGCTAAAGCTATTAATATTTTGTATAAGATTTTGCATATCATTTAGTTTTCTAAAGTAAAGGTTGCATATCGCCAAGGAGATATGGGACAAATTGAAAAAATCCATGAAGGAAGTGAAGATATTAGAGAGCAAAAGAAGTCACTTGTGGCTAAATATGAATCCTTCAAAATGGAACTTTGTTCATGAGAACATTGACATCATGTATTGTAGGTTCCATGATATGGTAAAGGATTTGGAAGATTTGGGTAAAGAATTTTTCTTGGGTCAAAACATCATTTTCTTTTGTCAAAGAATTATTTTTATGCACAAGTTCCATTGCCATAGAAGAGTCTAAAATTTAAATTTATGCCTATTGATTCTTTGACCAATTCTCTATCCTCATTTGAATTGAAGTTGAAATACAAGCTACAAGATGAGGAGGCAAAGGGAAAAAAGAAGCATAGCATTTAAAGCTTCATCAAAAGGAGAAAGACTAAGGCCTCACTTCAACAACTTCCAAATCACTTGGGATGATTGCAATTCGATGGGTATGCCTTTATTAATGTAATACCTGTATATGAACAAGCTTCATTGAAGAAGAGATTAGATGATCTTGATGTTACTTTAAAAACAAAGAAAGAAAATGTTTTTGCCTCCTCATCTTGTAGCTTGTATTTCAACTTTAATTCAAATGAGGTTAGAGAATTGATCAATTTTCTTCTTCAACTTCTCCATCCGAATTGCAATCATCCCAAGCTGTCTCTTATACACAATTTTTCTTTATATGAGACAGATTGTCCTCTGTTACAAGAAATGACTGTTTAGGAATAAATTCTATTTGGGTGAGTAAGCATGTTACTATTGTTATCTCTTGGACTCTTACACCTGTCTCTTATACACATCTAGATGTGTATAAGAGACAGGTAGAGCAGTGGTGCTCGAAGAAACAAAAAGAAAGGGATGAGAGGGTCTTATACACATAGTGATTGTGGTATCAAGAGACAGCAACAGCAATCTAAAGTTTTGCTGTCTCTCATTTATCAAGTTGAACTATGTTCTCTTGAATATTACCCATCTATGTGTTCAAATTTGTTTAGAATGCTAGGATATTTGTATCCCCAAATTTTGACTATAATAAGTCACTACTTGCAAAAGAAAGAGGAGCATTCTGTGTCCGCTGTCTCTTATACACATCTAGATGTGTATAAGAGATGCTTCAGCTCAGAGGAGAGAATAAACTTAGGGAGCTTTAATTGCATTTTCTTTTTTATGTTTGATAATGCCAAAGGAGGGAGAAATAATGGACTAACAAATTCTTTGTGTAGTTTTTTGAATTGTCCAATTGATTTGTCATCATCAAAGGGGAGATTGAAGAACCCTCAGTTAACATAATCATGTTTTGATAAATGCATGATTAAATCATGCTAATGGTTTATAGCTTTAGATGTTACAGATACAACAGAGGGTTTCGGAAATGATCGTCCAACAAAACCAACAATAGAGCTTCTGGACGATGGTAATCGTCCGACACAAAAATTTGAAGCAAGCCTCTGGGACGTTAAGAAAGCGTCAGATAAATTTTGAAGACTTCTGACGAAAACAGTCATCCGATAAATTTCAGACTTCGCTTTATCGGACGCATGTTCGGACGCATACTTGGACGTCCGAACGAACACCCTTCGAAGAAGCGGACCGGCAGTGTGTCGGACGCCCAGGTTGGCATGCGCCGTCCAAAGGTCCAACGGCCCGGGACCTTGCTGACATCGGCCGTCAAGAAGGTCCAGTTTTTCAAAGACAGACTTAAATAGTTGGGAAGTTGTTGAAAGGATATTTGGCAACTATAAATACCCCAAGGTCTGAATTAAGTAAAAGGACTACATTCAATACAAACTTGTAAGAGCTATTTGAGGAGAAATAGGCTAAAATATTGTGGGTTGTATTGGTTTGAGAAATCAGCTTTCTTGGCTCAACTAGCGGGGTGTGTGGAGTAAGAATAGACTAGTGAGTGATCTTCAATGTAAGAGTGAGGGATAACAAGTGTACAAAAGTGAGGTTGTAGTGTAAAATCCTTTGGCTCAACTAGAGGAACTTAGTTGGTGCAAGGAGAGCCTACTTTTTGTACAAGAAGGTTATTGCCTCACCTTCTTTGAAGAAGCACTACTAGTGAATGTACTCCAAGCTTGAAGCTTGGGATACACATCTAGATGTGTATAAGAGACAGGATCGTGTTCTTGCTTAAACGCATTGAATATCTTACCGAACGCTTTTCATCGTCGGAGAAAATTTCGGACGCACTAGCCTTGAGTTTTGGCCATCGGTTCCTGTCATCAAATTGATGATGAAAGAATGAGGATGCTCAAAATGATCTTTCAAAGCTTGGAGATTCGTGGCTCTAGTCATCCTCAAGATTTAATCATAGGTGATCTATCCGATGGGGTAACTACTATAAACCTTTAATTTGTCCCATATCAAGTGCATTGGCCTGTCACATTATACACATCCGGTTAGATGTGTTTAATTGACAATCATAAGGGTTAATTCTATGCATAGATTATTAGTCTCAGGATTGAGAAAAGTAGATGTGCACCATAGTCATGAAAGACCTTGAATGACATAGTGTTAAAAATGGATTTGTCTAACAAATTAAATGACAAAGGTGAACACATCTAGCGTAACCTTTTGCAACAAGTCTAGCTTTGTTTCTAAGAAGAAGGTATTGACTTTGATGAAACCTTTGCACCTGGCTAGGTTAGAATCCATTCGCATGTTTCTTGCATTTGTATGTTTCAATAATTTCAAATTATTTCAAATGGATGTCAAAAGTGTTTTTAAATGGTTTTATCGACCAAGAAGTTTCTGTTTAACAACCTTCGGCTTTGAAAATAAAATCTTCAAATTATATTTTCAAACTCTCCAAAGCTTTATATGTTTAAAACAAGCTCCAAGAGCTTGGTATGAAAGATTAAGTGACTTCTTGATAAAAAATGGATTCAAAAGAAGGTGTAGTTGACACCACCACTCTTTTACAAAAACAGATTCAAATGGTTTGTTAATCGTTCAAATTTATGTTGATGATATTATTTTGGAGCAACTAATGAAAGTTTGTGTAAGGATTATACACATCTAGATGTGTATAAGAGACAGATACTATGTTTTGAAATGATTGATTTTTCCTGATTACAAGTTCATCAAACTAAGGAAAGAACGTTTATTACACAAATCAAGTACACAAAGGAGCTATTCAAATGATTTGGATGTGGAAGATTGCAAACAAGTTGGCACGCCAATGTACTTCAACCAAACTTACAAAAGACGAATGAAGTAATAGTGTTGATGAAAAACACTATAGAGGTATGATCGAAGTCTACTTTACTTAATCGCCAAGATGAACTGTATATCATGTTTGTGTTTGTTTATGTGCTAGATTTCAATCTTGCCCAAAGAATCGCATTTGATAGTTAAAAGGATTTTAGATACCTAAAGGGTTCAATGGATTTTGGTCCAGTGGTATCCAAAGTCATCTACATTTGACTTGATTAGTTATTCGATGCCGACTTGCTGCTGATGTCAAATTGCTAGAAAAATAAGAGACAGAAATGGAACAAGTTCAAAACTTTATGCAACAAATGAATGCTTAAGCACAAATGAATATAATAGATAAGGAAACAGTTTAAGCTGCTGGAAATTGAAATGCTAAACTTCTCAAATGAAACATACTCTGAAAGATTTTGGTGTATTTTTTGATTGTGTTCCTATATTGTGTGACAACACTAGTGCAATTAATCTCACAAAAAATCATGTTATGCACTCTAGAACCAAACACATTGATGTTAAGCATCATTTCATTAGAGACCTTGTTTGTAAAAAGTTCTTGGCAATCCAAATTCTACAAAGTGACATCTATATGTTTGGTTCATTGTCCTACCCAAAGCCCTTCTCACCTAAATCACATCTAATTTCCCCCATCCACCATCTCATTTCCTCAAATTTTCCCCAATCCTCAAAAATTTCAATTTTCTCTTCTTTTCTTTTTCTTCCATCACAATGGTGAAATCTCGCGGAGGTTCCTCTACAACAAATCGGTCGAAAAACTAAAGGGAAAGGCTCCAAAGCAGAGGAGAATCATCGCTTAACACTACAACCTCACTTTTGTACACTTGTTATCCCTCCACTCTTACACCTGTCTCAAAGCGAACTATACTTCCCTTTATTATTTTTAAATCTACAATCATTATCCTTTCCTCAATGCCAATCCTCTATTTGATGAAGTTTCTTTCATTATCATCTTGTTTTGAAAACAAAATTGGGGTCATCTTGTGCATCTTGATTTACCTCGTTTATTTATCATGACATGGTGCTTCTGGTCTCACGCCAATCTTCGGAAAGGCCCTCAATGTCGCACTCATTTCTGTTAACAACACCGATCTTGAGATTTCATCAAACATCATTAACACCATTTTGAATGTGAAGTCTCAAACCCCACTCGATTTCTCTTCTTTTTTTTCGTTAGAAAAATGGCCCGCTGATAGTACTCAATAACGGGATCGATGAAGTTAGGTCTTTTTTTAACATCCATACATTATTTTTCTCGGAATTGACTAAGTTCACATTGCATCACTCCTTAACCCCATATTCTTTACACTCTTGCAACATCTATATGCATATTACAACGAGCGTGCATCGATCTAAATTCGGAAAAATGCAACTTACTTATTTTTGTGTTTTCAAGGGTATTTCTCTTGATTTAGGTATCTCTTTTGTTCCCTATGGGAACTCTTTCTTAATAGCACCGAGAAACATTCCTTTGGCAAATTTCTTACCAAAATTTTGATTTCAACATTCCTTCAGACAAACAATATCCTCCTTATTTTAACAAATCATACATTGAACGCAAGGCCTCCATCAATGTGAGAGAGTAGTTACCCGACTCTCAACCACCTCCACTTACATCTGAACCATCTCTTTCCCATATCTGTGGACTTCTCACCTCTCTGAGCACTCAAGTCAGCTCATTTCAACGTCGCACAAATCGAAAGTTAAAGCGACTTGAAACTCGTCAAATGATTCTCCAAGAGGCAGTGCCAGCCTTGGCATGTCTGCTCTGCTCTCGTTAAATTTGCTAATCTTCAGTCCCAATATCCACTTGAGTCATCTTGATGAACTCAAGATGGACATACCCAAATGATGACAATGCGACCGCTCAAGAGATCTCCAATGACGATGACGATGACGGCGATGATGAGGATGTTGATGACCGCTTTGACTTCATCATGCAACGCCACACCGAGAGTGAGGAGGATGACAGTGGTGAAGCCCGGAAGATGTTCCATCCAAAGCAAAGACTTCAAAAGCCCAAGAAGCGAATGACTCACATTAGTTCTTTTCACATTTGTATTTTGTTTTGTCGATTCTTTGCTTGTTAGAACCTTTCTTTGCATTTCTTTTGGTTTCAGCATTTCTCGTGGCTTGGTGTGTGTATTTCCTTGACTCTAGCACCATTAAACTTTTCAGTTAGGATGTATGAAACAGTTCCATTTCTGTTAAACTACTTGCATGTATCTAAGGGGGAGTCTTTTTTATTGATGTCAAAAGTGGAGGGTAGTCTTCTATATCATGTTGTTGTGCTTGATGATTGATATCCAAATTTTGATAATTCTTGAAAGTGATTTTTAGTGTCATGCGATGCCAATTGCCGATTTTCCGACATTTCAAAGGTTTGTCATCATCAAAAGGAGGTAAGTGATGTTTTCCAAACCTTATTTTGATGATAACATAAACACTTAACTTTGTAAAACAAGCTTTTGCAGGAACAGATCTTTCGGACGCACAGAACCGTCCGAACAGTCTAGGTCAAAACTCCTCGGACGCATTGCATCGTCCGAACGAACTGGCAGAAATAATGGGATCCTACTGCTTCTCTTTCAGACGCTCAGGACCGTCCGAAACCTCTGTTGGACGAAGGAACGGATGCATGCACGGACGTCCGAATGAAGCTTCTCAACAAAACTGAAAGAAGATCGGACGTTGCCTCGGACGCATTCAATACTTCTCGACGTCCGAAACCCCAACGGCTATTTCTTGTGCATTTATTATTTAGTCGTCTAGGAAGTAGTCTCTTATACACATCTAGATGTGTATATAGGTGCTTTAATAACCTACATTAGTGAGATGTGTATCTAATACATTGAATACAAGCCTTAGAAAAGAGTAATTTGAGTGCAAATTGACTATAGTGCTTTGTTGTATTAGTGTGCAATTGTGAGTGTAATTCAACTTTGAGTGGAGTGATAATCTTGTATGAAAGTGTGGTTGTAAGTAAGATTCTTGGCTCAACTAAAAGAGTGAGTTTTAGTGTGAGCAAGAACTTCCCAACTTTGTAAAGATTATTGGCTCACCAAGTGTGTGAAGCATTCAAGAGATTTGATACTTCAAGTCTTGCTAGCTTGGAAGTATTGATTGTTTAATTTTCTCTCTTTACTTTCTAAGTGTTCTATTGATTTTGTTATATATACACATTTAAATTGAAAATCTCAATATTTCTCAAAGTATTTTTTAAGAAACCTAATTCACCCCCCCTCTTAGGTTGCTTTGGGGCCAATTTTGGTATCAGAGCTCTGGTCTCATTATATTGCTTAAACGCTTTTGATAAAGAAATATGGCAACCAACAACTCTATTTTTGAGGGTCAATCCTAGACTAGGCCCCTATGTTTAATGGGGCAAATTTTATTAGTTGGACCTGTCTCTTATAAAATAATCTCTGATGTCTATTGACATTGATTTGTAGTATGTTGTCAATGAAGGTCCATTTGAAGCTTCTATCATTGATGATCACACAAATAGAAGAAGAGAATAAGACAAGGAATGAGCTCACTCCACAAGACAAGGCAAACTTGATGTTGAATGCAAAAGCCATGAATGTGTTATATAATGCCTTGGATATGTCATGAATCAACTCGCATGAAGGGTTGCATTTCCGCTAAAGAAATATGGGATAAGTTGAAGGAAATTCATGAAGGGAGCGATGATGTTCGTGAGCACAAGAAATCCCTACTTGTTGCCAAGTATGAGTCCTTTAAGATGGAACCACATGAGAACATAGACAAAATGTACTGCAGGTTCAATGACATTATAAAGGATCTTGAAGCCTTGAATAAGGAGTACTCGTTGGGTGAAAAAAATAGAAAAATCCTAAATGCTCTATCCAAAGAATGGGATGCCAAAACAATTGCCATAGAGGAAACCAAGAATTTAAATTTATTGCCTATTGAATCTCTAATCAATTCTCTTACATCTTATGAACTCAAGTTAAAGGCCAAGGTAGTGGATGATGAAGAAGCAAGACCAAGAAGGAGCTTTTATTGCCTTAAAGACCTCTCAAGAGGAAGATGAAAACAGCTCCATCAATCTAGAAGATGAAGATCTTGATGAAGGAGATCTTGCACTCATCACCATAGCTATTTCTTAAACATCTAGATCTCCTTAAGAGAAGAGGCGGATCTACAAATTCAAATAATTTGTAGGGAAGTCTAGGCTTGAAATGAAGAAGCAAAACGAAAAATGCTTTAAAAGACAGGTCAACTCTATTCAGTCAAATTCACAAATCTAAGAAAAATAAGGAAGGAAGAAAACCCCAAGATTTATACACATCTTTCAAATGTGATGGAAGTAAAATTACAGCTGCCAAAGATCTGCTTTCAACAACTTCCCAACGGCTATTTTCTGTCTTTAGAAATAAGGAGTTAGCTAAAAAGTCAAATGCTTTATTGAATGCTAACTCTAAACTTGTGAATGAAAATAATAGGCTATCGCAAGAAAATCATGATTTGAAGAAAAGAATGCATGTGAGATCAAAGGTCAAGGAAGAACAAGCCACCTTGAAGAAAAGAATGGATGATTTGAATGCTTTTTAACTAGAAAGAAAGAAAATATTTTTGATATGAAAAGAAATAGAAATGTAGCAATCAACAAAAATTTTGTCATGTTTAGAAGGGATGACTTATGTATTGTAAAACCAAAATCCTCTTTATATGGTAATAAAAGCATTATTTGTAGATATTGCCAACAACATGGACATGCTAAGAATATGTGTTATGTCAAGAGGAATGAAAAACTTGGAATGAAAGTTGCATGGATCGAAAGCAATTTCACTAACTCAAATGGACCCAAGAAAACATGGGTACCAAAAGTTATCAATTGATTTATTGTGTAGGTACTTAACATCGCCAAGCAATGCTAAGTGGTTCATAGATAGTGGATGTTCAAGGCACATGACGGGTGATGCCTCTCTATCTTCACAAATCTTACATCCAAAATAATGAGTGGAAAAGTCAGGCTTTTGGAGACAACAACAAAACAAAATCAATCGGCATTGGTGATGTAGGTAAAAATGGTGAAACCTTGATTAAGAATGTACTTCTTGTTGATAATTTGAACTATAATTTATTAAGTGTTAGTCAACTTTGTGACAAAAATTTATATGTTTTCTTTACCAAGCATGAATGTCTTATCCTTGATAAAAATCATGTTGTTTTATTCAAGGGCACTAGGCACAATGATGTTTATGTGATTCATCTTGATAAAATTAGCAATAGTTTCAAAATGTCTATACCGCTTCCATAGATGATCCTTGGCTTTGGCAGGAGCTAGTGCGTATCGATCAGCGGGCCATCGAAATTACAAAATGATTGAAAAACTTGCCAAGAAAGATTTGACTTATGTAAGAGGTTTGCCAAAAAGCAGTTTAAACCAAAGAATTTTGTGTCTACTCATAAACCAAGAATTGTTGTCTCTTATACACATCTAGATGTACTCAATATGCTAGTCTAGGTGGTTGCAAATATGCATTTGTTATCGTAGATGACTATTCTAGGTTTACTTGGGTATTATTTCTTGTTCACAAAATGAAGCATTTGAAAAATTTGTAAAATTGTTTTCCAAAATTCAAAATAAATAGTGGTTTCAACTACTTCCTAACGACCTGTCTCTTATACACAGAGCATTTTGGTTGGATATTTCTACAAAAAAGGAGTTTTAAGAAATTTATTTAAATAACAACTCCTTATGAACTCCTTTCATTGTAGAAAATCCATTGTGAGCTATTTCAAAGTTTTTGGTTACAAATGCTTTATTTTAAAAATCAAAGAAAACCTTGGAAAATTTGACAAAAAATCGGATGAAGGAATTTTTCTAGGATATTCTAGTGACAAGAAAGCATACCGAGTTTACAATAGAAGAACGCTTTTAATTGAAGAAGTTGTGCATGTTACATTTGATGAAACTAATGATGTTATGTCAAAGAATTTATGTGAAGATGAAGATGTAGGTATTTTAAAGGAGCTCAAAAAGTTCGTTATTCATGAAGATCATCAAGAGATTGAAGAACCCCAGTTATGTTAATCATGTTTTGATGATGACCAAATCATGCTAATGGTATAAAGAAGTTTTTCTGCGTGCTTTCAACAACTTCCCAACGGCTGTCTCTTATACACATCTAGATGTGTATAAGAGACAGCATATAAAACTACATTCAATACAAACACTTGTAAGAGCTATTTGCCTGCTCTGCTTAAGTCCCAATGGGTTGTATTGGTTTGAGAAGTCTAGCTTTCTTGGCTCAACTAGTGGGAATTAGTGTGAGCAAGAATAGACTAGTGAGTGATCTTCAAGTGTAAGAGTGGAGGGATAACAAGTGTACATTAAAAGTGAGGTTGTAGTGTAAAATCCTTTGGCTCAACTAGAGGAACTTAGTTGGTGCAAGGGTGAGCCTACTTTGTGTACAAGAAGGTTATTGCCTCACCTTCTTTGAAGAAGCACTACTAGTGAATGTACTCCAAGCTTGAGAAGCTTGGGAGTTTGGTTTGATATTCTTTATCTCATTCTTATTTGTTCTCTTAAGTTAATATCTATTATATTCATTTGTGTATAAGAGACAGCCTTCAAGCTGGAACCACATGAAAATATATGAAGCACTTAAAAAGGTATGCAACAAAGAATACTTAATTCACAAATCTTATCTGTCTCTTGTGGCCATCTAGATGTGTATAAGAGACAGAGTTGAGCCAAAGGATTTTACAGGCTACAACCTCACTTTTGTACACTTGTTGAGCCAAAGGGTTTTACACTACTCTTCCTCACTTTTGTACACTTGTTTAACCCCACAAGTTTGTTTTTTGAAGGCACTACAAATGAAAATTTTTGTTCAATCTATTCCCTCATATTGAATTATGGTATATTATTTATGAAGGTCCTATTGAGGCAAATATTTTTGATGAAAATACTAATAGATTAAGGCCTAAAACTAGATTTGAGTTAAATGCACAAGATAAAATAAATTTATCTTTAAATGCTAAAGCTATTAATATTTTGTATAATGCTTTGGATGCAGATGAGTTTTCTAAAGTAAAGCCTTGCATATCGGCCAAGGAGATATGGGACAAATTGAAAGAAATCCATGAAGGAAGTGAAGATATTAGAGAGCAAAGAAGTCACTTGTTGCTAAATATGAATCCTTCAAAATGGAACCTCATGAGAACATTGACAAGATGTATTGTAGGTTCCATGATATGGTAAAGGATTTGGAAGATTTGGGTAAAGAATATTCCTTGGGTGAAAAGAATAGAAAAATTTTGAATGCTTTACCTAAGGAATGGGAACCTAAATCCATTGCCATAGAAGAGTCTAAAAACTTAAATTCTATGCCTAATGATTCCTTGATCTTATATACTCTAACCTGTCTTAGAATAGACATGAAAGACAAGTATAAGAGACAGCCCTTAGGAAAAAGAAGCATAGCATTTAAAGCTTCATCAAAAGGTTCTTCCAAGAGAAAAGACTCAAGGAAGCCTCACTTCAACAACTTCCAAATCACTTGGGATGATTGCAACGATGGAGAAGTTGAAGAAGAATATGAAGGCTCAAATGGCTTTTATGGCACTTGGCGATAATGAGGTAACCTCTAGTTGTGATTCTTGTGATGATTCATGTGATGATGATAATGATGATGTTGAATCATTTATTTTAAAATGCATGAATGTTTGAAAGAATCATATGCTAGAACAAAGAGTTAAAAATTAAAGTTAACACTTTATTGAGTGCCAACTCAAAACTGTCTCATATACACATCTCTTTGTGTATAAGAGACAGCCCTTATATTGTCCAAGATTGTTGGAAAACCAAGATCATGGAAGAACAAGCTTCATTGATAGAAGCGAAGTCTTCTGGAAATTTATCGGACGCTGTTCTTCGTCCGAGGAGTCTTCTGGAAATTTATCGGACGCTGTTCTTCGTCCGTGTCTTGCTTCAAATTCTTTGTGTCTGACGATTACCATTGTTAAATCTAAATCTTCTTTTTAGTGGGCATAAGTTAGAATTAAATGTAATCATTGTCATCAACACGGCCATATAAAGAAAAATTGTTATGTTAAAAGAAATGAAAAATTAGGAATAAATTCTATTTGGGTGATTAAGCATGTTACTAATCCAATTGGACCCAAGAAAGTTTGGGTACCAAAAGTTGTTGCTTAACTTTGTATGTAGGTATGCTTGGAGTCAATACCACTTTTTGATGATGACATAAACACTTAACTGTATAAAACAAGCTTTTGCAAGAACATCTGTATTTCGGACGCTATTTGATTGTGTGCTCTCATTTATCAAGTTGAACTATGTTCTCTTGAATATTACCCATCTATGTGTTCAAATTTGTTTAGAATGCTAGGATATTTGTATCCCCAAATTTTGACTATAATAAGTCACTACTTGCAAAAGAAAGGGGGAGCATTCGTGTTTTTATGGATGTGTTTCTACAAGAATTGCATCACACATGCTTCCTAGTTCAAGGGGAGAATAAACTTAGGGGAGCTTTAACTGCATTATATGTTTGATAATGCCAAAGGGGAGAAATAATGGACTAATGAACAAATTCTCTTGTGTAGTTTTTGAATTGTCCAATTGATTTGTCATCATCAAAAAGGGTGAT
This sequence comes from Cinchona pubescens, assembly GCA_025175665.1. Lineage (NCBI taxonomy): Eukaryota > Viridiplantae > Streptophyta > Magnoliopsida > Gentianales > Rubiaceae > Cinchona > Cinchona pubescens. The sequence goes on from JANKKI010000132.1 coordinate 387,189, forward strand.
TGAAGAACGATTATGTTAATCATGTTTTGATGATGACCAAATCATGCTAATGGTTTAAAGACAAGTGTGCTCGAAAGGAGGTTCTGGAAAATGATCGTCCAACAAAACAACCACACAGAGCTTTGTAATCGTCCGACACAAAGAATTTGAAGCAAGCCTTTGGAAGACAGCGTCCGATAAATTTCCGAAGACTCCTCGGACGAAGAAGCGTCTAAATTTCTAGACTTCGCTTTCGGACGCATGTTACGCATACTCGGTCCGAACTCAGACGCAGGTCGGTAGTAGGGTTCAAAAGGTCCAACGTTGATAACTATTCTGCAGGCCGTCTGAAGGTCCAACGGCTAGTTTTCTAGAGAAAATAGCCGTTGGGAAGTTGTTGAAAGCAGATATTTGGCAACTATAAATACCCCAAGGTCTGAATTAAGTAAAAAAGGACTACATTCAATACAAACACTTGTAAGAGCTATTTGAGGAGAAATAGGCTAAAATATTGTGGGTTGTATTGGTTTGAGAAGTCTAGCTTTCTTGGCTCAACTAGTGGGAATTAGTGTGAGCAAGAATAGACTAGTGAGTGATCTTCAAGTGTAAGAGTGGAGGGATTACAAGTGAAGCAAGTGACTAGTCTGTCCTTAGGTTCCTTTGGCTCAAGTAGAGGAACTTAGCTGGTCAAAAGAGACACTGTGTGTACTCTAGTAGTGCTTCCAACGAAGGTGAGGCAATAACCTTCCTGTACACAAAGTAACAAGCTTGAGAAGCTTGGGAGTTTGGTTTGATATTCTTTATCTGACTTCTTTTTGCTCTCTAATATCTGAAAACTCATCTTGAATATCTATTATATTCATTTGTGCTTAAGTATTCATTTGTTGCATAAAGTTTTGAATTTCTATTAAGCACTTAAAAAGGTTTGTCTTTAGAGATAACCTAATTCACCCCCCCTCTTAGGTTTCGTTTGTGGCCAACAGAGATTACATCAAGTGTTGATGTCAACAACCATCAAATTGATGATGAAAAGAATGAGGATGCTCAAAATGATCTTTCGAAAGCTTGGAGATTCGTCTCTAGTCATCCTCAAGATTTAATCATAGGTGATCTATCCGATGGGGTAACTACTCGTTCTCATAAACCTTTGAATAGCAATTGTGCATTACTCTCTCACATTGAACCTAAACATATAGATGTTGCTTTGAGTGATGAATCTGGGGTTAATGCTATGCAAGATGAACTTAGTCAATTTGAGAAAAATAATGTATGGACCTTAGTTGAAAGACCTTCTTCTCATCCCGTTATTGGTACTAAATGGATTTTTAGAAACAAATTAAATGACAAAGGTGAAATCATAAGAAACATTGCTAGACTTGTTTCAAAGGTTACGTTAATGAGGAAGGTATTAACTCTTTGATGAAAGCCTGTCTCTTATACAGGTTAGAATCTATTCGCATGTTTCTTCATTTGTGTTTAAAATAATTTCAAATTATTTCAAATGGCTGTCTCTTATACATTTTTAAGATGGTTAAGATCGACCAAGAAGTTTCTTTCGAACAACCTTCGGGCTTTGAAAATAAAAATCTTCCAAATTATATTTTCAAAGAATCTCCAAATGTCTTTATATGGTTTAAAACAAGCTCCAAGAGCTTGGTATGAAAGATAAGTGACTTCTTGAAGAGACAAACTTAACCTCTAGTTGACACCACTCTTTTACAAAAACGGATTCAAATGGTTTGTTAATCGTTCAAATTTATGTTGATGATATCAATTTTTGGATCTCTTCTTTTCAATGAATTTTGTGTAAGGATTTTTCACATTTAATGCAAGAAGAGTTTGAGATGAGTATGATGGGCAAGTTGCAATTTTTCCTCGGATTACAAGTTCATCAAACTAAGGAAAGAACGTTTATTACACAAATCAAGTACACAAAGGAGCTATTCAAATGATTTGGAGTGGAAGATTGCAAACAAGTTGGCACGCCAATGTGCACTTCAGCCAAACTTACAAAAGACGAAGAAGGTAATAGTGTTGATGAAAAACACTATAGAGGTATGATCGGAAGTCTACTTTACATTAGTTAGACCAGACATCATGTTTGCTGTTTGTTTATGAAGCTAGATTTCAATCTTGCCCTAAAGAATCATTTAATAGCTGTTAAAAGGATTTTTGATACCTAAAGGGTTCAATTACATTTTGGTCTGTGGTATCCAAGCAGTCTGTCTACATTTGACTTGATTAGTTATTCTGATGCCGACTTTGCTGGATGTCAAATTGCTAGAAAAAGCGAAGTCTGTCTCTTATACACATCAAGACTAGTGCAATTAATCTCACAAAAAATCCTGTTATGAACTCTAGAACCAAACACATTGATGTTAACTGTCAAATCCCCAAAGATTTTCTTTGCAATTCAAAGCGATCTAGAGCTAAGGGTTTTGTAAAAACCAATGCAATTGGCTGATATTTTTACAAAACCCTTAGCTGTGAACCTATGCCAAATTTAACTGTAAAATCCCCAAACATTTTCTGAGCAATTCAAAGCGATCTAGCTGTCTCTTATACACATCTAGATTTATCCGAAAGGTGCCCCTGTTTGATTAAAACCGTCCATCTTCCCCATTTCGGACTCACCACCTCCCGCAAAAACCCTCTAGTGAAATTTGTCTCTCCACCACACCCTCCAAATTCCTACTCTCTCTTCCAAAATTGATTGGAAAATTATCCTACCCAAAGCCCTTCTCACCTAAATCACATCTAATTTCCCCCATCCACCATCTCATTTCCTCAAATTCTCCCCAATCCTCAAAAATTTCAATTTTCTCTTCTTTTCTTTTCTAGGGCCACTCATATTTTCCTGGTACATCTAGAGTGTATTCTAGACATCCACGGGTACAAAAGGCTTCGAGACCTGTTTAAAATTGCTCACTCCTGAACTCAACATTCTTTACACTCTTGTTTCTTATCTGATATCACCTTTGTGACGGGCATCGTACTGAGCCCGGAAAAATGGGGTTTTACTTATTTTTTGTGTTTTCAAGGGTATTTCTCTTGATTTAGGGTATCTCTTTTGTTCCCTATGGGAACTCTTTCTTACTGATACCCGAAGAAACATTCCTTTTGGCAAATTTCTTACCAAAATTTTTGATTTCCTCAACATTCCTTTCAGCGGAAACAAACAATATCCTCCTTATTTTAACAAATCATACATTGAACGCAAAGGCCTCCATTTTTTCAACGATCAATGGCTAACTAAGGCAGCCTTTGATATTGCACAGTCACAATCCCATGCTTCCACCTCTGATTTTGCTATTCCTCATTCTCCTACTCCTCAACCACCTCCACTTACATCTGAACCATCTCTTTCCCATATCTGTGGACTTCTCACCTCTCTGAGCACTCAAGTCAGCTCATTTCAACGTTGCACAAATCGAAAGTTAAAGCGACTTGAAACTCGTCAAATGATTCTCCAAGAGGCACTCAGCCTTGGCATGTCTGCTTCGGCTCAGGTTAAATTTGCTAATCTTCAGTCCCAATATCCACTTGAGTCATCTTCCGGATGAACAACGAAGATGGACATACCTGATGACAATGCGTGCTCAAGGATCGCCAATCCCGACGATGACGGCGATGATGAGGATGTTGATGACACGTTGACTTCATCATGCAACGTCACACGGAGAGGGAGGATGACATACCTCTATAGTGTTTTTCATCAACACAAACGACAAACATGAAAAGCGCTCCAAGAAGCGCAATGACTCACATTAGTTCTTTTCACATTTGTATTTTGTTTTCAGTTCTTTGCTTGTTAGAACCTTTCAGCATTTCTTTTGGTTTTCAGCATTTCGTGGCTTGGTTGTGTATTTCCTTGACTCTAGCACCATTAAACTTTTTTGGATGTATGAAACTTGTTCCATTCATCAATGTCGGAAGATGATTCAAGTGGATCTTTGTAAGTTTGGCAAAAGTGCACATAGCGTTCTCTATACTGTTGTGCTTTGATGATTGATATCCAATTTTGATATATTGCAAATTGGATTAGTCATATCCAATTGTTTTTACATAAAGGTTTGTCATCATCAAAAAGGAGGAGATTGATGTTTTCCAAACCTTATTTTGATGATAACATAAACACTTAACTCTGTAAAATAAGCTTTTGCAGGAACAGATCTTTCGGATGCACAGAACCGTTCGAACTAGGTCAAAACTCCTCGGATGCATTGCATCGTCCGAATGAACTGGCAGAAATAATGGGATCCTACTGCCTCTCTTTCAGATGCTCAAGACCGTCTGAAACCTCTGTCGGACGAAGGAACGGACGCATGCACGGACGTCCGAACGAAGCTTCTCAACAAAACTGAAAGAAGATCGGACGTTGCCTCGAACACATTCAATAATATTGTGAGACAGCTCATGAGTAACGGGGTCGTCGCCATGGACTTTGTTTGGTCTGAAATGAATTCGGCAGATCCTTTAACTAAGGGACTGAATCGAAAGTTAGTCCAAAATTCATCGAGGGAATGGGACTTAGACTCGTCGATAGGAATTGAAGCTGTGATGGCAACCCAACCTACATTAGTGGAAATCCCATGAAGTAGGTTCAATGGGTAATAACAAGTCACTAAGATATTCCAATTGCACTAACAAATGTGGTCCCTTCATATGGTATAGATAGTGCTTACTGTCTATAATTCGCGAGGGTTGAGCCAGTAACTCTTAAAGAGTTTATATCCTTTATCGGTGGTGTGTAGCAGTACACACTTGATAAGCTCACCTATATGAGTATAGAAATGGGGGCCACTTCCTATGAGACTAATGGGTTAATCTATAGAGCACTCATGAATGTCCAGGAAGGATGAATGGCCCCAAAAAGCACCAAATCGAGAGCTTACAAAATGGATCGAAGTCTAACATGTGCTCAGCTGTAACAGTGTGCTTCAAGAAGAAAGTTTCAAGACTTTTGTCACCTATCTTCCTTGTACTTCTCTGTTGAATGCACTAAGTGCGATTCAAATCCAAAAGACATTGTCATTTACGTGTTAGATTTCTGTACTAATAAGTCAGTACCATTTTGTATTTTCGAGTCACGTGGGGGATTGTTGGAAAATTGCCTCCAAAATACACTTTCAATAAATTTGAAATTCCCTCAATTGTGTTCCCTCCTTTGTAAAATCTTAGTCCCACATTGGAACTTTGTGTTGGATGTTTTCATGTTATATGAGTTCGGGGTTTTGCCATTGTGCAACTCTAGTTGGGATCCTAGACTATGCATGGTTGATGGTTTGGGAATTTTCCTCAAACACACACACACGCCCGCCTGGCGTGGCGCTATGCGGTGTTGTGTGGTGCGTGCGATCCGTTAGAGTTTACTTCCGTCACATTTTTTCTTTCTATAATTTTTTGGTTACTTATTCCGTTTACTAATTACCTATTTTGTGAACTTGACTTGCATATAGTTCCTGCCTTTTCTCTCAAGGCAGGCGGTTTTCTTTCTTCTCTCCCAAGTCACCTACCTTTTCTCTCAAGGCAGTGCTGTAATTTTCAAATTCTGGCCGAATCTATCAATATATAAATAAAGGCCTTGAGGACCTCTTCAAAACATCCGAAAATCTCTTCTCTTCTATTCTTCTTGGGTACTGAGTAGTCCAGAATTAAGCTCGAAACCTTGCTTGCGAGTGCACGTGACTGAGGCTGCAGTTGAATTCTAGAGAGTGACTGCCCGATGTTCCCATCTGCATCAGAGGATTACGATCCCGTAGGGAGCGAATCACTTTCAAGGATAGTGATCACACGCCTCAGCAAATTTTGTTCTGTTTTAATTTCTGTTCTGTCCAAATTTTCTAACATATATTACCTTCCCAAAAGATATGACTTATAGATCGAGAATGTAATGAAACAATAACTTTGATTTGGTCTCATATAAGTGCAAGTTTCCATAGACAGCTTGCTTTACCATGTAGGATATCAGCAATCAGTTTTGAGTCTACTTCAATCATCTGAGGGACAAGATGATGATGAAAACAAAGCTCTAATCCAGATAGTAAAGCACACAGTTCAGACTACAAGGATGTTCCATGGACTTCCAAAGGAATTAGAGAATACTACATGAATTTGACCATGGTACTAGAACATTATTATTATATGCAACTTCTTCAAAAATAAAAAATAAAAAAAAGAGTTGCACACACAAACAAAAATATAAATATATGATATGAACCTTAGCACAAATTAAAGAAATTGAAAAGGAAAAGGAGATACAATTTGCCAACTCATTTGCTAAGATTTCCTCAGCGAAATGTTATCCTTTAGTAGATTATCTCGAAGTTGTTGAAGTAATTGAAATTTTTTGTAGTTTTCAAATTAACAATAAATTCATCAATATGGTAATTTTGTTATAATTTTATGAAAGTAGTAATAAAGTTTTCAACCCTCAATATTTTGTTAATGCCCCTCAAATAGTTTGAAGAGTTTTTCAATTTAAATGATAGACTATATCTTAAATGATCCTGCTACCGCCATGCCGTATTTAATCTAAGATAGCCTTCTCAAAATGCAAGTTCTCTAATTGTTATTAAAAAAAAAAAAACTTGATGAATTTTTCTAATTCCTTTATACATCTCAAAATCTTTGGGTTATAGAACATTTTAATATGAACTTTACATTATTAATATTTGATAAAAAAAATTTCTATTTAAAGTACTTTGAAATTAGTAGTTTAACTTTATCATTAGATGATAATCGTGTATTGAGAGATTGGTTCCTATACATTAATGAAACATTTAACTAAAGCATACCTATAATCTAAAATCAATTCACAAATCATGTGCAGAAAACTAAGAACAAAATTGGACTACAAATCTATTTAAACTAGTTGAAATAATAATTTGTAGTTGAATTATAATAAATTGAAGTTCTTAGTAGTAAAATATCATCCCACTAACACTTGGTAAAAAGTGAAATTAATCGATTCAAATTGTTGATAGTAGATGTTTATAAACTTGATAACTTTACTTTCAACCTAGAGTGGGGTGACAGCTTAAGTTGTATAATGGGATTTATATCAATATATGTGTAGATCAATAATGACATGAAGTGGTCAAGAAATGTTCAAATAATTTAAATTTTTCATTCACAAATGTCAAACTACCAAGCTGAAATTTATGTCGAAGTCGAAGAGCAGTATCAATATGGCTATCAACTTCTATGAGATCAAATAACAAATTTTGACATGAACATGTTTGGGCCATTTGTCACATATGATTATCCTACAACACAACATTAAGACACGATTCGGCAATCACAAATTTCACCCTCAAATATTACCATATCTCCTATCATTCAAAGCCACGATATAGCATCTAGTAGGTATCATTCATACGACATAATGACACGTCCGAACATGTCATTAACCTTAGCTACAATTGCTGAGGACGAAACTAAAGATTCAATCGATGACTCAGATATCAACCCGATTCAGAGCCAAAACCAGATTTAGAGAACTTGGATGACGAAACAATGGGCTCTTTTGTCTAGATAGAGTTTGCAATATATATAAGTTTGGGAGACAATAAACGGAGTCATAACAGTTCCTTGATAACTATGCTCATATGCTGTCATACAGATTCTCTGATAACCTTGGCAATGCCCTCACATTTGATGCTACTGACAGGGGCTATTTAGAACATTTAGAATGAGACGAACATGGATCTCAAATTGGGAATCCTTTTCAAGGAAAAGAAACAGTGATATTATGCTGTTAATCTTTGGTCTAACAAACAAAATAGGGATTTCAGAGTCCGACAAAGTAAAGGAAAAACTTGGCATATATTATGCGATCATTGAAACGTGAATCCTCCTTGCAATTGGAAATTGAGAAGCTGTCAAAAAGGTATTCATAAATTATGAGAAATTACAAAATTTTTTGGCCAGCACACGTGTCTGAATTTCTAGCAAAAGTGATCATCGCCACTTGACTTATGATATAATAGAAAACAACATACTTGAACGTATTCAAAACTCACCTATCTACCCAATAAAAGAAATTTAGACAAAATTCCATGCGGACGGTAACTGACCTTCGTCCATCGCCAAAAGTTCACATCTTCCTAAATTCATGAAGGAGCTAGCGGAGCAAATTCCCAAAATTGCTGTAACTTGGCACCGCCACCCATATACTACAAGTGGACAAATAATATTTCACTGTGTCTTTTGGGCATTCAACCCTATCATCCAAGCATTCCAATAGTTGCATCTAGTTATATGTGTAGTGGCACGCATATACGAGATCCTTATAAGGGGAAGTTATTAATGACAATTGCAATCGATGCTAATAATTGTCAACTACCAATGGCATTTGCCTTGGTTGATGAGAAAAGCAAAGAAAGCTAGAGTTGGTTCATGAATCAACTAAGAGCACATGTGTGTTGAGATGTATATGGCATTTGTGTCATATCTGATAGACACAAAGGCACAATTAATGCTATGAAGACACTAGAAGGATGGACTGAACTTTATATTGTTCACAGATTTTTCTTGGTTCATGTTCGGGCAAATTTCTTAAAAAAATTCAAAAGTCACAGGTATAGACAATACTTCACCCAAAAAAAGTATGAAGCTATATGAATTATATTGTAATAACACAATTCGCTATTGTATCTTTTATTGGCTCACACCTTTTGTTTGTACAATTGTGCTTGCATAGCTTGAAGGGTCTTGTTTGGCTAGCTGGAATTGCACTGCAAACCCACAAATATAATCATTACATCTCTTTAATTTACCAACAGAATGTCGATGCATACCAATGGTTAATGGAAGGAGCTATCAATCCCCAACAGTGGGCTTTATCTCATGATGGAGGATATCGTTGGGGTATTACCTTAATTAATATGGTAGAATGCTTTAACAATGTGCTCCAAGTTTCTAGTTATTTACCAATTGCAGCATAAGTAGAGTTTACCTTCAATAGAACCATGAAATTATTTAGAGAGCACTAGAAAGCAGCATGTCGTCCATATCATATCTTCCCAAAGAACACTAGGGCATTTTTATCAATCGAAAAGACTGCCAGAGGCTATAATGTGGAACCATTTGATAGGGTGCAAGGCCTGTATCGGGTTAATCACGACTCGACGTGCTGATAGTAGGGGAGGAAATATGCAAATAATAGATTTTCATAAATGCAATTGTACTTGAGAGAAGTTGAAAAATCTTCAATTCCCATGCTCCAATGCCTTTGCTACTTGCACTCAGTCAAATACAAACCCTACTAAACCCATTTATGAAGTATACACAAATAATGCATATCAACAGGCATATTCTAGTAGATTTACCCACTGCGTCATCCAAAATATTGGGCTAATGCTGATTTTGAACTATGTTATCTCAGCAGCAAGTAGACAAAAGAAGATGCAAAACAAAAAATGCCAGGATTCCAAATGAGATGGATAGGAAGTGCCCAGATTCACCTAGAAGATGTTAAAATTGTGGTATGACAGGACATAATTGATGATCAACAAACTTGGTTTTGATGATGACAAATGTGATTTAACCACTTAACTTGAGCTATGCAAGGTTGCTGGCATATTTGCTTTTAGCAGAGTTTTCGGACGAAGTATACCTAGAGTCCGAACAATACTATGTTTCTCGGAAGCACAAACTCGTCCGAACCAGATAATTACGAATGCAATGCACTGTCTGAACGATCAGGCAGAAAACAAAATTATGGAGCACCTATAACAAACGCACAAGCTCGTCTGAATGAATTCATCTCGGATGCAATTCACTGTCCGAAAGGTCAAGGCAGAGGCAAAGTTTTGAGGCATCTGCAACGGATGCATCCAACTGTCTGAAGAAGATTAAATAAAAAAAGGCCAACTATCCGAAAGATAAGCATCTCCAGTTAAGCACCAAACCTTTAGGACACACTACACAGTCCGATGTCTGAACTCTTCAACATACTTGGTTCAGACGAAGGAACGGATGCAAGCTCGGCCATCCAAACGGCATCTTCAACTCCCTGATATTTCGCTAGTTTTTTTAACATTTATTATCTAGCCTTTAGGAGGTGGTTAGGAGCTAATTTATCGCACCTATAAATACCAACCCTTCTATATTATGTAAAAACATTTTACACATTCAATACAAGTAAGAAGAAAGGCAATTTGAGTGCAAATTAGTTCTTTAGTGATATTGTATTAGTGTGTACTTAAGAGTGCTATTAAAAAATATTGAGTGGAGTGATAATCTTGTCCAAAAGTGAGGTTTAGTGTAAAATCCTTGGCTCAACTAAAGAAAAGTAGTGTAAGCAAGGGTAATCCTACTTTGTGTACATTTGAGATTATTGGCTCACCAAATTTGAAGGAGCATCTTAGTGGATTACTACTCCAAACTAGCTAGTTTGGTAGTGTTATTTGTTTAATCTCTCTCTCTTAATTCATTCTATTCATTTTTGTGCTTAATTGCTTATACATTTTTATCATCTTACTTGTCAAGTGCAAAAATTTTGAATTGAGCATTACTTGCAAGTTAATTTTAAGAAACCTATTTCACTCCCCTCTTAGGTTACTTTGGGCCAATAATTGGTATCAGAGCATTGGTTTCTTTACTTTGCTTAAATTGCATTTGATTAAAGATCCCTTATGTTAGCAACAAATAATGCATTATTTTTTTAGGGTCATTCTATCACTAGACCTCCTATGTTTAATGGGAGAAACTTTATTAGTTGGAAAGATAGAATTAAAATCTTTTTGCAATCTATTGACATTGACTTGTGGTATGTGGTAAATGAAGGTCCTTTTGAAGCCACCATCATTGATGATCATACAAATAGAAAAAGAGAAAAAACAAAGGATGAGCTCACTCCACAAGACAGGGCAAATTTGACCTTAAATGCCAAGGCTATGAATGTTATTTACAATGCCTTGGATGCTAACGAATCAACTCATGTCAAGGGATGCATTTCCGCCAAAGAAATCTGGGACAAATTGAAGGAAATTCATGAAAGAAGTGATGATGTTAGAGAATAAAAGAAATCTCTACTTGTTGCCAAATATGAATCATTCAAGATGGAGCCCCACGAAAACATTGATAAAATGTATTGTAGATTCAATAATATCATCAAGGATCTTGAAGCCTTGGAGAAGGACAAGACAATATAATCTTCGGGTCAAAAGAATAGAAAAATCTTGAATGCTCTCTCCAAGAATGGGAGGCAAAACTATTGCTATAGAGGAAGTAAAGAACTTAAATTCCATACCTATTGAATCACTAATAAATTCTCTCACTTCATATGAATTGAAGCTCAAAGCCAAAGTGGTGGATGATGAAGAAGCAAGGCTAAAAAGAAGCATAGCCTTGATAACCTCTCAAGAAGAAGACGAAAGTTGCTCTATCAATTTAAAAGATGAAGATCTTGACGAAGGTGATCTTGCTCTCATCACCAAAGGATTCCTCAAACACTACATCAACAGACGGAAAATAAGAAAAGGAGGAACAAGAAACCCAAACAACTTCAAAGGGAAGACCAAGCTGGAAATTAAGATACAAAAAGAGAAATGCTTTGAATGTGGTCAACCTGGACACTTTGCAAATGAGTGTTCTTCCAAGAAGAAGAAGGAATGAAGGAAACCTTGCTTTAACAACTTTCAAATCATTTGGGTAGATAATTTCAACTCCGAAGGAGAAGTTGAGGAAGAGATAGAATCAACACAAATGGTATTTAAGGCCCTTGGTGATGATGAGATAACCTCTACTTATGATTCTAATGATGATAATGATCTTGAAGCCTTTATTTTAAAATTGCATGATAGCTTAAAGGAATCATATACTAGAAATAAGGAGTTAGTAGAAAAATCAAATGCTTTATTAAATGCCAATTCTAAGCCTGTGAATGAAAACAATAGGCTATCACAAGAAAACGCTGAGTTGAAGAAAATAATGCATGTGAAAACAAGGATCAAGGAAGAACAAGCCTCCTTAAAGAAAAGATTTGGATGACTTGAATGTTCTCTTGCATAGAAAAAAGGAAAATATTGTTGATACGAGAAGTGTATTGATCAACAAGAACTTTGTCACTTTTAGAAGGGATGATTTTTGTTTTGTAAAATCAAAATCTTCTCTATATGGAAATAAAAATATTTTGCAATTATTGTCAACAAAGTGGATTCTGCGTGTGAAATATAATTGCTATGTCAAGAGAAATGAAATTTCCAATGAATACCATATGGATTTGTAGTAATTTTACTAACTCGTATGGACCCAAGAAAATGTGGGTACCAAAAGTTATCACATAATTTCTTGTGTAGGTAATGAATATCACCAAGAATGCAAAAGGTTCATAGATAGTGGATGCTCAAGGCACATGAAGGGTGATGCATCTCTTTTCACAAAATTCATATCCAAAAATAGTGGAAAAGTGACTTTTGGGGATAACATGAAGGAAAAATTAATCGGCATTGGTGATGTAGGTAAAAATGGTGAGACTTTAATAAAAAATGTGCTCCTAGTTGACAATTTAAATTACAATCTCTTAAGTGTGAGCCCACTTTATGATAAACATCTATATGTACTCTTTACCAAGCATGAATGCTTAATTCTTGATAAGATTTTTCAGTTTTATTTAAAGGTTTTTGACACAATGATGTTTATGTGATTTGTCTTGACAACATTGTATAGAATCTTTGTGATTATAATGTAAAATGTCTAACCGCCTTCATAGATTATCCTTGGCTTTGGCATAGAAGGCTTTGTCACTTCAATATGGATTTAATCAAAAATCTTGCTCGAAAGGAGTTGGTAAGAGATTTGCCAAAACTAAAGTTTGTTAAATTCAAAATTTTTTGACGCATGCCAATTTGGTAAACAAGTCAAAGTTTCTTTTAAGCCAAAAAATTTTGTGTCTATTTCTAGACCTTTGCATTTGGATTTATTTGGTCCAACTCAACATACTAGTCTTGGTAGTAGTAAATATGCTTTTGTAATTGTTGATAACTATTCTAGGTATACTTGGATACTATTTCTAGCTCACAAAAATGAAGTCTTCGAAAATTGGTTGAATTTGATTATTGAGAAGTGATAATGGAGCGAACAATTTTGTGATCGGAACACCAACAAAATGTGAACACTAGAACACTCAACCGCTAAACTTGACAAAATAAAGGCTTGTTAATGAATCGAGTTCTTTCTATTTTAAACAAAACTTCTTATGAACACTTATTTTGCAAAAAGCCCCTTGTGAGTTACTTCAAAACCTTTGGTTGTAAATGCTTCATTTTAAAAATCAAAGAAAATTTTGGCAAATTTGACAAGAAATCGGATGAAGGAATTTTCTTAGGATATTCTAGTGACAAGAAAGCATACCGAGTATACAATAGAAGAACTCTTTTAATTGAAGAAGTTGTGCATGTTACATTTGATGAGACTAATGATATTATTTCTAAGAATGTTTGTAAAGATGAAGATGTATGTGTACAAAAGGAACTTGAGCTCATTTTACCCCATTGGACATCAGTTGATTCCAAGCATCACAATGCATCACTTAACATCAATTGAGATGAAGAATTTTAAGGTCAAAAGATCTTTCAAAAGCATAGAGATTTGGCTCAAGTGACCCGTCCAATGGGGTAAAATTTCGTTCTCATAAACTTTTGAATAGTAATTGTGCCTTACTTTCTCACATTGAATCTAAATGTGGCTAAAGAGGAACTCACAGAAAACAATTGTGTGGACCGAAGTCGAAAGACCATTCAACTCATCACGTGAGAACAAAATGGGTCCTTAGAAATAAATAGAAATGATAAGAGAGAGATTATTAGCTTGTTGCAGAAGGGATATGTCTCAAGAGAAAGGGATTGACTTTGATGAAACCTTTGCACCCGTTGCTCGTTTAGAATCTATTCGCATGTTTCTTGCATATGCATGGTTCTATTTCAAATGGTCATCAAAAGCACATTTTTAAATGGCTTCATTGATGAAGAAGTGTAAAATGTTGAACATTCCCCCCCGATTTTGAAAATAAACATTTTCCAAAGATGTTTTCAAGAGCTCTAAAAAAGGCAGCTTTTGTGAAACTTTCATTAGTTGCTCCAAAAGTCATTTTCATTGAAAATGACCTAGATTTCAAAATAGGTGTTGTTGATACCACGCTCTTCACCAAAACAAATCTTAATGGCTTCTTAATTGTTCAAATTTATGTTGATGATATTACTTTTGGAGCAACTAATGAAAGTTTGTGCAGGGAATTCTCATCGTGCCTTTGTTATTCTAAATCCACTAATTTTGATTTGATTAGTTATTCTGATGCGACTTTGCTGGTTGTAAAATTGATAGGAAAAGTACTAGTGGTATGTGTCACTTTCTGGGTAATTGGTTGGTGTCCTGATTTAGTAAAAAACAAAATTCTATTTCCCTATCTATGAATATATTGCTGTTGGAAATTGTTGTGCTTCAACTTTTTTGGATGAAGCACACCTTAAAAAAATTTGGTGCTATTTTTTATTGTGTACCAATAAGATGTGATAATACTAGTGCAATTAACCTCACAAAAAATCCTGTCTTGCATTTTAGAACCAAACACATTTATGTCAAGCACCACTTTTTAGAGTCTTGCATGCAAAAAGAAAATTTGTGTCGAATTCATGTGTACAAAAGATCAACTAGCTGATATTTTTACTAAACCCTTGGCTCTAGTTCGTTTTGAATTTCTCAAAACTCGTTCGGGCATTATTAATTTCAAAATTGTATGAATTGTGTTTCAGACTAAAATTTACGTCCTATGGTATCTGATCTTTTGGACGAACATGAATGTCCTCACTCCTTTCTTTTGTCTCGGACGCTTACAATCATCCGAATTTTCCCTCTTATTCTTCAAACTCTCTAGAATTTCTTACGGACGATTATCACCATCGACACTCCTTCGGACGCACGATCGGATGTATACGAATCATTCAAACCCGTCTGAATGATTGTTCTACTCATTTAAATCCCTTCATTTTTCCCTTATCGGACATATCCTCCCACAGAACCCTAGCTCTAGCGCTCAAGAAACCCCTCAAAATTCTCTCAATTTCTCTCTTTTCCTATGAAATTGCTTAAGGAATTTCTCTTCCCAACTCCTCACCCATTTCAATTGAACCTCATTTCACCATTATAACATCTCATTCCTTGAAATTTCCCTCAAATTCACTAAATCTCAATTTTAACCTCTTCATCTTCCTTATTGAATTCACAATCTAGACGATCACATGGAGGATCTTCAACGATTACCAGGGGCAAAAAATATAAGGGCAAAGCTCTAGTGCAAGGTCAAACATCTTCAAATCCCCAATCCACTCCCAATCCCTCTCCACAAAAGTTCATTGATGCCAAGGCATCCGATAGGTACACCTCTCTTCTTAGCAAATCCATCATTGTTCAATGATCTGTTTCCAACAGTTTTTTTGATGAATTGAATTTACCTTCTTATTAAAGCATTATTTGAAAACCAAACTTGGGATAAATTAGTTCACTTGGATTTTCCTGTCTATCATGACATGGTGCTACAGTTTACTGCTAATCTTAGGAAGGGTTCAACTATTCAAACATTAGTCTCTCGTGTCAACAATGTGAATCTTGAGCTTTCCTCAAGTGTTATTAATTCCATTTTTGAATGTGAAGTTGTTTCTCCTGAAGAAATTTCTTATTTTTTCTCGTTAGATACTCATTTTGATATAGAAGAGGTCAAACAGATTTTTAATGTCAATTTTAAACAGGTTTTGGAAACCAAAACAACACTTCTTAGTCCTGAGTTCAACATTTTATACTCGTTAGTCCCTAATTTGCTTTTGCCAACTAACAAGCATCGCACTGAGCCAGGCAAAATGCAGTTATATTTATTTTACTGTGTCTTCAAGGGCATCAAACTTGACTTTGGTTATCTCTTTTGTTCTCTATGGGAGCTTTTTTTTAAGATACCCATAGGAACATTCCCTTCAGTAAATTCCTAACTAAAGTTTTTGATCACTTTGATATCCCCTTCTCTAGTAAAAAATAATATCCGCCTTATTTTAATAAAGCCTATATTGAACGTAAGGCTTTGAGGTTTATTTTAGCAAAGCATATATTGAATGTAAGGATTTAAGGTTTTTTAATGATCAATGGTTCACAAAAGCTGCCTATGAACTTGAAAAGTCTAAGTCTCATGCCTCTACCTCCGGCCTTGCACTTCCTCACTCCCCTCCTCCTCAACCCTTCTCTTCCATACCTCTACTATCGCATGACCCCCACATTTCATCTTCAGAACCCTCCCTCTCTCATCTATGCATCCTTGTTACTTCTTTGAGCAATCAAATGAGTTCCTTCCAATGCCGCACCATTCGGAAGTTAAAGAGGCTTGAGACCAGACAAACCATTCTTCAAGAAGCACTCAGTCTAGGAATGTCTACCTCAGCTCAGGTTCAGTTTGCCAATATGAAGTCCCAATACATTCTCGAGATTCTTCCTCCTACAGTGATGACAACGACAATGAAAATGGTAATCATTCCAATCCTAAGCCTGAAGACCGTGAGGATCCCGTTGGTACCACCCATCCTGACAAAACTACTACTCCTGGCGCTGATGATGATGATGATGATGATGATGATGATGATGATGATGATGATGATGATGACGACGAGACGTTGATAACACATTCAACTACATCATGCAACATCGTGATCCTCAAGATTTAAGTGGACAAGATAGTGAAGCTATGGAGGATGATGATACACCAGCAAAGAAACGTAAACATGAGGAATGCTCCAAGAAGAAGAATGACTCCACTTCCATACCTTAGCTTCTCTTTAAATTTCTTATGTAAAACTTTTATTGACATTGACTGATATGGTTGTTTTTATTGATTCTGCATTTGGATGATGTCTTAAACTTTTGTTGACATTGATTGTTATAGTTGTATTTCTGTCCCTATTTGTTTTTATTGGTATTTACATAAGGGGGATTGGGCATCTTCTTAGGGGGAGCTTATCTCACTTTGATGATGCCAAAATGGGCAGTAAGATAGCTATTTGAACTAATTGTGGCTGTTTGAACTGATTATGTTGTGTAATCATGATTATTGCAAGTTCTTTTGCCTCATGATTTGTCATCATCAAAAGGGGGAAATTGATGATCTACAACTTGGTTTTGATGATGACAAACGTGATTTAACCACTTAACTTGAGTTGTGCAAGGTTGCTGGTATATTTGATCTTAGCAGAGTTTTCAGACGAAGTATACCGACTGAACAACACTATGTTCCTCGGACACACAAACTCGTTCGAACTAGATAACCACGGATGCAATGCACTGTCCGAACGATCAGGCAGAAAGTAAAATTATGGAGCACCTACAATGGACGCACAAGCTCGTTCGAATGAATTCATCTCAGACTCAATTCACCGTCTGAAAGGTCAAGGTAGAAGCAAAATTTTGAGCCAACGGATGCATTTAACTGTCCGAAGAAGATTACATCGGACATAGGCTAGGCTAACTGTCCGATAGATGAGCATCTCCAATTAAGCACCAAACCTTTCAGACACACTACAAGATCCGATATCTAAACTCTTCAACATACCTAGTTCGGACGAAGGAACGGATGCAAGATCAGCCGAACGGCATCTTCAACTCCGAAATATTTCAGATCGGACGATTGATCATACGCTCAAAATTTACCTTGGACGTCCGAACCTATAACAGCTAGATTTTTCAACATTTATTATCTAGCTGTTAGAAGGTGGTTGGGAGCTGATTTATTGCACTTATAAATACCAACCCTTCTATATTATGTAAAAATATCTTACACATTCAATACAAGCAAGAAGAAAGGCAAATTGAGTGCAAATTAGCTCTTTAGTGATATTGTATTAGTGTGTACTTAAGAGTGCTATTCAAAAATATTGAGTGGAGTGATAATCTTGTAAAAAAGTGAGGTTTAGTGTAAAATCCTTGGCTCAACTAAAGAAAAGTAGTGTGAGCAAGGGTGATCCCCCTATTTTGTGTACATTTGAAATTATTGGCTCACCAAATTTGAAGGAGCATCTTAATGGATTACTAATTCAAGTTAGCTAGTTTGGAAGTGTTGTTTGTTTAACCTCTCTCTCTTAATTCATTCTATTCATTTTTGTGCTTAATTGATTATACTTTTTTATCATCTTACTTGTCAAGTGCAAGAAATTTGAATGGAACATTATTTGCAAGTTAATTTTAAGAAACCTAATTCACCCCCCTCTTAGGCTGCTTTGAGACCAACAATAATGTGTCCAACTGTCCAAACAACACTCATACATATTGAATACTTGACCCTTTTCTCAACTGTCAGCTCTGCCTCTTTTCAATATTCTATATCTTTTAGTTATTTACATTTAAGTGAATTTCAAATTCACTACTGTTTATGCTTTGTTTGTACCGGTTTAAATTAGATACAGTGTTTGCAGTAAATATTAAGTGTGCTTTTGTTTAAATTTACTAATTCTATTGTTTGACAAACATAAAATTTCCAACATGGGAATCAATATTAAGTGTGCTTTATTTAAATTTGCCATTTTTCTCGTTTAATAAACATAAAACTTTTGACTTTTTAATATTCAATTAAACATTCTTTATGGCTTTTGATTATCTTGCCATGGTTAATTAACAAAGATAAATCTTTTTTCATAAAATGAAAATTTAGGACTTTATAAGGGTAAAATATAAATTTAGACCATTATAGGAGGTTAACTAAAATTAATCCTAAAATTATATGAGAGTAATTCACTAATTTTTAACCACCCTATACCGTTTTGACTAATGGTCATTTTTTACCGTTAGTTGTATATAAAAATTTCTCATTGAACAAATAAAGATATTGTCAAATTTACAGGGTAGCATGTAATTATCCATTGCAATTTTGCATTCAAAAAGTGCGATTTCAATTTTCCACTTGTTATTCCTTGCAATTTCAAATCATCCAATTTTTAAAACAAAAACAAAATAAATCAATTGCTAATTTTCCAATTGAATGTGACTTCAAATAATTCCAAATTTAAAAAAAAAAAAAAAAAAAACAATTGCTGATTTTCAATTTTTTTTTTTTAAAAAAGGAAAATTGATGATTTTGCACTTCTAAGATGTGAAATCCTCATTCTTTAAATTAAACAAAAAAAAAAAAAAAAATTGGTTCACTTTTGACCAAAATTGATTATGCACTTTACAAATACTTATCAATTTTGTTTCACACTTCTAAAGTGTGAAAGTCACAATTCCAAAACACCCTACGAAACAGTCACATCTGAACAATAAATTATAAAAACCATCCTACTCTAAGCAATTGGCCCAATGCAGAACCACTGTTTCGGTCCTTCTAGATACGTATTTTTGTTCCAGCCTTCAGGCAGATATTCGTCAATTTTTCATAATATGACAGTTTTTAAAATTTATCGCACAAATGTGATTGTTTGTTAGGGGTATTCTAGAACTATGACTCTTGCACTTTGAAAGTGCGTAATCATATGGATTATACACTTTTAAATTGCGTAATCAATTTTCGTCATACACCAATTTTTTTTATTTTTAATATGGTGATTTCGCACTTTAAAAGTGGGAAATCACCATATTAAAAAATTTTAAAAAAATTGGGAACAGTAATACTTTGCCTCCCTGCACTATATCGGTAATTACATTTTGTCCCCCCTAAACTATAAATATATACAGTTTGCCCCCAAATGACACTATTCATCAATTACTAATATTAAAATTGTTAAGATAATCTAATTAAAAAACTTAAATACCCTTAGTACTATATTTTAATTTTTATGTATTTAAATTTTAATAGTGATGTGATAATTATTAAATAATAAGCAAAAATAAACTATATAATATATCAATATAATCTATATTAATGTATTTCTTGGTCAAATTTTTGAAATATTTGGATTTCATTTTATATTATTTCGAATTTAAATGTTTAACTAAGTGGCAGAACAATTTCCAAATAAACTTGGTTTCTATGACAAAATTTTTCTGTAAAGGTATTGTATGAAAATAAAATATTTATTAAAATTGAGAATGAGATTTTTTCGATGTCTCTTAGTAGTTTATACTTTTAATATTTAACCTATTTTTTACATATTGCGATGTTTAATATAATATAATTCAACAGTTTCTCACATTTTCATTCCCTAAAGTCCAAGATATCAATGTGTTATTATATTTTATTTTTTTCCTAATTCTTTTAAACTATCAAAAATCAATAAAATACATGAAAAATAAAAATATTATACTAAGGTTAATTTAGTCATCTAACTAAATTTTTTTGATATTTTAAAATTTTTAAAGGATGAATAATATTGGCAAAGTGCATATTTTTATAGTTCAAGGAGGCAAAGTATCATTACACTTATTGTTCAGGGGGCAAAGTATAATTACACTTTGCAAGTTCAAAATCTAAATCGATTTCGCACTTGCAAAGTGTGAAATCAATTTAGATTTCGCACTTAGCTTTAATTTTTTTAAAAAAAAAATTGCAAAATGGTCCTCCTATACCTTATAATAAGTATAATTACACTTTGCCCCGTTCAACAATAGAAATATATACTTTGCCCACGATTCACATTATTCATCCTTTAAAAACTTTAAAAAATCAAGAAAAAATAGTTAGCTGACTGAAATACCCTTAGTATCATATTTTGATTTTTCATGTATTTTATTAATTTTTGATAGTTTAAAAGAATTAGGAAAAATATAAAATATAATAATAAATTGATATTTTGGATTTTAAGAAGTAAAAATGTGAGAAATTGTTTAATTATATTATACCCGACATCATGAAAGGCGTTGACGTAGGTTACATAGTAATATTATATAGTTTATTTTTGAGATTTTTTAAATAATTATCACATCACTATCAAAATTTAAATGTATAAAAATCAAAATATAGTTCCAAGGTATTTTATTTGTTTAACTAGATTATTTTAATAATTTTAATATTGGTAATAGAGGAATAGTGTTATTTGGGGGGGCAAACTTTATATTTCTATAGTTTAGAGAGGCAAAGTGTAATTACCCATTTAGTGTAGGGATGAGCAAAGTGTTATTGTTTCAAAAAAAAATATTTTAAAAATGGGATTTCTCACTTCCAAAGTGCGAAATCCCATTTTTTTAAATTTAAAAAAAAATAGATTCTATTTGATTACACACTTTCAAATATAAGAATCACAATTCTAGAAAACCATCGACAAACTATCACATTTACTCGATAAATTTTAAAAGGATCATAATCCAAGAAATTGGCCGCAGATATTCGGCCTTCACAAGATCCAAGGTTTAATTTATTCTTTCAAGCCTTGAACTTGGCAAAAGCATCCGATTCTAGTCAGGCGAAAGCCAATTTCTCTGCTTTGTATCCAGACCAATGTTAAACTAGACAGAAAAGGAATTAAAAAGTTTGGTTCGGTTTCTTCCTTTTGGATAATTAGGGCCTTAAATCGTACAATTGGACCCCTCGTTTTGAGTTCATTTAAAATTCAAAGAATCAAAACTAACTACATTCCAAGGTGATTAGAATTTTTAAGATTATATTAAGCTTTAACCTGTAATTTGTAAACATATTACATAAAATTAATTAATATTTCCACAGTTATAGTGTAAAAAAGATTATACCTACTGATCTTAATGTACGTAAAAAA
Organism: Cinchona pubescens; assembly: GCA_025175665.1. Lineage (NCBI taxonomy): Eukaryota > Viridiplantae > Streptophyta > Magnoliopsida > Gentianales > Rubiaceae > Cinchona > Cinchona pubescens. The sequence goes on from JANKKI010000132.1 coordinate 408,842, forward strand.
TTCTTATATGAATTCAAGCCATAGAAACACAGTATCATAGATTTTTTGGTCTATATTAAGTCACATCTTTCAATATTACTTCAACATTACCTATTGGATAATATGGCTTAACATGAAACAAAGAGTATAATGAGACTATAACATAAATCGGATCTATGTAAGAATTTCCCAATATACTTCGATGTTGGGAAAGAAATTCTCAATTATAAATAGAGATGATACACCATGAACCTACACATGATCGTAATATTTTTGTTGTGTTTACATAAATTCTATGACATGCCGCTTTAAGAAAAAGGTAGTATTATACATTTCTAAAGCATTCATTTCAAAGTAAGTCAATTGCGGTTATTAGTTTCAAATCCTAGAATCTTATTACCACAAAACTCACTTTATTGGCAAGAAAAATGTAGCTTCAGGAAAATTCCATCCTTCCTACAAACACAATGAAGAATGATTTTCACCGTAAAGGTAAGGCCAACAAAAAAATACATTAAAATTGGCTACAAATGGTCATTTTCTATGTTTATCATTCAGATTCAATTGATTTGGATATTTTCTTGCACACCAAAGTATCGTTGTCCGATGTTGACTCAATTATGAAATTGAACATGATTATTACACATTTACACTTAGCATTGAACAGCCCAACAATTATTGAAACAGGCACTAGACAGTCTGTGGTAATCAGTCACCATGTTTAGGCCACTAAGTGTTGGATTAGGGGGACCTAATTTCTGTTTGGAGACAGTTTAGTGAAAAGACAATATTGTCCTCTTTCAGTTCTATTGGGTATACCCTACGTAGGAAGGATTGTCTACCGAAGAGACAATAATATCCTTTTCAAATTTGTTCATGGTCTTAGTCAAATTTCAATCCTAAGGATAAACTTGACCATTCATGTGACACCCCGTCCCACATCCTTAAAGTGGGAGGGAATATTGTATTGTTTATAACGCCTTAAGTTGTGGGTTACTTACAATTTGGCTTAAACATTTTGACTCCGTTGTTTCTGCTCAAAAGTTGTTGAGCTAGTCTAGGACACGGAGTGTTACAATTGGTATCAGAGCGAAACTCGTGTGGTCTTTGCACGGGGTGAGATTGGGCCAATAGTATTGGCTATGCTACGCAGTGTATGTGATATGTTATTGGGCCCCAACTTGAACTTTGAGTACTTGAACTTTGCAAGGACGCAGAGCCTTAAGGAGGGGTGATTGTGACGCCTCGTCCCACATCTAAAATAGGAGAAGATATTGTATTGTTTATAACACTTTGAATTGTCGGCTACTTACAACTTGGCTTAACCATTTTGAACCCGTTGTTCATGTTCAAAAGTTATTGGGCCAACTCATGACCCGGGTGTTACAATTCAATATCCTTACTAAATGGGGTATACCCGACCTACCAAGGGCTGTTTGAAGAAAAGACAATGACGTCCTTCTCGCACATGATAGTTATGCTCTTAATCAAATATCAATCTTTTAGGGATAAACTTGACAACTCAACACCCTTAAATTGTGGGGTTTATCCTACTTACAAGGGTTGTCTGGTAAAAAGACAAAAGTGTCCCTTCCACACCTGTTTATCGTCATGACTTGTAAAGATTCGATCAGAACTTGTATGCTCAAGGATGAACTTGACCATTTAACAACCTTAATTAAAAGGTATACCCACCTTAGAAGGGGTGTCTAGATCAGTGGCACATGCATTGTTGGAGTTACGTATCTATATTTAGCTGGCTTGTGGGATCCAATGAAGGAAAAACATTGAGTTGGCAAATATTTTAGCATTTAATGCAATTTTTGGCTTATAGCAATTGCAAATTTCAACCAAATACATTCCTCTACTGTGTGTTTGTGTGGCTTTCTTTCAATCATGTCAGAGGACAATGTGTGGCACATATCGGAATCCACTAGGAAGCATTGCAGCCTGTTAAACTTAATGGGGTTGGCAAGCAAAAATTAGTAGGGCTCACATTGTTTTTTCCAATTAGTAACAATTTGCTATTGATTCCTACATTTACAATTGCTTTTTTTTTTTTTTTTTTTTTTTGCTAATTAGATCTAGAATTGTTTTAAATATCTAAGGCTCTAATTGGATATTTACTTTAAGATTAAATCCTTTATGCACAGTGTACAAAACTTATTACACTATTGGGTCTAGATGAATTTCATATGTGCAAAAATAACTTTTAAAATTTAAACAATGTACATGTGTCATGCATATAGAATCCATGGTATAAAATTTTTTATACACGAACAGTATATGAAAAATTTACACATACTTTAATATGGTGTTTTATGAAATTATATTTTACTGTAACATTTTTTAACAAAATTGTGTAACGGGTATGGAATTTTCTAAAACAAATTTTTGGGAAAAAAAAACCATCAATCCATACAGAGCTTAGGATTCCAAGTAATTTTAAGTGTCAAAATTATAGTTTATGTTATAAAAGTTCTTAAACAAAATATAAAAATTATAAAATTGAGAGATGTGAGAGAACAGAAAAATGGAAGATTTTGACAGTCTGTGCTTTTATTTCTCATGTAGTGCATATATTTATAATAGTACAATGACCCATAAGTTACGTAATATAAATAACGTAACTTGTATTTACAGTTATCAGATACTTAGATATAGATAGACTTCTACTATAACTTATCAAAACTAAAATATGTGTAGACATCCACAACTAAAAGAATTTGTAACACTCCCCCTTGGATGTCAAATGACTAAATCATGTGCCTCGTTAAAACCATACTAGGGAAAACCAGGTGCGACAAAAAGCTAGTGAAGGAAAAAGAGTACACAAAATTTGTAGTACACTTTTGCAAGCTGCCTCATTAAAAACCTAGATCTGGAAAACCCATTAGGACAAAACCACGATCAAGGAAAAAATAGTACAGTGTGTACTATTACTCCCTCTCATAAAAACATCACTTAATATCCTTGAGATGGCGCAATATGACAATATTGTAAACTATCTTCTCGAATGTTGATGTTGGTAGCGCCTTTGTGAATAAATTAGTTAGATTATCACATGAGCGAATCTGTTGGATATCAATATCACTAATCTTCTAAAGATCATGAGTGTAGAAAAACTTCGGAGAAATATGTTTCATTCTATCTCCTTTGATATAACCTCCCTTTAACTGGGCTATGCATGCTGCATTATCTTCATATAATATTGTTGGCACCTTCTCTTCTAACGTTAAACCACATATCTTCTGGATATGTTGGGTTAATGACTTTAGCAAAATACATTCTCTACTTGCCTTATGTATAGCAATTAATTCTGCATAATTTGAAGAAATAGCGACTAAAGTTTATTTGTTGAACGCCATGATATAGCTTTATCTCCACATGTGAATAAATAACCTGTTTAAGATCGAGCTTTATTTGGGTCAGATAAATATCTGACATCTACATAGCCAATTAATTGTAATTTAGATTCAATTGAATAAAGTAAACCCACAGATATCAATAGTCCCTCGAATGTATCTAAATATATGCCTAACACCATTCCAGTGTTTTCGTGTTGGAGAATAACTAAATCTTGCTAACAAACTTACAGCAAATGTCATATCAGGCCGTGTATTATTAGAAAGATACATTAAAACTCCTATAGCACTTAGATATGATACTTCGGGACCAAAAAGTTCTTCATCATTCTCCCGAGAACGGAAAGGATCCTTTCTCACATTAAGCGATCTTACGACCATTAGGGTATTCAATGGATGTGCTTTATCCATATAAAATCGCTTTAATACTTTTTTTGTATAAGTTGATTGATGAATGAAAATCTATGCGTTAAGTGCTCAAATTGTAGACCTACACAAAATTTTGTTTTACCTAGGTCTTTCATCTCAAATTCTTTCTTTAAACAATGCATTGCATTTTGAATCTCTTCAGAAGTTCCAATAATATTTATATCATCAACATATATAGTAATTATCAAAAATTTTGATCCAGTTCTTTTTTATAAGTAAATGCAAATTGGATCATTTTTATAACCCTTTTTCAAGAGATACTCACTGAGCCAATTATACCACATACGCTCAAATTGCTTTAATCCATATAAAGATTTACGTAATTTTATTGAACAATTTTTTCGAGAAACTTTATATGCGTTGGGCATAATAAATCCTTCAGGGATTTTCATATAGATCTCTGTATCAAGTGAGCCATATAAATAGGCTGTCACAACATCCATTAGATGCGTTTCAAGTTTTTCATGAACTGCTAAACTAATAAGATATCTAAAGGTGATTGCATCCACCACAGGAGAATATGTTTCTTCATAAGCAATACCAAGTCTTTGTGAAAATCCTTGTGCGACAAGGTGTGCTTTGTATAGCACAATTTCATTTTGCTCATTTCATTTTCGCACAAATACCTATTTGTACCCCATCGGCTTTACACCTTTAGGTGTTTGGAGTACAGGTCCAAAAACCTTACATTTTGAAAGTGAATTTAATTCTACTTGAAATGTTGCATCTTACCATTTTGGCCAATCATCTCTGTGCTGACATTCTTCGACAGATTTAGGTTCAAGATCCTCGTTTTCATTCAAAACATCAGCAACTATATTATAAACAAAGTTGTTGTCGACAATAATATCTGTTCAGTTCCATCTTTTTCAGTAGAAACATAACTTATCGAGATCTCTTCATTTTCATTTAATTCAAGTACCATATCCACTTTTGAAATTCTATGATTAGTTATATCTAGGGTCTCTTTGGGAGTACCCGCCTCCATTATATGACCATCTTGAATAGTTGCTCCTTTCATTTTTTGAGGATTCTTATCTTTGGAACAGATTGGTCTACCTCGCTTTAGGCGTAATTTACTATCATTTCCACAGATAGGTTGTTCTACTGGAACTTCAATTCTAATTGGAGCATTTTCAGTTGGTATATGAGATTTAGTAACTCATTTTAGGTCAGTAAATGAATCTGACAGTTGATTCGCAATACTTTGCAAATGAATTATCATTTGAACTTCTAGTTCATATTGTTTTGTACGAGGATCGAAGTGTGATAACGATAATTCATTCCATTCAATTTTTCTATCTAACTGTTTATTTTCTCCCCCCTAATGTTATGAAAATATTTTCATCAAAATGACAATCAGCAAAACGTGTTGTAAATAAATCCCCTGTTAATGGTTCAAGATATTTAATTATAGAAAGGGACTCATATCCAACATATATTCCCAACCTTCTTTGAGAACCCATCTTTGTGCGTTGTGGTGGAGAAATTGGATCATAGATCGCACAACCAAAAATTCTTAGATGGGATATATTAGTCTCTTGACCAAAAGCCAATTGTAATTGAGAGAATTTCAAATAATTTGCTATCCTGATACGTACAAGTACTGCTACATGTAAAATAGCATGTGCCCACACAAAAGTAGGCAATTTTGTTCTCATAAGTCATGGTCTAGCTATTAATTGGAGCGTTTTATGAATGATTATGCTAGACTATTTTGAGTATGAACATGTGGTACAGGATGTTCAATAGTTATACCAATTGACATACAAAAATCATTAAATGTTTGAAACATAAATTCGCCAACATTATCAAGACGGATTTTCTTAATTGCATAATCTAAAAATTGTGCTCTTAATCGAATTATTTGAGCAAGTAATCTCGCAAATGCCAAGTTGCGAGAAGATAATAAACACACATGAGACCATCTAGTAGATGCATCTATCAAAACTATGAAGTATCTAAACGGTCCACATGATGGGTGAATGGGCCCATAGATATCACCCTGAATACGTTCCAGAAATGCTGGGGATTCAATTCTGATTTTAATTGGTGATGGTCTAATAATTAATTTTTCTTGAGAACAAGCAGCACAAGAAAATTCAGTAAATTGAGGAATCTTTAGGTTCTTCAATAAATGTCCATGTGAATTTGCAATTATTCTACACATCATATTGTTTCCAGGATGGCCTAACCGGTCATGCCAAATAATAAAATTATTTGGATCAGTAAACTTCAACTGATGATTTACTGTAATATGTGATTCAATTATACTAATATATGTATAGACAAACCAGAAGAGAAAGTAGACAACTTTTCTAAAACACATTTCTTTCCACATATTATTTTTGTGATATATAGATACTGAATATTTTTCTCATTTATAGTCTCAATATGATATCCATTTCGGGGGATATCTTTAAAACTTAATAAATTTTGTTGAAACTTAGCAGAAAATAATACATTATTTATAATGAATTTTATTCCTCCAGGTAATAATATAATATCTCTTCTGAAACCATCAATTAATTTAGTGCTACCCGATATTGTATTAACATTCACATTACCCTTTATTAAATGAGAAAAATATTTCTTATTTTTAAGTATCGTATGTGTTGTTGCACTATCGGCAAAACATAAGTCTTCACTGTTCTTGAATCCAATCATTGAATGAGAAGTACTCATATTCTAAATATCTTCAAGTTTTATTGGATAGATTGTACTGATAATGTGTTATAAAAGTTAAACAACAACATAAAAATGTATAAAATTGAGAGAAAAAGAGATAAAAGAAAAATGGAAGATTTTGACAGTCTGTGCTTTTATTTCTCATGTAGTGCATCTATTTATAAGAGTGCAATGACGCATAAGTTACACAATGTAAATAACGTAACTTGTATCTACACTTATCAGATACTTAGATATAGATAGACTTCTACCATAACTTATCAAAACTAAAATACATGTGTAGACATCCACAACTAATAGAATTTGTAACAGTTTAAAAATTGTAAGAGCAACAACACCCACGTCATCATTCTTTTTCAAAGCAAATGTTTGGATTGACTCTCATTTATCTTTTGTCTAATTATTAAACGAGTTAAAAATGAAAATGTAAAGGCAAAATTTTGCTTGTCATGCTACCAAGAACATCCCCTTTTTCTTACTGACAAACATAACATCATATAATACCATCATCTGCCACAAAGGAAAAAGAAAGAAGAGTCCCAAGCGTATTGCCCAACAAATTTGCCTGTGACGTAACTGAATTTCAACTTCTTCTTATCCACTGAAGCTCAATATTACCACAATTTGACATCAGCAATTGTAGTTCTTGCTCGATCAAATGTCCCCTGGAGATTATAAGATCACTACCCTTAACCAAACACTTGCTCAAAACCTTAATGAAGAACCTAAAAAAATGATGATCATATTTTGTATTGTAAAATTTGTTAGAAAATTAGCTAATTTTCTTTTATAGAAGTTCTTTTGAATAAGAAGTAATCATAATGTGCTTGTTTAGAAGAGTTGTCAAGTAATTTCCTATTTGTATATGGTTTAAGTTATAGGACAAGTTATTTCTTATTATTATCCTATTTGCATAGGGTAGTGACTAAGTAATGTTCCATATAAATAGATGGGTTGGCTAATATTAAAGATACAATACAAGAGGAAAAAAATACCAGTTAGGAATGTAATCCTATATTTGTGGTAAGGGTATTCTTGGGGGCTGAGAGATTATACAAGCATTGGACTTGGAATCTAATACATATTGTATTCTTGTATGGATATTTTCTCTCATAATAAAAAAAAACAAGTTATTCACTCCATGTACGTAGACTTGGTAATTAAGTCGAACCATGTCAAATTTTGTGTGTTACTCATATTTTATATTGTGGCTTGCTTTCCAGTAAATTGTTGTGTTATTGATTTCTCATTATTTGTATTTATTCTATGTTTGATGCCAACAAAATTGGTACTATAGTTTGGTTGGGTTTTGGTCAACTATTAAGATCAAGTAGGTTGGCAAAATTTTCTAATTCAACAATTTAATGCGCATACAAGTTTTGCTCTTTGGAATTAAATATTAAAGGACATCCTTGTTCAACAAGACTTGATAAAAAGCGTTGAAGGGAAACGATGGAAAGCCAACATAGCATGAAAGATTATGAATGGTAATTAAAATCGAGATGCATAAATTTGATTTGACTCTTTGTTACGGACACAATGGAATTTTAGGATTATCCTCAAAAATTTTATATCAGAATCGAGGAAGAAAATTAGACCACTTTCTCATCTTATTTTGGGGTTCCTAATTCCTAAGAAACATCGGCGACGTTTATTGTTGTACGAGAAAGACACTTTGGAGTTCGAGAATGTGCAATTATCTTTTATCTCAAAATAAGGAAAACTACGATGAGATACGAGAAGTTGCGCTGGTTGCTTGAAGAGAGATCATCAAAAAAGGATAATACTTGACGATGAATCTAAGGCAGGTGATTCAAAGATCAAGAAAAATGATGGAGTCTAATGTTGATTTTGGAAATAATGCTTATGGTGGAGATATTCTCACAATCTCCAAAGGTTTGGATACCTCTTCCATGTTGGATTTTAGATTATGATTGCATTTTACATGTTTGCTCCTACTTAGAATATATTTTGATGTATTTCAAGTAAAGAAGGTAAGTTTTGTTCTTAAGGGTAACAAGTGTCCTTTTGAAGTCCCGGGTGTTGAAGTGAGAAAATCAAAATATTATATGAAGTGGTTTATTTTATTTTGATCATTGGTATGACATGTCTCAAAAATATCAAAGAATCTAATTTTCTTGAGTCAGTTAAACTCTGAGACTATGTGTGACGCCCGTCCCACATCGATTATGGGAGGGAATATTATATTGTTATAATATCTTGAATTTTGGGCTACTAACAACTTTATTTAAACATTTTGAACCAATTATTTATGCTCAAAAGTTATTGAGTTAGCCTAACCATGGGGTTTACAATTGGTATCAAAGCGAATCTTGTATGGTTTCTGTACAGGTTGAGACTAAACTAGTGGTATTGTGATATGTTATTGATAGTATTGGTCTCGACTTTGGGATTGGCAAGGATGCAAAGTATAAAGGAGGGGTGATTGTGACGCCTCGTTCCACATTGATTGTGGGGGGATATTGTATTAGTTATAACACTTAGATTCTGGACTACTAACAACTTGGCTTAAGTATGTTGAACCCATTATTTACACTCAAAAGTTATTTGACCATACCAGACCTGGGGAGTTACACTTCGAGGCGTTTTGTCAAAGGTGGAGTCTTAAAACCACACATAGTGGGACAATCTTGTTGGAAGAGAAGAAGTATTGTGATTTGAACCATTTGATTACCTCAATAGATTGGGAACAAGATCCAAAGTTGCTTCCAAGTTCCAAATAGTGAGAAGAAAATCTTGTTAAGGAAAGGGTAAATTGGGACCCCTCTTGCGAGTCGATTGGAGTTTAGACTTAGTTCGATGTATATGTTAATCTACCGGTTGAATCAATTGGAGAAAGGACTCTATTAATTCGGTGTGTGTAATTAATCACCATGTTAACTGGTGGTCAAAGGTAAATGGGTGTATATGGTCTTTTGTTGGTTTGCATTTGATAAAAGAAATATTTGCCATGGTAGAGATTTGTTAAGAAATTGGCTAATTTTCTTTTATAAAGTTCTTTTGTGTGGGAGTATGTAGTTTGCTAATAGTCTACTTGCTTGGAGCAATTGCCAAATTATTTTTTATTTGCCAAGTTTAAGTTATAAGATAAAAATTATTTTCTATTATTACTTTGAGTGGTAATCAAGTAATATTCCCTATAAATAGGTGAGTTGGCTAATTAAAGTGACATAACAAAAGAGAAAAAAAAAAAACAAAGTAGGAACCTTGTAGTTCTATACTTGTACTGAGGGTGTTCTTAGGAATGAGAGATATCATACAAGGATTACATTTGAGATTTAAGTTACATTTTCGTATGGTTATTTTTCTCTCATAGTAAAGAACGAGTTTTTTTCTCAATAGACATAGACTTATTAATTAAATGGAACCACGTTAAATTCTATGTGTTACTCATATTTTATATTGTGGCTTATTTTTCATTAAATTGTTGTATTCTTGATTTCTCATTAGTTTATTTTGCGTATGATCCCAACAAAATTAACTCATTTAAAAACGTGTGTATGATATTTAATTTCATTCAAGTTTTTTCTTAAGGTGAAAAACAGAATTAAATAAAATTTACCTCCTGAACTGACACCCCAGTTACACTTTATCCCCTTAGATTCAAATAATATACACTTTGCTCTATGTGGAAAGATTCTATAATATAAGTAAATATAAGAGAATAATGTAAAAATTTATTTTGACAAAAATAACCTAAAAAGTTGTATATAAAGTTACTTTCCATATATTTAATTTTGAGGATTCCATATTACCTTTTTTAATTAATTATTACTTTTTTCTTAATTAACTTTTATATTATTTCATCATTTCTAAAAGTAAAGACAAAAGGAATAATTTTGACAAATACTTTTTCTTTATTTTTGTTTGACAATAACTAAACATAATAAAAGTAAAATTAGCTAGTAAAATATTTTATTTTAATATGTTTAGCTATTGTAATGAAAATAAATTACTTCAAGGAACAAGTTTAAATATATATATATATTTATAATATGGAATCATTTAAAATTGAAAAAAAATAGAACATAAATTTGTCCACAAAATTTTTGTAAGGTATTTTAGTCAAAACAAATTTTTTATCATCCATATATATTTACTTATAGGCCTTCAGAATCTTTTAGAGGGGGCAAAGTTTATATAGTTTTGATTTAAAGGGCAAAGTATACTTGAGATATGAATTCAAGGGATAAAGTATAATTAACCCCAAATTATTTGCAGTGATTTGTATCTATTTCATCTTTGTCTTTGGTTTAAGAAACAGAAACATATCCTAAAAGTCACCCCGGGAAATTATCAACACTTTTAAGATATAAAATGTTGAATTTAAATTTCCCTGTTTCTGGATTCTTTCATGGGTTAATGACATTATGCACCCCTCAGTTAGCACTTTACATCTTAAACTATTAATTTCTATAATTTACAACCTCAACTTTTTAATTTTTAATATTTTAGTGCAATCACTTCAAATCGTGTAAAATATTCTCTAATTTGGTCATCCTTTCATTGGTGAAATGACCCTTTGTCACATGTTAAATTGCATATCATGTGGCTATTTTGAAGTGCACAATATTAAATTGTTAAATTTGTTATTCAACATTTCAAATTGACCTGAGAATAAAGTAATTGCACTGAAGTGCTAAAAGTTAAAAGTTTTAATAGTGAATTGGAAAAATTAATAGATCAGAATCTAAAGTGCTAAACATGAATAGTTAAGGGGTGTAAAATGTCAATTAACACTTCTTTCACTGATTTTATAACTTCATTATGGATTTTAAAAAAAATAAAAAAATACTTCACAATAGATAAAGATTAACAGATTGGACCCGTTTTGGTTTCTACACTTGGTCGCCAAACTATATTACGAAGTGGCAGATTCAACATATTTATGAATGAATTTGGTTCGTTATTATCAAAATAATAATAATAACAATAATAAAACAATATTACGAAGTGAAGTTGCCTAATTGGTTATTTTACTTCCCCTAAATACAAAGTAACTTGTACACCCATAAAATAATACTAGACTATCAAGGATGGGTGTACATTTGATTCTTGATTTTAGTATTATTGTATCATACCACTTTTTTATATGATTATCTATACCATATATGAAGTTCAAGAGATCTTTATGATATCAGTCATCGTTTAAGATTATCCTATCAAATATTTAAACTTTTGGTAACATTAATAGCTTCAACTCCTTAACTTTTCCTTTTTTCCTATGCATTTTTTTTTTTTCATTTTTCATGCACATTAAGTGTGCCTTTTCTACTAGTATCTGCATAAACTAAAAAAAAAAAAACTGAAAGGATGACTATCAAAACAGTGATGTTTTCGGAAACTTTGAAGACAAAGAGAGCATTTTATAATATTTGACATTTTCTTTTTTTTTTTTATTTTGCTACTTTTAGTTTTATACATTTATTACAAAGTCATGCATATAAATCATAAGCAAAAAGCAAAAAGAATGTGACTTTTCACAAAGTTATTCGACTTTTTTCTGCTCTTTGCTTTGATAACAATAGATCAATAAAAAAGAAAGCACATTCATGGGCCATTCAAAGATAGTGATGTCGGCCACATAAGAACGCGTCTTTTTATAAGATATTTTAATTTAATTTTCAGCATGAATAAAAAATTTATTTTAAGATGGTTAGCTACTCAAAATGTTAAGAGACAATTAAATTATATCTCAATTTGCTTATCATGGAAATTAAAATTATTGAATCGGTAGAGAATCCCGAAGAACTAATCCCATGTTTGGTAAGTAGGAATGGTTAGAATGAAAAGACCTTTTTAATTATTTTTTTCATTTCATGTTTGGTATGTGAAGTTTAAGTTGGAAAGTTCATTCTACAAGAAAAACTCATTCCCACTTTATCCTGAAAAGGCATTACTCAAAAAAAATTAAAGAATACCCTTTTCAACTTCAATTTAAAAAGAAAAAGTTATGGAATGTTAGATTTATCTAATTCTTCTCAAATTTTATTCAATTTTTAGTTGCATAGTTGTATTATTATTGCTTTATAAATAACTAAGATATTATACAATTAATTAGATTATATAATTTAATTATTTGAATGTAAAATATTTAATATGTTTTTTTTAATTTTTATCATTAAGTATAATTTGTTAAATTGTACAATATAATTATTTATAATTTTTCTTATTGAGAAAAAGTAGACCTAGATTGTACAATATAATATTAAAAACTTACAAAATTATATTAAATTTTTATTTACATTAAATAATTAAATTGTTTACATTCGAATAATTATATTGTACAATTTAATTATTGGAATGTAAAAAAAAGTCTTAGTAATAATTTTGTATTTTTTTCGTTCTAATGTAAAATACATCAAGATTTTCTTAATTGTAGATATAATTCGTGAATAAAAACAAAAACAAGAAAAAAAATTTAATTTAAAATCTATTCTATTTTAACATCTAAAAAAATTATACTAAATATATATATATAAAAAAAAATACTCATATTCCATTCTGACTTAAATTACTAAAAATTGAACTAAGAATAAGCATTCCAATGTATTTCGAGTAGAAAGCTATTCTACTTAGCTTTCTAATATACCAAACGTGGGGTAAATTCATTAAACTCATTATATGCCAAGAATTATTCTAATACAAGTTATAATTTTGGAGAGTTTCTTTTCTGCATTTTAGATCTTTAACTATTATTGATAATGTTTGGTTGATCTGGTTATAATGGTTCTCCTTGTATTTGGTGTAATTATTGGGAGGGATAGGGTTTGGTGGAAGAAAGATTAGATAGTGTTTTGCCCTCCAGTTCTTGAAGATTTAAATTTCAGTCTGCTCAACTGAGTCATTTATCAAATGAATCTTCTAATTTATTTGATGTTATTGTTAGATAAAAAAAACAAGCTATGCTAATATTCATCCAAAAACGAGATTTATGTTTAATCAAAGATGGTTGAGTTATGATGGAGTGCGGAAAACAATTGAGAGTGTTTGAATGTTACAGTGTAGGGATCTAAGTTGCACCAAATCAGTCAAAAGACTAAAAGTTGTAGAATATCTTTATTACATTGGAATAGATCTGTTGCTACCAATTCTACGGTGAAAATTATGCAGCTTCAATTTGATATTCAAGATCTGAACCATGGCTCTAATTATTCCTTAGATATTTTGAGGAGGCTAAAAGGAAATCTGGGGAGAGCTTCTAAAGAAGCGGAATATCATTGGCATCAGATGTATAGACTGAAGTAATTTAGGGAAAATCAAATAATTTCATGTCTATATATTTCATAAGAGGAGAAGGAATAATTTGTTGAATTTTGAAAAGACAGATGGTTCAAAATGTCAGGATTTGTCTATTGTGGTTCAGGAAGTTTCTGGTTGTTACTCAAATTTATTTTCTTCGTCATATCCTTATAACTATGATGAGGTGTTGGTTTGTATTTCTCCATCTGTAAGTGCTCATATAAATAATCATATTATTAAACCTGATACTGTTTTAGAAATTAAACAACTAGCATTTTCTATGTATCCTAATAAGTTCCCTGGTTAGGATGGTTTGATGCCATGTTTTTTTTCCCCAAAGTTCTAGGATCTTATTGCTGTTACTTTTGTTGTTTCTACCTTCCTTCACTCTGCTCATGCGCTTTCTTACATTAATCATACTGCTATTTATTTAATTCTAAACTGAAAATTTCAACAGTTTAGTTTCTCATTATAGGTCTAACAGTTTATGTACTACACTTTATAAAATTATTTCAAAATACTTGTTAATAGATTGAAACTTTTACTATCTAAGTATATTCATAAATCATAGTCTGTCTTAATTTTGATAGACAAATTTTGAATAATGCCATAATTGTAAATGATTTCCTTCATTACTTAAACGGCAAGAGAATAGGTAAACAACATGTTGAAGGGCAACTCTCATTTTCTGGTTTGTTTTCTTCTTGTTCTAACGAGGCTGGTTCGATTAAGCCTTTGGCTGCCTTTAAGGGAGAGTTTGCCGCCTTCTTCTCACAGAAGGACGAATTCGCTTGTCTGTGCCATTTAAGCTTACTTTGGTTGGCAAGTTTATTCGAGGCCCTAATATGGAGACTATTCACAAGAATTTTCTAATTGTATGCTTTAAAGGGGATTTTCCTTGGGTTTGATGGATTTAAAGCACGTTCTAATTCGATTTAATCTAGAGGAGGATTTCTTGTACAGACGTTACTGGTAAAAAGGTACTTGGTACATTTCATGGGTTGCTATGAAAATTTTAGAATGGACATCTTCTTCTAGAGTGGATTCCGATTTATCAATTGCTCCTCTCTAGATTTTTTTAGGGGTTATCAGTTATCCTTTATTCTAAGGTTGCATTATTTTCAATTGCCCAGGCTATTGGTTCTCCTTTGAAAATGGACATTGCTATTGCATCATTGTCTAGACTGAGTCTTGCAAAGGTATGTGTAGAAGTAGACCTTAAATTTGAGTTGCCCCAACATGTTTGGGTTGGTCTAGGTGAGTCTGGTTATTGGCAAAAGATCTCATATAATGAGATTCCTCAATGTTGCACTAACAATATTGCACTAAGTGTTGCAAGCTTTGCCATTTAATGGGACAATGTCATTCAGTTAAGGTGGTAGAGACTCAGCCAAAAGAAAAGGAAGTTGCTCAACTAACTTCTAAGGTTACAGGTGGAAATTCTACATCAGGCCAGCCTACCTTAATCATGTTCGTGATACGATAGTGGCGCGTGATTCTTAGCCAACTATGGTGGTTGGTAACAAACCAACTAGGGATAGGAAAGTGTGGGTACAAGTTCTCAATTCAAAGCCAAGAAGTAGGTGTTGTTAAGGATCACTATCCTTATTTGGTCCAACATTTGCAAATAATCTCATGAAATTATAGAGCAGACTTCTGCTTTGAATCAACCTAATCCTGATCTTCATGATGAGGATAAGATTTTGTGTGAAGGGTTAATCGATCTCAATGGCTTCCCAATTAGATAGCAAACGAGAAACTTGGAGGCTTCTTATGCTACAGACACAGAATTCTCAACTTGTCCTTTGCTGGATAGGGAGTCTCAAATGCAAAGTCAGAAGGATTTCATTACATTTCTGGATCTAAAGCTTAAGAAATATCAACAACCTTTGTCTCTAATCCCTCATACTCTTAAGCAAAGAAAGAAAATGGTGTGTGCAGAAAGACATGCAATGCTTACTAGGACTATACCAGTAGTACAAATCTCAAACCAGCCTTAATCTTCTTAATTGCTATGAATATATTGATCTGGAATATACATGGAATTGGTTATAAACCAGCAGTTAGAAGGTTGAAAATGTTAAGTAGACTAAATTCCCTTCAGTTTCTTGTTCTCTTAGAGCCGATACTTACATCCGATCGAGCAATGGCTATTATGAATAAATTAGGGTTTGATCACTGCTTCACAAGCCCTAGTAGTTGTTATTTTGACGTAGTAGTTTGAATCTTGTTCTTTTGTCAGGTTTAGAATTGGTTGTTCATGTTTCTTTTGATTATGGCTCATTTTTATCTACTAACTTAGCTTCCCTAGTATATGCTAAGTGCAGCAAGGTGGCTAGATGACAACTTTGGTCTTTGTTGGACATCTCTTAGAAGAACACTTGCTTATTATGTTGGGGGAGATTTCAACGTCATTCAAGCCTCTACTGAATATGTTACCGATCCTGGCCTGATGTTAATGCAATGGAGGAATTCAATTGATCAAATTATCAAGGATTACTATTTTATTGAGGTTCCTTTTTTAGGTTCTAAGTTCACTTGGAATGGAAGGAGGAATGCTTCTTTGGTTTGGAAAAGGTTAGATAGGATTCCAACTTCAAGTAGCTTGATGTCATCTTTCTGTGAAGTATGTGTGTCCCATTTGAATAGATTATGCTTAGGCCATGCTCCACTTTTATTCATCTTGGATCGTCCACATTATTCTAGCCTAAGATCTTTAGGTTTCAGATTATGTGGATCAAACATCATTCTTTTTCAAAAATTGTCTTAGATAGTTGGACAGCTCTAGCATTAGGTTCCCCCTTGTAGAGGTTTGCATACAAATCGAAAAGGTTAAAGCTTGATCTTAGATGTTGGAACAAGCTTACCTTAGGTAAAATTTTTCAAAATCTCAAGCAGGCAGGGGATGAAGTGTGCAAAAGGAAGTGCATTGTGAGCAGCAAGGTTCCTTAGATGCTCAAATTAATCTCTCAAAATCAGAGAGTAATTGTGCTCGAGTGTATGGTAGATGAGGAGCCTTCTCGAGAAAAAAATAGGCATTAAATGGCTGAAAGATGGAAACAAGAAGTATTATCACATTTACTTTAAAATTAAAAGGAATAGGCTATTGTATCAAAAGGTTAAGGGATTCAAATGGTTCTTGGATTGAAAACAATCAAGCTTTGAAAGATGAAGCTATAAGATGTTATGGACATTTGCTCTCTAGTGAGGATTCCCATTTGGCTGATTCCCTATTGGATAGAATTCTAGTTGTACTTGATATTGAGGATGATAATCACCAGTTAAGACTAGTTTCCCTATATGAATTTGCACTTGATATTGAGGATTATAATCACCAGTTAAGACTAGTTTCCCTATATGAATTGAGGAAAGTGGTTTTCTCTTTATCTCCTGAGCTGAGGACCTTTGGGATGTTGCACAAAACTTCGTATCGGGTTCTCCTTTGCCTAGAGCATTTACTAGCCCAACTATTGCCTTAATTCTTACTGTCAAAGGTTCAGAATCTTTCCATTTTTGGAGATTTTATACCTATTAGTTTGTGTACCTTTGCTAACAAAATTTTTACAAAGTTATTGGTGCATAGGCTGTCTAGTCTAATTCAAAAGTTAATTTTCCTAGAGCAAAGTGCTTTTGTTTCTCAAGGGAATATTGCAAACAACATCCTCTTGGCTCAAGATGGTGGAATTCATTAACAAGAAGAATAAAGGCAGCAATTTAATTGTCAAGCAGAATATGTCTAAAGATTTTGATCGTATTTCTTGGTTTTTCTTGTATAAAGTATTGGCAAGGTTTGCCTTCTCAAAAGGCTGGATTTTTTTGTTGAGGTATTGTCTTGAGAATTATTGGTTTTCTATTTTCTTTAATGGCTTCCCCACAAGTTATTTTTAAGTCTTCAAGGGGCATTCGATAGATCCACTCTTAGTCACCTATTATTTGTTGATGATGTGGTAATATTCCTGAGAGGCAACACCAGGTCCCTTAGAAGCTTATGTATGGGATTCATCAAAGAGTACGAGGACAACTCAAGGTAGAAGATTAATGGGGGTAAGAGCTCCTTTATAGCTTTTCACAAACTATCATTATCCTGATCGGACATATTGCTATATTGACTTGTTTTCTAAGGAAGGAACTACCCATTCACTTATCCTGGGTGTCCTATGTTTAGAGCGTGAAGAACTAAGACCATTTTACAGCCCTTAGTTCACAAGGTGGTGTAAAAAATTGTTGGTTGGCAACATAGGTTGTTGCCTCAAGGAGGAGACTTATGCTTATTAAGCATGTATTAAGCTACATTCTTGTATATTTGGAGTCTATTCTACTGCCTCTATAGGGTGCTATCAAGAACTTGAAAGGCTTTTTTCCCATTTCTTTTGGGGCTCTTCTGAATTTGGTAAAAAATTGCATTAGATGGCATGGGATAGGGTTTGCCTACCAAATGATGCTAATGGACTAGATTTGGTTAGCATTCATGATTTGATGCATGCCAACTCTATTAAGTCCTATAGCAGTCCTTGCTATCTAGACCCTCTTTATGATCCCAATTCATGCATTCTAAGTACTTGCAAAATCATGCTCATCCAACTTGTGTTCCTTTCAGGATTGTAGATTTTGCTGGTTGGAGAAAGATGTTGCTTGTAAGGAATTCTACCTTTTAGCACATGTAATATCTTATTAAAGAGGATCAGGCAGCATCTAACCCTAGAACAGGGGAACTAATGGCCAAAATGAAGAGATTATTGTCAATGCTTATCCTTAGTTTGACCTAAATATAATGAAAATTTTTTCTATTAATATTCTTACAGGCCATGATTAATTGATTTGGAATCTGAATGCTAGTGGCTCTTTTCATGATTAGTCTCTTCAGTTATCTCAAGCATTCGAGCTCCTGCTGGTGGAGTGGTTTCATGAGCCGTGATAATAGGATAAACGATTGCCTACCAAGGTGTTTGTTAAGACTCTAAGCAATATTTTGTGAGTTGATGTACCTGTTCAAAGAAAATGCTTAATGAATGGGTGGCTCTAGCATCAAAATTTTATTTCTACATTAATCAAGAAACAGTGGCACACCTATTCTTTGATTGTCACTAGGCAATGACTATTGGGAAGATGATCCTCGCAATGTTTCACTTCGACACACCCTTCATCATTTGGAGGCTTTTCCTCGGTCAATATAACATGGTCTGAGGTTTCAAAAAGCTTAGTTAAAGGGCAATTAAGTAGCATGATTCCCTCAGTAGTCTGCTAGGAGATGTGTTGTGTTTTTAGGAGGAGAACTAATATTTACATAGAAAAAGAATTCAGAAATTGAAAAGTAAGATTTTTGTTATTAATCTGAATTACATAAATATCAATGCCTATTTATAGGTTTACAAATAATTAAATTATAGAAAAAATAGAAAACTAGTTATAATCTACTTTGACTAAATATTAAAGAATTTATTCATAATTTTTTGCTAACAAAATTAACTAATGTTGAGAAGATCTTGCAGAATTTTGTTGAAGAAGATTTTGAATCATATTTCTCCAACACTCTTCCTTGATTCAAAATCACATACTTTCTTTTAGCTTGTTGTTAGGATTGCTATTGCTTGGTTCTTGGGCAAAATTTTGTGAGAATGTCTGCTTATCTTTAAACCAATAATTAGCTTTCTTATGTCCAAATTTTTTACAATGATAAAACTGAATACTACCCTTATTGTTGTTGAATCTTTGTTCAAATCCTTTGCCTCATTCTCTGTCAAGGATGAAATTCCTCATTTTACCTGTTCATTGTACTGCAACTGTTTGATGATTCTTTGAGCCTTTCCTTTTTATTTGAAATGCCTTTTCTTCATTCTTTTCTTCTGTAAAATTTGTCTGTAATAGATCTAAAGAGAAGCTTTTTTCTTTCATATTCACTGAAAGATATTCATTTCCAACAGAGTCATAAATAACACATTTCTTATTCTTGAAAATGACAGAAAAATTCTTCTCAAGTAATTGCCCAACACTCAACAAATTTCGATCAATTATTGGTACATATAAACCTTTAGAACATCAATAATAATTTTGACTTTTAAACTATACTGAATAGCCACATTACCTTTACCTTTTACCTCAATATATTCTCCATTTCCAATTTTGACTTTAGAAATGGCTGTTTTGTCAAGTTCCCTAAAGAGTTCTTCATCATTGGTCATATGGTTTGTACAACCATTGTCTATAAGCCAGCTTTCAGGGGTACTCTTGCCTGCAAAATATGTTGCTACAAATCTGGAATTGTTCAACTATAACATTGGCTTCTCCTTACTGTTTTTGAGTCTTGCACACCCTTTCCACATGACCCTGTTGACCACAGTTGTTGCATTTGACATTTGATCTCCACCAGCACTTTTGATGACGATGATTTATCTTTTTGCAATAAAGACAAGGGGGATAAATTCCACCCTTTTGATTGCTATTATTGCATGACTTCCATTGTTGGTTCTTTTCTTTTGTCAGATAAACACCTTCTATGTCATCCTCTTTTCCAAAAATTCTTCTTGGTCTTCTCATGATCATCTTCTTTTCGAAAAACTCTTCTTTATTCTTGGGTTTGTAAGGCATTTACTAACTCTTCCAAAGTTATTTAAGTAAAATCTTCAGAATCTTCAAGAAAAGAGATTTTTGCTTCGAACCTTTCTGGTAGGCTCACCAAAACTTTTGTACAATTCTTCGGTTCGAAAGCTCTTAATCAATAAGTCTAATTTTGTTGACGATATTTAAGAGTCTTTGAGAATACTCTTTAATGTCCTCTTTCTCATTCATCTTTAAGAGTTCAAATTCTCTCCTAAGATTCAAAATATGTATTTGCCGATTTCTTTCATTGCCTTGGAAAGCTTCTCGCAAAGCATCCCAAACTTTTTTTGTAGTATCACAAGTCATGCTTCTTGTGAATACTTCATCTGTGACTGCACAGTACATGCAAGTTACTGCTTTGGATCTTTTCTTTTTCTAGTCCCGATACTCTCTTATTTGAGCAAGGGCTGGATCTTCAGGCAATGGTTGTTGTTCATTTTGCAAGATCCACCATTTTTCAAAGATCATTAGCTTCCAAGTAAGACTTCATTTTGAAAGCCCAAACTTGATAGTTCTGTCCATTAAAAGTTGGAGGGTTGGACAGAAAGTTGTTTGTCATGATGTTTAATTTGAACTAAAAATAATTCTCACCCACTCTTTTTTTAAAGAACAAAGACCCCTTAAGATCTAAGAGTCTCTGATACCATTATTGTGTTTTTAGGAAGAGAACTAATATTGATATAGAAAAAGAATTCAGAAATTAAATAGCAAGATTTTTGTTATTAATCTGAATTGTATAATAAGACTAATATCAAAACCTATTTATAGGCTTAAAATAACTAAATTATAGAAAAAATAGGAAAGTAGTTATAACCTACATTGACTAAATATTAAAAAATTTATTCATGATTTTTGGCTAACAAAATTAACTAATGTTGAGAAGATCTTACAAAATTTTGTTGAAAAAGATTTTGAATCATATCTCCAACAAGATATGGAAGTCTAGAATCCTAGCTGTCGTTTTGATGGGAAAGTTCCTTCCCAACATCAAGTCATCTCAGCTATTCTCAGCCTCATTTATCAGTTTACCTCTATCTATCAACCATTCTTATTTAACTTAGTTTCTCAATTATTCAATTACTTTTCGTATTTTAAATAAACTAAATTTAAAAATACGACTTTATTTTAGAATGTGCAAAATAAATTTTTAATAACATTTTTTTGAAATGTACACACAAAAAGCGTGCCAAGAAAAAGTAAAAGGTGACTAAAAAAGGTGACTAAAAGTGAAGTTAAATCCACTTTGCTATATAATTCATTAAGTTAAATCCACTTTGCTATATAATTCATTAAGTTAAATCCACTTTGCCATATAATTCATTATTCAGTAAAACCACCAAAATCAGAATAAAACCAATATCTCAAAATTATAACCATAAAAAAATGAAGATTCAAATCCAAATTCAAAACCAAAATGAAAACCAGTTAATGGAGCTTCGTCTAGCTTGGAGGGAGGGGCTATCCATCAAGAGATAAAGTGGAAAGAGGTAAGGAGTTTAAGGGTGATGGAGAGAGAAATGGGCTACGGGGGGTAGGAGTTGTGGGAAGAATGAGAGGGGAAGGGACTGTGACTGTGAGAGCAAATGGGAGTGGTCTGAGTTACAAGAGTGAAGGGGCTGGGCTATAGGAGAGAAGAGCTACGAAGGGAAGGATGTGACTAAGGTAACATGAAAAGGGAAACAAGAGTTGATGCTACTCCGATACGGATGGGAAGACGGAGGAGGCTGCAATCGGAGGGGAATGAGGCAGTGATGATGGGCGAAGGAGGATTTTAAGTACTGGCTAGGAGAAGTGTTGGTTAATAGATCGTTTCTTTAGAGTTTGTATTACCAATTTTTTGGTTAAAAAGTATGATTTTTTATTATATATGATTTTTTAGGCCAAAATATGTATAAAATTACGTCGAGTGATTAAAATTATATATTTTTAATTTGTGAGAGATATATATTATTTTAAAAATAAGAGAATAAAAATGAAATACGGACTTAAAATGTGGATATTATTATAATGATTTTCCCTCGCAGTTGAGTCAAATTTCTCTTAAAACTTTTCGGTGTTCTATTCAAAATTCCGAATCAAGTTCAGGACAAAATTGGTCCCCGCATTTCCATTTATGTGGCATATTCTTATAGGTTTTGACCCAGCAAGGCGTTCATTCCACCTGGGAGGAGACACAATGACCCTCTCGGGTGAAGACATGTTAGACAATTTGGGTCCTACAACTCCCTATTGAACACTTGCGAAGAAAGAACAGTATTCTCCATTGTTTAACTACATCAGAGCTACGGAGATTTTCAACCTTTAATATTATAAAACTGCCCCTGAATTTAGTTCTTCTTCAAGGCTTTGAAGCAAGGCTTCAAATAAAGAAACATTCAAACACACCGTTACCATGTCTAACACTCTTTAGATTCACATTTACTGAGCTTAAGTAGTTCCAAAGTCCATGTAAATTAATGGATTCAAATGGGGGTGCATATGGAATCATGAAATGCTATATGCATTTACCCTATATAGTTAGGCCCTAATTTGTATTAGCCAAGTCAACTAATAAATTTGGCGATCACATCAGGGAAATTTTTGCAGGATCGCTGGCTTTGGATTTTCTGTGACACCTTTTAATATAACACTTATGGAATACTATTTATATGAGTGACATGTATCCCTCATTTAATATTTATTCATGATAAGATAATATGTGTCACTTATCTAAGTGGTATCATACAAATATCATGCCAAAAAGTGTTACAGGAAACCCACAGCCTAGACTACCATAGACCTCTTGATTCAAAAAATTCCACATCAACCCACATCACATCGCCTCACCTCACCCCAAGTGAATGATATGGAATTTTTTAGGTTAAGAACTTCATGTCACTATACCATAAAGTAGGTCCATGTATGAATTTCCCATCACATCACCATCAATCAGTAAATAGAGAAGAGGTCAATTCCATGGATGAATCCACGCCTATAATTCTAACAACAATCTTTTCATCATTGGAATGACAGGAAAATATGGGAACTTATTTTTATGTTAATCTCACGGTGAAAATAAAATATTTCACAATGAGGAGTACTTACCACATTAAGAATGTTGTAATGATCCAGTTGAACGGTTAAATATACTGAAATATACCTGAATGCTAAAGGGAAATTACATCAAACTTATGTATTACATACATCAAAAAATTGTACCTTCTAAAACGAGTACAATATTAAGATATATGATGTTCGCATCAATTGAGACCTAATCTTCTGAATTGAATGACACGAGGTGGTTTCTTCAGTACCTATAATTATCAGAGCAAGTGATTAGGCTCCAGGACTAACTGGAAGCAACTTGCCTTCCATAAGGATGAATTATGACCTTATATCTACTCTGGAACTCAGGATAAGTCTCTGTCTCCAAGAGTATCTATTAAGGGGCCCTTGTGTATGCATTCAAAACAAGTGCAACGTATTCAAGCTTGAAGAGAATTGTCATATCTTTACTGATTAGAACAAGTCGATAACAGTTATTTTCAAGATTTTTTTATGCCATTACTCTTCGTTTATATGTATTTCTCCTATAATTAGTCGCTTCTACGCCACCACTTTCTTCCTCCCCATTTCCTTTCTTCTTTACCTTTTATTTTCCTTTTGTTTTTGCGTTGGGGTGCTAGGAGGGTGTCAATCATAAGGATGAGGTGGGGCTTATAGTCCCTTGAGAAATCAAGCTAGCAAGAGACAGGTTTATAGAGATGTGTTAGATCTTATATTTGCATGCTCTTTTTTTTTTTTTTTTAAATTTTTCATTACATGAATAATTTGAGACTGAAATGCTTAGCCTTCTTATCTTTTTTTTTTCACCAAAATTGATCAGGTTCAAATCAAATAAATAATAAAAAATAGGAAGATGTGTAAATAGAGGCAAAGGATTCTTTCTTATTTATCAATTCTGAACAATAGCTACGGCTACAACACAAAAAAAAAAAAACAGAGGTTTACAACTTGTTCTCTCTCGATCTTGACAATAAAACAGAGACCTAATCCAATAAAAGCCCTATGCGGCTATTTACTCATAACAAATATTTAGGTAGATCCGATCTTTGACCCCACTTATAAATCTTATAATATGGATTAAATTTTAGACAATCTATGACATCAGTTGATGTAAGTAAAATTTTTTAAAGTTTAATTCTAACTATAGAATTTATAGATGAAATCAAAAATCGAATCTATCTAAATATTTTCGTTTACTAGATTACTATTACTACTTCTATGGGCGTAATCTCACGTAACTATCGCTATTATACCACCATGCACCAACCAATTGACAACTAAAAAAACACTTGACCCACTAATAGTTAAAATAACTAACTATGTTAGCTTGGTTTATTTTTTTTACACAGTCTCTTTTAAACTAATCTTGTCAAAGTTGAACATTTCGAGAATGTTCTCTAATCTTTTTGCCTTTGTGAAAATATATGTCACTTGTTCTTCAGTTTTATAATAATTAATTTCAATCTCTTTATTTTTCGAACCAACTCATGTATGAAGTAGTATTTGATGTCAATATACTTGCTACACCCATGAAGAACTGGATTCTTGAACAACTCAATTGTAGCTTTACTGTTACAATAAATTTTTGTAGAACCATCATGCTTGTGTTGAAAAATACGAAGAATACAACATAATCACAATACTTGAGTAACACTGTTAGCTGCTGCAATATACTCTACTTTTGTTGTAGACAATATTACCATCTGTTGCTTCTTAAAACTATAAGAAAATAACCCAGAACCAGTAAAAAGTTGCATAACCTGAAGTATTTTTCCTCTCAATTGCATCACCGCCCAATCACTCTCTATGTAGCTAAAAATCTCTACTGGATCACTTCTTGAATAAAATATACCATTTCTTTGAGTACCTCTAATGTATCTCAAAATTTTCTTTGTTACCTGCAAGTGTACTGGCGCAGATCCTCCACAAACATGCTAACTAAACCAACACTAAAAATTATATCTGGCCTCGTACATGTCAAATAATCTTAAATTTCCTACCAAAATTTTAAAGTAAGTAGGATCAATATATTTTCTGGTGTCATCCTTCGTCAAATGCAATTTTTCTTCAACTGGAGTCAAAATCGGATTAACTCCATCCATCTTGAATTTTTTCAGAATATCACTTGTATATTTTTTCAGAGAAATAAAATACCTTTGTCAGACTGAAAGACCATCAATCCCAAAATAATAAGACATAAATCTCACATATGTCATCTCAAACTAATTAATCGTACTCTCCCTAAATTCAGCAATCATCTTTGAATTATTTCCCATAAAAATTAAGTCATTTACATACAAGAACACAATAATACATCACCTTAAGTAGAAAAATTAATATATATAAAGTGTGCTCATATGAAAACCTTTGAAAATCACGAGAAATAAAATATAAATCAATTCTCATGTACCATACCATTGGGCCTTGTTTCAAGCCATACAAAACTTTCTATAACCTTTACATCTTGTTTTCCTGATCTTTCTTAACAAAACCTACAGACTGCTCTAAATACACTCCCTTCTCGAGTACTCTATTTAAGAAAGTAGATTTGATATCTATTTGATAAATTCTCCACTTATTTTAAGCATCAATAGAAATTTTCAAACGAATTGTATCAAACTAGCAATAGGTGCAAATATCTCAAAATAGTCAAATTTCTACTTGTAACCTTTTGCCACCAATATCACCTTGAATCTCTCCACTTCTCCATTAGGCTTGTACTTTGTTATGTAGATTCACTTCACTCTAATGGCTTTTTTATCATATGGAAGGGAAATAAGCTCTCATGTATTATTTTTTTCAATGGCATGAATTTTTTCACTCGTCGCCTTCACCTATCGTTCATCTCGAACTGTTTCCTCATAATAACTGGGTCATAATCTGCAAATAAATCGAAATTCATGATATCTTTATCAGAAGGATAATTATCTAAAAATTTTGCATAATTCTGCAATCTCGAAGGCAACTGGTGATGACGCCTAGGAAGACTAGATATCTCTATCCTGTGAACATTGAGCAATTGGTGACGGCTGAAAATTATGATCGTCATTCTCCCTTTCATAATTTATATTCAACTCTACAGTTTTCAGTTCGTCTAAGGATCAATTCAAACACCTTTTTCATCAAAAATCATATCTTTACTAACATTAATTGCTTTTTTCTGAAACTGGATTGAATAATTTGTAAGCCTGAGAATACTCACTGTAGTCAATAAAAATATATTTTTTCACTTTTGCCATCAATTTTCCTGCACAACTAATCAAGAATCTGAGAAGAAGCAGTGTATCAAAAAATCTGAGATAACCAACAAATGATTTTCTACCACTCTTAAACTTTTTCAGGATTTTATCAAGAATATTCAACAAATAAATAGCACAAGCAACAGCCTCTGTCCAAAAGGGTTTTGGCATATTTTTCAATTTCAATATACATCTCACCATATTCATAATTGTCCTATTTTTCCTTTTAACCAATCTATTTTGTTGCAGAGTGTACCTGACTTTGAACTAAGTGATGAATACCATTTTATTCAAGAAAATTATCGCAACACTCTTGACCCCTATCAATTCTCCAAATTTTTATCTGACAACTTTGCTTCTCAACAAAAATCTTGAATTTTTAGAAGTCTCACATACATCAGATTTTTGTTTCAAAAAATAAACCCAAGTTTTTTTTGTTAAAATCATCAACAAAAGTATTAAAATACCTGCAGCTACGATTAGAAAGAACTTTCACTGTACACAAATTTGAATGAATAATCTTCAATGTTCTCTTTACTCTCCACAATTTTATTGTCTGAAAAGTATCTCTATGCTTCTTGCCCAAGATACAAGTATCATAAACTCTCTTAAGAACACTGATACTAGTCAACTTACCAACTAATCTTCTATTTGCTAAAAATCTTAAACTGTCAAAATTTAAATGCTCAAACCACAAGTGCCATAGTCAATTATTGTCATCAATCACAGTACTCAAACAAGAAAAATTTTCACTACTTAGATTTAATGGAAATAAAGGCTCGACTAAGAGTCATCATTACCATTGCAATAAAACCAATTTTCTCATAAAAAAATAGCACAAATACCATGCCTGATGTGAATATCATAATTTCTTTATAACAATTGACCCTTACTCAACAAATTATGACTCAGTGCCAGAATGTAAAAAACATTAGAAATAAAACTGTTAGATCCATTTTCAAGTTAATGGAGATTTTTTATTTTTCAAAAACAGGCAAAATTGTATTATTATCAAATCTCACTTCACCCTTGACAAATTCATCAATCTCAAAAAATAATTCTTTTTTACCACACATATGATTACTACAGCTAATGTCCAAAAATCATTTATTTTTGTCAACAATATCACAACATTACAAGCCAAAAATAAAGTCCAAATTTTGATTATTATTCTAAGTCTAATTGTTAGCAACATTTGCCTGAAATTTTCAGTTAAATTATTCACTGGATCTATATTGAATTTTTTGGGGCCAAATTTTATTTATAATTATCATTGAATTCTTTCATTATTTTTGGGGTTTAATTAAAATTATTTCCTCCACCAAAATTATTCTTTCTGCCAAAATTATTATCTCTACTTCTACCGAGACCACATCTAAAATTAAAATTTTTACCTCTACCACATCCAAAATTCCGTCTGCCTCTACCTATATTGTTGTAACCACGACCTCTGTTGATGTAGCCCTGTAGCCCTGATTTATCTTATTAGATTTTTCTTGTTTCTTAAATGCATCTTTCTCCTTCAAATTCAACTGTGACTACAGAACCTTTTCTACTGTGTCCTTCTCTATAGTAACCTTCATCTTTCAATTAATTCTCTGTTCCTGTAGAATCAATGAGTTCTACAAATCTTCAATGCTCAAATTTTAACATATTTTTCGTTCCTGATATTGGTAATGTATTGAAAACTTTCTCTGCAAATAATTCGTCAATTAGATCATGGTTGTTAAGTGCCATCTCATGCTTAATTTCTGTCAGTTGAGAAAAATAAGGTTCAATGGATTTAGATTTTTTCATCATCAAAATGTAAAGTTCAAACTTTCTCTTCAATATAATTGGATTATTCTGTTGTACTCGTTCTACTCCTTCATATTTCTTCTCCAAAATACCAAACTTCCTTTGTTACTACCATACAATTTTTTCAAAAATTGAAATATCAATTACCTGATGAATCTGTGATAACTCCTAATTATCTTTCTTCACCCTTTCTTCATTAGCATCTCCATCGATTGCTCTATAAATATAATTCTCCAACTCATATGCTCTTAGATGGGTTATCAAATGTTGCTTCTAATAAATATATTTAGATTTTTTTATAGGACTAAGCAAATAATTTTGGGTGTTGTAACTATAGATTAACCGTAGCTCCTAACACTATTTTGATGGATCCAAATCAAATAAATAATAAAAAATAACGAAGAAAACCATAATTAGAGGCAAAGGAATTTTTCTTATTTATCAAAAGAATAGCTGCAGCTACAACATAAAAAACAAAGGCTTACTACTTTTACTCTCAAACAATAAAACAGATACCTAACCCTTAAAAAGCCCTATGCGGTTGTTTACTACTACTATTTCTATGGCAGTAATCCCATGTTACTACCACTATTACACCACCATGCGCCAATCAATAGACAACTAATAAAATAACACTTGACCCACCAATATATAATAAAATAAATAACTATATTATCTTGGTTTATTTTTCCTATAAAAACTAATCACAAATTGATTCAATAATTGTATTATGGGAGAGGCAAAGTCAGGATCCTAATAGTAGGGGTAGTGAATTTTTCAATTTAAATATAGAATTATGGTAAAATTTTAATTTCTATAGTGATAATATAAAGAATAAAGAGAATTTTAAAAAATTACAGGTGGCAATGTAGAGAAGAAAGAGAAATTTTAAAAATTCAAGGGAAGTAAATGTGAGATAAATTCTGTACAAATTTACTAGGCTAATTAGTAGTTTTTAAAATTGAGGGACAATTGCCAACCCTCACTATATGCTAGCTTCGCCCCTGATTCTAGGCAACTTCTTGTTTAACTGTTATCTTTAGGGAAAACGACGCTAATAGTTTCTCACATTTTATGTTCTACTTTTTTAGTCTATCACATTGAAGATGAAGTATTTTGTCTCTTACATATTCAAAACACATTATTTTGGTTCTTCAACACAATTACGAACATATATTAGCCTAAAATAGTCATATTCGTATCATATGCTAGTTTTTCACAAGCAAAATTTGCAATTCACAAATTTTAAATACGAAATGACACTACCTAAAATATCCTCCACCCATCACCCAAAAATTCTCACCAACCACTACTGCCCTATTCGTCGCTTCCCTTATGCCCCTGCTCCTATAATCTCAACCATTTTCTTCCTCTTCTTGGTACACCAGCAGTACTACCTCTCGCTTGTAGCCCCTTTCCCCTGCAACCCTTCGGCCTTCCCCTTCCTTATGCCATGCAATCCCTTCCCCTAGGGAGAGGGTAGGTAGACTAGTTGGGTACTGAGATGGTGTTTTTATGTATTTTTTTAGACAATTTAATATGGCATTTAGGGTTTGGTGCTACTAATTTTACCCTTAAAAATTGACTTATGATACACATGTAACTATTTCAGGCTAAAATATGCCATAATTATATCAAAGGATCAAAATAGTACATTTTAATTTTGTGAGGGACAAAAATATATCATTTCAAATGTGAAGGACTAAAATGTACAAACGGAAAATGCGATGGACATTAAAGTCGATTTTCCTTATCTTCACTCAGACGTGAGAAAAGCTCCCTTCCCCTTCTAAACTCCAAAAAAAAGTCAAAGGGAAATACTTAGTAGACACGGTTTTGACCCCACTTATAGTCTCCAATAGAATAAATAGTAAAATTTCATAAAATTTAATCATAATCATAAAGTTTATAGGTGGAGGTCAAAACTGGCTCTATCTAAATATTTATATAGGCAAATTAACGAATGAGTCTCAACAAACAAATTTCAAACTCAGTTATTTGGATGGTGACTTTCCTTTTTCCTTTTGCAAAAAGAAGTGATTTTTACAATTAACCAACCCACCGATGTATTTCATTCTCTCTAAAAATATCCAATACTTCTAAAAATTCTTTAACAGCAATCTGAAAATAAATGAGATTTGGCACCATAGAAATCGTGATTCCTAATTGCATAACTTTGTATAGGTAGAATTATGCATTGTGAAACAATGTGACTCGTATACAAAGCTTATATACAAAACGTAAATAATTAAAGCGGTTCATATTTCATGTGCACAACATCGCCAACTTTATACAACATCATCTCACGCATATTCCAAATTATCTTGGAATTGTTATAAAATTTATACAAAATATATGAAGTTGGAAGAGAAAAAACAAAATTTAAGAATATATAGTTTGTTTTTTTTTTGTCTGTTTATTCATTCCAGATAAGAGTACAATGAGTAAATAAAGTAATTTATATCTGTATTTATCAGATGCTTAGATGTAAATAGATGTTCACTACAACTTATCAAATTCAAACATATGGATAAACATTCATTAGATATAGAATTGACATGTAGCACTCTCCCTTTGATATCTATTAGTAAAAAATGTACCTCGTTAAAACCTTACTAGAAAAAACTCAGTGGGACAAAAATTTAGTGAAGAAAAAAGAGTGCACAATATTTATTGTACACTTTTACATACTACCTCATTAAAAATCTTGCCTGAAAAACCTATAGGGACAAAGCCATGGTCAAGGAAAAAAAAGTACAGCGTGTACTATTACCCCCATTATTAAAATATCACTTGATATCCTTGAGACGACGCATTTAGATATTACAAACTAAATTCTCAAATGTTGGTTGTGCCTTTATTCATAAAGCAGCTAGTTTATCACGAGTGAATTTGTTGGATATCATATCACCATTCTTCTGAAGATCATGAGTATAGAAAAAGTTTGGAAAAATATATTTCGTTCTATCTCTTTTGATATAACCACCTTTCAACTGGGCTATGTATAATACTTTCTCTTCATATAATATTGTCGAAATGTTCTCTTCTAATATTAAACTACATATTTATCTTCTGGACATGTAAGGTTAATAACTTTAGTCAAATACATTCTCTACTTGCTTCATGTATTACAATTAATTCTGCATAATTGAAAAAAGTAGTGATTAAATTTTCTTCTGTAGAATACCATGATATAGTTGTATCTCTACATGTGAATAAAAACTTGTTTAAGATGGAGGTTTATGTGGGTCAGATAAATATTTGGCATCTGCATGACAAATTAATTGTAATCTAGATTCATTTGAACAAAGTACACCCATATCTATAATCCCTCAAAGGTGTCTAAATATATGCTTAACACTATTTCAGTGTCTTTGTGTTGGAGATGAACTAATTTTTTCTAACAAAATTACAACAAATGTTATATTAGATCATGTGCTATTAACAAGACACATTAATACTACTATACCACTGAGATATGGTACTTCAATACCAAAAGTTTTTCATCATTCTCCTTAGGATGGAAAGGATCTTTTTCACACCAAGCGATCTTAAATCCATTGGGGTACTCACATGGAAGTTCTTTATCCACATAAAATTACTTTAATCCTTTTTCTGTATAAGTTGATTGATGAAAAAAACTTTCATGCGTTAAATGCTCCAATTGTAAACCTATATACGATTTTGTTTTGCCAAGGTTTTTCATCTCAAATTCTTTCTTTAAATAATTAATTGTCTTTTGAAACTTTTCAAGAGTTCCATAATATTTTTATCATCAACATATATAATTTCACAATCCCTAATCTAGTTCTTCTATGAAAATATACGGGCAAATTAGATCATTTTTGTAGTACTCATTCAAGTAATATTCATTGAGTTGATTATACTCATACACCCAAATTTCTCTAATGCATATAAAGATTGTCATAATTTCACTGAACAATATTCCAAAGAAACTTTATATCCTTAAAGTATGTTAAATCCTTTAGGAATTTTTATATAATATCAATATCAAGTGAGTAATATAAGTTTCCATTAAACAAGATAAGTATAGTAATAGAGAAATAACAAATTACTATGCAAATGAATAAATCATACATAATTTTAAAAATAAAGATTTACAAAATAAAATATCACAATATTTTCTTTCTAAGATATTTTTACCACCAACAAAATGGTCAATATTTTCTTTAGGGAAGAAATCATCAAAACTATGATCGTGGTCAAAATCATTACAGACAAAATTTATTTCTAAGCGTACAACAGGGACATGACAAACAGATTTTCATGACCCAACCATAATATTCATTTTTCAGTATTTTCTAGTGAGATTATTTTGACCATTATTTTCCTTCCTTTTTATTTTTAGAATTAATTCATTTCTGGTGGTATGAGTAATTATTATGGCCATGTCTCGGACTACCATAAGTATTCAAAAGCATAATTATTTTTAGAATTGTGATACATAACTGCATTTACTTCTGAACATGGAGTAGATCCAAGCATTATCGCATTCACCTCATGGAATGGAGCATATCCAGGCATGGTTGCATTCACGTCATGGAATGAAACAGATATCGTCGGGGATGGGTTTCATGATTCATTATTTAACTTAGTCACAAGTGATGTGAAATTAATTCGGATTGTTTCTTAAAACTCTTTTAGAGTATTGCTGCTGCAGGAGCATGCTTCTGGCAAGGAAAGTAGAAAATATTTTCTCTAACATGTATTCATTGATAATTTTTTAATTTTTTATAGATCTGTTGTATCTTATAAATAAGATAATCACTTTTTTTTTCATAGATCTACCCGATTTTTTATAGTGAAATATTCGCTTTTTAATCCTTTATAAATATAATGATGAAGGAAAATCATTGATTTTGTCGTATCTTGCTTAAATTCATTATTTTACTTTGTATTTTCAGGATCCATAGAATCCAAATTGATTTCAGAATCCAAAATTCACTATAGATAATTCTTGCCCATTATATTAAGAGCATAAATTCGACTCTCGTAATATTTAATGTGTTTCAAATAATTATTAAAATAAATATCAATAATATTATAATGACACAATTGAAAGTATAAAAACAAGAAATGTAGTAATGGATAATATTCAATATCTTTAAATCATACCTTAGTTGTGATGATTTATAGTTATACCTTCATTGTGTTGATTTAAAATTCTACTTTTATTCGTCAGAGTCTCGTCCAAATTTTATCTCAATTAGTCAAAGTCTCGTGATAACGTGTTACAAAATTTAAACAAAATATACGAAATTGAGATAGTAAAGAAATATAGAATGCTAGATAGTCTGTTTTTCTGTTCGTGTATTCATTCTAGATATAGTGCATCTATCTATTTATAAGAGTACAATCACTCATGAGTTATGTAACATAAATAACGTACCTTATATCTATACTCATCAAATTTTTAGATCTAGATATACTTTCAATACAACTTATTAAATTCAAATGCATGGATTGATATCCACTAGATACAGGATTTGTAATAAGAATATAATTGTGTGAACCATTTTTTTTTTTTTCAAAAAAAAGGGACTTATCATATATATATCCTTTCTGACAGGAATGTTATCTTGATATTTCTCAAACTCGATTTATCATGCTTTTTTTTTTTAATTAATTTCAAAATCTATTTGTTTGTATCACCTATACAAGAAATAAGGTAAAAATACTCAATAGCCCAATGGGCAATGATATTGCCACAGCAAAAATCTTAATGCAACAGTACATTTTGACCAAATGACAAAGCTACCCTTACAAGTTACCCTTACAAGTTCCACGTCTAAACTTATGGACCCCAACACCAACTCAGTTACTCACCTCCCCACAGTCCTACTGTCTCCATCCACCGTTCACACTTCATAGATCTCATTCTCAAATCTCAAATCT
The DNA here is from genome assembly GCA_025175665.1 of Cinchona pubescens. NCBI lineage: Eukaryota > Viridiplantae > Streptophyta > Magnoliopsida > Gentianales > Rubiaceae > Cinchona > Cinchona pubescens. The sequence continues at coordinate 443,160 of JANKKI010000132.1, forward strand.
CAAATCTCAACTTTGTTCTGAAGCATCCGTTAGTGGTACCTTCCCCCCCTCAAATTCTAAAGACTGTCCACCCTTACCTCTCACTCCATTGGAGCATTTCCATATGCTTTACTAACTGGTTTCAACCCCTACCTTTCCTTCCAGTGGAGCATATTCATGTGCTCTAGTGACTAGTTTCTGGCACCAAATACATCTAAAAGTTTTTCAAAATCTTAGAAAAAAAAATCCATCATTTTAACAACAAAACTAGAGGCTATCAATTCCCGAATGGGGCATTTTGTCAAACACATAAGATGCATTACCCAATACTACAAGACTTTTTGTCACTGAAGTTGAAGGAGAAATATATTTGGATGAAAGCACCAAAGGTATCTATTTTTATTTTTTTTTTTTGAAAAAAAAGATAAGAGCATTAGAGTATCAAGGTTTTCCCTAGTTGCTTCTATCGACAATACAGGATTTGCTAAAGATGTATTGTGGCAATATCATTGCCCCTTGACCACTAAAAGCAACTGAAGTCTTTATATTGGGAGCTGAAGGTGTAAGGATCCAAACCTAGTACTTGTAGTCAAAACAAGCACTTGTAATCAAAATAGTGAACATCATGCTCTCGACTCTCAAATAGAGAGAAAGAAGTTCTCAAGTAGCAGTAAATTCGAACCATGTAGGGGTTGGTGTTGGTGTAGGGGTTATAGTTTTATAGAATCACTATCTGTTAATTTCATTCTAGTATTTTTTCTACCATACATAGTTTTGGTGCTTTATATAAATACACTGTAAAAAAATTTTAAATGAAAATTAGTATTCTAGTTGACAAGTCTTGTGAAAATGGCTACTGTGAATTTACTCCATATATACATACTAGAAATGGTAGTTGTGCTACGCACAACCTATGCCCAATAAAAACATATATTATATATATATATATATACATACTAGAAATGGTAGTTGTGCTACACACAACCTATGCCCAATAAAAACTTAATTATGCTATGAGGTAACACAAAATTTTAATTATTTCATTTTTCATCAAAAAAACTTTGGTTGTTTGATTAAAAAAGTACAAACTTAAGCATAGAAGACAGAAAATGTAATAGTAATTGTTCATTCTAACATTGATTATGTGATTATACGAGACAAATAATAATTCTACAATTTTAAAACTAAATGCTATCATAGTAGTTGATAGAATTTTGGCCTGCTTGCATATCTGAGTGTTGATGTGGCTGATTTGAAATATGAGTGTGAAATGAAAGAGGCCTATCAATGAAAGAGACCTATCAATTGCATTTAAAGTTTTTGAGAATGAAAGAAAACTTGACTTGGGCCTAAACACAAATTAATTGCACAATAGGCCTAACAACGAATGGCTAAGGCCTTGTAGAGAAGGAGTAAGAGAACTCTCCAAATAACTCGCCACATGACAGCCATTCAAGATGCTATTAAAATACTTGTTTTCTTCTATAATAGTTCGATATATATATATATATATATATATATATATATTGTAAATGAAAATTAGTAATCTAGTTGAGGAGTCTTGTGACAATTGCTACTGTGAATTGACTCCATATATTTTTGTTCCCTAACTTGGCTACATGCATAAAGACTGCTACTCCCTCTGTTTTATTTTAATTGCCGTTTTAGGTTGGTGCACAAAAATTAAAAAAAAAATCTACTTATTTGTGTTAGTTTTATACAAAAATAGTTCAAAAAGTGACTAAATTACTTTATTATCTTAATATTTCTCAACTACATAATCCTCTATCTATTAAAATGGCTTTAAGTGTAAAGTTGGAAACAACTTTATACGCAATGAAAATTGCAAACCAATTGAAATTCGTACTTGGTTATATTAGAGTATATTCTAATTAAAGTGCACCATATGCATACCTTAATATTTATCTCTTTAATAAAAAATAATAATTAAAATAAAGGAATAATGTTTTAGGTAATTAAGTTCATTTGTATTACTTTAAGAGAAACTCCCTCTGTCCAATTTATATTGTAACACTTCCCCTATTAAAATGTTCTAATATAAATGCCACATTAATAAATAATAAATTATTTGTATTGTTCAAATTTCAAATTCACTCTTCCAAACATTCAAAATAATCTCAATCCTAACAACTAGTGGGCCTAACATATTAATTCATTATCTATCCCTTCTCTCTTCTCTCAACGTTTGTGGTTTATTGTTGTGAAGTTAATTCGTCATACTCAACAAGGGTATTTATGAATATTTATTAGAAACATATCGTTGCCTAAAAATTTATGTAAATGAATAAAATGACAAATATATTGAGACAAAATGAGCAATACTTTAGAGAGATTAGTCTTTTTATAATTTTATCTCTTTAAGTGACAAAAGTATGATAAATAAGTAGTCTAATAGTTTTACGTGCCTTTTTTTAGAGTAGAATTATGGAAAACTACCAACCATTCTCATACCTAGGCATACAAACATATATATCTGAAGTCCTAAAGCTATGAAAACTTTAAGTTTTTAAACTTTCGCTTCAAGTCTTTCACATATTAAAATTTAAAGATCTTTATCAAACTTTCTTCAAATCCTCCATATCAAGGATTAAAGAAATCAATTTTTGGTTCGAGAATAAACTACAAGTCTTGCACCAACTACCTATTCAAGTCTTCTATATTAAGATTTGAAAAGATCAACTATTGATTCAACAAGAAGCTACAAGCTCTCACTTCAACATGAACCAATTCAAGTCCTCCATATCAATATTTGAAGAGGTCAGCTCGAGAACAAACTACAAGCCCTCGAATTTGTAACGCAACTGAAGTCAACAATCATTTCGAGAAAAAGCTATCTACCCCTCGAATTAATATTCTAACTGAAGAATCAAAGGACTCTATCCATATATTGAAAATCTGTCTAGAAATTGTAATTCTTTTCAATTTTCTTGAATATTTTATATATTAAATATCTTGCCGGTATATTTTATGTCTGTAAAGTTTTGCACACTTAAAAATTTGTTGCGAACAGACTTATTTATTATTTTCTTCAATTTTTTAAGGCATAAATAATTTGACATAAATAATTTATCTAAACTGAAAGATAAAATGAAAACGGAATGAGTACTATTACAAATAAAAATAATACTAGTTGCGCCACTGCGATAAAAAACAGCTTTGGCAATTTTAGTGCTGTATGTTCTTAATGCGGTAAAATCATTACCCGACCATACTTGTAGCACAATATATGCATTCAAGGAAACACAATGACTTGATCATTCTATACTCATTAAAGACTACATCGCATCATTGTAAACAATGGCATAATGTATTCTTAGAATCTTAATCCACTTTAATTGTTGTGTTAATTATATTGTACTTTTTAAACTTTAGTATCATTATCACTTTTAGTCTTTAATATTACTTTAATTTTAACTTCTAAGTCAAATTGTAAGTTGAATAAGTCAAACAGTTATATTTTTAAATATTTAATCCATATATTATAATAATATATTAATATTTTTATGTACATAACATTTTAGTCAAAATATTTTTAATTCTTAATAATTAAATATCTTAATAACTAAAACAATCTTATCTTAATACTTAAATAACTTTTTTTTTATGTACTTTATATTAGTATAAGTATACAACTTATAATTAACGTAACACTTTTGTTTCAATAACTAATTAAATAGATTACTAATTTCCTTATGATATATATAGAGACTAGAGTTAAGTACTTAAATATACTTAACTGTACTTGTTGAAATATTTATATATCTATACATATATGTTTTGATTTCGTATAGTGACTACAGTTAAATAGTTATACATACTTTTATATGTATTGAAGAATGTTTTGATTGTTAACTTTTGTTAGTTAGTTATGTATGTTGTTAACTTTTGTTAGTTAGTTATGTATTTGATTATATATTTTACTAATATTAGCTATAAATTTATAATTTTTGAATTAATTTTTATTTCTAGTATGTCCAATTTTGGATATGGAATGATAGTATGTCATATTTGAATTTGTGGAATGATGAACTAAATTTTAGAATTAAAATATAGAATTTATGGAACGATGTATTAAATTTTGGAATTAAAATATAGAATAAAAGTAGATTTTTATTTGACTTATTCGACTTACCGACCGAATAATCGAATTTAAATAATTCGACTTTAATTGACTTGTGCTTTATATAACTTGACTTTGATTTTGAAATTTTTAAATCGAAAGTCAAATAAGTCAAAAACTATTGCAAATACAAGTCGAACGAACACCTTAGTTATGCCAACTAAGTATTTTAACCATTTCGCCCTATTTTATTTATTATTTCTTTTTTTTTTGGTTTATTTTTTGTCACATAAATCAATTTTCATCAAGAAAAGACTTGATTCATATAAAATTTGATATGAAAATACGCCTGAAAGTTGAGCTCGGCTTTTTGCCAGCCTTTCTAGCCAGGATTAGTTGGAAAAAAACATTGAGATCAAATTGGCATTAATTTTTGGAAATGAAGTCCCTGGCAGGCGGCCAATTATTTACGTTTCTACGCTAAAATAACATTTTAAATTGAAATTTTGATTAATGGTATATATATATATATGGCTCTAGAAATTTTGAATGGATTTTTATTCTTTGAAATAGTTTATGCCAGTGAGAATAAAATATATTTTTTAAAGAACAATGAAAAGATAGTGAATTATATTAGTGCTGGTGATGCTTAATGGAGGAATAGAGAGCAATGGAGATAAAAAACATAGAAGTCGGTAAATATTGATATATTGTCAAAAGTCAAAGTACTAATTTGGCACACCGGAAGGGTTAAGTCCTTAAAAAAGATGACATTAGGCGTTAAAGTATTGATTAAGTAATTACTTGTGGATAAATTATAATTAATCTATGGTTGTATTTGTTCATTTAGTCAAATTTTCAAATACCTTTATGATTGACTATTGGCAAATGACTTTAGTAGTGTTAAGAAATTAAAATGATAGTGACATAAAAGTTTTAAGAAGGTAAAATATAATTAACTCTTAATTATTATCATGGCACCTTTTTCTTAGAATTAGTTTTTTTTGGCTCGTGGGATGGATTTTTTTAATTATCAAGTATATCTCTTTCCCTCTCTCTCTATAGCCGTAGCAAACCCTTCTAGTTGGCAGCCTCGGTTGTTCGTCAACATTTTGCAGTCAATCTCCTCCATCGCATTCATTCGTTGATATCGTTCAAGGTGGTTCAAGCAATTCATGCCCTATCAAGCCACTCGGCCCCTGGTATGAAGGGGGAGCCTGCCCTTTTGTACACAGCGAAAGAAGTGACTATTCTTTCCAAGCCTTTTCAACAATCACTCATTGGAAATTTTTCTTATGGAAGGCCTAACATGGAGACCATTCGCAAAGCATGCCAGTGTATTGGATTTGAAGGGACTTTTGCTGTTGGTTTGATTGACTATAAACATATATTGATCCGTTTCAGTATGGAAGCTGATTATTTAAGGTGTTGGATCAAAAGGCAATGGTTTATTAATGGCTTCCCAATAAGGGTTTTTAAATGGAGTCCGATGTTCAACCCCGCAGAAGAGTCTTTCCTTGCTCCAGTTTAGATTAATTTTGAAAATGTGCCGTTTGTTTTTTTAGTAAGGAATCCCTATTCTCGCTTGTCTCGGCAGCAGGGAAGCCCTTGAAGATAGATTTAGTGACAGCAACTATTTTCAGGCCTAGCCATGCCTAGTTCTGTGTTGAATTGGACTTGGAAACGACCTTGCCATGCATGGCTTAGGGTTAGGTTCAGAGGAATGATGGCAATATTTTACCTATGAGAATATGCCATCATACTGTAATAAGTGCAACAAATAAGGCCACCGAGAATCCGATTGTTTATTTGGTAAGGAGAGTAATCATGTTGAAGTCCAAAAGAAAGATTTACATTAAAAAAGTAATGACTGATGGTGGAAAAAATGCAAAAAGTGCAGCTAAAGTCATACGTATTTATCAGAAAAAATCCCCAGCTGATCAAGAACAACCCGAATCCTTAGGTGCAAAAGTAAATGGCGTTCCAATTGAAGCTCAACAGGTTGTTCTAGCTGTGGTGCTGGCTCGGAATTCAGATTGATCCCAACAAAATGATCTCAATGTCCAGTAGCCACAAGTTACCCCAATAGCCCATGAGGAGGAGAATGTGGCCGGAGCAAAGGAGGAGACGGTGGCGGAGCACATGGTAGTGGCTGTTGCCACGGTGCAGATTGAAGACATAGTCAGTAAACAACTTCCCACTATCAGATTGCCAATAGGGGGGAAATTCAAAATTTGAACCTCCTATCCAAAAGGAGGTTGACTTGGTCAAAGTTGTAGAAGAATAAGAAACCATGAACAATGAGGTTAATTTGGATTTGAATTCGAACTCGGTTTTCCCCCACCAAGATGAGGGGCTGGTGGTTAATGCCCCATCATTTGAGGAGCAAACTGCATACTTCTCAAACATGGACAAACCAATGAAGCCTCTAGAAATGCAACTTGAAGAATGGAAAATTTTCAGCGACCTAATATCTAGGAAACTGGCCAACAAGAATGTTACTCCAAATGCTAAAGGCCGAAAGTTGAGAAGGAAAAAACTCCTTGTTCCTCGCAGCCATGCCATGGCTACAAGAGCCTCCAAGCAGCTACCTCTTCAACAACCACAATGATCAAGTTCTTAGTGTGGAAGGGATTGGATATAAACCTTCAGTACAAAGGTTCAAATTTCTTCTTAAGCAGAATAAGGTGCAAGTTCTTTGTTTAATGGAGCCTATGTCTAGAATAATAGCAAGTTGTCCATCACTTGCTCTAGGCTAGGGTTTCACAACTACCTTGCTAACTCTAATCACAATATATGGCTTTGGTCATTTTCTGTGAAAATCACATCCTTGCTAGTCTTGGAACAGTTGATCCATGTTCGCCTTTCTTCTAATGCCTTGGTAAGAGATTGTTTGGCTTCTTTCATTTATGAGAAAACTATTTTAGTAGAAAGGCGAGAGTTGTAGATAGCCTTACGTCAATTAAGTATCAACACTTCGCCATGGCTGGTGACTAGGGATTTAATGTAGTTTGCTCAAGTGATGAGTATTTAGAGCCTCCATACCTAACAGGCGAGCAACGGAGGAATTTAACCAATGCCTTTACGACTGCAATCTTAATAATTTACCTTTTAAAGGTAAAAAATACACTTGGTTGGGTAATTGTTTTGGGAGTAATGTGTGCAAACGCCTTGATAGGGTTGTTTGCAATCAACCGCTTCAATAGGATTATCAGAAAATAGCTTTATGCACACCACTTGGCTAAAACATGCTCAGCTCATGTGCAATTGTTATTACATTTGGCGACCACATCATTCAATGGTCCTAAGCAATTCCTTTTCTCAATATGTGAACTTCTTTTAAGGATGTGGTTGCAACAAGATGGTCTTCAGAGTGCTATGGAACCCTAATATTAAAGGTAGTGGCAAAGCTTAAAAGGCTCAAGACCGTCCTTAAAACTTAGAGCTTCTCAATTTTTGGGGACATTTTTCACAAACTTAAAGAGGCTGAATCTAACTTGTTGAGGAAGGAAGAAGCTTTTCAGAACAACCCATCGGTCACTACAAAAATGGAACACTCTCATGCATAAGCGACTCTGGCGAAAAGTTTGGCTGAAGAGGAAGTTTTTTGGAAACAAAAGGCAAGCGTCAAATGGTTAAAGGAAGGAGAGCAAAACTCGAAATTTTTTCATGTCAAATAGATGAGCAAAAGGCAAAAATTGGCAATAAATAATATTAAAGTTGACAATAGCTGGATCACACAGAATGGACGATCTAGGGATTGTGGAAAATGAGGGTATTGATTATTTCCAAAAGCTCTTCTTGAGGAAAGCCATCAATCGATAATAGGATATACTTAATTGTATTCCATTCATTCTAACCAATAAGACAACAGAATGCTCACTACACAACCTAACACAGATGAGGTTAAGGAGTTCGTTTTCTTGTTAAATTTAGATAGTGCAGCAGGGGTTGACGATTTTAGTGGGTGTATTCTTCACTTCATGCTGGGATATCATCAAAGAGAATATTTTGCTGGGGGTGCAGCAATTTATGGATGGGGAGCCTTTGCCTAAGGTTTTCACAAGCATTCTTATCACATTCATTCCCAAAAAGAAGACTTTGGCATCTTTCAATGATTATCGACCTATTAGTCTTTGTACATTTTTTGGCAAAATTTGCACCAAGATTATGAATAATCAGTTGTCTTGTATTCTACTAAAAATTATTCCACAAGAACAAGTTGATTTTGTCCAAGGGAAGAGTATCCATATGATAATATCTTATTAGCTCAAGAGATCGTAGAGTCAACAGATAGAAAAACAAGAGGGGCAATATTATTCTTAAACTTGATCTCACGAAGGCTTTTGACCGGGTTTGCTAGGAGTTCCTTTATTTTGTTCTTCAAGCCTTCAGTTTCAATAATGAGTTTTGCAATCTCAGAGCCAATGTGGTAGAGAATAGCTGGTTTTCTATTTTGATAAATGGATCTCCCAAAGGTTTTTTCAAGTCTTCTCGTGGGGTTCGGCAAAGTGATCCATTATCACCTCCTTTGTTTATTATTGTCTTAGAAGCTTTTAGCAGGAGTCTCAAGCAACTTTTCATCAACCAAAAATTGGCCTACTATGCTCTACCAAGGGATTGTTTGAACATTACACACTTGACATTTGCGAATGACATCCTTATTTTCACTAAATCTGAATCCAAGACTTTGAAGTGTTTTAAGCATTTCCTGAAGACCGTTGAAGCCTCCTTGGGTCAATTGATAAGTGACATAATCTAAAAGTAGTTTCTATGTCTCATCCAACAAAATTTTCAAACTATTACTGGTTTTCCAAGAAGGTATTCACTTTCACATATCTTGGATGCCCTCTTCAAAAATCCACGAAGACGAGAGCATTATTCCAGCCTTTGGTGGAGAAAATTATTGTCAGGATTTTACGTTGGCAATCTAAACTATTCTCTCCAAGATGCAAATTAATTCTTATTAAGCATGTACTTAGTAGTATCCATCTATATATTCTCTTAGTAATGCAGCCACCTAATTCAGTTCTTCAAGAAATTGAAAGACAGTTTGCTAGATTTTTTTGAGGGACTGATGGGGTCACTCATAAGAAGCATTGGACATCATGGAGTGCAATATGCCGTCCTATTGAACAAAATGGTCTTGGAATCACTTCGCTCTCAAATATCTCTTCTGGTCTTGTGCTAAAGTTATGGTGGCGATTTAGGGAGGAAGGCTCTCTTTGGTCTCATTTCTAAACAGCAAGATACCTGTGATTAAAAGGGGTGGATCATCCCATTTTAGCAAAGTTGCGTGGTTTTATGTCATCTTCTTGGAGGCAATGATAAAGCTGAAAGACGAGGCTGAGGAACATATTTTTTGCAAAGCAAGACAAGAATCAACTTCTTTTTGGTTTGAGAATTGGATAGGGAATGGTCCCATTTTCATGGAAGTGAAAGGTGCATGATAAATCTCTCCAAGTATGCCAAGTGTAGTCTCAAGTGAATGAGGCTTGGAACTTTTAGATTCTTAGAAACCATTATTCGGCTGAGGAAATGGAAGTTATCAAGCATAATATTTCTAGAACGACTTGCATTGTCTCAAAGTCAAATGACGAATTGTCATGGAAATTCAACTTTAATGGTAAATTCACTATCTCATCTATTATAATCCATACCAAAAGCTCTTGTTTCTCTAGAAGTATGGTGTGGGATAAGAGAATATTGATCAAACATTCCATTTTCATGTGGAGGATGTTGAACTTGAGGTTGCCAATTGATGAATATTCTTAAAAACATGGGATTTGCCATTAGTTCCAAATGCTGCTTCTGCTAGAACTTAGAAAGCATTCCTCACTTGTTTCTTGATTGCAAAATAACTAAGGAGGTGGACTTCCTTTGAAGGTATGCTGGACCTCCCTTTGTCTAACACAAATAATTTCAATGAATATTTAATATCCTGGTGAATGAATTTCAGCCCTACTTCAGCTGTGGGAGCTTTTCCCTAGCTTATCCTTTCGTGGGTAGCGAACCTCATCTCTATAATTTCGTTAGGGCAGATTGTTCAACGCCTTGCCTAAGCTTGAGATCATCTAAAATCTTGCCATTGGCTTGGAAATCCCCTCATCACGGATGGTACAAATTGAATTCGGATGGCGCAGTGAAGTTGGATGGTCGTAGTTTAGGAGGAGGGCATACAAATTTGCATGGCTAATGATTTGGATAAATAACAAATGGAAGCAAACTCAAGTATTCTTATCAATGTACTCTCTAGCAAATGCTCAACTCCACTGGAGAATAGATGCAATAATCCAACAAATCCAAAGGATCATCCACGGGAAAACTATCTTGTTCCAACATGTCTTTCAAGAATGTAACAGTGTAGCGGATTGTTTAGCTAGTCTAGGCATTCAAGCTGTATATATTTATCAAACTTTACCCAATAAGGTTAAAGGTTTGATAAGATTCAACCTGATAGGCTGCCCTTATTTGTGTTTTCAAAGTTAACGTATTTGCCTCGGATATCTTGGCCTAGTTCCACTCCATGTAAGTTTTTTATTGTTTTTTAATAAAATTGGGAGTTGCGTCCCCCCACCATGGTATTGATGGTTTGCCAAAAAAAAGTAGTGTTATTATAAATAAAAATATTACAAAACATGGCTACTACTTGTTTAATTATACTAATTATAGATATTGTGAGTAGTGTATGAAAGATGTACAAAGGTATATACATAATACTAAATGTAGATACATATTCTTAAGTTTACTCCTAGTAAAACCAAAATCTTATCTTTCACATGCTCAAAAAGATAGTTAGGAGTAATAGCTCCATACAATAATACATGCCTAATTCTACTATGTAATCTAATTAAGATTAAGCAATTAAATAAAGTTTCTGTACACAGAACAACATCTTTGCTAGGTACAAAAATAGTAGGAAATAAATCCAAAAATTTGTCCTTGTAATTGTGCATATAGTGCATATGGATCAAGACAAAAAACAGAAATAGTTGCAAGCATGATCATTGCTCTTTCTTCTAGTTAGTTTTGAAATGCTTGTGTGAGAAGTTAACTTGGCTAAAGATGTTTCTTTTTCTAGATGCTATTGTGACATCTTGTTTAGACCGCTTTGAAGATACACATCGGTAGCTTTGATTCTATCGCAGTTGCAGCCATGGAAAGTGGTGATGCAGACAAATTTGATACTTTGCCTTGGACAATTGCTCCTGATTGCTATTGTTCATTATTTCTAGATGTTTCAGGAATTGTAGAGGAAGATGTATTGGTATCCATTGGAGAATTGTTTCTTTTCTTCTCCTGACACTAGTGCCAAGCAAGCAACAATGTTGTTTCAATTTATTGTGCCTCTTGGAGTGTCAAAGCAGGATACTTTTATTTGGAAATAAAAGAATTATACTTTTAGGCTTTCATTGATCAGATATATGTCAACTTTTTCATTCTGTTTGCAAAATGTCTAATTATGAGAATTCGTGCAAGAAATAAGTGTTCCTTAAAAAAAAAAAAAAAATCATACATAGAGAATCTAACCTTTGTCTCCATAGACAACATTTCTATTGTTGTGATGCTAAGAATCAAATTAGCATACTTGTCATCAATTTGAACATTATGAATGCTATTACCTTCTTTGAGCTGGATCTCAAACCCTAATCTTAAAGCTTTTTTTTTTTTTTTTTTTTGTGTTAAGGATTGTTAAGTGATAAATCTACATGACAATGTTAGAAAGAATAGTTGATATATTGTACCTTGGATTTGGCTTTGGTACATTTTTATTGCAGTGTAGGTAACTAAAATCCATGTATAACTATGCATTTCTGCTCCTGACAATTTAGAACAATTGGGACGAGTCAACACATATAAACATTGTTGAACATTTGCTATATGTGCTTCTTCTTTACTCGAAAAGGTAGTACCTGTTGTTAAATCTTATATGCGTCAAAAGCTATAACAAAATGGATAAAACTTTAAGGATAAACATATTATATTACAGAGAGAGAAACAAGAAAAAAGGAAAAAAGTAATAGAAAATGGAAGAGCCAATTGAATGAGTTCAAACTAAACCTTTTAAGTTTAGCAGTTGAATTTATCAGTGTGGTCAGAAAGATGAAACCAAAAACAAATATCTAAACTTTAAACACTTCTTTTTGTCTATGAACACTTGAAATACATATTTGTAATGGTTTTATTCCTAAACAGTCAACAATAATTTACATTTTCTTAAATCTAGTTTGAATAAAGAGTTAGAGTGTCTGTTAATTACTATCGGTTGACCATATGTCGACAGTTTAAAGTTCAAATTTCCATTCTAAACTAAACTATCTACTCAAATAGTAATTAGCAACATGAAATGCAAGAGAAAGAAAACTCATTACAATTCAGTTTAGAGATAACCCCTATTGATCAGTGGTGACATTTTGCATATTAAGAATCTACTCACATTCAAAATCTGCTAAGATAAATCAACCCGAATATTATGAACAACAATTAGGAATAATATTTTAAAAACATAATTAATGAAAAAACTACTCATAAGTGCATCATCCTTAATAATAGCAATGAACCTAAACATTATTAAGATAAAATAATTAAAACAAACATATATAGCTAGATCAACAATTTAAATGAGTAATATACTAATCTAATATAATACCAATCAGCTTTAAAATTAGTCGAATATTATCAAAGTGAAATAAAAAACCAGTCATTGAAACACCATTTATATACTAGCACAATGTTCCTCCAAAAAAGTTAAAAACAATGGATCACTATGATTTTCCTCACACAAAAAAATTCAAAAACCCTAACTCTTCCAAAAAATTTTAGATAGTTTCCGAAAAATTAACTATGATATGAATCATTACAAAAACTGTAAATTTCCAAACAACTATATAATCACTATATAAGCCACAATCTTTTGGCAACGATCAAACAGATAATCTCTATTTCTCCAAATTTTCTAATTAAAAATTAAACCTACCAAATGCCCCAAAAAATCCAAATTTCAAAATAGAGAAACTCAAATACCTTTATGGGATAGGATTGAATTTTAGTTTCATGAAAACTAAAATACTTTCAAGTCAAACCTCATTTAAGCCCAAATCCTATGAAATTTCCCAAAAGAGAGAGATAGAGATAGAGATAGATTTTTAGCCTGCCAAATTTTTATAAATGTTAAAGAAAAAGAATTTTCCAAGGTACACAATTTTTAAAAACAAAATATCATACGAAATTTTTATAATTTGCATGGTACCCTAGGGGAAGCCTATCCTTCTAGAGTTCATCTTTCAAAGTAGGAGCCTAACTTTCAACTTCTGAATTCCCAAGTCTTTGACTAGGACTTCTTGATAAACCTCCACCTTTAGTGCCTCGGCTATCAGATCTGTTCCAGGAAGTAACCTCAGAAAAAGACACTTTTCTTTACCAAGCCAATTACTACGACAGAAATAAACCCACTAAACTAATTTCAAAACCCATTCAAAAGAACTGGAACATAAAAAACAAAAGTAAATACAATCCAAGAAATTGAACCTACTACTTGTGCTTCTTTTGGGACTAAATTTAAGGAGACTTCTTTCTTATGTTCTTGGATCAGCCATTTAAACCCAATATACTTTTCGATCCCTAAATAATTCAAGAAAAAAAATCAAATTTTAGCTCCGCAAATAAGATTTTCAAGGATTTAGAAAAATTAGTAGTAGATAATAGTAATAGAATTGTGCGTGTGGTGGGAAGAGATATGAGGAAGAGAAAACTGGAGGCATGGATTAATTTTTGAAAAGGAAGAATGAAATGGAGAAGAAAAAAAATAGGGGAGAGATGGTGCTATAAGGAGAACAGACAATGCGGAGAGATGGAGAATTGAGAGAAGAAAAAAACTACTAGATAGCGCCTAGAAACGTGGGGACAGAGATAGAGAGAGACTCTCTTTTGAGAGAGAGAGAGAGAGAGAACTGGGAGTGGAGACATGCTAGTACTCGTGCCTTGTTGGCAGATGATTTTCATAGCCACACAAAAGTAAAAAAAGTCACAAATGAATGAACAACACTAGTCAAAATTCAGGACAATATCGTCAATGAGGGGCAAGTCAGCCACAACACACCAAAAAATTCATTTTCAATCAAATCTCCCACTCATACCATTACCCACTATTTTAGCAAAACTTACCAAATTAACCTCAACAAAGCCAAAAATGGCCAAAATGCAAACAGGACAAAAACACCTTGAGTGTGTGAAAGTCTCCTTTTTATATATTGTAGATCCTTTTAGTTGAATCTCGTACATGAACACGGATATATATATATATGTATAGTTGTGTGTGTGTCTGTATTAGTATTTACTCGTTGTTATGAGTGTTTAAACAAGTTTCTATAAGTTAGTTAAGTTGAACTATTAAATCAAGTTAAGTCCAAAAAAATATTTAACTTGTTTTGTTTGACTTTTATCTCGACTTTGACTCGAAGTCAATCAAGTAATAGATGACTCAACTCGACTTTGACATTAACTTATAAGTCAATTTACTAACCAATTAAGTCAATTAAAAAAATATAATACTAAAGATTAATACATAATATCTAAAAACACACTCAAGATTTTAATAGATGTAGTTTTTCATACGGTGAAACTAAGCTAATGGTATTGAGTCGCGATTAAACAAGGGAGTGCATGCATGAGAGCATGAGGAAAGTGCTACGCAGGTAAAATGCTTCATGACGTACGGGCAAGAGACACCTTTAAAGTCCATATGAATCACCTCTACAATCTCACACAATCGACTATGATTCAAGGATGAATGTGTGAAGTCTCACGTAAGAACAAGGGAAGAAGAAATGATTTCTATATAACATTTAGGGTAAAGTAGTGCTAATAACATAGAAACTTATTTTTAAAATTTTTGGCCGACAGTGAACAAAAATTTTTATACCATCGGATTTTCGCTATTTAAATTTCAAGAGTTATTATTGCACATGCGTTGACAAGATCCATGGAACAAGATTCTATTATTGTATATCCTTCAATGATACAATGGTTACACTTAAATAGACTAGAGTATAGTACAAGAAAGGAAAGTCTTGCTAATTAAGAAAGAACAAAATATATACTTAACTAATATATACAATGGAATATACACTTAACATATATAATGTAGGTCATATATGTTAACATCCTCCCACAAACTCAAGGTGGTTGAGTAGAAATCAACTTGAGTTTGAAACATAAGGCAAGAAAGTGACCAGGTCGATGAGCCTTAGTAAAAATATTAGCAATCTAATCCTATGAGGAAATAGATCTGGACAGTACCACGAACTAGATGCTAACGAACAAATGACAATCGTTTTCAATGTGTTTAGTATGCTCATGAAAAACATCATTGTGAGCAATTTGATATAGTATATAGCACTCTGATTGTCACAACAACGTAGACTAGCATATGAATGAGAGACTCCCATATCCTCTAGCAACCAGCGAAGCCAAATAAGTTCTTGAGTAGCATAAAAACCGCTTAATATTCAACTTCAGTACTAGAATTATATATAACTGATTGTTTCTTACTTCTCCAAGAGATAAGTGAAGTACCAAGAAAGAAACAAAAACTAGTAATAGATCTTCTATCTGCGGGATCTTCGAACCAATCAGCTTCAGAATAGGCATGGAGATCAAGTATGGAATGGGAGAAGAAATGAAAACCATGAAAAGGAGTACCCTTAACACATCACAAGATGCAAAGTACAGCCGTAAAATGAGTTGTACGAAGTGCCACTATGAACTAACTAACAACATGACCAGCAAAAGCGATGTTAGGTCTAGTGATAGTGAGATAGACTAGACTGCCTACTAACTGACGATATAATGTAGGATCAGGAAAATGAAGCCATCTCGAGGAGTAAAGCGTCCATTAGTCTGGCAAAAGGAGTAGAAACAATGGTTTAGTTAAGCCAGCCCGAGCAAGAAGATCAAAGACATACTTGGCTTGAGTGAGAAAGTAGCCATTTGCATTAGAAAAGACCTCAAGACCAAGAAAGTAACTCAAGAGACCCAAATCCTTTCATCGCGAAATGTTAATGAATATGACATTTTAACTCAATGATGCTATCAGTATCATCCCCCAGTAATAATCATGTCATCCACGTAAAGTAATAAGAGAATAGTACCATCATCAGACACTCGATAAAAGAGAGTTGAGTCATAAGGACTAGAATTAAACCCAAGTTGTGAGACGAAATAACTAAACTTGGAAAACCAAGTTCGAGGGGCTTGTTTGAGTCCATAGAGAACCTGACGGAGTTTACAGACCTTGTCTATAAGATGATCATAGCCAAGGGGTGGTTTCATGTAGACATCTCCAGTAAGATCTCCATCGAGAAAAGCAGGTTTTATATTCATTTGAAAGAGATGCCAATGACGAATAGTATACTGCAACAGCAAGTAGACTTTGAACTGAAGAAAGACGAGCAACATGAGCAAAGGTTTCATCATAATCAATGCCATATTCTTGAGAAAACCTTTTAGCAACTAATGAGCCTTGTATCTCTCAATTGAGTCATCTAAGTCGGTTTTGATCTTGTAGACCCAATTGCAGCCGACAGCAGACTTTCTAGGAGGTAGTTCCACGAGACCCCAAGTATACATTTTACCTAGAGCCTGTAACTCATCTTACATAGCTTTCTGCCACACAGGGTTAGAACTTGCCTCTTGGTAGTAAGTGGACTCATATAAAGAGAAACAGTAGAAAAACAATAAAAATCACGAAGATGAGTGGAGACTTCTCTTACACGATTGGATAGGCAAAGTGCAGATGGAGATGGAGGAAGCAGTGGAGATAGATAAATCAACTCTGTATGGGTGTCAAGAGTAGGATCACCAATTGGAGCATGTTCTTGGAAGGACAGGTTTCCTATTGGAGATGTCGGTAAAACACACTTACAAAAGGCTCATTCGAAAAAAGGTCAATTGATGGATTAGTAAAGAGAATTGGAGATAAGGCAACAGGAAGATGAAATTTGGACATGGAAGAGAACATTTTATGTTTCCAGAAGATAACATGTAGAGATATACGAAGTCTTTTGGACTGTGGATCCCAATACCAATACCCTTTATGTTCGACCCCATTCCTAGGAAACAACACAGACGTGTACTAGATTTCAATTTGTGGTGCTTGTGTGATTGGAGCAAGAAAAATAGGCACAACCAAAATCTTTTAACTGTGTATAGTCGGGAGTAGATCGGAAAAGACGTTCATAAGGAGTCTGATTGTTGATAACAGAAGAAGGAACCTGATTGATAATATAAGTAGTAGTAAGTGCTACTTCACTCCAGAACCGTTCAGGACAAGATGAGATGAGAAAAGCACAGATAGTGTCAAGAATATGTCTATGTTTATATTCAGCACAACCATTTTGTTGAGAAGTGCATGGACATGATCTATGAATAAGATAGTGCTATTTTGATGAAGAAATTCTAAAAATGAGTGCTCTTTATATTTCATGGCATTGTCAGTACGAAGAACCTTGATCACACTAGAAAATTGAGTTTTAATTATACTAGCAAACTCACGATAAATTTTTGACAGGTCAAATTTATGATGCACAAGATAAATCCAAGTATATCGAGAAAAATCGTCAACAAAAATAACAAAATATTTGGTGCCTCCCATATGGGTGTAGGGAAAGGTCCCCAAATGTCTGAGTGAATAAGATCAAACAGTGTACTAGAAATAGAATCACTTTTATTGAAAGATAAAGTATGATGTTTTGCAAGTTGATACAAAACACAATCAAAATGATTATCCTTAACTGTACCTAAACTACTCTTAGAAACTATTGAGACAACTAAGAGAGACATAACCGAGACATAAATGCCATAAATCAAGGGAGGAAGTTGATGCAACGGAAAATGATGGTGAAAATAACTAAGATGGAAGACGAAGATGAACCACGTTACTCAAAAAGGTGACCAACTCAAAAATGGAGGCCTAACTTACATAGTTGACCAACCGATATAAGAATAAGCATGAGCTTCGGAATGAGAAAATTATCAGGAATAGAAACAGTTAAGATAGATATATTGCCTGCATGACTAATATGCATAGTAGAACCATCAGCTGTATGAATAGGTAAAGCAGAAGAATTTGCATGTTTAGATTGAAAAATACTAGAATCAGAAGTCATGTGATTACTACAAGTAGAATCTAAATATCAAGAGGAAGTACCTAGAGTGATAGAAAGAGTAGTAGATGGAGCAAAGTTTAGTAGAACATGTTTAACCATTGATTCTATGTCACTTAGATGACAAAGGTACGGGGCATGAAGAAGTTTCATCAACATCAGTATTAGCAGTGACAGAAGCACCATATGGACCGAGCTTGGGTTAAAAATATCTAGGTTTTCCTGAGGACCGAGATGAATTCTTGGGACAATTGAGAAGAAAATAAAGAGGTTCTTTCTTTTGACATTGATGCGATAGACACGCACAGGACAATCCAACACAACATGAATAAGTTCATGGCACTAGCAATACTCTCGTGATGGAGATGACACTTGAGACGATCCTTGAGAAACTCGAGTAGCCTAGGCAGTATCCGTAAAATTTTGACTAGAGTCAAATCCCAAAGCTTTAATAGAGCGAAGACAAGTCTCCTAAAAAATGATCTCCTAAAAAGTAGATTCAAGTGTAGGTAAGGGGTGTCGATGAAGTAACGATGCACGAATAGGTACAAAATTATCATGAAGATCCATGAGGAACTGCATTAAGCGTTGTTGACCTCGAACAATTGAGTATTTTGCTACATCGCCAGACATTTCCCATTAAGGATTTGAAATTCCTAACTGATCCCATAAACCATTGATATAAGCAATAAAAGAATGAATAGGCAGATGTGGTTCTTGTTTCACATAATATATTGTAGTAAGAAGATGATATTAACGAGCAAGGCCCTTAGTTGTGTACCAATAAGCAACTGAAAATCCAATAAATCCTTGGTAGAATTAAAGTGCCCAAATTGTTGACGAATTGATGGGATAGAAGTATTATGGATCTAGGTACTGATTTGGTGATTCTTACTATCCTAGTCTTCAAAGTGATCATTAAATTTTGTAGGCGACTCTTCCTCAAGTTGGGTTGGAACAACAGTGGATCCAGTAATGATTCACCATAATTTACAACCTTTAAGAAACCAAGATGTGTAAAATAGGATATTTTAAAAGGAAAGTCTACTGTCAAAGCAGAATCAGATAAAACCGAGCACACGGTTTAATTCAAAAGACCAAAAATAGCAAGAAAGTGAATTGAACCAAGAGAAAACTGGAAGAAAATCAACCAAATCGTATCAAAAGAAGTGGTTGAATACAAAACCGGACGAAAAAGCTCAAACCAAAACTAAAAGAATCGGATCAGCCATGTGGCAAGATTGATGATGTGGCAAGAAAAGGACCGAAAATGATGATGTGTCAGTGAAGTGGCAAATAACATGACGTGGCAGTGACGTGGATGAATTGTTGATGATTGGATGATGATGTGGCGGTGCAGAGTTGAAGGTGTGATGTGGTATTCACGCCTTGGAAATTTTGGCAAAGAAGGCATGAATGTGATTCACACCTTCTATCATCTTCAACCTGGAGATCAGACTTGATTTTCATGCAGGGTCACAGAGCAGGTCAAGCTCACATGCATGCTCGTGGGAGATTTTTCGACAACCAGAAAACATTCAAAATGATCTGAAAAAATGGGTAACAAGTTTTTGAGGTTGTGGGGTATTCAAAGGGATTGAAAATCAACCAAAAAATTCAAAAATTTAAGAAACAAGGGTTAGAATTCAAACTGGAAGTTGAAAACCAAACAACTATGGAACAATCCGAGAAGAAAAGATTCAGGCCCCAAGACAAGGCTCTGATACCATGACAAGAACTATGGAACAAGATTGTATTATTGTATATCCTTTAATAATACAATGGTTACACTTAAATAGACTAGATTGTATGTACAAGAAAGTAAAGTCTTGCTAATCAAGAAAAGAACAAAATATATACTTAACTAATATATACAACGGAATATACACTTAACATTTATAACATAGGTCATATATCTTAACATGTGTTATACATCTAGACCCGATGATATTTTTGTACACCGATAGTTCATATAAGATTTCCTCATAGTTTTATACCAAAAGTTATTGAGTAAATTTTTTGTGCACCATCGGTGTACAAAAGTTTTTATACTATCTGGTCTAGATGCATAGCACATATACATATTTAAATTTCAAAAGTTATTTTCGTACATGTGTCATGCTTCTAAACTTGATGATATAAAAAATTTTATACATTGACAGTGCAAGAAAGGTTTACTCAAAGTTATTAGGTTAACCAAGACTTTGAGTGTTACACAATGTCTTGCTTAAGGGTAATAGCACCTCCAAAGTTCATACAAGTCACCTCTAAAATCCTACACTCCTACACAATCTAAGTATGATTCAAGTGTGAAGTTAGATGTGTATGAAGTCTCACTTTGCAACTGGGGAAGAAGAAATGATTTCTATATAACATTTAGGGTAAAGTAGTACTAATAATTTAGTTTAAAATTTTTGACTCAATAATTTAAGACCAAAAGTTATCAGGTCAACTAAGACTTTTAGGTGTTAAACTCTAGCTTGCTTATTGTCTCCATGGACTTTGTTAGCGGATGTCATAAGTTAGTCATAATCAAAGATTATTTAACGATTAAGGGTGAGTTTGGATGGGATGAAATGGAAAGAAAAGAAGAGTAACGAAGGGAAAGTTAAATATTTCCTTTGTTTGGGAATTTTAAGTGGAGGGAAAAGAAGGGAAATGGAGGGAGATGAGGGGATAAAAATTTTAAAATACTTTCTTTCTATAAATGGAAAGAAATTGAAGGAAAAGTTGAATTCCTCTATAATTAATTATAAAATTTCATAGTTGTCTTCTAAATACAATACAAAAATATCAAAAGGAAATACATTTTAGTAAAAGACTAACATTATTAAAGAAATTTTCCTTCCAAAACTCCCCAACAAGTTGAAGGAAATTTCCTTTTCCTTCCTTTCCCTTCTCTTCCCTCCTCATTAAAAACTTTCCCTTCTTTTCTTTTCCTTCCTAAATTCCCGAACTCAACCTAAAGGTGTTCTATAGAGGGTGTCAAAAATGGGTCATAATTAGAGATTAATTAACGATTTAAGGACGTAGTTGCGGATTTATTTTATTCCTCTCTTCAAACTATATTGACCCGGTATATCGTACAACTGGCAGTTATGATTTTTTGGTATACCAAATTTTGTTTTCTTTTTCTTTTCCTTCTTGTTCTCAATTCATTCTGTATAATGATATACGAATATACAAATCTTGGAATGCAACTGAACTTAGCATGTCAATGTTTCATCTATTTTTAGTTTTCTTGTTTAGCCTTTGAAATGTTTGAAAATTAGTTTTTCTAAGTCACACTAGAAAACCAAGCAGAAACTAGAACTGCCTAAATTAAACTAGGCGACAGATACCTAGTTAGGTTGTTCATCTTGACCAGTCAATTCAAAAAATTCATTAATTCAACTCATTTTAACGTGTAAAAATGGGATATCCAAACTAGATAGTATTATAGGATAGGATAGCAGGTCGAGAATTAAGATAAAAGGATCAGATAGTAGGTCAAAAATTTATAACCCAGCGAGTACTTAATCCCGTCCATATACGTGGTTAATTCTATAATTTTATTCATTATAACCTAATATTAGCGGATATTTTCTCCTCTCCTTCCCATTTACAAGAGCATTTGAGTTATTAATAGTCGATTTTGTTTTTTTTTAATTTTTAAAACTAAAAATTGTCACAAATGGAACAGGTTGGGTACTTAATATCTGACCCACTTTTAACAGGTAGATGGATGTTGAGTACATTATGCATATAAACCGGGTACTAGATAGATTTTTTCCTAACCAATCATAATCGGGTAAGTTGGATATTGACCTAATAGATTGGATACCCAATATGTAAACACACCTTCACACATACATAAAGGACGGGGCAATGAGCGTTAGGGATGGCGGCTGCCCTCAAAAATTTTTGAGGACCCATGGATATTATGTGTATTTGTAAGGGTTGAGTATCAAAAAGTATAAAATTTGCCCCCCAGCCTTTATTTATTTTTTTTTTTTTTAAATGTCGTTATACCCAAACTTTCACTTTTTATATTTTTCTACTTTAAAGTTCTTAGAATTTCAGTGACAACCTTACAAAATTAGATTTCAGACACCTAAAATATTATACAATTGTAAATTATCCTAAAATATATGTCTATGTAATCTTATGGCAAAACTATTATAACTAATATCTACACCAATTTAATCAAAATTATAATAGTATGATTTAACTATTTCAAGACATTTTTCTATATACTATTCTTATTATCTTTATAATTATTTTTAATCTCATTTTTAAATAAAGTATCATTCTCAAATATTGTAGAAACTAATTTTTTTTTGCATTATATCATTTTTCATGTTAATTATTCATTATCTTATTTATGACACTTTGAACTATTAATTTATTTTGAATTATTCATTATTTTAGTAGTAAATTTTTTGTGTTTATAGCCCCAGTTTAAATTAAAATAAGTTAATATATTATATCCTTATATTTTATTTCATTTACAAAGTATTTAAGATCCATTGTTTGTTTAAGGCCTTAATTTGACTCATTTATTAATTACAAGTGTTTAACATATTTTAGCAATACGTAGTGTAAATTCTCTAATTAATTTTCATTGTTAATAATTTACAAATTAAGTTTTTTCTTTTTGATTGTTATTAGAATACGATTAAAATTTATATCATTAACTGTTAAGGTGTTTATAAATTACTCAATTAAATAAATAGTATCTCCAAAACAATTTATTCTTTTTTGAAAAATTAGTCATCAATAGAATTTTAATTATTAATAATAAATTTAATATTAATATTTAAATATTATTTTGTAGAGTAAAACATTTTTCATTCTGTGTGATATGGAAGTCACGAGTTCAATTATGTGTAGGATTCAAAAAAAAATATATACAAGATAAGATTATATATTAAAGTGACATTTCAAATCCTATACATAATTTTTTATCGTAAACGATCCATTCTCAAAATACTTTCGCTTCCCTAAATCTTTATTTCTGCGTCACCTCCGCCTTCACGTCGTTAATATTTAAAGTATTCTGAATTCAGAGGCACATGGAGAAACCAAGAGAAACATTTATTTATGAGAGGGGAATCGAGAAAAAATCATTTTTACCCATGTCAGTTCAGTTCCATAGCCATAATAGATTGTTGACATTTCATTATAATGCGGCAGCAGGTAAGTATATTTTATACGCATACGTGCATTTGAAAACAAATTATTATACCTAAGCCATGTTCTTCGCAATAAATATGGCACCAAAAGAAGAAAATCTTCCGGTTAAATTAGTGTTTAGTTGCGTAAGATTCCTACATTTGCATGTGACTCTTGCGTGGGCACTAAATTGTCGTAGGGCCTAACCCGCACTTTCTTGCAAGGGAAAAGAAAGGCCACGATGAACATAAAAAACAAAACAAAAAATGAAATGATAATATTTGCACATAAAAATCATTGAAATTATATTTGCACGTATCCCAACTTGCACTTTGCCCTCTTTGCTGATTTTATGGACATTTAATCCCTTCCTTTTTTGTTTTGTTTCTCTTCCTTTTTCCTTCCTTTTCTCATGCCACTAACTATTTTATTCCACATACTGTTATTATTTCTAAATTTAGGACATATACATTTTTTAATTTGGTTTAGCTAATTCTTTTATTGTTTTTGTAGCTTGTTTATTTGTTATTTTCACTTTTGTTAATATCTAACAACAGAATATATGCATCTTACATCATAAAGCATATTTGAAAAAGTATATATATAAAAGAAATTAAATTTTCAATAATTTAAAATTTTTAGAGTTTTAACTTATCAAATATTAGTTAAAAACATAAGTAGATCAAATAAAATAAGGGATTTTCTCCGTGTTAGAAAAAGATAAAATAGCTACTTAATAGTTGATGAATTCAATTATTTTTTGTGTATTATAGTTGACTAAATATAAGTCCAATTTGTTTATATATTTTATATTATTTAATTATTGATTAAACATGCCTTTTTAATATAAAAATATATATCTTTTTATAATAACAATTAACAAATAAATGAAATTAAAGAATTAGTTAAAAAATTAAAATAATTTAATTTGTGTGTATGATTATTTATAGCAGAATGAATGATAGAGCTAATGACAGCAGAGAAAGAGAAAAAGGAAGAAAAATGTAAAAGGATAAAAGGAAGAAAAGGGAAAAATGATAGGAAAAAAGAAAAACAAATAGTTAAGTTAGCAAAGATATTTTTGTCCAACAATACAAAAAGGAGATTAAATACTTACAAAATGAATATAATTAGACAAAATGCAACTTGGAGTGTAGTTAATGGGTGTTTTGTGTATTTAACCCTCTTTAACATCTTGTTACAGAGAAACCCTTCAAGATGGCTACATTAATGATGAGTATACAACGTCAAGTAAATAAAATTTTCCTTACAAATTTATTCCCTACCATTATTAAGAAAAAATATTGCATTTCCTAGTTATTTGTGGTACGTGTATTAAATTTCTTTGCATTATTTTGGTTTTTTTTTTTTCGTAGAGCTAACGACTAAAATAGTTCTTCAACATTTTTACTCATATAGTATTGGTACCTTAATTTTAATTTCGGACAGTGTGGTTCTCAAACTTTTTTTTAGCGGGCCAATTTGGTCCCCATGTAGTATCATCAGGCAAATTAACAAAAGAGTTAATTACACTTTATCCCTTAAACGTTAACGTACTAACACTTTCTTTTTACACTTTAGACCTTCCATTATATTAATTAAATTAGTTTTCAGCATTTTACACCTATTTTATTCTAATCATTACTTTTTATTTATTTCTGTTTAGTGAATCAAATTTTTATTACGATTCAAATTCATTCATTTAGAAATGTATATGAATAGATGGTTATAAGTATAATTCCTAACATTTTTTATAGTTTTTTAGTTGAGATAAATTAAAAAATATGAAAAAATCTTACCGACATCATTTTTTAACCACAAATTTTTGTTACTAACAATCAATTATAATTGTTTTATGCCTCTTGATTATAATGACTTCTTTAACTTGAAATTTAGTTAAATATGAAGAAAAATTCGTAAGTTTAGAAAAATTGAATTAATTTTTATTTTAAAATTATTTAAGGACAACCAAAAAATGGAAAAAAAATAAAATGCATTGTTATTTTTTATCAGTAGTAGTAGTTATTCAAGGGATGGAGAGCAAATGAAAGGTAAAAATATAGAATAGAATAGTCAAAATGTTTAGTTGACATAACAGAAAGGATAAAGTGTTCAAAATATAATGTTAAGAACTAAAGTATTAGTAAGACTAAAGTTAAAAGGGGTAAAGTATAATTAACCAAAGGGTATATTTGTTAATTTAGTAAAAATTTCAATGGGGCTGGACTTGACCATTATTTCAGGGGCTTTGGTGATCAAAAGATAACGTTAGAGATTGAAGTATTAATAACGCTAAAATTAAAGGGGTAAAGTGTAATTGGCCCTTAATAACATCACAACCCATTGACCAAGTTAAACAAGGGGCCATTTCAGATAATTGATCATCAACACTTACCTTAATTCAATTAAAATAAGTTAAAAACAGCTCAATATTTCAGGTGATTGACCCTCAATAGTTTTGATCGATTTGAGTTTTTTTATTTTATTTTTACCTTATTTTCAACTTGTTTTAATCAAATTATAACAAGTGTTGATGGTCAATCACTTGAAACGAACAAAATACCCTTGCTTATCCTAGTCAATGGATTGTGATTTTGTTAATTTGCGTGGTGTGCCGCATAAGGACGAAATTGACCCAATAAATTTGAGAACAACATTGTCCCATTAAAATTAAGGGACCTATACTGGATTGTTAAAAAAGTTGAAGGAGCATGTGAGTCACTTGTTCTTTTCCTTATTTAAAAAACAAATAATCTTCTTTCGGTAAAAGTTTGGTTACCACTATGACTTGAGGGTAAATAATACTTTGCCCTTGAACTAGTGAAGTAATTATACTTTGTCATTTTAAACTTAAAACATGGATATTTTGCCAACTAAATTAATTATATTCATGACTTTTAACAGTTTTGGAAAATGTGAATGACAAAATACCAAAATTTTCCCTATAACTAATGACATATTATCCCTTACATATAAGGGTAATAAAATTTTACCCCTAAATTGAAAATAGTATACACTTTGACTCAAAAAAAAAAAACTAATTATGTTATGGTTATTTTGTAAATCTTTTTGTTTAGTACATAAGAATGCCTAATATTTCTTCTTTCATAATTATGATTTTCAAATTTATTTTTCTTTGTTTCAAGAGACTAGGAGTTTTCAAATGATAGGCCTTGTAAAAATAACTAAAATAAAATAAAATATGGCATAATTTTGGATTCTAAAATTCATTTTATGATATTAAATGCCTTTCTACAAAATCTTTAATTAAAAGTTTTCTCATTGTAAACACTTTTTTAATTTATTTTTAATGTTGTTAAACATGTTTGAAAATTTTTACAACCTTCAAAGCCCAATTAGTATATATTTGAGTTTTGACAATTTTTATAATTTGCACACTTTTCAAAATGCCTTTCCCGTTAGATTTTTTTAGTGAAAAATTTAGATAAGTTTTCTTCATATCAATATAATTTTTTTGCATGTTTTACTATTTTTTTATACTATTCTCGAAATTTAACATTCTTTGGCATTAAACACGTTTCCCAAAGTGGCAAATTTTTTATTGATGGTTTTCTTTTTCTAGGTTTCTTATATGAAAAAACTTTCCATATAACTTTTATGATTTTTGGATTCCCTGAGTATTTTATATTTTTTATATATTTTATCAAAATAGAATAAATTACATTAGTGGTGTCATATTTTCTCTCTCTCTAAAGATACCAAGTATTAATTTATTTTGCTAGCTTCGTTTCTCATTTTTTTAATAATTGTCTTTACACTACTGTAAAAAATAAAATATATAAAATATTTTTGCTCCACGTCAATTTGCTATGGGCAATTCAACCATTAAAATAAATTATTTTTATTGAATTATACATTTAACATTTAACTGCTTTAGAGGGGGTACAATGCATTTTTTAGTTTTAATGGGCAAAGTGAAATTACCCCTACTTAGGGGGAAAAGTGTTAATAACTTTAAAGGGTAGATTTATCCATAAACCTATTATTTTGATAAAGTTGAAATGTAATGGTTATCTAGCTGATATAAGGGACAAAGTGTCTATTTTGTAACTTAAGGAAGACAAAGTGTAAGTACCCCTAATTTAGGGAGAAAGTGTTATTAACCATTATTTTTTGTGAAGTACAGAGTTATGATGACAAAACTTTCATTTAATTGTTCATGAGTATTTTTAGATGGAAAAAACTTACATAAACTCGATTTTTTATTTCACCTGTAGACTTTGCGATCAAGATTAAATCTTACAAAATCTTGCTTAAATGAACTGATTATGTCATAGATTTCATAACATTTAATCCACACCACAAGATCTACAAGTGGGGCCAAAGATCAGGTCTATCTAAGTCTTTCCCTTTTTAGATATGTTTGAAAAAAAATACTTTAGGAATGTGCAATTTGGAAATTTGGCTGGTAGTGCTGCAGCAACAGCTAGACATATATGATAATTTCCAAAGCCAGCTAAAATTAGTTAACATAAAAAGATCTTATCATGGTATGGTCAGAATAACATGGATCAAACAGTTCTTGGAAATTGGAGAATCCTTTAATATTTGGCTACGGAAAGTGTACTTATATAAAATGATGAAATGATAAAAATTATTGATGTGTCATTAGATTTAAAAAAAATTAATAAAATTTGGCCAAGAATTTAAAATTAGGAATTATAATTTAATAAGATTTTTTTATGTAAACTAATTTTAATAAAAAAATATAAATTTATAACTTTATAAATTATTTTCCTATTTGTTAATACATTGATTTAAGTGGATGAATAGGTTCTTGGTAGCAAGGCACGACCAGTTGTTGGTTGACAATAATCATTATTACTTTATATAATGCATAAAGAACTTTTGGTGTAATTATTAATTTTTGGTGTAATTTATTTTTTCATTCTTATTTTATTTGTAACTTTTCATTTCTCACTTCCTCCTCCCACTTTCAAAATAACTTTTCATCCGCCATAAAATTGCACACACAAACTCCTAAATTAATTTGTATTTTTGTTTTTGTCCTTTTTAAAAAAAGTTTTGATACAATTCTACGCACACATTGAGTGTGCCGTAGGACTAGTTGAATCTAATTCACGAATCATGCGTAAGTTGTCAATCGAATAACCGATCATTATCGTGTTTTTGTATTTTGGTTTTTCCCCTTTTTCATTGGCTTAAGAGCAAAATGCACGAATAGTTATCAAACTATTAGGTTATTATATACAACATCATTGAACAATTTAATTTACAAATTTGATCACTGAACTATCTTGATTATGTGTCTGAAGTCACTCCTTGGTCTATTTCCATGATGATTGCATATACACATTTAAAGTAATTCAGTTACCAAATTTATAAATGGAGTGACTCCAGATACACACTTAAAGTAATTCAGTCACCAAATTTGAAAAAAAAAAATTGTTTAGTACCTTGTATGCAATAACCTAACAATTTGGTGATCATTAGTGGATATTGCTCTTGACTTAATTACAGTTTGTCCCCTGCAAATAATGAACAGTTGCAAATTGTCCCTATGTTGATTTTATCGACACATTGCCCCCCATGTTTAATGAATTTAAAATTGTGTTAGTTGCAATTTACCCTATTCTAAAATTGATCGTGCCTTGATTTGCCCTCTAAGAAAAATTTATAGATTTTTGTCCCCTTTCACTAATGGTCAAAGCAAATCGTTAGTCAAAAATTTAGAAGGCGGCGTAAATTACTAAATTTTCCTTATATAATTTTAAGGTCAGTTATAACTTATCCCCTGTATTGGCACAAAATTATATTTTACCCCCTATAATCCCTTCTAGTAAAAAAATTTTCACTTTACCCTTGTAAAGCAAATCAAATGTCCGAATGAGGAATTTCTTACTTTGATGATCTTTGTTGTTTTGCAGGTAAACCGACATGTTATCAATTTGTCATCAACCGTATAATGATTTCTTATAGAACATTTAAGAATTTTTTGATTGAAATTAACATAAATTAGGTATTTAGTGAAATTTTTACTTTAATTTTATGTTATAATCTTGGAGAATCATATTGATGTAACTTTATGTGGGATTTACACATGTTTTAAGCACGTATACAGTGATACCTTTATCACAAATGTTCTCCTGTTATGCGGTTCTCCTGTCATTTTCGACTAGCTAGTCTAGTTTCTATAGTCATAATCATGACTAAAATTCGATTATGATTATAATTATACAATTAAATGTGTATAAAATGACTGGAGAACTGTAGAACAGGAGGAGACCCGTAATAACTATATCACCTTATATGTGCTTAGAATATGTATAAATCCCACATAAACAAGCATACTTAATATGATTCTCCAAGATTATAAAACAAAAAAAAAAAAGTAAAAATTTCACTAAAAATCTAATTTATGTTAATTTCGATTCAGAAATTCTTAAACAATCTACCAAAAATCATCATAAGGATAATGACAAATTGATAACATGTTGATGACCACAAAAACAATAAAGATCGTCAGAGGAAGAAATTCTTCATTCGAGCATTTGATCTAATTTACAGAGGGTAAAGTGAAAATTTCACAGATTATAAGGGGTAAAATGTAATTTTGTCCCAATACAGGGGGTAATTGTAACTGACCTTAAAATTATATCAGGACAATTTAGTAATTTCTCACCACCTCCTAAACTTTTGACTTACGGTTTACTTTGATTGTTAGTCAGAGAGGCAAAAAATATATAAATTTTTCTTAAGAGGCAAATTGAGACATGATCAATTTTACAAGGGGGCAAATTGTAATTAACCCTTTAAATTTTTCATCTAAAGAGAGTGGTAAAATATTGTAATTGCCCTCAATGATTTTTAGTTACAATTTATGATTTTCTTTACAAACTTCTTCTCTTAAACTTGAAATGATAATAAAATAAATTTATTATTCTAATTTTTTTTTTCTTTTTCTTGGTAGCATGAGGGAATAAGTTAGTTGATCAACTTAAATTTATTTAAAAGTATATTGATTATATGTCAAACTAGTATATTTACTCCACTAATGTGATTTTTTAAATACTAAGTGATGAATTAATTATTATAATAGAGAAAAATAAAATAATAAAATTAAAATAATGTGATTAAATAAATAAAACACTCTATTCTATATATAAAAATAATAATGGCGAAACAAGCCTATGATGCCATGCCAAAAATGAATGCAAAGAAGAAAGCATAAAATAGCAAACTAATTATACAATTAATATTTAAGGGCAAAAATTTTTCCTCGATGAAAAACATCGTTCCTTTTGAACAACATATTTTTTATAAAATAAAGTCAGATAACAAAGTGCTAACTCGTCCCAATTTTATGTTGGTTAAGGAAATTAAAAGATTGAGAGCAAATATGACATTTTGCTACTTCTTTAAATGAAATTTTAACTTTATTTAATTTTAAGAGGCAATTTGTAGACAAAATAAATATAAGGGGCAATTTATTATTTTTTCCTATTTATAGGGAGCAAACTATTATTAAGCCTTTTCTATTTATGGTTTTGGACATTTGATTATTGATATGACCATTGTCTTTCCCTCTATTTTCAATTTGCAGCTAGCTATAAATTTGCAACCAAACATAATGTAGAGTAGGAAAAAATTTTGCACATAGTTGCTAAATGTGGGAAAAAGTTCAGATCAATTCCCAAGAACCTGCTTGAGAAATATGGAACCCAATTGAACAAAATTTTTTTAACTCCATTGAGTACATTTTTGTAAGCAATGATATAATGGTGTTTTAATTTTTTTTTGGTTGCAAAATATTAATATAACATACTATAATCTCACAAATATGTATAATCAATAATTTCTATCACTCAAATTGCCGCCCTTATTTTTAGATACTCTCTCATTGAACTTAATATTTATCCAACAGAGTTATTATTAGAGTGTATTTGAATGTTTTTTATTTTCGAAATCATAATCTGTAATGCTACTACTACCTTATTATGGACGAAACTTTCACAGAATTTCAACATTCTTGCCAAGCCTTCTTGGCTATACTAGATAGTATTTCTTATTTTTTTTACCATTTACTATAGTTTAGTTTAAGAACTTAGTGGATAATAAAGAATTAGGTCAAGTATTACTTTCATATGTCTTGCCTTAGTGTAATCAGTTCCTGGCACAAATCCCTTCCCTTCTTTGAAATAAAGTTCCTAAATATGCCTTTCATTTACAAATGTATCTTAAATGTCAAGTCATCTCTCGATTCATATTTTTTCACATAAGATGAAATAGCTGCCTATTCTTTCACATGAACCATGGCATAAGATGTATCTTCCTTCTACGAGTAGTGGGGTTTCTCATAGTACACCCATTTCTAGCCCAATTATAGAAAGGAAGAAATGAGTGCCAAACCCTATGGATTTGTTGCTATTGCTATATGGATTTATTTGGAATCATTGGTGAAAATGATGATTCATTATATGACTTCTTGGTGATTGTGAAAGTCATATAGGCTTTTCAAATGAACTTAGACTTGATTTTATTTTTGGTTGTGGAATCTACTATTATTTATATATTTTCTTTATTGAATATATGAGTTGTTTGAGAATAGTGATATGGATGCTTGGTTTGCTTGCCATATTCTTGGTTGTTGAAATCCCCTTTTTAGGTTTATGTGTGCTAAACTAAGTAGTGAGGATGATTTAGGCATTTATGACCTTTGTTTTGTGATAAACCCCATTATCCTTAGTTGTTGTCTTTTAATTTTGCTTCACTTTTTTGAATCCCATGAAACCTTAGTGACTCCTACTTAAATTGGTTATATTCGTTGAGAAAAGGAAGGGTAATTTCCTTTTCTTTTTTTTTGTTTTGTTTTGGTTGACCTTTGTATTTTGTGCTGCTTTGACTAAACTTACTCACATGCTTAGTATATTTTAGTGCATTTTGTTGGTGAATTCTTTGATTAGAAATAAGACTAATCTTTTGAGTTGAAATTGTACTTATTAGATAGCGCTTATATCTACCTCAAATGAATATTATTCCTCACATGTAAGAGTGTTTTGGTTATCCCAAATTAGTGAAAAGTGATTCAACTAGTATTGTGTTTGTCTAGTTTATGTGTCTCTTTAGTAAGTGTTATACATACTGTGTGTATATAATTATTGTGTTTAAGATTGTGATGATGCCATGGCCAAGTTAATTCCTTATGACTTGTGTGATGATTTTGTCTTAAAAGTGGAAGTTGGATCATGGTAAATAAGGTTTTCATTTTGAACCTTTTAATAAAATTTTATTTTTAAGTGTTTTATCATTAAATTGATGAATTTTCAACCATATCTTCTGAGGCCACTTTATTTCATTTTTAGAAGATTCATACTCATATGTAGTTTAATTCTAGGTGACATGACATTTTATTTGACTCTAGCTAAATCCGTTCTTTTGGAAATGAACTATTTTTGAATGAGGTGAGAAATTAATTAGCCTTGATATGTCATAATTGCTTGAAAAATAAATTTTTAGTAGTCACTTTTCTTAGATTACCTTAATTATTTTAAACATTTTTTGGAAGTGTTTTATTCCAATCCTTGGTTAATTAGTGCTTAATTAGTTATATATATATTAAAAAAATAAAGTTAATAAGGAAAACTAGAAGTTTTGGTGTTCAGGTATGCCACGTATCATTATTTCAAAAAGTACCAAATTAGTGTATAAAATACTAACAAAAATGTAAATGAACTATTTCGTACAGTTTCTTTGCATTAAATTATTTTGAGGTCAATTAATGCTTCTTATGTGTTCATTTGCATATTTGAATGTATTAAAATCTTAATAATCCTTCCATTTTGAGAATATTAGTTGGGAATGGATTGTGCTGGAGCTCAAAAAAGGATGTCCTTTATCTGAAGCTGTTGTTTTATGTAAATTCATCTAGATTTTGGTCTTGCATCTTTTGTTCATTTTTGTTTGAATTTGAATAATTTTTACAATGGAAACAATTTTCTAAGTCAAATTATGAATAGAGTGATGACTTTAATTTCTTTGAGCAATTTTGCAAGTTGAATCTTAGAAAAATTCTAAGAATTTTCGGTCAAGTATACTACAATTCCTAAGAAATTAGAGCCATTTCTCCCAAATTTGTGGGTTTTATCAGTTAGTTTAGGTTAAAAGTGTGTTTTTGTGCATTTTCCTTTCATGTGTTTAAGCATTTTATCAAGTTTTAAATATTAATTAAGTTTTTTAAGTTATGTTTATATTTTGCAATGTTTTATGTAGGTTTCGAGTGAAAAAAATACCAATAAAGAAGCACGGAAGACTAAACCAGCACCTATGCCGCCAACCCAAGAACACACTTACATGGGGACGGGAGGGGTAGTTGCCCCTAAAAAGTTTCAAATTCTAGTTTTTTTGAAAACTTTTAACATTTTTATTATACTCTTATAAAAATTAGACTTTGCCCCCTCTCAAAATTTTATAAAATACATAAAACTATCCCCAAAATATATATTCTATATAGTTTTTAGCCCCAAAACTTTTGGAATTATATTATTGTTCTTGATTTCTTTTAAAATTTCAATAACACCTTCATAAAAAATTAGGTTTTACTCCCTTAAAATTTTACAAAAAAAATACAAAAATGTCTCCCTGAACATATGTTTATATAGTTTTGCCCCTCTAAAGTTTGACTCCTAGATCCGCCCTTAGCCAACCTACAACCCTAGCCAATGCCCATTTGGATAGCAAGAGGTGCATCCTCATAAAAGGCCTACCACCTTGCATCAGCAACGTTTGGCCCCTACAAGATAGCAACAATTTCACAAATTTTTCACTTTTTGGAGCCTATTTTCGTCTTTTCTCACCCTAAACTTGTACAGCTATAAATAGAACACTTGGGTTCATATTACACTCACTCTATCCTCCCTACCTCTCTCTCTTTACTTTGCCCACTTGGGGAGGAACCTTTTAGCATAGGATTTTAATGCTTTCTTATAGTTTTGTTTTATTTTAAAGCTTGAATCTCTTAGATGTTCGAATTCTTTATTTATTTTCTATTGTTTAACTAATGTTTAGTTAGTTAATGCATTGTTTAGTTAATTAGGGTGAGATCAGGAGGTAATCGCTAATTATATGGTAAATAATGACTGCCTTGGGGTTGGGTAATTATGAGGGATCACATACCTATCTCGGGTAGTCAAATTTAGGGTTTTTATGGGCTTAAATTGCACATTTGATTTAGGAATGATGATAGGCCTGGAAACACACATTCTTTTAGATCTATTCAGAATCACTTCACCTTTAGATCTATAAATAATCACTTCACCAAAGGATTAGATTGGGATTAAAATTTGAAAAGTAGACCTCTAATAGAATATTTGACCCAGTAGTTGATTAGATAAACCCTAACCCGGCAATTTAGGAAATTTATGTATCATCCTAATCCAACTTTTAATCCATCCTAGTCTTTAGGTTTAGTTTATTTCAAATCCTTACTTTTAATATAATCTTTCAAATAATAATTGAACCAAACAATCGTAATTGTTAACCAATCCTCATAGGAGGATACTCTGCTTATTTTATTAAACTCGATTAGAGTCGATTTCAAATCCTTCCTTTTATTATAATCTTTCAAAGAATAATTGAACTGAACAATCGCAATCGTTAACCAATTCTCATAGGAGGATACTTTACTTACTTTATTAAACTCGATTAGAGTCGATCAACAAGCTGTAGACCACACGAAATTCGCTATGCTACCATATGTAAAATCTTAAGTCTATCTGGCCCAATAACTTATGAATAAACTACTGGGCCAAACTGCATAAACCAACTTATTAGTAACTCATAGACTATGATGTTATATACAATATCATTTCCTTTGAACCCACAGATGTGGTAATCCCAACTCGCCTCCATACGAAGTGGAATTTTGAGAAGCCTCTCTCTAATTATGAGAGGGGTAAGTTCATAAGGTTCTTTTACACGCAGAGATGCATGGCTCACTTCACTAGTTGAAGAGGTCAAATGAATCTTTTTGCCCATTCCTTAAGAAGGCAATGGCCGATCTTCTTTATCATATCTAAAACTGTTGTTCTTTGTGGATGTAGAGTTGCCCTTCTTTAACGTAGCTTATACTTATTCTACGGTAATCTCTCCTCTTCCTTTGCTAAAGTCTCCATCTTAGGAAGATAAGCATTATCTATCAAAAAAATCCACTAACTATCGATATATCATAAGAAAAAATAAAAGAGGAAACAAGGAAAAGCAAAAATAGATATACACAAGCTACAGAAAGACTCCCTATAAAGACTAGTAGAAACTATCCAGCTTTTGATAATAGGATCTTAGACGGTACTAAGTGTTCCTTGAAAGGATCCCTCAATAAGGAAGAAACTTGTTCATATAGCTCCTTAGTATATCGAGGTGCTTATTCAATTTGTTATTCTCTGGAAGGCATAGTGAATTCCTTATCTGTTAACATTGCTGGGAGTATCTTCCAATTCCAGTGAAAGTTCAAGGGTTTCCTATTGTCCAAAGGGTATTTTCATCTAAATAATTTAGTTCTAAAAAAAATACGTTCTATTTGGGTGAAAGTTGGTCAAAGTGTGCATTTTACTGATTAAAATCATTGCGATGCCAAGGAAGAGGGGGAAGGGTACATTTTACCATTCTTAAAGTTAGGATGGGTATTTTGCCTTAAGGGAACGAGTATGATTCTTTAATTGGGCATAAATAAAAAAAATTAGTTACATATATTCTACGCTACATTGGTTTAATACAATATAGTTATGTCTCCTATAATTAATATTTCTCATTTCCAAAACTTTGATATGAAATTTAAATAAGAAACAGATAGTTGTAGCAATTTGCCCCCCATTATTATTTTTCTTCTACATTAGGCTTATTTAAGTTTATTTTTCTAACCAAAAATTTAAAGAGGAAATTTGGAACCTTAAAAAGATATTTTTAGTATTATAATCTCCATTTTCTATTCAACAATATATTAAAGGTGTTTATTTGGAACTACTTTTTAATCGAAAGAAGCAATCATTTAGCTCATAATACTTTTGGAAGCCCTTGCCCAATGTGTATTTACATAAATTCGAAGAAGGAATTCCATTAATAATTAGCCATTTTGATCCTTTGCAACAACTTGATAAAATAATTATATGTTTTTAGGAGACTCAGATAATTATAAATGAAACAATATCCAATTTTTCCATTACAGTTGGCTAATAACCAAATTTTCAAAGAAACGCAAATCTTAAATTCATAACAAACTATTGAATAATAATACCGGAAAGATAATTTGCGTTTGTACAAAATAGGAGTAGGTATGTGCTACTCATTTTGTAATGTGGAATGAGTCTTATAGGCATTAAAATGACTAAAAAGTAAGCAGATCCCATTGCTTTTCAATCATTTAATAGTCCAGAATATCCACTCTACCTTGTAGAGTGAGTTGCAAGGAAATTTTTCTCACAAAATAGTTTTCAACTCCAAAGGCGGAGGAGAAAAAGGTAAAGCTGTAAAGAGACCTAACTTTTGGATAACTTGAAATTAGCCTTATAAATTTTTTACTATTTTATATAAAATTTCCTTCTTGCCCTATAAAATTTTATTGAATCTTACTATTGCCCTCTCCTTCCTCCCTCTCCCAGTGTGCTCTAACTCCCCCTTCCTCCCTTCAATGTGGTCAAAGAAGATCTCTACTTTCTTGTATATAAAGAAAGGCAATATCTCTACCTAATTATAAATATGGATTTCATAAATGTAATTTATTTTCAAGTTAACTCTCTTATAAATATGTCAAAAATCTATAATTAATTGATTTGATCAAATATTGCTTTTCTTTGATAGCAAGTGACCACCAAAAACATTACTATTATATTTATTTTGTATTATTGTAGAATTAAAAATTTTCATTTGAGAATAATACCATTTTATCTGTTTTAGTTTTATTAAAGGAAAGAATAAACACATTACAATTTGAATGTAAACAATAAAGAAATGATATTAAGTAATTATATTTTGCGAGAAAATAAAATCATCACCTTTTTTGTCTAGTAGTCCAATGAAATTTTGTCTTTTATAGTGAAAAATATCTTTGTATAAGTACAATTTACTTTGATATATTTTTCTTTCTAAAAAAATTTGAAACATATTGGAAATGTAGTATAAATTACTATATAGAAATTTGAGATTTCGAAACCAACAAGTTAAAAAGCATATAATTATATTTTCAAATTTGATCTGCTAATAAAATCAACTATGACAATGTTAGTGAAATAGAGAGTGAATTTTATGGAAAAAAATTGTATACATTCAATACAAATAAGTTAATATCACGCGTATATAATTTATTTTGGAGAAAGATAAATATGGAAGGGTTAAAATTGAGCTCATACATATTATAATAATAATAATAAGTAAAATGACTAATTAAATTAACACTACACTAAATATTACTTTG
The DNA here is from genome assembly GCA_025175665.1 of Cinchona pubescens. Classification (NCBI taxonomy): domain Eukaryota; kingdom Viridiplantae; phylum Streptophyta; class Magnoliopsida; order Gentianales; family Rubiaceae; genus Cinchona; species Cinchona pubescens. Next base: position 480,982 of record JANKKI010000132.1, read on the forward strand.
TCCCAATCCTAACAAAAATTTTGCCCGACTACCTAATATTCGTGGGTAAACCACTACAACTCCCTTACCGTAAATTTAAAAAGAAAGGAAAAGACGTCAAAAAATTAGAATGTAAATGTTATTATCACAATAGCAATAATGTTGGCTCCGTTTGGATAGTAAATAATCATTTGTTATTTGACAAATATTATTTGGGCTTTGACTTCAGTAGCATTTGGAAATAATGTTGACTTTTGAAATAATGAGATAATTGTTTAGATACAAAATAATATTTCAAAATAATCGTTTGGATTACAAATAGTGAATGTCTATTATTTGCTTTTTACTTTTTTTAACTACTAGCAAAATAACCCATGCTATGCACGAAAGGTTGCATAAAATCTTTATAATGATAAACTTGTTAACTAATATCTATATATTTTTGTTGGCCCAAGAGCAATCTAAGAGGGGGGTGAATTAGGTTGTCTCTAAAAATAAACCTTTTAATGTGCTTAATGAAAATGCAAACTTTGTGTAACATTAAATAAACACTAAAGTACAAATGATCAAATATAAATATTCAATCAATTCAAACTCAAAGACAAATAAAGAGATTGAGAATATCAAACCAAACTCCCAAACTCATCAAGTTTGAAGTACATCCACTAGTAGTGCCTCTTCAAAGAAGGTGAGGCAATAATCTTCTTGTAAACAAAGTAGGCTCACCCTTGCACCAACTAAATCTCTCTAGTTGAGTCAAAGGGTTTTATACTACAACCTCACTTTTGTACACTTGTTATCCCTCTACTCTTACACTTGAAGATCACTCACTAGTCTACTCTTACTCACACTAATTCCCTCTAGTTGAGCCAAGAGAACTATACTACCCAAACCAATACAACCCACAATAATTTAGCCTATTTCTCTCCAAATAGCTCTTACAAGTGTTTGTATTGAATGTGGTAGTTCCTCACATTAATCTGATGTCCTTGGGCTATTTATAGATGAAAGATGTGCTAAAATTTGAGCTCCAACGGTCAAAGACCGTAGGAACTAGCTGTTAGGAGTTCGGATGAAGGTTCGGACATTTGATCATGCGTCCTACAGCTTTATGAACAGTGTTTCGGACGGTCTTGTGCGTCCTACAGCTTTTGGTTCGGACGGTCATATGCGTCCTATCTTACAGCTTCTGGTTCGGACAGTCATGTGCGTCCTAAAGCTTATGGTCTGGACAGTCATATGCATCCTATCCCTCAGCTTCTGGTTCAGACGGTCATGTGCGGCCTAACCCTCAGTTTCTGGTTCGGACGGTCGTATGTGTCCTACAGCTTCTTATCATGTTTCGAAGGCTCTCTTGAGTCCAAGTTCCTTTCTTTCGGACGCTTTTCATCGCCCGTAAGGTGTTGTTCAACTTTGATCGTTTTTCTTGATTGGGTTCGGATGATCATTTTCGTCCGAACCCTCCTATTTTTCTGCACACTTGTTTTCAAGCCATTAGTACGATTTGGTCATCATCAAAATATGATTATCATAACTCTTCAACAATTTTTCTAATTTAAAAAATGATAACATGAAAAAATAAAAAATGAAATTCTTAATCTCTACCTTCTCATCATTTTTCTCTTATTTCAACCAAAAAAAACAAACATCAACTAATGAGAAGTTAAAAATTGGCAATCCACATTTTATATCTTTAATAGAGAGATAAAACATTTACAAAAGAAAAAAGAAGTCCGTTTTGGGATCACAATCCACGTAGTCACACATCGATACTTTCATGGTTGAGATAGCACCTCGTAGAATCATCTTTTATCATTAAAAAAATAGAAAAATAAATAGATTTTTATTGGAAGTAAATATCGATATTTTTCTAATTAATAAGGCTGAGAAAATCAACAAACAAAACTCCATCAAAAAGTTACTTAACTTATCTATCCCAGAAACCTTGCATATCAGAAAAGCTAATATATTATAGAAAAAAAACTAACAAAAAATAAGAAAAATGATACTTTAAGAGAATATCAAATCAAAATTAAAAATTTACCTTCATGGATAAAGAATAAAGGGAATAGATTATGATCCCAATTCACTTCTGAGCAATCTGAAAAAAAAAAAAAAGAAAAAGAAAAAAGAAGCACACACACACACACACAAAATGATATCTTAGGAGAAAGCCAAATCGAAAATAAAAATTACATGATGAAGAAGAAAGGAAGTAGATCATGATTCTACAAAATCATGATTCTGGAAGAACTCTTTACTACGAAACCACAAACTCATTTAATATTTACTCAATAAGTTAGGAAAAATATAAAAGAGGAAAGAAAATGGGAGGGATAAGAGAATTTAAACTTTGATGGAAAACCTTCTGAATTTGAAAAATGACAGATGGATAAGTGGATTGAGAGATAGATTGAGTTTTTTATTTTTTTTGAATGTTAAATTATTATCTAGTTTGTTGTATATTAAAAATTATTAATTTATAAATTAATTAGTTAGATTATAGGTAATTATAATTTCCGATAGATAAGTATTGTGTAGCTAACAATAATAATTGTTGTTTTAAAAGATTTAAAATTATCGATAAATAATTATTGTTTTGGTAGTTTAAGAATTAGGAAAAACAAATTTGTATTCATTTTTCCTAATAATTCTATTTGATAGGCATTAATTAAGAATTTAAAAATTTTATTTTATGATTTTCTTGAAAATTAAACTTTTTACGTATATAAATAGTCAAACTATATAGAAATTAGAATTATTTGCTATAGTTTATAATTAATTTGTATTCATTTGTTCTAAGAAATAACTACTTAATATGTATGAAGATAAAGTTAAGATTTTGAATATTTAAGCCTATATTAATTTTTTTTAGTTAATTAGTGATACATAGAAAATAAGTAATATATATTCTTTTGGTAAAAAAATAAAATAAAATAAAACTAACTAAAATTATTAATATGATGTAATTAGAGAAAACAATAATTAACTAAATCAGTATTTAGTATCAACTTAAAATTTTTGAATATTCAAAATTTATGTTAAGAGAAAAATTATTATAATTTTTGAATCAATTATTAATAATTAATGAGTAATAATATGTTAGATAGGAAAGGAATAACAATGATGCTATGTGTCATCCCCTCATCACTTGTAGTGAAAAGGGGTTGCTATGTGATATATATAGATAATAATTATAAACTATAGTAATTAGACCTTATGATCCAATTATTTAGCTTTCTAAGAAGGGAAAATCACACAAAACTCACTTGTAGTGTAGCGAATCTACGGGTTACCCCCTTGTAGCTTTGAAATATATGTTTTACTTACTTGTGCTGTGGACTAAAATGCAATAGTTATCTTTCCAGTAAATAGCGACAGATAAAACTAAAAAAATTTTGAAATGATAAAAGTAACCTTCAGGATGAAATTTTGTTTTAGAGTTCATCTTTCTCTTTCCAGGTAATATCTCCGACCACTACAATTTTCCTCTTCCCTTTCCTTCTTTCTCTATTACATCTGAAATTTAACATCCTACCTAATTTAATACTTGATAATTGCATCTCAATTTGGTCTTTCTTCTCTAGAAGATTGGGATTTGGAGGAAGAAGGGCATGGAGAGGAAATTGGGTTGAGAAGGGGCGGAGAAGGGTTGATCGGGGTTAGAGTGGAACTTTCTTCGTAACAATTGCTTCAACTTGTCTTTAATTCATTGTGGATTTTACAATATAAATAATTGATGTAAGTCAAATTAGATGAATAATGCATTATTATTTGGTGAATAATTGATGTAAGTCGAACCTAAAATACCCTTATACATAGGACAAGAATATTTCAATAATTTCACACTCATAATAATTATTATCTGTCTAAAAGTAACACGATCTCCTTAGTTCAAATTAATCTACATCATTCTAATTCATTAAAAATAAACTTTTTCAGGGTGATGCGGTTGAATATGACAACTAAGAAATTTATTTCACTTATCATGAATCGAATCCATATAAAATTTTCCGAAATAAACTCATGCAAATAGATATGTGTGACAAAAAGGTAGGCGTGCTCCTAAAGCTAATTTTTACCCACATAGAGTAACATCAGGAACAGACTGTAGCTGCAGAAAGCGCAGAGACAGCAACAGAAGAATTATAGACAGAGTGATTCCTACGAGATTTTTATCTATTTGATTGGAGGAAGAAAAAGGTCGGTCGCTCTCATATCTCCGTTTTACGCCACAGCTGTCAAATATTTTTTTATTCTTCATCATCAATATCTATTTATTTTTCAACTATTCTGCCAAGAATAATAAACTATTGTTCTCCTTACTTGTCTTAATCGACGGTGGATAAAATATTTGAAACCCGGTAAACCTGCCGGAAATTTGGGTGCTAAAAGGCAGAAACCATGCTACATTTTTGTTAATCTTGTTAATTTTAGTTAAAAATGCATGGTGAAAGAAAAAGTTTATTGTTCCTGATCTAATGCCTCGACCAGGTGATATTTCGTTCGGCGGGCCGGTTTGCCGGCCTATATATCATGCTCCAAAAAACCTCTAAAGAAGTTGGAAATAGTGTATTTATATAAAGTAACAAAATTTATTGGGATATCATTATATCTAAAAGAGGATGAATGAAATCTAATAAAATATTTAAAATTAATAATTGATGATTTATTAAGATTTTGCAACATGCAGTGCCTCTAGTAAGTGGTACTAAAATTTATAAATTTATAAATCATTTTTTAATTAAAATGAAGTAGTATTACAATAAGGGTTAGTTGCAGTTTGCATACTTAAAATGTTCCCTTTTCACACTTAATATCCTAAAGTACTAATTTCAGCAATTTAAGATCCAAAGTTCTGAGGAGATATTTAGTTTATAGGTATGAAAAGAATGAATGGAAATCAAGATTAATAATATTCACAGATTTCATTTGGTTAGTCATTATGGAATTTATTATATAAGAATAAAAGTGTTACTAATTACCTGGAAAAATGTCCACTCTCATTCTCTACTTGTGACTTAATTTTCAAATTGATTAACTTATTAATATAATGAAATTCATTTTTATTCAAACTAAACAAGTTAGAGAAAATGATATAAATCTACACTAAAAGTGAAATTTATGCTTTCTATTTTTTATTCAAATTCTTAAATGTGAACCAAACACCTCTTAATTTTTTGCAGGTTGCATGATACAGTTTGATGCCAGCGAAATTTTAAGATGTAGATCGGCAATTGACGAGTAAGAAGACCACCATTACCTTTAATTTTCTATTGTGCCCAAATTGCCATAGAAAATGTAACCTTGACTCTCCCCTCTATTTGAGTTTAATAAATCTATCTCTAACTTGCCAATTTTCTCTCTCTCCTTCCCCTCTATCTTTCGCACTCTCTCTTCCCTTCCTCCATCCTACAACTAATCGCTTCAAGAAGTAGCAAGTGAAATTCAAGTAGGATATCAAACCTGAAGCTATGCATTAAATTCAATTATCCACATATCTTTCAAGTATAATATAGTAAAAGCATTAATATATGAACATCATTCAAATACTAGCAGTTCTATAAACATTAACAGGTACTTTGATTATGGCCAGAAAGGAAAATTACCTTTTTGGTTCTTAAAAGAATAAAGATATTATTTGATAAATCTTCACTGTCACTTTGAAGTTCCATCTTTTTTTGCCTAATATTTCTAGATTACTTATCTAGTTTCCTCTAGTAATAAACTCCAAGCTAGTTGTTTGATAATTCTTTTAGGTTTTATGGTTTAGGGGAAAAAGATGACATAAACGAGATAAGAGGAAAAAAAAATAGGATGAGATGATAATTGGAATCAGTAAAGTAGAGATTTATCTAGGGTTTTATTTTCAAAAGGTTATTTTGGAAAGTAAATAAGATAATGAGGATAAATGAGTCATTTTAATGTTCATCCCACCTGCATTTGAATGAATCAGCAATCTGCGAAACTATAAAACTTTGAGGCATTCAATTGTTGAACTATCATTCTTTAATACTTTTAGGGTGAATTAAGTGTGAAATGGAAATAGTTTAGAGGTGTAAACTGTAATTAGCCCTTAAATTAAAATTCACACTACCTAATTAAGGGGAATTTTATAGTTTCATTGAGGAATCATTCCGTTGGGTTTAATGGTTTATACAGTACAAGATTTTAAAACATAATATTATGATGTATAAACTTTTAAAATATAACGAAATAATTTTCATAATAAAATTTTAAAATTTCCTTAATTTAAACATTTATACTTTATACTCATGGAATTACAAAGTGAACGTCGTTTGAAGTCTCAACCATTTTCATTGACAAGGAAGCCTTAAAATAGGGACAGATAACACTTTGTCGCACTAAATTAAGTGAATAATCACGCTTTATCAATCTAGATTAAAAGAATGTATATTTTGCCTCCTATTAATACTATTTATCTGTTAACTACTTTAATACCATCAAGATTATCTTTATTAAATGATGAAATACCCTTTGAACTACAAGATTTTAATTTTTCATGTATTTAATTTTTGGTAGTGGTGTAATAATTATTAAAAATAAGCTCTAACATATCTCAATAGAATCCATATCAATATATTTTATTATGGTCGAATTTTCGTAATTTCTAAAGTTACACGTGATATTATTTCGAATTTGACCATTTAACCATAGTGGTACAAGTTTCTTAAAATGTGTTTATTTTCTACTAAAAATTTTTCGTTAATGGTCTTGTGTGATAATTTTTCCACAAAAAATTTTTGTATTTTTTTTTATCTTTCTTAGTATTTTATATTTTTAAAATTTATGTTAATTTTATGCAAATTACAATGTCAAAGACAATTATTTTCAATATTTTCTAGATTTTCACTCTCTAAAGACAAATATATCAATTTTTTATATAATTTATTTTTTCCTAATTTTTTATAATTATGAAATATCAAAATTAAATAGATGAAAAATCAAAATATAGTAATAAGGGAATTTTAGTCATTTGACAAGATTTTTTTAATGGTTATTAATGTTGTATATTTGTTTAGTTTACTAATGTGTAATTATCCACCTAGTTTAAAGGGACGAAGAGTTATTAACCCCTTTTAATACAAATTGCAAGGAAATTTTGTCCCGTGACTCAGTGGATAGTGGTTTTTTTCATTATTTTTAAATAATAGTATTTTGTAATCATTTCATATACGTTTTTCAATCATATTTTTATGTTACATATATCACATCAAAAATAATTGGTACAATACTTTTTAGAATAATACTCCAAAAATAATAATTATCAAAAAATTTGGAATAAGGGCCCTACATTTTGAAAGGGTAAACTAAAATTTATAAATGAAACAAAAGAAATCTGGTGGTACATATGATGCAACACAGTATCATAAAAGATTTCTTACTACGTACAATGAAAAATGAAACACTCTCTTTGTTAAAATTCAAATATCCCACATTAACTAATCAAGAGATCATGAACTAATTAATAAGATTCATGGGCCACTCCACTTATCACCAATTAATTTATTATTTTATTAAAATAGAAACTCATATTTTTTAACATGGTATCAGAGCTAACTTCAAGTGTTTTACCCTTCCACACGACTTATGACTCGGACTCTTCTGTGTATTGGGTCTGGTTTCGTGGGTTTCTATCAAGACAATGCTTTTCCTGGTTATGGTATTGGACTTGATTTCATAGTTATCGGTCATGTCAATATCTCTGTTCACTGGTTTGGGTTAGACTTTCAATTTCCTTGTTTCAACTCGATTATGTGTGAGAGGGGGTGTTAAAATTCAAATATCCCACATAACTAGCCAAGAGATCTTATACTAATTAATAAGTTCATGGGTCACCCCACTTATCACTAATTAGTTTTAAGATAGAAACTCATGTTCTTTAACACTCTTAATTACCTAAGTTGTTATAATGACTATTTAGTATCACTATTGATTTTCGCAAGTAATGTTACATAGTAATTTGTTTAGCTAAAAGGAATTGAATAACAAAAAACGTTGAAGATCTAAAAAAACTAGTAAGAAACTACTTATGTAATTAAGTACGACATTCTTTCGAAGTCCGGAGTGACTTTAATAGGTTGCAACATCTTAACATTCTCACTTAAGAGTGTTTTTTTTTTGTTTTTGTTGGCTATAATGACTCTCTTTTCACAAAATATTCTCAAATTAATATATTTTAAAACTTTATTCCCTAACTAATCTACTTTTTGCCACATAGTCTCCCATTCATTCTCAATGGCAAAAAGATCGAATATTTAATTTCTCTTGGCTTCTTATTCTTCCTAACTTCTGTATCCCACCCCAACAAATTTCCAACTTCTTTCCTACTCCTACTATGAGCCTATTTATTGATTCTCGATCAATTGAAATTTCATACTTTATGATGCTAAAAATAATACATTCAATGACTATATTAAACGTGATTCCATGTCCAGTCCATTAAGAGTATTTTAATAAATTTACCCTCGTGATTCAAATAGGTCAAAATGAATTAAGTATTACATATTCAACTCACGGTTCGATCCAACTCAACAATCGCAGGTATAAATATCAAAAAGACAGGTCAAGTTCAAGACTTAATCACTTTCCTAATCTCATAAACTTTGAATTTTTATCGAATTTTACTCTCTAGTCTAACAACTGAATTGAGCATCGAAGTCTATCCTAGGAAGCACAACCCTGTCTTTTTTATTTTTAAATGATCCGGACGTGGGTACTATGCGCAATGCTTAACCCTTACTTTGGACTGCTGGAAAATCTAGACAGAAGAACAATTGAAAATAGAACAGAATTTGCCGAGGCATGTAATCACTATTTTTAAAAATGAGTTTACCTCCCACGAGATCGTAATCTACTGATGCAAATGAGATCATCGGGCGATCACTCTTCAAGATTCAACTACAGCCTCGGTCGTGTACACTCACAAGCAAGGCTTCGGACTGACACAAGACTACTTAGTGCCGAGAGAAAGAAAATAAGAGAAAGAAGAAAAAGAAAGTTTTTTTAGTGTGTCTTAAAGATGACCTCAAGGTCTCTACTAATTTATAGTGATGAATCCGGTCAGAATTTGGAAGTCACAATATTGCTTTGAGAGAAAATATAGGTGTCTTGAGGAAAAAGATAGGAAACTCGTTTGCCTTGAAAGAAAAGATTGGAACGATACGTAAGTAAAGTTCCACACTAAATAGATAATCAGTCCAGAACAAAAATATAGGAAAGAAAAACATGAATGAAGTAAAACTTTGTGTGGGCACGCACGCACGTGTTTGAGAAAAGTTCCCCAAACCATCAACCATAAATAGTCCAGAATCTCAATTAGTGTTGCACATACGCAAAATACTAAACACATATGTGTTGAAGAAATCCATCACTACTTTCCATTGTGGGACAAGCCTATTACAAAAGAAGAGAATAAAAAATGGACAAAAATTAAAATTTATTAAAATTGTATTTTAGAGGCAAAAATCTAACGTCCCTCACGTGGCTCAAAAATACAAATGTGGTATTGAGTAAAAAAATCTAGCACATAAATGACGATATCTTTTGGACATCTGGAATCGTATTTAGTACATTCAACAGAGAAGTATACAGGAAATAGGTGACAAAAGTCATGAACCTTTCTCTTTGATGTACACTCCTACAGTTGAGTATATGTTAGATTTCAATACATTGTAAGCTCTCGATTTTGTGCCTTTCGGGCCATGCACCCTATTTGGATATTCATGAGTGCTTTAAAGACATACCCGTTAATCTCATAGGAAGTGACCTCCACTTCCATACTCATATAGGTGAGCTTATCAAGTGCAAACTGCCACATACCACCTATAAAGGATATAAACTCAAAAGTCATTGACTCAACTCTCATAATTTATACATAGTAGGTACTATCTATACTATAGAGAGGGACAACATTTGATAGTGCAAATGAAATATTTTTGTGACTTATTATTACCCATTGAACCTATTTTATGGGATCTCCACTAATGCAGATTGGGTTACCATCACATTCAATTCTCATGAGTGGTTCTAAGTCCCATCCCCCTCGATGTATACTTGGATTAACTTTTGGTTCAGTCCGTTAGTTAAAGAATTAGCCAAATTCTTTTCAGCCCTAACAAACTCCATGGCTATAACCCCACTGCTTATGAGCTGTCTCACAATATTATGTCTTAAATGTATATGCCATCTCTTCCCATTGTAAATTATGAAGCCATTCTGTTTCTAAACATGCCAGTTGTAAAGCAATAAATTTATATTCTATGATAGAAATAGCATTACATGTTTACTTAGATGATTTCCGAGAAACAACACCTACATCAAGAGTAAAAACATAACCACTTGTGGAGTTAGTCTCATCATTATCAGACACCCAATCAGCATCACAGTAACCTTCTAACACAAAAGGACTACCAAGAAAATAAAGCCCTGGATGCATAGTGCCTTTTAAATATACAAACAATATAGATAATGCATTCCAATGACTCTTATCAGGATTATGCACGTATTTACTCAATCTACCAATAGTATATGCAAATCAGAACGAGTACAATTCATCAAGTCTCTTAAATACATCACGTTCCTAATAATTTTTGTATATCCAATTTGTGAGACACTTATCACCTTTATTCTTTCTCAAGTGCACACTGGGATCATAAGGCATACTAGAAGAATCCAAATCAAAGTGGTTAAACTTTTTTAGGATTTTTTTTCACGTAGTGTGACTGAGAAAGCATGAAACCATTGTAAATTTTAGTCAATTTAAGACCGAAAATAACATCAAGTTTACCCATGTCTTTCATGTCAAAATTACAAGTAAAGAAAAACTGGGTTTGTTTAACAATAATTTCATCAGTTCTCAAACTAAATATGTCATCAACATACAAGCATATCAAGACTCTAACATTTTCATGAAATCTGCTATAGACACATCTATCAGTTCATTTACTTTGAGGCCATTAGAAACATGAGTCATATCAAATTTTTTCGTGCCATTGTTTAGAAGTTTGTTTAAACTCATACAAGAATTTAACAAGTTTACACATTTTATGTTCTTTTCCTTCAACAATACTGCATTTAAGCCCTCAAATTGATGCATGTATATTTCCTTATCCAATTCACTATGCAAAAAAGCAGTTTTTACATCCATTTGGTGCACAATCAAATTAAATATGAAAACAGTAACAACAAGCACCCTAATAGCAGTGATTCTCTTAATGACATATGAATAAATGTCAAAGTAATCAATGCTTTCTTTTTGTATAAAACCTTTGGCCACTAAACGTGCTTTAAATTTATCAATAGAACCATCAGACATTAATTTTTTCTAAATATCCACTTATACCAAATGGGTTTATACCCTTTAGGCAAATCTACCAATTCCCAAGTGTGATTAACTCATTATGGACTCAAGTTCATTTCTAACTGCATCTTTCCAAAAGCTAGCATCAATTGAATTTATTACCTCTTTATATGTTTCTAGATCTTCTTCAGTTATGTTAGCAGTTATAAAATCATGTCCAAAATTAGTTTATACTCTTTCCCTTTTACTTCTTCTCAATTCTTGAGTTTCTTCATTATCATGACATCTCTTCCTCTAAATCTTGAATCTCTTGAGAAAATGTTTTAATAGAATTTTTATTCATTGGAAAAATATTCTGAAAAAATCAGCATCTTTAGTTTCCAAAACATGATTGACTCCAAAACCAAGAACCTATAGGCAGCACTATGAGGTGCATGCCAAATAAAGACATTATCAATAGTTTTAGACCCAATTTTATTCTTTTTATAGTCTGGTATCCCTAACTTTTAGCTAGACACCCCCATACTTTGAGATACCCAAATTAGGAGTATAACCTTTCCAAAGTTCATAAGGTGTTTTTAAATTTTTCTTGTGAGATATTCTATTAAAAATATGACAAGCAGACAAGATACTCTCTCCCACATATTAGTAGGTAACCCAGAACTTATTGGCATTGCATTCATTATGTTTTTTAAGAGTCCTATGTTTTCTTTTTGCAACCCACTAGATTGATGCAAGTAAGATGAAGTAGTCTCGTGAATTATTCCATTTTGTTCACAAAAATTCTTGAGAGGTGAGTAGTTTGGAATTGTATTCACCTCCTCTATTATACCTAAGTCTTTTAATCTTTTTCTTGAGCTGATTTTCAACTTCGTTTTTGAATTTAATGAAGATTTCTTCAACTTCATCTTTTTGACTTAAGAGATATAATTTAACGTATCTTGAGAAATCATCAATGAAAGTGATATAATATTTCTTTCCACCTCTAATCATATTATTATTAAAGTCCTTAAGATCACTATAAATTAATTTTAACAGACTACTAGCTCTTTCAATGGACTTGAAGGGTTTCTTATGATGTTTAGTTTCCACACAAATTTCACATTTTTTGAGCTTATAATCAGAAACATTAAGAATCAAATTAGAAATTTTCATTCTACTTATGGAGTCAGCATTTACATGTCCTAATCTAGCATTCCACATTTCAATAGAATCAACAACATAAGCAAAAATAGCATTCTTATTCATTCCATTCCAAGTAGTATCAGGTACAAATAAGCCCCCACAGTAAAAAAATTTTGCACCAAAGTCCCCATTCTTAGTCAAAACTAACTTATCACCTTAAAAAAAAAAACACACATTCCTTGTCAAAACTAACTTATCACCTTTAAAATCAAGTTTAATAGCAGCTTTATTAAGCAAAGAATCAGAAATTAAATTTTTTTCTCATGGATGGAATATGCAGCACATTGGTCAAGTAATAGTCTTTCCAGAGGTAAGAGTCAAAAGGAATTTTTCCTTACCTAGAACTGGATAGGGGTGTTCACAGTTCGGATAAACCGAACAAACCGATCGAACTGTTTTAGTTTGGATATCCGTATTCGGTAAATTGGATACCGAGTTATCCAATTAACATCCAAATTCAAATATTGGGTAAAACAGTTTGGAATTGGATTCTGAATTGCAACAACCACAGTACCGAATAACCGGTCGAAGTTTTATTCGGCCATTGGATATTCGGTAATTGGTTATATCCGGCCGAAATGTAATAAGTAATAAACTAATAATAAGTAATAACTAATAAGTTTATTAACCTTCTTGTGAGCACAGTCTTAAAACTTCTTCTGTCTTCAACTCTTCGTTCGTTGGTCATTTCACTCTTCTTCAACACATCTCCGTCAGATCTGTCTCTTAGTCTCAGTGTCAGTCTCTCCATCTCTGTCTCACTCACCGGCGTCCATTCTTCTTCAACACATCGGTCCGTTCTTCTCCGTCTCACTCTAACTCAATCACGCACCGGCGGGCGGCAGAGCCAAATTGGCAACCCATCTTCAACCATTTTTAGGTAAGTCAAAAATTAAGGTTAAATTAGTTTATAGATTATTTGGGTTAGATTAGTTTAAAAATCTCTATTAATGATTGCAAAATTCGTTTAATTTGATCTTATTTGACTTTTTATTTTCGAAAATTAGGGCTTTTTCAAAGTATTTGATTTTTTTTTTTTAAATTTTTGAAAGACAACTTATGTGATGTTTTTGAGTTAAATTAGTTTAAAAATTTATCTTAATTGATGAAAATAATTAAACAAATGATTGTAAAATTCATTTAAAGAGATTCATTTGGGTTTTTATTTATGAAAAATTAGGGCTTTTTGGAAAAGCCCCTGTTAATTAATGCTGAGTATTTGGATTTTTTACTTCAAAAAATTCTCTTAATTGATTACATGTTGCTGAAAATTTTGGATTTTATTTGGGTGAATTTTGGATTTTATTTATGTTTGGGTTTTGTGTTATTTGCTGAAAAAATTGATAATAATTATTTGGGTTTTATATTTTTTGCTAAAAAATTGGAAAGGCAAAAAGCTTATCTCGTTATACACAATTACATTACATATTGCACAGATTTTTTGGCATGTCCGAAGAAGTTGACAGCATATCCATTACAATGGAGCAGGGAGGAAATGAATGTACTGAAAATGCAGGTACTCAGCCTTCTCTTCCAAAGAAAGCAGAGTTTGGAAATGAACACACACAAAGAAAAAGAAAAGAAATAGCACCAAGGTCTAAAGCATGGATCCATTTTAGAAGATTCTTAGTTGATGGTCGTTGGAGGGCTGAATGCCTCTATTGTCCTGTCATAGAGATTATGCGGCTGATACAGGTAGAAATATTACTTCTGCATTGAATAATCACTTGAAAAGCTATAAACAAAATCCATCGAATAAAGATACTCAACAAACTATATTAAGCTATCAATCCTCTATTAAAGGGAGTAAGGGAGGGTCACTTAGTAGTTGGACTTTTAATCAAATGGATGTTAGAAAGGCAGTTGCTCGTATGATAATTGTGGATGAACAACCATTTAGTATTGTTGACAAGAAAGGATTTAAACATTTAATGCATGTTTCTTATCCCCAATTTGTTATGCCCTCATGCTCTACAGTAACGAGGGACTGTTATGGACTTTATTTTGATGAGAAGGCAAACTGAAGGACTTTTTTAAAAAGTCATCAAGCAGTTTGTGTACAACTGATACATGGACCTCAGAGCAAATTATTAACTACATGTGTCTCACTGTGCATTTTATAGACAATGATTGGACCTTACAAAAAAGAGTATTAAACTTTTGCCCAATTACTAGTGCACAAAGGTGATGACATTGGGAAAGGTGTTGAGAAATGCTTGCAAAGAATGGGGGATAAGAGACATAACCTGTCACTTACCAGTTGATAATGCTAGTTCAAACGATGGTGCCATTTCTTACTTGAAGAAAAAAAAATTAAATTGGGGAACTTGTTTGCTTGGTGGGAAGTATCTTCATATGAGATGCATTGCCCATATAATTAATTTAGTTGTAGTTGAGGGTTTGAAAGAAATTAGTGTCTCGGTGCAACGTGTTAGATCTGCTGTTCGGTACATTAGGCAATCTCCAAATAGGTTGCAAAAATTTAAGGAATGTGTGGAAATGGAAAAAATAGATAGCAAGAAGTTATTGTGCCTTGATGTACCTACTAGATAGAACTCCACTTACATGATGTTGGATGCAGCTCAAAAACTTGCAAAAGCATTTGATAGGTTTGAAGATATGGATCCTCGTTATACGAATGATCTTGAAGAGGATGATAAATGTGGGGTGCCTAATGAGAAGACATCTGATTGGGAAAATATTCAACATTATGTAAATTTTTAGAGCACTTTTATGATCTTACTTTACAAATTTCTGGCTCATTATGTGTGACATCAAATGTAGTTGTTCATGAACTTAGTGATGTGTTAACTCTTTTGAATGATTGGGAACTAGATGAGGATGTATCTCTAAGTATGATGGCAACAAGAATGAGGAGTAAATATGATAAGTATTGGGAAAAAAATGAGAAAATGAATATGGTTCTCTTCTTTGCTGTTGTTTCTGATCCTCGATAAAAGTTTAAATTTGTTGATTGGGTTATTAGACAAATGTATGGGATGGATCATATTGTGATACTTGTGAAAGATGAACTTGTAAAATTATTTGAAGAGTATAAGAGGATGTATAGTTCTAAACCTTCAACTTCTGTTTCTTCCTTAAGTGACCAGATGGATAGCACATCAGAACAAATGGAAGGAAAAAGGAAAAAGGGTAGAAATAGAATGGAGTTCAAGAAACAACAAGGTGAATCTTGGTAGGTTAGATGCAAAAAATGAATTAGAACAGTATCTTGAAGATAGACTTGTGCCTAATAATGATGATGATTTAGAGATTTTAGGATGGTGGAAAACAGATGGATATAGATATCCTATCTTAGCACACATGGCTCAAGATATATTGGCTGTTCCAGTTTCTACTGTAGCTTCTGAGTCAGCATTTAGTACCGGTGGTCGGATTCTTGACTCATTTAGGACTTCTTTAACTCTTAAAATTATGGAAGCTATCATGTGTGCTCGTGACTGGTTGCGTTCCCCAGATTCTCCAGTTGCTGTAGAGGAAGACCTACATTTACTTGAGAACATTGAAAATGGTAAGCTTTTTATGAATAATTTTCTTTCAGCTTTTGTTATTTATTAACACTTAAGAAATAAAAGATTTTCTTTTCTCTCATTATATTTGACTACTACTAGTACTCCGGATTCTACTATTATATACATTTGATTGGTTTGACTTCTAATTCTATTATTTCATTGATTTAATTAAGTATTTTTGTTGAATGACTGAAATCTAGAATGTTGTTTTATTAAAAGGGGTGCAACTTCCAACTTCAAAGTTGGGATTTGCAAGTTGCAACTTGGAAACCAAGCTGAAGCTTCAACTTCTTCAAAGATTAGATTGTTCTTTATTTGACATATTTTTGTTATGATTGGAAGAAAATTTGGACATCTAATGTTGTGTGTGAGATTTTCTTTTTTTTTTTGTTGGGATGAGATGTTCTTGTTATTACTTGTTGGAACTTGAAAGTTGGAACTAGTTTGTAAGTTATTTTTAACTTTGAAGTTGGATTTGTGTCGGTGGGCTATGGAGTATGGGCAGTCTATGGCTACATCCTACATGTTTGACATTTCTGTGTTTTATATTGAAGTTTGAATGTTGGATTTTATATTTCTTTTATGTGTAGAATTTGGTGAATTGGTAATTTGACAAGATTGGTGTAGGACTGAAAGTTGTGAAAAGTGAAAAGTTAAAATTTGATTTTTTTTTTAACCATTTTTAAAATTTACAGGGATAAAACTTCGGATAAAACGGTTAATACCGATTTCCAAACCTATTTTAAACTTCGGTTATATAACCGACCAAAGTTTAAAATGAATTGGAATTGGATATTGATTTTTTGGTAAATAACCAAACATTAACCGAATTTTAGACACCGAACAACCAAATACCGACGATGAACAGTCCTAGAACTGGAGCAGCACGAGCATATCCAAGGAAGACTTGCTTCCCATCGTTCACTATTTCATACTCAAGGAAGTGATATTTGTCAACGATGATATGTTTCGTGACTCCAGTGTCCACAATCTATTCGGACACATTATGGGCCAAGTTTGCTTCGGAGATAACAACAACAATTGCCTCATCATCGCCTTCAGAAAGGTTCACTTGATTAGCTTATTGCTGCTCTTGTCCCTTGCGAAACTTGCATTTGTTTGCCTTGTGACCTACAACTCCACAGTCATACCAAGGTCCTAAAAACTTTTTACTAATCTTATCAAATTTTTTGAACTTACCCGACAGCTTGCAGTCCTGATTCTGACAATTGTTGTTCTAACCCTTCTTGGGTCCATGACTGTTGCCTTTGAATCTTTGAGAAGCTTCTTCGGACTTGCTATCCACCAAGTTCACCTTGGTTAAAACTTATAAGCTAGATCAACTTATACTTCAGGCGATTGCTTTCCTCGATTTGAATGTGAGATATCACCTCATCAAGCATGATGGCAGTTTTGTCATGTTTCAATGTATTTCTATACTTTTCCAAAATGGAAGCAGTTTCTCGATTAGTATAGCAACCTGAAAGGCATCATCAATTTTTATACCCTCCTGAGTGATGTCCAAAATAATATTCTAATATACATGGATATGGTCAGTGATAGGTTTGTCGTCCACTATCTTGAAGTCCAAGAACTTGGCAACCATGTACTTTTTCTTTCCAGAATCTTCAAAGTTGTACTTCTTGTTCAAGGCCACCTATATTTCTTTGATAGGCTTATATGGACGATACAGATCATAAATAGAGCGTCGGTCATGAAGTTCAACACGTGACCCCTAGCAGTTTGGTTGTCATCATCATAAACCCTAGTGGATTCAAAAGGGGCAGCATCTCCAAGTAGGATGTAATCCACTTTGAGAGTTTGCAGATAAAATAGAACTTTCTCAGATCAGTGTTTATAGTTCTTGCTGTCAAACAGTTGCAATTTTGATGTGTTAGAAACAATAATGTTAGACATTATAGTAATACAGAAAAATCACTTTCAAGATTAATAGAAAATCTGGACATAAGAACAATTGAAAATAGACAGAATTTGCCAAGACATGTAATTACTATCCTTGAAAGTGATTCACTCCCAACGGGATTGCAATCAGCTGATGCAAAGGGGAGCACCCGGCGGTCAGTTTTTAGAATTCAACGGCAGTCTCAGTCGCATGGATACACAAGTATGGTTTCAAACTCAACACAAGACTACTCAATACCAAAAGAGAGAAAATACGAGAAAGTAGAAGAAGAGAGATTTGTTGATATACTAAGATGTGTCTTAAAGAGGACGTCAAGTCCTCTATTTATAGTAATGAATCCGGCCAAAATTTTGGAGTCACAACACTGCCTTGAGAGAAAAGATAAATGTCTTGACAGAAAATATAGGGAACTCATCTATCTTAGGAAAAAAGATAGGAACGATACATAAGTAAAGTTCCACATGAAATAGGTAATCAGTGCAGACAAAAAATATAGGAAAGAAAAATTTGAAGGAAGTAAAACTTTAATGACTCACATGCATGCACCATACTACACTGCGTTGGGCCAAGCGGATGCGCATGCGCATGTGTGTGTTTGAGAAAAATCCAAATCATCAGCCATGCATAGTCTAGACTTCCAACTAGTATTGCACATTGGCAAAACACTAAACATATATATGTTGAAAAAATCCATCACTGTTTTCCAATGACAAAAGCTATTACAAAAGAAGAGAACAAAAAATGGAGGGAAATTCAAATATATTGAAATTGTATTTTGGAGGCAAAAATCCAACATGTGAAATAGACGATACTGCACACAAAGTAATCCTATCTCAAATTTTTGAATCAGCATTTCAGTAACTTTTTAAGTAGATTAAAGTCCAATTCTATATGGGTACACAATTCCAAAGCTAAGCAAATGTAGTACTAGCTTACTCCCTCCGTTACCTTTTAAGTGTCACTTTAGAAAACAAAAATTTGTTTTATTTTAAGTGTCACTTTAGAAATCTAATGAAACATTAATTTTTTTACCAATCTTACCCTTATGTCTTTCCAGCTCCATTAATTATTGAAGA
Organism: Cinchona pubescens; assembly: GCA_025175665.1. Lineage (NCBI taxonomy): Eukaryota > Viridiplantae > Streptophyta > Magnoliopsida > Gentianales > Rubiaceae > Cinchona > Cinchona pubescens. The sequence goes on from JANKKI010000132.1 coordinate 500,002, forward strand.
TGAAGGGACATGAGATTGGGAGGGGAGAAAATAGTCTGAGTAAAAGGATTAATGTTGGGACTCTTTTAATCTATTACTAATCAAAAGGACAATTAGCCATTTAGGATTAATTTTGACTAGAATTAGAGTATTTAATACAATGGTAGATGATTAGGGAATGGGGAAAGACAACCGCCCCCAAGACTTTTGCAAATTATGCTATTAATAGTAAATTAGGTTCGTATTGTGTGTATTTTACGTATTAAAAATTAATTATTTGCCCCCCAAGATTTTAGCCCACACCCCACTAACTCTCGAACCCTCCTATATTTAAGCCTAATAATACTCAACTCATTGCTCTATAAAAGGGTCCACAAAATTTGGTTATTAAATTAAAAAAGAAACCAAGTCATTTTTGGAATCCAAAACAAATACAACTTCAAAATCAATTCCAATCCAAATCACTTTTGGAATCCAAAAAAATGTAGTACGCTTACTACTATTTGCATATATATTAAACAACTTCAACAAGTTTGTTCCCAAATGGCCGTGCATTCCATAAATCAATCACTAAATTATTAATTTTTCATTAGTTTTTCAAGGGATGAATAAAAGGATTATTCTCTATTGTCTAATTTCTATTGCTTTGTATCAGGTACTTTTTAAATTTATACTTTTTATTATGTTATACTATGTTTGTTTTTTATTGTTTAATTATTCTATTATTTTCATTATTCATAATGTAATTTTTATTCTTTATTATTCATTAATTATAAATGCCTAATGTGTGAATCAAGTATTGTTAATTTGGTTTCTTCGTGAATTTAATATACTGTTTTATTTATTCTAGTGAGCAATTTGTTTTGTATGGTAATTTATCTATTTAATAGTTAAGTTAAACTATCAATTTGTAATCTCACTCTTCTTTTATTTTTTTAGGGTGATCACTAACTTATTGAATTTAGTTAATAATGGCTCCTAAAATAATTTATTCTTATTTCAATAATAGGAGCCATCAAGATATTGAAAACACTGGTTCTAAAAATTCTTTTCCTTATAATCAATCATCTCAAGTAGATGCTTCTACATCTAATTTAGAAACTCCGCCTCAAGAACATGCTTCCATTTCTAATTTAGAAACTTCAACTTCTCCTTTGGAACAAGTTCCAACAAAAGTTCTAAGAATTGAATCAAAAGAATTTGATATCTCTTCTATAGAGCATGATCCTAGAAAACGTATGCCAGTATGGAAATATAGAGTATTATTCACTGAATCAACAAGATGAGGTTCGGTGTGCTTATATCAAAATACGACATTTCAACATATTCTTGAAAATTCAGCCAAATTTGTTGACAAGAAAGGCAGTAAAATTCTTGTATCTTGGTACCAGCAATTTCTAGATTGGTTGGAATTTTTACCAACTACAAACGGTGCTTATTGTCTACAATTTTATTTTTTTGGTCAAACCATCCTATCGTCCAAGTTAAAATACTTTTACAGTTGGTGGATTTTGATCTTGGAAAAAAGTTAATGATAGAGTAAACTGTTATTTTCTTCGTCATGAGAGTAGTACAGATAATAAGAATGCAATGATGGCTTCCCATGATCTAATGAATCCTCTTCAACACATTGGGAATATCATTGATAAGCAAACGACTAAACAAACAGCAAGAAATCGATTATGACTAAAAGCGTCAATTGACTCCATTAAATGGCTTTCATTATAGAGTATTGCTTTTATGGGTCATAATGAACTCTTACATCTCCCAATGTCAAATAATCGAGGAAATTTTCTTACATTACTAGAACTTTTGGGTGTAGTGAACAAATTGCCTTGGTTATTTTAGAAATTGCCCCAAAAAATCTTGCTTATTCGTCCCATGGACTTCAAAAGGAGCTCTTATCCATTATTGCTAAAAGGGTTCATAATAGAATTCATCAAGATATTGGAACTTCTAAATTATGTATCATTGTATATGAAGCTAGAGATGAGTCAAAAAAAGAGCAAATGGCAATTGTGTTAAGATTTTTTGACAAAGAAGGATTTCTTCGAGAGTAATTTTTTGGCATATTGCATGTACCTGATACTACATCTATAACTTTGAAAAAACAAATATGTGATTTTCTTTCCAGGTATAATATTAACATCCAAGATCTTTGAGAATAGGGGTATGATGGTGCTAGTAATATTGGTGGAGCATTAAATGTGATGCAAACATTAATAGTAAATGAATGTCAATTTGCATATTATGTTCATTGTTTTGCCCATCGTCTTGGCCCTACTAACTTTGGTAAGTACATCAAAAGAGGTAAAACTATTTATTATTTTTTTTCATATGTTGATCGCATCATCAGTTTGTATCTTTTTCAACCAAGCATAGTAATCAACTAATAAATGCTCAAGTTGATGAAATAGAGAATTTTGTTTCTTCTAGTGAACTTGAGACTAGCAAAGGTAAAAATTAAGTTCGCACTTTATCTAGATCCGGTGATACTAGATGGGGATCTTACTATGGGTCACTTTTCAATACGCTAGAGATGTTTGATTGTACTTGTTTGGTATTGGAGGATATTACTGTTGATGGAAATATTGCTCAACAAGCTACAACAGATGGAGTTTTTGATATTATGCGATCATTCGATTTCGTATTTATGTTACATAAGGTGAAATATATTTTTGAAATTTCTAGCATTCTTTGTCAAACTCTACAGTGCAAATCTCAAGATATTATCAATGCAATGCATTTGATCTCAGCAACTAAAGCAAGACTTTGACAGTTAAGGAGAAAACGGATGGATTTCTCTTTTTGACAAGGTGAAATCTTTTTGTGAAAAAAGAGATATAAATATTCCTGATATAAATTCATTAAAAAAAATTAGGAAAAGGCCAACTTTGAACAAAACAGGATCTAGTTTCTCTTGAGCATTATTACAAGATTGATCTATTTTTTGCTGTTATAGATACTCAGTTGTTTGAGATTAATAACATATTTCAAGAAAATATGATGGAACTACTTATTCTTAGTTGTGTTTTAGATTCTATATATGGATACAAGTTATTTAATGTTGAAAATATTTGCAAGTTGGCAAATAAATATTATCCTAAGGATTTCACTGAACAAGAGGAGTTGCATTTGAAAGTTCAATTAGAACTATTCAAACTTCATGTAGAGAATGATACTGCTTTGCAAAACGTGTCTATGATTTCAGAATTATGTCAGGATTTACCAAGGACAGGAAATGCAACTCATTATTTGCTTATTGATGGATTGATCAAACTCATAATTACTTGATAGATGACCTGTATATCCTGCATCAGTCGAGCGTGCATTTTCAGTAATATAAATAATTCAAAATAGAATGCGAAATAAAATAGGAGATGACTTTCTTTCAAACTCATTGATCGTTTACATAGAAAGGTATATTGTTAGAAAGATATTAATTCAATCATAAATAATTTTAATTCTAAGAAAGATAGGCGAGCTCAGTTTAAAATGCCTAACATTGATAGAGCATAAGTTAATCGGATTGTAGTAATATTTTTATTTTGTGATTGACATTTTTTATTATATCGAACCTAGTATTACTATTTATTTTTTATATTATTTAACTTAATATGAATGCATTGTGTAATCGCCCCTCCCAAGGTAATAATGTTGCGTCTACCCCTAATTTCATAGTAATCTTAATTTTTGTGCCACAATCTTAAACGACATTAAAAAGAAAATGGAGAGAATATTAATCTTGACAGCTCAATTATTTAAAAAGTTTATGGCATTTGTAGAATTTTGAAATATAGATATTTGTTAATAAACAATTTCTTATGTTGTGTATGATGAAATGTCAAAGAGAAAAAGTGATGCCATTGTGAATTTGTATGATGAAATTTAGTTTTTTTTTTATATCGATTATCATATGGTACTAATATTTAAGCATTTCAATTATATTAAAAATAATTTAATTTGCATCATTCAATTACTTATACATGCATGTTTTGTGAAGTTTTTCGCTCTAGATCCCTGTGAGAAAGTAATGTTGTCGTGTTCTGTATGTTTACACTTTTGATATATACTACAACTAAATTCTTACATATTTTAATAGATTCAAGAGCTTTCATGAAAATAATTGCAACTTACAAAAGAAAGAAAAGAAAGGAATTCGATGGAAGAGTGAAAAATAGCAGGGAGGAATAATAATTAGCACCGAGCAAAAGAAACAAGAAACATGGCAACACGATAGGAAGATAGGATATTGAGGAAACAAAATATTCACACAAGTGGCAGTAAGGAAAATTATTTACAAATTTAGATAAATTCAAAATTACTTATCAAAATCACTATATGTGACAAGATAATATTGAATCACGACTCTCTTATTTTAGATTCTCGTAGAATTTCGTTAATTCTTTTTCAGATTTAGTGACAAATCAGTGACTTTTGTCATTTTGTAACTTTGTATAGATGTACTTATACAGTAAATGACTTAGTAAGGAAATAAATTTTCAAAGTGTATTAGTTTGAGAATATTTTTTGAAAATATATTTATTTAGTAAAAAACTCCTCAATTCAGGTATAAGAAAATCGAAAATAAAGGAATTTGAAATTTTTAGGGTTAATAATACTTTGTCCCCGGGAATTAGGTGGGTAATTATACGTTACCAATCTAAACTAAAATAATATACACTATGTTCCCTGTGACTATTTATTCTTTAACAACATTAACATTATCAAAAAAATTTAGTTAAATGAATGAAATACCCTTAGTATTATATTTTGATATTTTTAGGTATTTAATTTTTTTATATTGCTCTGACAATTATAGGGAATGAAAAACTAAGGAAAAATAAATTATAAAATATCCCTATATAATCTAAATCCATAAATTTTTTGGTCAAATTTTCGTAATTTTTCAAGTTCAAATGATGTTATTTTGAATTTGAGACTAGTACGATTCTTAAATTGGACTTATTTTCTATTGCAATTTTTCTTTAAGTGTCTTGGTGATAATAAATATTTTATGAAGTTTTTGATATTTTGGAATCGCATAGTACTTTACATTTTTTAAACTTTGGGTTAAATCTGTGCAAATTGTAATGTTAGATAAAATTTGATTTAATATTTTCTCATATTTTGACTCAAAACAAAGATATTAATTATTTAGTATAGTTTAATTTTTAAAAAAATTTATAATTATAATACATCAATAAAAATACTTGAAAAAAAAAATGTTGCTAAGGAGCAATTCAATCATTTATTTAGTTTTTATTAATAGTGTTAAAATTGTTACCGGATGTATAGTGTTAATAGGGTAAAGTATACATTCTTTTAAGTTATATAGGTGTGGCAAAATATAACTACCCACTTAATTCAGAGGAGCAAAGTGTTATTAACCAAAATTTTTATTTCATAAAAAATTAACGAATATGCAAAATTAATCTTATCATACGTTAATTCATTATTCATGTTGCAATGTGATCAATTTTTTAAAACTTTCTATGTAAAATGTAAGGCATTTAATCCAACAATGGGAAAAGCCGAAAAGTTTCTAGTATGAAAAAATTTGCATCTATCAATTTCTTATACATACAAGTTTTGTGAGTTTTTCACTCTCGATCCATGTGAGAAAATAATTTTTTTTGTTTTGTTTTTTTTTTGCTTTCTGCATTTTTTATACTATTAGATATATATTACAACTAATTCCTTAAAAGAGTTTAATGGATTCAAGAGCTTTCACGAAAATAATTGCAATTTATAAAGGAACTGGAAGATAGAATATTAAGGAAACAAATATTCACAAGTTATTTTTTGCCATTATTGGTTTACTGGGAGTATATGTGGATGCAGTAAATAACCTAGTAAGGAAATCAATTTTAGAAGTGTATTATTTTGTGAATTTGAAAAGAATTTTATTTTAACAAAAAACTACTCAGTTTAGGTATGGAAAAAATAGAAATAAAGGAATTTGAATTTTTTTTATTTCATAAATAAGAAGTGTAAAGTAAATCCAAACGAATATGTAAAATTAATCTTATCATACGTTAATTCATTACTTCATGTTGCAATGTATGTGGTTATTTTTGACAATGGGTAAAGCTGAAAAGTTTCTAGTATGAGAAGGTAGGAAAAACAATCCTATTAGTCCTTCACCTTTCATATTTGTACTTTTTTAATTTTTTACATTCAAAATGATATATTTTAGTCACTCATAAATTCAAAATGTACTATTTTGGTCCCTCAATATAATTATTAGCATATTTTGGCCTGAAATACCCACATGTGTATCGAATGTTATATTTTTCATGAGCAAATTTGACAACATACAAATTTTAAATATTAAACGACTTATACTATCTAAAAGTTCCATCACCACCACTTCAAAATTCTCACCTACCATCACCATCCTTATTCCCCGTCCTCATTACTTTTTCTCTGCCAACTCTTCTCCAACAGCTCCAATTCTCTTCTTTTTGGGACAATTTATTATTTAAGGTTATGTGTTGTTAATTTTGTATTTGAATATGTTATATTTTATACGCATGTGAGTATTTCATTCCAAAATATACTCGTAATTGAGTCGAGGAACCAAAATGGTGTGTTTTAAATTTGCGAGAGACTAAAATACATCATTTGAAATATAAGAAATTAAAATAAGTATAAATGTAAAATGTAATAAAATATTATGGTCATTTTTCCGAAAAAATGTATAACCAATAATGTAAATGAAAAAGAACAGAAAAAAAAAGAGAAAAATCAAAAAGGGAAAATCGCCAAAATAATCCCTCAACTTTTTCTTTAGCCAGAATAGTCTTTTACTTTTATTGTTTAGCCAAGACGGTTCTTTTATGGTGGAGCCACCACAAAAATCAAATTTTCTTTCTTTGATAAATTCCACATTCACCCCCTGAGGTTTACTTATTTTTCACATAACCCCCATATAGTTTAAAATGGGAAAAATAATAAAGAAATTAATTTGAAGGGATGAAAAGGAAAAAAAAAAACTTGAAAACAATTTTCAAAAAAAAATTGAAACATTTATTCTTTACAAAACAAAAATATTAAAATCATAATCATTCCATCTTTCTCTTCTCCCAATCGAAACCACCTTTTCAGCCACCCAAGTGCCTCCTCGCACCCACCAGACACCAATCGCCACCCACTAGCCCTGTCGCCAGATCCCCTTAGTCAATCACTAGGTTTTCTTTTTAAAAAGTTGGCCATAAAGTTTTGTAAAATTTTAAATTAGATTAATATGAAAAACAACTAAACCATAAGGGTTGTATGTGGAATTTATCAACAAAAAAAAAAGAGGTTTTTGTGGTGATTCCACCACAAAATGAACTATCTTAACTAAAAAATAAAAGTTAAAGGACCATCCTGACTAAAAAAAAATTTTTGAGAGACTATTTCAATTAAAGTAAAAAATTAAGAGACTATTTTGCACTAAAATAAAAGTTAAGGGATTATTTTAAACTATTTTATTTTTATTTTTTAATCAAGATAGTTTTTTTTTTTTTTTTTTTTTGTTGGGGAAAAATATACTTTAGTTGAAACACATTTGACGCTCGTGAGCGATCTGGTCGTACCATAGGAATATGTCGTGGGCCATACGTGTTTTCTTTTACTGGCTCGGCTCATCTTTGTTTGAATCGAAAACAGAATCAATGTTTAAAATAAGCTGAGTCCCCCAACCAAACCCACTTTACCATTACGAAAAGCACGCACGCCGTCCAGATGTTGACGGCTAAGAGTCGGCTGCACTTTCAGGCGACCATGAGGCAAAGGCCAAATATGAGTCCACGTCACGCACAAACATCCAATCAACTAAGAATTTCGGCTTAACATTTGGTCAAATTGGTGTGGCCTACCACGCACATGTGAAGGAAACACGGCCTTTGGGACCTAGTTCCACTGATGAGAGGGGGTGAGAGAATTTTTATATTCAAATAAAAAAATTCTATAATAAAAATTATCTAATTATATTTTAAAAATTTATATAATAGAATATTAAATATATTAAAATTTATATACAATATACCCTTCAATATAAGTCCTTCTGAACTGTATAAAATTTTTCAAAAAAATATAATCACACATTTTTTATTTTTCAATTAAATCCTTATAAAAGTTTACAAATATCTTGGAGGAAAATCAACTCACCAATGGTCGTTGATTCAGACGCAAGCGTCTTTTTACACTCTCAGCAACTTTGAAATTATAAAAATTTATTCACAATTAATCCCTATCACCTTTTAGTAAATTAAAATTAAAATTAATAAGAAAATTTTATTAAAAAATCCTTCTTCCTTTTCTAAATTTTATAAAAAAAAACTTCTGAAAAAAAAAAATGTTAATTTTTTGTTCAAAAAAAAAAATCAAACTCCATCTCCATCTCCATCTCCATCTCCACATTTGCTATACTCCACAATATGACATATCACTTTTGATCATAAAATTGAATACAAAATAGGAAGTCTCCATTTTATTGAATTTCCACCACCCCTGGCTCCTGCTCCTCCCACAATCTCCTCCCACGCCTAGTCACGCCACCCCCTCTCTATCTCACCTCCCTATCCCTTCTCCAGACCTTCCATCCATATCCACCATTTCTATCCTCCCATTCCGCCTGCCCAAAACCCCTTCTCCCACGCCCTCCTTCAACGGTTCAGCCCCACCACTATTTACCTGCCAGCATCCCTTCCTCACAGAGCCTTCTCCTATCAAATCCAACACCCCTTCTCCCATCCCTGCCACCTTCCACCTCCCCGCATCCTGTCCTCTCCTCTAGCCTCTTCTCCAATCAGATCTTACACCCCCTCATCCCTGCTTCCCTCTCTCTCCTCTAGAATACCTCCAACCAAACCCCTCACCCTGTTTTCCTATCCCCTCCTCCAACCCCCCCTTCCACCTATCTTCTCGCCTCATACCTCCTTCCCACGTCACCATCCTTGGCTCTCTTTATGGCTCACAGATATAGAAAAATTGGTCCAGATCTGGAAAGATTTTGCGTTTGATTTTGAGGTTTCTAAAATAAATTTGCCATCCACTTGAAAAATCTGAAGTTGCAGCAATAATTTTTGTAAAAAATCACTACCGGAATATGGTTACTGGTGGTGGCGCCAATATTAATCAATTGTAGGAGGAAAGGGAATGATTTTCCACAATAGCAGCTCCATTAGTGAGTTGATTTTCCATCCAAAAGAAACTTTTAGTGAAGGTAGAAGTTGCATTTGTATCATTTTTAAACGACAGGGGAGTCATTGGGAAAATATAAGATACACAATGAGTAGATTAAAATGTAAAATTTTACACATCTTCATTTTCATATATTCTGTCTTAAATGTGATAGTTAATCCAAATCATTGAGAACCTAAAAAGAGAATCCCGCTTTCTTTGTATCTTGTGCTTTAGAAAACCAAACTTATCTAGTATTGGCCTTCAGTGTTTATGGCCCTTTCGAAAATTTAGGACTTTTTACCAAATTGTCTACTTTCTACGATTCCAACTTTGTAGGTATACAATGATTTGGATAAACATCACACTTAAGACGTATAGAAAATGAAGATGTGAACAGTGTTTTTAAATCTTTTCTCTTTTGGCGACCAAAAAAAATCATGCTAAAAAAGTCAACTTGGTAGATTAATAGCCATTTCGAATGAGAGAACTAAATGGATTAAACTTGTCTTGGTTATATTGAATTATTTCGAATGAGAACTAAATGGATTAATCCTGTCTTCGTTGTATTGAATTTCTTGAAGGTCAAAATTTATACTAGTATGATTTACATATTTGTAACTGTTTTACTGTGTGAGGAAGAAGTTGGACATCGAAACTAACATGCTAGGCCATGTCTTTAGTTACTTCATGAATAGGGTCTTCTAATCTTACAAGCGGCACTGTTTACTTTGTGGAACCTTTAGTCCAGAATATCCTAAGCAAGCAGTAATCCTTATACACACGCTTAATTTATGTAGACTATATACTTGATCAAGTATTGATTTGGAGTGATTTACATAGCTCAATATTATAAAAGCCTATTTTTAGTAATATAAATAGATGCCATAACTTTTATTCATAAATATGAAGAGGATTCTACAGTCCTGTTAAGGGAATCATTTCCTTGACTTGAGGACTCGTACAGTATAAATTTTTAAAAGACATAGTAATGTACTGTACAAACCCTTAAAATATAAGAAAATGATTCTATAAAAGGTATTATAAAATTTTTTAAATATAAAAGTATGTTATAGACTGAAAAAATGATCCTAACTATATATTACATAACACGTTTGTATTTATTTTGTTCCTTACCTTTGAAATGATATTCTTTCGTCCTTGGAAATTTAAAATGCATCAAGTTAATTCTGATCATATTTAGTCCGTAAATCATCATGAGTGAGGTCAACATATGTAATTATTTTTTTAGGGCAAAAACATCTACTGACTTTTCCTTCCACTTAACATACCAAATATCACATGGCATAAATTTAGGTTATAAAATTGGGTATTATCTGCGAAGGGCTAGGGCTCAATCCCATCACATAATTAAAATTCTCATTTGTCATGGATACTCCGTCTCTCTTTTGTTGTTGTAGCAGACCAACAAAGGTGAAGATATCTTGGACTAAATGCAATCTAAGGATAAAGTTGTATGATGTTATATTAGTGTATTGGATTATGCACTTATTTCATACCCTTCACAACTATAAAACTTTCTTCTAGGTTGTCTTTAGTCCAGAATATCTTCATCTTTGTTGGTTTGTCATTGTGATATAAGAGAGACAGAGTATCCATGACAAATAGGTATCTTAGGTATTGAGATTAGCCTTAACCAATCTTAAATTTATGTCCAAATTAACGCCAATATAGTGTGTTAAATGAGAAGAAAAGGTTGATTAATATTTTTTGCATCTAAAAAATTGGCAAGTGATGATCACGTGATGATTTTCAGGCGAAATATTATCGGAATTAGGTCCAATTCAAACTAAAATGATGCATTTTAAATTGGTAAGGAATGAAAAAAATATCATTTTAAAAGTAAACAATTAAAAAAGTACAAATATAAAATATAAGAGACTGTTAGAGTCTTTTCTCTTTGTTACCATTGTGGGAAAAAATTCACGCTCTTCCATAGTGGTTTATGGTCTGATGGTTTGACAAAATTATTGTTAACTTTGTGCTGAAAAATGGAAAGGTTAAGGGTCAGTTTGGTTGGATGTAAAATATTTTTCTGAGGAAAATATTTTCTTTGAAAAATATTTTACATGAAAAACTATTTTTCATACAATTTTCTAGTATTTGGTTGACAAAATGAAAATATTTTGAAATATAAATTTTTAATAATTTTCATCTTTAATTTATGAATATGAATTAAAAAGAATTACAATAATTGTAATAAATACTTTACAAGTAATTTTGATCAATAAAAGATTGAATTTTTTTAAAATTAAATGATAATATAATGGAGTGATAAAATATACATAATGATATGTTATGTTACTATAGGATCCTCAATGAAGAGAAAAATGAAAATAAGTTTAGTAAATGAACTTATGAAAGTAATTATTTGAAATTTAATGTCACTCTTAAATTATTCAAAAAAATAACTTACACTCAAAAATTTCACAAGTTATTTTAGCTACAAGGAGGAAAATTGGAGAATATTTTTCACTGGAAAAGATTTACTAGTCTTTGGCACCTAGCAAATTTCTAGAAAATATTTTCCAGAAATTTGCTTGGTGCCAAATACCAGAAAATATTTTCTGGTGTAAAATATTCTCCAATTTTCTGCCATTGGCTAAAATATATTCTAGAAATTTTCTTGGCACCGAATACCAAAAAATATTTTCTAATGTAAAATATTCTCCAATTTTCCTCCCTCTGGCTAAAAATTACTTGCGAAATTTTTTAGCATAATTATTTTCCAGATAGTTCAAGAGAGACATTAAATTTCAAATACTTACTTTTATAATTTCATTAACTAAACTTATTTTTGTTTTCAGGAAGTTCTCATCCATTCATTTTTATCTTCGTTGTGGGTCTTACTGCCATATAAGAATCATTATGCATATTTTATTACTAACATTATTATTTAATTTTAAACAAAACATCCTTTCGTTAATCGTAATTACTTGTGAAATATTTATTATAATTATTGTAAAAATTATATTTCAAAATATTTTTATTTTGTCAATCAATCATCAGAAAATTATGTAAAAAATAAATTTTTTTTTTTCATGTAAAATATTAAGGAAAACATTTTATATCCAACCAAACAAATCTTAAGATTTGGAAAAATTCATATTTTGAAAGATGGTTTGAGGTTGCCATTGATTAGTCGTTAGTGGCTTTGACGATTATTGCAATAGCATCATTGGTTGTGCCTTTATTATTTAATGAGTATCTTTAGTGGGGGAAAACTAAGAGGATTAAAGATATAGAAATGAAATATAAGTGCTACTAGTAGTAGAAGTGCCTGTAAGTAGAAAATTTTTGATAACGCACCGTTTGTGGAAACGATTTTGTACCTGTGTTAGTTTTGGAGGGAGTTTCTGGCAGGTGTTGTTCGTATTCTTGAAATACGAAGTAAGGCTAGTTCGTATTCGATAAATACGAACTAAGGCTATTTATGCCTGGGATTACAAATCCTTCTGACATTCAACAATAACATAGAAGTGCAATATGTACTTATTTAGAGATTTTTTTTAACATTGATTTTGACATTCAACTGTTATGACAAAAATTTTGTAAGTTAATAATATTATATAGTCAATACTTGTGAAATTAAGTTAGAAATAAAAAAAGTTTAAGTTGTAATAATAATATAATCTTTCATTCAATGATTACTTTTTTGGATAAATTTTGACAGAGTTTCCTCTATTTATTTAGAAATTCTCCCTGGCAGCAACTATACCCAACAAGGGTTATCAATATCAACGAAAAACCAAACAAGGGCAACACATATATCCAAAGAAGACAAATGTATCCTACTAGTACAATAAATTTAATAACATAACTAGTAGTTCAATAATCAATAACACAAGTCAACCTATAATTATACTACAATAATCAATGTCTATGCCTCTCAAGTTTCCCACCAGTGCCACAATCCTTAGGCATGTGTATCCTCTTTGATAGGCGAACATAAAATTGTGACATGTCACATACTCTGGTAAACTCTTCTTGAGTAATAGTGAAGTTGGGGCTCCCAGAACCAAGTTGTGACGAACCTTCAGGACCAGTTCCCAATGACATGTCACCTAGGCCACGGAAAGTTGTAGATGATGATGACTGCAATGGAATGGTGTCATGAAATCCTGTATCAGGCTCAGGCTCAGGCTCAGGCTCAGACTCAGGCTCAAGCTCAGGCTCAGGTGACCTAACTCTGTATGCGGGACGACCACTACCACGTTGTTGTCCAGATCGAGTGGTGGGTTGTACCCTCTGTGGATGTGGAACTAGTTCTAGATGATAATTGGCGACATCGACACGAGCAAATTGAAGACGTGCCTGCCTCTCCAATTTCACATAGAGACTGAGTTGCAAAATCTCTAAAAATAAGTAGATTCATACCAGATAATCAGCTTGTGCACTGTCACCTTGGTAGTCCTCAGGGAAATCAATCCGCCAACTCGGATTACATATATATATATATAACTGTCCTCTGCAGATACCAATGCAAGTAATCCAAAGACGCATTCATAGTATCTGTACATGGAATATCTGTCTTAACTGTATCTAAACGTGCTATCCAAATATCGACATAAACTCGATGAACTGTGAGCCAATCAGTGTTAGGCCTACCACGACGACCTGTCGAATGAAGTACATTATGATCAACAAGTAATCTTTCATTTGGAATAGGTTGGTGCATTCCAAATTGTCGCATGACACGATGAGGAAGGTGGCACTCCACGACCTCCCAGCATATAAGATATGTGACTGATTGCCATATGTGATGACTAGCAGTGCAGTAATGGGGAAGCCGATCAAGTATATCAGCTGTGTAAGTCTCACTGCCATACGAACTACAAAATAGAAAATTTGATTAATGTTCATTTAAGTAACATTAGAATATATGTAATCAGATTTCAAATTAATCAATACCTCCGAGGGTCGGAGGCCATGTAACTGATCTCGAAACGCAGGGAAGACATGTCTTACTGTTCTACGCAAATCAAAATTCACATCCCACCTATTGAACAATTTGTTCAGGACAAGTTTAATTATAAAGAACAAAATATTGTACGTTATATGAAATTACAGTTTCATTTGCCAAAATATTTACCTAGAGGCATATTCTCCGTGAAACTCCGCGGCGGCTCCAATCTATCAGGCCGCATAGTCGGTATGCGCTCCTAAGCCCATAACTGTCGTATAGTTATTAGCATTTATATAAAATAACAAAAATACAATTAACATTTTATGTAGAGCATAAATAATACCTGTATCAAAAGGGAAGCACCACAGATGCCCTTCGCAGTGGGTGAAGTAGCATCACACAATCCACGATACAATCTGGAAAAGCGAATACTGCAAATCCCCAACTAAGGTTGTATTTCTCGAATACGAACTAAGCTTACTTTTTAAAAAAAAAAAAAAATTCTAACTTAATTTGTATTCTTAAAATACAAACTAGCCTTAGTTCATATTTCAAGAATACGAACAACATCTGCCAGAAACTCCCTCTAAAACCAGCACCGATACAGAATCGTTTCCATAAACGACGCGTTGTTAGAAATTTCTCCTGTAAGTTTCAGAATTACAGATGTTTCTCATGTTATCGGTGCTCTTTCCCTAAATTAGTTTATCCACACTATTGACAGAACATTGGGGGGCCCAACAATACTGATTTTCCCTCCCTTATTTACAAGAATCCACCTATCTTCCTAGACTTAACTTTTTTGCCACCTCCTATTTTTATTCTAACCTCCTCACTCATAAATTTTCTAACACTACATATGCCTTGCCAAAACCAATATACTCCTCTAGGAACCTCAACTGTTAGAATAGAAGACTTACAAAAATATTTAGCCACTTCAAAACCTTAGACACAAGAAGATTAGGTTGAGCAATAAACATCCATATCTCTCTTGCTAGAAGAGCTTCATTAAATAACTAAATATCCCCAAAACCCAGTCCTTTTTGCCCTTAGTATTAGATAATATATTCCACTTGAGCCAATGCAGTTTATGTTCCCATCCTTTGCTTCCTACCAAAATTTGGCTAAGATACCATCAATGTCCTTGCATAGACTTTTGGGAAGTTTAAAGCAAGACATCCAAAAGCTGGCACACTAAAGCAACAGACTCAAGCAAAACTTCCTTACCAGTCATATTGAAAAGGAAAGGTATTTTTCCAGCTAGTTATTCTATTAACCACCCATCTTTAATAGCTCTAAACATTGGTCTTTATACTTAGAAATCACCATAGGGAGATTAAGATAACTACATTGTGATACCTCCTTGACATTTCCTAGTACAGCACAGATGTCAGCTCAAAGTTCATACTAAAAATACTGAAGACTTATCTATGTTGACTGATAAGACTGGCCACTGGCCCTTTTATACAACTTAATGGCCTTATAATTCCCCTAACTTCCTCCATTGTAGCCTTGCAAAATACAACTGAGTTATCTACATAAATGATGTGAGACAAAATAGGACCATTTCTGCTAACTTTTAGACCGATAATATCTTTATGTTTATAAGTATGGTTTAGTAGATTGGAGAAACCTTCAGCATACCAAATGAATAATGGGACAATGCGTCCCCTTATCTGATACCTTTAGAGGGTTTTAAGAATCCTACTTTATCACTATTCAAGTTAAAAAAGTAGGAAGCAGAAGTAATGCAACTTGAAATCCAATTAATTCAGGTTTAAAAAAATCAAAAATTTCCAAAATAGCAAGAAAAAAAGGCCATTCTAATCTATCATAAGGTTTATCCATATCTAACTTTAAAGTAAGAAACCAATTTTACCTTTTCTCTTATTTTTAGATGGTGAAAACACTCATGAACAAAAATGACATTATTCAAAATTTGCTTGTCAACAAGGAATTTTGAATAATGTCCAAGCTAACTGATTCTCACTTATGTAATGATTAAGGAGGGGTTTTAATCTATTTGCCAACAACTTCAAAATAATCTTGTAAAGGAAATTATGAATAGCTAAAAGCCTGTGTTGAGTTATAGTATCAGTCATAAGAACCTTAAGGATCAAACTGATAATAGTTTCATTGACAGATTTTAAACTAAATGAAAAATCTTTGCATTGCCTTTATAGAGTATCACATTTAAATGATAATGCCAATATTTCTCAAAAAAAAGAGGTGACATACCATCTAGACTTGACACCTTGGTAGGATCCGCATAAAATATGGCTATTCTGATCTGCTCCTCATCCACAGGTTTGGTGATATGATTATTCATTTGGTTAGTAATTCTAGTTAGTATTCCCTCTAGAACCTCACCAAACTGATCTGTTTTTGCAGAAGTAAAGAGGCCCCAGTATTAGTTGATAATTTCATTCTGAATCTCAGTTTCTTTTTGACACCATTGACTATTTGCCTTTAGTAAACTAGAGCTGTAATGTTGTTTCTAGTCCTCCTTCCCACCACACTTGCATGAAAGAAGGATATGTTTCTATTACCATCTTTCAACCACCTATTCTAAATGTTTTACTCCAAAATTGCACTTCATATTTATAGGCCTTGCTAAGCTAATTTTTGAGATCTACTCGATTTCCTCTTTGTCCTGAAGATCCTTCTCATATAGCTCTTTAATCTACTTTTTTAGTTCTTGATTCTCACTAATTTGTTTTTGAAATTTTTCTTGTTCCAATCTAGAAGCATGCTTTGATCTTATGGAAAACTATGAATAGTCTTGAACCCTCCACTTCTGTGTTTCAAGATTCTTTGTGATAGCTTCTACCTCTACATATTGTGTCAATTTTTTATCAAAGTAGAATCTCCTTTTCTTCTTTGGATTATCAATGTTAATGTCTAACAGGAGGATTTGATGGTATAAGCTTCATTCTAAATGTGCTTGTCATGTGCTCTGTTAAAAGTTTGAAACTAGTTTGCACTGCACAAAATTCCGTCAAGGCTTTCTCTTATTATTCTATCCCCTTCCTACTTGTTACACCAATTCTAAGTTTTCCCAGTAAATCTAAGTTCTATTTCCTCATTTGAGCTAATGAAGCTATTGAACTCTTGATAATTTCCCTCTTCTTTGGTCTTACTATCCCACTTCTCTTCAGCTGATCTTATGTCATTGAAATCCCCATCAAGAATCCCATGATCTCCCCACAAAAATTTTCTTCTTTGGATAACTTTCCACTGTTCTTTCCTAGTTGAGTTATCAGAATTGGCATAGATATCTATCAACCACCAACTACTACCGCCAATATTTGATTCAATTTCTAGTTCAATGGTGAAACAAATTGATAGGATATTCTTGACTAAGTCACCGTTGCTCCAAAAAACAGCCATTCCACCTACTTTCTTAGAGGCATCCACCACAAAAACAATTTCTAGGTTAATTCTGCTTTCCACATTGTCCAATACTTTTTTTCTATTTTTAATTTCACATCTGAAGGAAGATTATTTCAGGAGAGAAGAACATTCTTCTTCAATTGGGTAATTTTCAAGGGGCTCCTCACACCTTGACAATTTCGCACCATAACCTTCATACCACTTAGGGCCCAAAGTGGTTGTTCCCCTCTCCTATTTCAACATTCAGACTTTCACCAGTAGCCATTTCTTTTCTTTGTTTTTTCTGGATCTCGTTACCTTCCATTTTTGTCTGATTTCTCATATTTGAGAATAAATTTTCCTTTTCCAAAAGCATCATCCACCTATGTTTGATTAGTTCTATCCTCACAAGGTTGTTACTTTGATGCATGTAGAATTTTCACCTTTCTGATGCTTCCCTCATTAACTATCAATTTGCTTTCAATTTTGTTGTCCTCTTGAGCCTTTCCATTAGTAGTTGCCAATTCAAGTGGTTTTTGCTCTATAGTTTTTGAACAATTCCATAATTGCTTTCAATTCTTTCCTTTTTTTCTCTTTAGTTGAAATTCCAGCTGTTGTATATGTAGCAGAGTTAAGAATTTCCCCAGCTAATATATATATATATATGTATATGTATATGTATATGTATATGTATATGTATATGTATATATATACATATATATATATGTGTGTGTGTGTGTACATATATATGTGTGTATACACACACACATACATATATACACATAAATACATACATACATATACACACATGCACACATATGTGTGAGTGTGTGTGTATATATATATATATGAATATACATACATATATATACACATATATATATATATGTGTGTGTGTATAAATATATATACACACGTATGTATATATATACATATATATATATATGTATGGAGGCACGCGCGTGCACACACACATATATATATTAATTATTTCAAATAATTAATATTCTAAACAATTGTTGTCCAAAGAGAGCCACTAGTGGTATTTATATTGGTACCTCAAACACGTGTAGGCTATACATGGAATCAAAATCCCTGGCCATATTGTAAAATTTGTTTGCCACACACAAATATTTATTATAGCCTAGGGGATCTAGGATGCGAAGGTATAAAAAACCTCAAGAATGGCCTGACCCTGAGAGCCATGATGCTCAGGTAATTATGCCAAGTAAATCAGTAAAGGTGAGGGTTCGGACAGGGTGGTAGGGTCAAAATCCCTTTGGGTAAAGAGAAGTGATGAGAATATGTCAATGTGCACTATGGCTTCCTCCTACATATGAATAAGAGGTCTCTTGGATAGGTTGGTTGAGCTGAAAAGGTCGCCCTCACAAAGGAGTTGCAACTATAGGTGTCCTCATGGATTGGGAGCAAGGTTGAGATAATTATTGTGGCTTAAGGGTCAAAACTGTGATGTTGGGAAGGTAGTGGCTTCAGTTCACTATCTAGCTTTGAAGGTTGACTACGAAGTAACTGGCAAAAGGCAAGTTTCTAACAAAATGTGACGTGGCATGAAAATGACCAGGTTGTACCAACTCTAAGGGAGTAGATAGGGCCACATGGGTATGTACACACAAATTTTGTGAAAATTAATTTATGAAAATTAAGACAAGAAATAAAATTCACAAATTTAAAATTTTATTAAATTAGGTAAAAATAGGTTACAACTCTTTATGGTATTTCAATCGTCAATTGTAAAGACGAAGACCTTTGACTCGTTCTCTAATTCTTGATGATGTTCCAAGGGTCCAGATTGGCTTTGTTGGCCCAAAAAGCAACTTAAGAGGGGGTGAATTAGGTTGTTTCTAAAAACAAACCTTTTGATGTGCTTAATAAGAAATGCAAACTTTATGCACCAAATAAAGATTTAAGCACAAATGAATACAATAGATATTCAACAATTTAAGCTTAAAGAACAAAAAGAAGATTGAGATTAAGAGTATCAAACCAAACTCCCAAACTTCTCAAACTTGGTGCTTACAACCACAAAGAGCTTCTTACAAGGCAACTAGCAAGTTCTCAACTTGAAGTTTAGCCACTAAAAGTCTCGTCAAAGTAGGCGAGACAATAACCTCTTGTACACAAATGAGGATCACAAGTGTAAATCTTGCTCACACTAATTTTGTTTAGTTGATCCAAGAGTTTTACACTCACAACCTCTCTTTGTTACAATTGTTATCTCTCCACTCTTACACTTGAAGAACCCTTACAGTTCTAAACTCTTTTCACAAAACTACCTACACTATTACAACACTTGTACCCACTATTTCTCCCAAATAGGCCAAGAATTACTTGTAATCAATGTAGAAGTCTCTTCTTGTTTAATTCAGGCTTAGGGATATTTATAGTTGCCAAAAATCTGCTTCCAACAACTTTCCAACGACTATTTTCTGTTTACTGGAAAACTAGCCGTTGGACCTTTCGGACGGTCGATGCAGTGGGCGTGCGTCCAAATGAACTAGCCGTTGGACCTTTTGGATGGCCGCTGCTAAGCTCTGCGTCCGACGCTGCGTCCATTCTCTGAGAGTATTCGTTCGGACATCCGAGGATGCGTCCGAACCTGCGTCCGATCGAAGCAATGTCTTCTGGAAATATGATCGGACGCTGTTCTTCATCCGAGACTGCTTCAGATTCTTTGTATCAAACAATTACCATCGTCTGGAACTTTTTCTTTCGGACAGTCATTCACATCGTGGAGTCTTCTGGTTGTTTTGTTTGGATGATCATTTGCGTCCGAGCCTTCCTATTTTTCTGGATACTTATTTTCAAATTGTTAGTGCGATTTGGTCATCATCAAAACATGATTATCATAACTAGGGTTCAACAATCTCCCCCTTTTTTATGATGACAAATCAATTGGACAATTCAAAAAACAACCATAAAATATGAAGTACAACACGTGAGAATTTGTCCATTAGGCTTGATCATGAAACGTCAATGTGTTGACAAACAATTTGAGGATCACAACAAGCTTGATCTCAAACCGTTGAATTCTTTCAATTTCTCATGGGAGAAATTAATCAAAAAGTGTGTTCCAAGGACTTTAGGCTTGTTCCCAGTTGAAAGGATGTTGGTGAAGAACATGACTTTTGATCGTCATAGAAGATGCAACATTTTATTTCTCATTAATATGCTCTTTGATCTCCCACACTACTGGAGTCTTACTCTTCGTGTGGTTAAGGTGCTTCAAAGTTGTTCCTCTCAATGAAAATGACCTTGTATTTATAGGCAAAGACTGAGGGGTTTAATTTAGAAAAGTTCAATTACTAGCTTCATTAAGGGCAAATTAATCCCCCAATTAGCTCTAATTGATTTTTCTTAATTTAATCAGTTAGAGTGATTTTATCTTTTTAATTGATCCTTGAATAATTGGTTGGATTTAGAGTGCTTATAGGGCTCCATTAGAATGTTTGGCCCAATTTGCAAGAGATGTGGGATCAACCCGTCATTTTTATCGAGTTAGATTTGAGACATTATGTTCAAGATCTTGATTTTAATTGACAATCAATTAAGAATAATCCTTTGTAATCTTAATTAGTTATTATTATTATAATTATTTTAATCTCTATAGATGCCCTCTTTCAAGACTTGAATTTGGTACATGCTTGCTTGTACCAAAAAAAAAAAAAAAAAGTTTTATGGCCAGTCTTGAAGCCCCAATTTTCCCACTTTTACTAGTTTTCCCACCAAAGTGGAAAGCTTTGCCTTGCTCATAGCAATTAGTTATCTAGCTCTGACTAAATAATTAACCATGTCCAGATTCACTCACAAGAACAACCACCGAGTTGATCCCTTTATTTTATTATTTTTGTGGAAATTAAATAACAATCCTTCACAATTGAAATGAAATTTTCTTTAGCGCAAAGTGTATAAAATTGTAAATGGGACAAGGAAACTTGCAACATAATTATCAAGCAGATTTTTTCCTTTCTCACTTGTTCTTTTCCCTTTATCAAGCAACAATCAAGGGTTGTTTTTCGTCCTCCCCCATTATTTATTTTTGTTGCAAGGTGCCATTAATTTATCACACTGTCCGGAAAACTTCTACAATCTTAGGTTCAATTCTTGCCATCTATGCATTCCTTGCCTCCTGGCTCAAACAAGTAATTAGAACATTGCTTCTTGGTTTACTTTAATGCTTACTTTGCTACTTTTGTGAAAAGAACATTCAATACTCTTGTCCCATTTGTTGATGTGAGTTATCCCACTTGAAGCAAGTACTCCAAAATAGGACCATACTCCATAATTTGCTCATTCTCGGTCTTACCCTTTCTTTCTTTACTGATCAATTTTGATTTTTTTTCTCTTTTTTTGTTTTGACAAACTTCTAATTTAGTTACCAATGGTCTTGTAAAGGAGTGTTGAATAATCATATGAAATTTTCCTACTTTAATACATATGTTTTGACATATCTCCAATTGCCTTTTTACTATTATTGCATCACATGTCATCATTAAAGCCACCTATGCAAACAATTGACATAATCTGTTTTGCCATTGAAATCCCATATTAAAAGCTTTACTTGTATTTTCAGATTCATAATTCCTATGTGTTTGCAACTCTGCCTAACTATTTAGGCTCGACACTGATTGTGTTATTCGATAATAATTTGGACCTAGTGGCTACCTCCCTTTTTTTGTTTGATCTCTAATCTTTGTGAACTATCTTTCTCCGTCAAATTCAGTCTTACTCCTTTGACTTGAGGTACGAATGGACTTTTTTTCTTTAAATACTCCAAGGTAAAATCATTATTGTGCACAAAATCTTCTTGCCATTGGAACTTCAATACCTTAAATAATTCTGGTACTATGCAATCCCTGCTAGGTGTACCCTTAAGGAAACCTATAACTAGACCATGAGAACTCTATTACCATGACCTCTTATGGTTGAGCCGTTGACGTAACCCTAGGTGATTCGTGACTGGATCGTTGCAATTCTGGTACCATGCTTTTTTATGATTGCATCTTTGATCTACCCCTAGAGTGGCTTGTAAATGGAACCTTGATTATTACAACTCCAATACCATGACTTGTTATGGTTGCATATTTAACGTACCCCTAGAGTGGCTTGTAATAGATCACATAGCTCCAGTACTATGCCTTCTTACGGTTGCGCATTAAAATACACCTAGAATGGCTTGTAACTGGAAACTAGATTACTAGCTCAACTTCGGTACCATACCTTCTTATGGTTGCGTTATTGACCCCTAGAGTGGTTCAAAAATGCAAACTTGATTGTTACAACTCCGATACCATGCCTTCTTATAGTTGTTTATTTAACATACCCCAAGAGTAGCTCGTAACTGGATCACCACAGTTCTGGTACCCTGTCTTCTTACTGTTGTGTCATCGATGCACCCCTTGAAAGACTCTTAACTAGAAATTAGATTACTACAACTTCGGTACCATGTTTTCTTATGATTGCATATTTAACGTACCCCTAGAGTGGCTCGTAACTAGATCGTAACAATTCCAGTGCCATACCTTCTTATGGTTGCGTCATTGACGTATCCCTAAAATGGCTCGTAGCCGGACTGTTAGACTCCAATACCATGCCCTCTTATGATTGCGTTATTGGCTTACCCCTAGAGTGGCTTGTAATTAGACTATCAGAAACTGGTATCATGTTAGTTCATACCATGGTGCACTTGTGCAGCTCATCATTCAATANTCTTTGCCTGTTGAACTTTGTTAATAACTTTTTTGGATGTAGTTTTGCACAATAGCAATGGATTGCCTGTTGCACTAACTCCCTCACATCATTGTTTCACCTTTCTTTCTTATTCTTTTTTTTTTTTATCCAACAGGTGACAACACGGTTCACTTTAAGGAGAAAATCATTTCCAAGAGGCTATACCCTGTGATTTGGATGGCAAGGAAGATGCTATTGAAAGTGAAACTACTCTCCTTGCACGTTCTTTAACATTCGATAAACTTCCTAAGAAGTTGGAAAACAAGTATGACCCCAAGGATTTGTTAGGTTGGTCAAGTAAATCTCATAGAATAGATGACCGCTCTTTGTTTTTGCTTTCTTCCAATCATCACAATGTTTCATGCCAAACCCCTTATCTTATTTTGGAACATTGCATTATCACAAGCGAAGCAAGTTGGGGAACTTCCTTTAAGGTCAATGGTGAGTTCACACACACATCCTTTTATTAGGAATGGTTAAAAGACGTTCTTGGCAAACGAAGCCGACAAACACTCATAATGCATGCCTTTATGACATTGTTTATGCATCTTTATTCACATATGACCATAACACCAATATTTTCAAGGCTTTTTTCTAAGTTCTGGTATACTAAGACAAATATGGCTCTTTATCTCTTTGGGACTAATCTTTACTCGATGGGTTGCCTTGCAGCAGCATATTCTATATTAAGGTTGCCCCTACAAAGAAGTTACTTTTCGCTGTCGACAAGCAAGGAAAGAACCTTATTCCTCCCAGTTGCTAGTACTTATTTGCTACTTTTTATTGTTTATGCAAAAACACCAAAAAAAACTTCAAAAGTATGTGTATAAATAGATTAATTTTTGGTACAGAGGACTTCCTAAGTACAAACTTTCTACCAAGTGGTGCAGAAGAAAGAGCGACATAAGCTAGTGGCTTTTCCTATAGGTGCCATCCTTAAACCTTCCGACTGGTCATAAGAAAAGCATGGCTCATTTGTTGACCTTGGATTTAATGATATCTGTAAGAGTGAGAGGAGACCTACTTGGCTACTTTGATCTCTTGTTGGCTTTGTATTTTTGCCTTTCCTATTCATGAAATAGGCCTCATTCGATCAGGGACTTTTGTGACGACAAGTTTGATTGCTGAAAGAATAAGGTTTTGTTTAGCTATGCCCATACTACCCAACATTTATCATGGTTTGAATGGAATAGGAAACTCTTCCCAACCTAGTAAGAGTTGCTACGCTTTTCCGGCACATTATATTCATGTCTAGTTGACCTAGTACTTCAACACACATCAAACGAATCCACCTCGCTCAACCGCCCGATTCATAAATGGCTAAATTCTTTGGGAATTCCTCCACTATTTTATTTGATGAGATAGGTACGAAGGAGCGCATCATGCAGGCAACTAACTTTATCTACCATTCTACCTCTTTTACTCCAGAAAGCAACAGCTTTTCACCAATGACCACAACATTTCATCTTTCAAATTTAGCTACTTTATGAACTTGTGGTCAAGTTACTTCTTCCTGTCTTCGTGATGTGAAGACTTGTATGTGGTAGAGATTTATAGCCCTCATAGATTTGCGCTCCAATTTGGCTTTTGTCAAGATCTTCCAAGGAAGCATAGTGAAGAATTTCTTGCATCAGTCTTAGAGAGGTTGTCTCAGCTTTATCCCTTTTACAACAATACTAGCACGAAGTGTAAGGTATTAGTTCCTTCTATATCACGTAACTTTGGAGATCACTTCACTCGACAATATAGTACTTGGTGGACACAAGTCTATGATAATTATTTCAAAAATGGTCCAAAGACATTGACAGAGTTATTCCTTAGCTCCTTGAACGATTCAACTAGTGGTACTACTCCTGGATCCAAAGTGGATGCAAAGATTATCACTATGGATGAAGACACTAGCTATCGAAAAAAATGCGCCCTTGAAAAAGTCAAATATGAGACTCCAACTAGTGATCATCTTAGTGCACATCTTTCTCAGCAACTGCAATCGGATGAGGTGAGTAATGAAACTCTGCTCAATTCAAAGATTACGGCACTTAAGGAAGAAATTTGCAAGTTATGAGTGATCAACTTCAGCTGGTGACCTTGATAGTGACAAATGCTTGAAACATATCCTGAGTGACAGCTCTCCACAAGGCGTTGCCACCAATCCTGCTGAGCTTGTGTTGAATGCAAAAAACTTGTTCACTGGTGTCCATAGTTCTTATCAAGCTCTGCACACTATACGGAATCAAGTATTACGCCTTTTTTTAAGTTTACTACATTTTCTTTTTCATTTCTTCAACATGTGCAACATTTTTCTTGCTAAATGTTCCTAGCTTATTTTAAAGCTTGGAAGCATTCATTTTATTACAGAAAATGTAACATTGGATGGGCAAATAGCAACAATAACACCATTTTCGGTCCTAGCAAATTTGAATTGGTTGCGTGCTGCTTGCGAAAAACTTTTGATCTTACCCCACTTTCGAATGCAAAAAAGAAGCTACCTATGATGCCTATAACGCCTATCTTTGCTCAACCTTCCCTTAAATTTACACGTACCGGTCGTGCCTTCCATATTCAGTGTTACTACCATCACATCTAAACAACATCGCCAAGCAACTTTAGGTATTGGAGAAAAAATTCAGTAACAAATCTTAGGAACTTCATTCAAGCAACTCTTGGAGTACTTTGATAGGTTTTCTAAGTAATTTCAAATGATTGAACTTGATGGATTCGGTCCTTCTCCGTCGCACACTTCAGTGGAGAGCCTTATGACTCACATTAGTAAGTAGTAGGAATTACACAACAACTTTTCTGGGAAGCTTATCGAAGATGCACTCTCCACATGCCTTGCTGCCATCCAAAGATAGGTTGAGGAGACATCTTTAGTGAATGAGCAAAAGTGAAGTGTCTTGGATATATTCAAAAAGCTGTACTGGTGAAAGAAATAGAGCAATTAGAAGTTGGGATGAAAGGGGCTAATACTGAGGCGCACAAGGTTAATGATGAGATGTCTCGCAATCAACATCTGATGGTTCATCTTGTAAGGCCTGAGCAAACCAATCTCAAGCATACTTCAATTGTGTTCTCTAAGGACTCTAAAGATTTGGAAGCAATTCGTATTTCTCTAGAGGAAGAATGAGCAAAAGTCTCACAACTGAAGTGGATGGATTAATCCTTAATGTTATCTTTTCCTTTGTCTTTCTGTTTTATATATTTTTTTAGTAATTTCATCTCCTTAGTAAACATGTACTTTCCCTTTTTTCCATGTTCAACCAAAACTTGAGTTTGATTTCACTTCAAGAATGAATTTGAAATACATTTATTTATTTTTTTAGTCGTTCACAGTTTATACTCATGAAGGCTAGGAGTAATTTATCTACACCATTATTGAATTTTTTTAAGCAAAATAAGACGAACAAACAATATACTGAGCGCATACCCAAGCTACCTACGTGCCCTACAAGGGATGCAGTCAAAAATTTAGTTCAAGAAAGTACAATAATTTTTTTTTTTTTTGTGGGAACGAAAATAAGATGAACAACCAATTGACTGAACTTGCCCGGGCATACCCAAGCTTAGGGGTGTTCATGGGTTGGGTTGCCGGGTTAGCAAGTTTTCGGGTTTCGGGTAGAAATTTTAAAATCCTACCCAACCCAAGTAATATATACAAACCCAAGTCGATCCAACCCAAGTATTATTCATGCGGGTTATCAGGTTACTCGGGTCACTTGAGCAAGAAATTCATTCCTGTTTGAAAGTTCCATTATACATTTTTTTAAAATAAAAATTGATATTCATTCCTGGAAAAAATGAATACGAACGGGAGCAATATTCCAATCTCAAAAAGAAAAGCATCTAGCTTCTTTTGTTAAATGATGAGGAGTATAATTGAATTTGAATACAATTTGAATACTTGAAGTTTTTGCCAAAAAAAAATTACAACTCACAAGTTTAATACCTTTTTTTTTTTACAATCACAATTCCAAAACATAATAGATAGTAGTAACTCTAAGAATAATACCATTACAAATTAAGTAGTATTAAATTAGAGGACTCACAAAAAAGAAAAAAGAAAGATAATAAAATTTAAAACGAAGAAGAAGACTTACTGGAGGTCTTGGAGGCTAGTGGAATTATGAAAACATGGAGAAAGATGATAGGCTTTTGAGGTAATGGGCTGGAAGGAAGATATCATTCTAATGGGCTTATGGGCCTTAGGGTATAAGAATAAGGAGAATATTTTAATGTAGTTAGGTTATCGGGTTGTGTTGGGTTTCCAAAATAAAACCCAACCCAACCCAACCCAATGAAATTTGGGTAACCGAACCCAAGTAACCCCATAACCCAACCCAATTGGCCCCAAATTCATTTGGGTTGGGTTGGGTTGGGATTTCGGATTGGATTGGGTTTGAACCCCCCCTACCCAAGCTACCTACGTGCCCTAAAAGGAATCAAGTCAAAAACATAGTTCAAGAAAATACAACGATTTCTTTTTTTTTAAAGGCAAAATGGTTTGTGTGAAATTCAAGTTCAAGAGAAGTACTGCTTCAAAAATTTACCATTGATTGGCCCAACCATCACACCACCTTGATAGTTATTTGTCCATCAAAAGGTAAGCTCCATTAGTATACGCCTGCTATATTACGTAAGAACCATCCCAGTTGGAAGTAAACTTTTTTTTTGTCCACACCGTGATAGAGATTTGCCAATAGCTAGCACAGAGTCTCCAACTTGAAATAACCTCAGTTGTACCTTTTTGTTGAAAGCCCTAGACAAACAAGCCTTCTAACATTTCAAATGTTGTCGTTCGTCAAGCCTCTTTTAATCTAGTGCCTCTAACTCTAGTGGCCGAAGTTGTGCATTATCATCACTATTCAACTCTTCTTTGTGGCAATCCTAAGTAATGGTATTTATTGCTCAAGTGGCGAAACAGCTTCGACTTCATAGCCAACGAGTAAGGAATTTCTTGAGTAGGCATCCCGTAAGTTGTTTAGTATGCCCAAACTGTCTACCCTATTCCTTCATGCTTGTCATGTTTGGATTTGGCCACTACCTTCTTAAGCAAATTGCCTAAGGTTTCACTAAAGGCTTCAACGAGACCATTTGAGAAATACTGGTGCATTATACATGGAGGACTTTTGTTGTGTGAATTTAAATTTCTTGCATAACGATCCATCAAACTATTGACAAATGACTTCCTATTATCGGTGATAATGTATCGAGATAATTCATACTTGTAAATGATGTTTGATTTGATGAAGTCGACGACTGTTTCTTTCGTGATCTTATTAAGGATTGCTTCCGCCCACTTGGAGAAGTAGTCCATAATAGCTAGAATATAGAAGTGTCCTCATGAAGACTTAGGGAGAAGGCCAATAGCATCTAACCCTCAACTATCAAATGGCCAAGATGCCATCATCAAGTGCAAAGGCTCTGGTAGTTGTGGACAAAGTTTGCATAAAACTAGCAAGGCAGACATCTCTGAGCGTAGTTCATTCAGTCATTGACCATTGTAAGCCAGTAACACCCCATTCTTTTTATATGAAAGTGGAGCTTGGGTCCTGATTGATGAGCTCCACAAATTCCTGAATGCGCTTCTTCCATAGCCTAGTTTGCTTCTCATTCCTCCCCAAGCTACGAAGCCAAATACTTTCAAATGATTGATGAAACAAGGTGTCTTTGTAGTAGACAAATCTTGGGGCTCATCTTCAATTACTAGTCCTTCTTCAGGGTTCTTCTGGTATATTACCATGTTCTCTAAGGAGTCAACTAAAAGATGTCTCCAGTCTTCTTCTTCAACGACACATACTGAGAAGGGGTTACTTTCCTCAATGTGATACTCTAGTAGGTCAGGAATCTCTTACCTACCACACAGGAACTTCAGTTGTCTCACCTTCAACCAAAGATAACGTCATTGCTAAGTTGGCAAAACCATCCTCAGAAAATTCTCCTTCCTTGGAATATGTTCCATTAGAATGCTAACTTTCCCATTAAATGAGAAGCATAATTGAAGTATAGAATCAAATCATCATTTTTGACTTCATACGTGTTGATCATTTTTGAATCACCATATACTTCAAGGTCAAAGATATTCATCTCAATAGCCATCTGTATCCCAATAATCAAAACTTGATATTTAGCCGCATTGTTTGAATATTTCTCCCAAGACAACAGCAAATGGTAAGACATGCCTTTGCGGGGAAATGACTATGACTTCAACACCCGCTCTCTCAGATCTTACTGCTCTATCAAAATACATTGTCCATAGTGGTAGTGTTTAGGAAAATTCTCGAAAACTTCCTAATCTGGGGAAATAGTATGGCCTGCCAAGAAGTGAGCAAAAGCTTGTCCTTTGATCGCCTTTTGAGAGACATAAATAAACTTGAATTCATTAAATAGGACCGACCATCTAAGTAATACGTCCTGAGAATACTCGTCTTGACATCACATATTTGAAGGGATCGAGCCGTGCAACTAGATAAATCATGTAGGCTAAAAAGTAATCCCTTAGCTTTTGAGAGAAAAATGTCAAAGTCAAATAGATTTTTTCAATGGGAGTGTATCGCACCTCCAGATCTATTAATCTTCGACTTAGGTAATATAATGCCTTTTCTTTGCCTTCATTATTACTGCTTTTGTGCTAACATGGCCCCCACAGACTCTTCTTGTGTAGCAATGTAGAGGATAAGTGACTTACCTAGCATTGGCAGTCCCAAGATTAGAGGATTGACCAAATATCTCTTGATACTATTAAGAGCATTTTGGCATGGTTGGTCCTACTCAAACGATGCATCTTTCTTAGCCAATCAATTGAATGGTTGGCATTGACTTGCTAAATTGGATATAAAGCGACGAATGTACAACAAAGATCCTTGAAGACTCCAAAGCTCAGGGAGATTCCTTAGTGGAGGGACCTCTTGTATGACATCTATCTTAGATTGATCAACCTCAATGCCTCGGTAATCGAATAATAAACCCTAAGAATTTTCTCGATAAAACTCCAAAGACACATTTGAGTGGATTCATTTTCAACTAGAATTGTCTTAAACGGGTGAACATTTCTTGAAGAACCTCTAGGTGGTCTTCTATTCTTCTTGTCTTAACTACCAGGTCATCTACATGACATTCGACCTTAAGACAATGCGTGGAATATGTCATCGAAAATCTTTTGCATCACATGTTGATAGGTGGATCTAACATTTTTCAGGCCAAAGGACATCACTTTGTAGGAAAATGTACCTTTTCATTTTGGTGCCAAACATATCTGATTACAACCTGCACATTCATCCATAAAACTTAGAATTTTATGACTACTATCGAATCCATAATAATCTCGAAGATCAATAAGGGAAAACCATCCTTCAAACAAGCCCTATTCAATTCACAAAAGTCCATGCAAATGAGGATTTTCTTTTTGGTTTCTTGACAACTGCTATGCTAGAAATCCATTGTGGATATTCCACTTCCCTTATGAAACCGATTTCAAGCATTTTTTCTATTTCTTCATTCACTTTAGGTATAGGATTTGGATGGATAATGTGCCGAGCTTGTTTGATTGGACGAGTACCATGCTTAACTGATAAATGATGAACCACCAGTTTAGGATCTGGCCGAGGGATTTCTTTGTAGCTTCAAGCAAACACGTCAAAAATCTGAATTTCACTAACAACTCAAGATATCATTTCTCTTCGAAAAGGCATAACTGAGTACTCATGAAGATTGGCTTTGGATTATCAAGGGTCTCTAAATTGTGCTTCTTAATGTCATCCACCATGAGTTGCCCTCCGTCTTATGATTATGGTAGGGCATCTAAGATATCTTCTTCCACAACATCCATTGAAGGATCCTCTTCTACTGTAATGTGGCATGTCGTGACATAGACCAACTACTCATCATTGTTATCCAATGTGGTTTGTGGAGCTAGTTTTGTATGAACAACTATGCACCTCTTAATTTTGAGCATCCCCTCAGTTTATATTTTGTAACAGGTCTTGCGCGTCACACGAGAAGGCACTATACTAAAAATTTCATTGCTATCTTCTGCTTCTTTTCTTAAACCTTAAAGCCCTTTACCATTTACTATAACATCTCTTACCCCCAATCTGTTCAAACACGGACTTTTGTGATGATCCTTCAGGTTTGCTTTCATGATCATTGCTAATTCCACAGATAGATATCCCCAACTGAATGGAATATTGAAGGATAAAGAACTAAGTCAAGCTGATCATCCTGTGACTTTGGTAAGCTTAGACAACTAAAGATGGAAGAGTATTCCCAACTAGGGAGGCTATCACTTTGTACCCTTTAGACTACAGAAGATTTTAAAGAAAAGTCATAGTTCTCCTGTGTTGAGATACCTATTCTATCAAACATGGAAACTCGTACACTAGGTGCTTCAATACAATCTAAAGCTGATCTCTGAGGCAATGGTTGCTCACTTCGTTCATTATTCATTTCCTCAGCCATTATGTAATGAGTGATCTTTTTCTCCTTTCTTCCTTTGAGAATAACTCGTACTGGTTCTGGAGACATAAAGCCTAGTCCTGACTTTGGAAGGGTTACCCGATGCCTTTTTTTCCTCAGCATCTTTTGTGTTTCATTTAAACCATGCATCTTTTCACCCGTGACTTCAAGATTTAGCTCTCGCAAAAATGGAGCATTTCTGTAGTCATACTCGACATTTACCATCAACCTATATGTCTTTGGAACAAACCCTTCATCTCAGGTAAGGATTCATTTCAAACAGATTTGATAAAACCCTTTAGCGGTGGCCTTCTTGTAATCTGTTGTTTTGTCAACAACAATGTTAAATGCTTCTTTAAAATTCCACAGTCTACTATATCCAAGGCCTTCGTGCTTGCCGATTCCAATAATTCAGACGTCAAAACTTAAACAAAAGGTAATTTACCTTCCCTTCATGCCTTAGAAACATACTTGAAAACTTGCAGTGCCATTGAATATTTACTTACAGACATTCCCTTAATCATGCCCTCATGTAGTGTTTGTTTCACGTCCTTTCTCAAATGCAACAACTCAAATTTTTTGTCTACCGGCTTCGTAGACATTTCATTAAATGGGATTTTCACAAGTAAAACATCTTCCTTCGTGTCACTTTCTATGCAAAACTTCGCATCTACAAAATATGACTCTACTTCAATGAAGGGTCTGTTATCGCCAAATACCATTTCAATTTTCACACTATTCTTGTAGAATTTAAGGCATTTATGCAATACTACTCCATTGATATATAACCATTATCATCCTATGGAACAATATATCTATCTGTAGTTCCCCAATGCAAAATTTGAGGTGAATCATTCCGACAGCTCATTGACTTCCTTGATCAAACCCTTGAATGACTAGGCAATTCTTAGCCAATTCTTGCGTAGGAATGCCTAGTTGTCTTATTGTAAACTATGGCATGATGTTTATAGGAGATCCCTCGTCTACCAGTATTCTATTAATCTTCTACTCTCTTATATATCTGAAAGTGAATAATGGTTGGTTGTCAGGTTTAGACCCCAGCTGCAAATCTTCATCCGTGAAAGAGATAGCTGAATAACAAGACATGCAAAGGGTGGTTTCTGCTTCTATTTCCTCTAAAATGGACTTGTACTTTGACAGATCCTTGAGCGCTTGTACCAAGGCCTTCCGATCTTCTTCGCGTAATTATATGGCTTCACTTAAATTGAGGACTATATTGGTGACTTTTTACTATATACACTGCTAGGTTAGTACCTTCTAGGGTAGATTGCTCCCATATTGCAATTTCTTGATGGGATGTCACCATAAAGCTTGTCTCATCTGCTTGGCCAGAGTAGCTCTTTGGGAAGAACTCGTACACGGATGCCAAGTGCGGTCGGTGATGGCTATGACCTCTATCTTTTTGGAGGGCTTCTTAACTTGCTTCTTTGCCCCTTGATTGCTATCAAGAACTCTTGCAGCTCTTTCATGGGCTTTCTAGGAACCATTCTTTACAAATTTTTGCTTTCTAATAACAAGTTTTCATCTCTCGTCATCTTCATTCAAGCCCACGTCGGGACTCTTAGTTCCACAGACATAAACATGAACTAGTTTCATTGTTCCAAACTGAATGGTTTTGTAATTTTCCCCAAACAATCTATTGTAGGGAGCGAGTCAAACACTATACTTGTATATTTGGATTCTGGCACTTCTTCAGTATCTAGCGAAATCCTTCTACCTTTTTTAGCAATCTTCACAATCAACTCCTTCAATACAAAGCATTTCTCAGTCGGATAGCTGACAAGCCTATGATATCTACAATATATAGGATCATCAATTTGCCCAATTTCTTCACGGCACTTAAGATACATACAATATTTGGGATAATCAATTTTCCCTATTTCTTCAAGACACTTAAACTTTGGAAGTTCTATGATTTTCTTTTCAAGAAGAAAATCTAGAATATCTCGTACATCAAAATTAGGGAATGGGTATACTTTTTCTTCAAACTCTAAAAGTGCAGGCATTGTCTTTCCCGAGGTTTCTCTATAACCATTTCTTGCTTCTTTTTGTCATTTTTGGGGATTTTTAGAGGTGTAGCACTCATAGCCATTGACTCTTTGCTTTCTTTTGATTTCTTGTCATTTTTTCTCACCTCTTTTTGTTCCTTTTTGGGTTCAAGAATAGGGATACTTACATTTGCATGATTTGTAATATTCAGTTCTATGCCATGAGTAAGTGTAACTGTGCTTGTTGTCAAAGATGTGTGGCATTATCCCTTGAAGAATATAAAGTAGTTCCCAACATATTATCCCTTGAAGAATATAAAGTAGTTCCCAACATATTATCCCTTGAAGAATATAAAGTAGTTTCCAATGTATCCCTTGCATACATATCTCGATTGCAGAAATTTCTGAGAGCCTTTCTTTGTAGTGTAAACTCAACATATGCCAACGTTTGATGTAATTCACAGCTGGTTTGCCTTCCCATTGTCTAGCATTACTGAGTTCTGACAGACTTACTACACGACGGGTGCTGTAAAATCAGCCCAAGAATTTTTCCTTCATTTGTTTCTAACTATTAGTTGACTCTGGCTCTAAATCAGTATACCAGTCAAAGGCATTACCTTTTAGGGAGAAGACAAATTGCTTTACCAAAATGTCCACTTTGATCCCGGCATTATCGCAGTTTGAATAAAATGAGCCACATGTTGTTTTGCATTTCCTTTGCTATCAAATTGATGAAATTTAGGAGGAAGGCTGGTAGCCAATGGATAGCTTAAGATGATCAATTCGCTTGTTCTGAGACTTTGAATACATCATATTTTGTGAAGGAGCCCTATACTGTGCTCGAACTGCATTGGTGATCATTCTTGTATCTACTGCATTGATATAGCACCTGTTGCCAGAAAAATCATGTTGTCATCCACTGGCCCTCTAGAGGACGATACAAGGTTGACTTTACCACTTTTATCCATTCAAGGATTCTAATCTGACTTCTTGTAAATAGCCTGGTGATCTCTCCGATGTTTTGAGACTCTAACTTGCTCACTAAAGCTGCAATTTGCATATCCTTTTCCTTGATAGTTTTAGACAACTTTTCAACAGTGCAAGCCATGGAGAATTATTGTTCTTCTACTAATGATGTGTCTGTCACCATAGCTTGCATATACAACAGAGAATTGTACGATGCTTTAAACAATATGGAATCAAACTGCCTTTGCTCTTTTGCAAGAGGCTTTGAAAGGGATCTCGTGCTCGGAGTCAGTGTGGGAAGCATACAGGGACTTGTCATATGAGACTTTATTAGAAAAAATCTTCTGAAATTGAGGCTAACTTCTTGGATTTGGAACTTTCATCCTTCCTTGCCCCAGGGTAATGGCAGTTTGTGTCCTTGTGCGATCAGCGCCAATGCGATCCGCCATTATTACTACCACCTTGGACTTGCTACAATCCACAAACCAATGAAAGAAGCATCATCGCTCTTTTGCAGTGGAAGAGCTTTCCCCAATGACCTTGCTTGATACTTGAGTGTTCTTAGAAGCCATGAAAGTTGTAAAGTACAAATCCTTGAAAACTTGATGAACGAGATGAAAGGCAGAAAGGTCCTATCAGGTGTGCCAAAAATTTGTACACACAAATTTCGTGTCTAAAAATTAAGACAAGAAATAAAATGCACAAATAATAATTTTATTATTTTAAGTTGAGCAAGTTACAATCTCTATAGTTTAGACACCATTTCTAACGTGCAAATCCTCTTATTCGATGTCTTCGAATTTAGTAACGATCCAAGGACCGCCTTTTGTGGGCTTGATATTGAATCGTTGGTGGTGCTTTTCAATTTCTCTTCTGAAATGATTGAGAACAGTAGTTGAAACCGAGAATGTTAATCCCAGTTTAAATGAAGTTGATAAATAACATGACCTTTGATTGTCGTTCCTTTGATTTGAATTCCAAATCTAATTATGATCCAAGAGCTGAGGTAGGATTGATTTTGAAACGTCGATATTTTTGCAACAACTCGAGGGCCAGATTAGGCTTGATCTCGAACCGTTGAATTCCTCAATTTCTAGTGGAAGAAATTGATGGAGGATGTATACACTGAGGGCTTAAAGCTTGATCCCGGTAGAAAGAGTGTTGAGGAATATGAGCATTGATTATTGTGAAAGATGTGGCACTTCATTTCTCATGCCTGATATATCCCACATTGTTGAAGTCTTGTGTATAAAGTGTTGGTGTGCTTGGTTGTTTTTCCCCGAGGGCTTGAAAAAATCTTAATCCTTGTTGAAAAGTTGTTGAAAAGTTTGACTTGTTCTTAGTGCAAAAGATGCAGCACCTTGTGATCATACTTGTTGATCTCCCATGTTTGAAGTCTTGTCTCCAAGGTGTAGGTGTGCTTGGTTGTTCTTCCTCCAAGGGCATGAAGCATGATTCCGATTGAATAATCATTGAAGAGGTTGATTTGTTCTTGATGTAGAAGATGCGACACCTTTACTTGTTATTCTTGTTGATCTCCTACGTTGAAAAAATCTTGTCCTTTGGAGTGTTGAGTTGCTTGAAGTGCTTCTTTGGTTCTTGGAAAAATTCCTCCCTCTCTTAATGACTATGACCTTGTTTTTATAGGCTAAAAATGAGAGTTTTAAATTTAAAAAAGTCAATCAATTAAGTTAATCAAGAAGAAATTAATTCACATTATTAACCCTAATTAACTTCCTTTAATTTCTTCAATGAAAGAGATTTATCTCTTTTGATTGATTCTAGAGGGTTTGATTTGCATGTGTCTGACCCAATTTGCAAAAGATATGAGTTTGACTAGTCATTCTTATTGGGGCAACTTCGAGAAATTAGGGTCAATGTCTCAATTTCCTTGAGTTCAAAATTAACCAAGATTAGTTCATTGTAATCTAAATTAATTATTTTTTTATGCCTACAAGGTAATCATGACAATAATTAAGGCATAGCTACCTAGATCTGATAGAGGGTAGCTCAAAAGACTCGAGATAGCATGTCAGATGAGACGAAATGAATAAAAAGCACAGATGAAAAGATTAAGGTTAGCTTGGCATTTAATGCTAGGCTTTGGAAGAAAGAAATGTAGAAGGTTGACATTAAATTCACTAGATATTTATTATTTTGACACTTAATGCATCTGGCATCTCTTCTGATTAATAAGGAAAATATTGGTCTTTTCTTGAAAAGGGGTGTAGGTCGCGATTAATACATTTGGAGAATGACTTCCCTAGAGTCTAGGTATAAAAAAGAAAGGAGAGCCAAAAGAAAAGGGCATTCTTAAAAGATAGTTAGGACTCACAATGCATGAAATTCTAAGCCATTATACCTATACCCTCCATTTTTCACCATTGCACTTTAGTTTTCATCAACCTCCAGAGATCATCTCTTCGTCTCATTCCACGGGCATAAGCATCCATTCGAAGCACCATTCACCAAATTGGTTTCTTTTAACATAGGTAACGGATCCACCTTTCCACAATTTATTAGAAAGTTTTACATTATTCCTAGCAAATGATTCCACTATTTTTTTAAAAAAAATTTGTCGAATATAAATTTTTAAAACATAAGGTAATACACTATACAAACCTTTAGAGTACAATAGAATTGTTGTATAAAGGAACCATAAAATTTTCCTCATTTTTTATCTTTCAGTTATGTTCTGCTAAAAACTCTAAATAGTTAATTTACAATCAAAATAATCTATGTGTTATTACAGTGACCATGTGCCATGGAATAAAATTTAGGATGTCAAAAACCTAACTAATTACCTTCTGTCTTGTTATGAACACCATTCTTATTAAACTTGAATTAGAAACAAAAATAATCTTAGGACAATTTACCTTCTGTCCTAGAAAGCTATTTAATGTTTTCCAAACAAGAAGAAGAAATTCTTATACACGCCAACGGAATCTGAAAATTACAAAAATATAGGATGTATGGCGAATATTCCATTTACAAAAATTATCAGTAAAGACCTTTTCATGCAAAATCCAACAACAATACGTAATTCTCCAGGATGGATATGTAGTGATTACACAAATACAAACAAACTAAACCTTATTCTCACTAAATGGGGTCAGCTATATATAGTAATTACACTTTTAGTAAAATAGAAAAATTACTAGAATAAAGAAATGCTATCTATAGCAATTATAACTCTTTTAATTTCCATACTAACAATTGAAATTTGCAAAAATATTAATAGGAACAAATTTTTAAGCAATATTTAAATTAAAGGAGAAATTATATTGACTTCCCCTTCTTGACTTCAAAGTAACGGCAAGAGACAGATATATGCTATTTTCCAACAAATTGCTCTTACATATTTGAAATTAAGAAGGGAAGTTTCTGGCTTTTCATAAACTAGAGATAGAGTAATTTATTATAAATTCAAGGGTTAATTTTAAAATACGCCTTGAACTATGTTCAACTCGCAATATGCCCCCTAAACTATCAATTATAGCAATATACTACCCTATTCTATGAAATTTTCTCACATTGCTCAAATCAATCTAAAACATGATGAAATGACAAATTTGCCCTAATTAAAAAATATAAGTTCCCTACCTATCCTTGTCTCTATTCATTGCCTCAGTCTCTCAAGTCCTAACAAAATCCCCTACCCCTCACTCTTTCTAAATCCACGACAGCTCTCCCATCCCCGTTCTTGCAAACCCCTTCCCTCCTTATCCCTTCTTCTCACTCGAAGTCCAGATCCCCTGCAATCCACCTCTCCTACTCATCACAGCTCCCTTCCTAAAACACCATTTCTTTTCATTCTTAGCCCATGAACCCCTTTAAATCCTCTTATACGTCTCTACCACCTCTCCCTAACCCTCTTAGCAACCAATTCACCATCAATCACACAAAACAATATCCATCATCACTCATCAAACACACAACCCACACAACCATTACAATACATAGCATGCATGCCCACGTTCAGGAATCAAAGAAAAAAAGGGAAGGAACTTGGAGTTTGGTTTGTGATCTTTGTGAAAAAAAAAAATTTCTTTGGATTGAAGAGATGAAATAATGGAGTTTTTGTTTATTTTGGTATTTATTAGATGAATCTCGGATCTTGGGTGCGATTTCAGTGAAGAGTTATTAGGTTCTTTTTTTCTCTCGTGTATACAGGAGGTGAAACTTATAGTTTGTGTGTGATTTCAGACTTTTCACTAAAGGATAGTTGGTTTTTTTTTTTTTTTTTTTTTTTGTTTATCAAGAGATGTAATAGCAAAGTTTGTATGAGTTTTTATCTTTTTATTGGTCAGTTGAGGTTAGGAGAGAGCAAATACAGAGAACTTTTTGGTCCTATCTGATTTATTGAGTAATTAATTTTCCTGTGGTGGTGGTATCGAATGTTGATTGTGACCATGATAGCTACAGGATAAAGGATAAGGGAGAAGATGAAAGGGGGAGAGAAAAAATGAAAAAGATGAGAAAGGGAGGGTATTCTTGGCAACACAAAATTGGATGGTTATTATGGTCTTTTCATTGGAATGTCAATTCTTAAATTAACTTAATTGGTGTAATGTGCTACAATTGATAGTATGAGGGGGGCAAAATGCTACAATTGATAGTTTAGGGAGTGTAACCACAATTGAGATAGTTTAGGGGTATTTTGCTATTAACCCTAAATTCAAACATGCACATTTTACCATTTTGAGACCTCATTGGTAATTAATTTTATTGACATATGAATGTCCCATTACTAGAATCGAAGAAATTAGGGGTATTGTGCAAAAGGAGAAAAAGACCATTTCGGTCCTTTATTTTAGGGTGTGTCCCAATTTAGTTCTTTATATATCACAAGTAACTAATTTAGCATACAGGTAAGTCAACTTCCAAAATGTTGGCCAATATATAGCTTTTGACGAAAAAGGTTAGACAAATTACCGTGAACACCATGCCAATATTGTTGGCGGATATAAATAAACTTTAATATCATGACAATCAATGTTATCAGAACTCAAATCTTTCATACTTAATAATCAAGAATAATAAACTAAATCTAAATACGAAAGCTGTCTCTTAATGACATAAAAACGAATATGATTCTCAAGTTTACAAATATGTATTTAAGAGAAGAAAGTTCTCATGTTCTGATGATGTGCCGTCAGGAAAGTTACGATCCTAGAATTTGGAAACTATACTGATTTCTTATTTTCCAAATTTTGTTTATCATAAAATAGAAAATAAGACTTTAAGATTTCTACACATAAAAGTTCATACTGACTAGATGACTTAAACCCATTTAACTTTAGACCATATTAAATCACTTTAGATTAGGTCAATTAAATATGATAGCACATAATACACAATTTATGTAGTATATATCTCAAAATCCAAGAAATATCTCATGGCTATAAAACACAAATGACTAGAGGTTAAAAACTTGAGAATAATGAAATTTTCTTCATGAGTTTCTGTCATTAAAAATTGTGCTTGAAGAGGATGTGACAAAATTAAAGTTAGGGAAACGAGAGAAAATGAAAAATTTGTTTGGAGTAATAATAAATAAGACCTTTTAAACTCAAATTATTTGTGTTCTAATGATACGTGATATTTACATGACTTTCACCTTAAATTGTCAAATTTCTTTTTTTTTTTTGTTAAAAATTCTACATTAACTAATATTTTAAAATATAAAAGACTAAATATACTTGTTATACATAAGAGGTCAAATTAAGATACATTTTATAGATAAATTAACAGAATAATCTTTTTCCCTGGTGCACAATGTCCAAAATGGAATCCTTCCTAACAAAAAAAAGCATACCTGTCAACGTCCGTCAGGCAATTGGCTCCCAAGAGTCTCCAGACGGTAAACCACGTCACCCGGCAGCTGTGAGAACCAGCGAAGAAAGAGTAAATAAAGGATGTACTATTACATAAATGGAAAAAAGTAATTAAAGTTTCTTAATTCCCATTTTATTAGTTCTTTAATCATCATTGAATCCTTAAAGGAGTTATCGGTACATGCAGCAGCCACGCGAGTCTTAAGCAAAGCCTGCATCCTTTTCCCGAATTCTAGTAAATTTCCACTCGAAGAAGCTTAAAAAGGTTCCACTAGTGCAGCAATGCTTATATGTCATTATTACCCAAAAACAAAAAGCATGTCTGTAATTACAAGATTTACCTTCACGATATTTTCTTTTCTATCCTTTTTTTTTTTTTTTTCTTTTGTGTAAAATAATTTTCTTCTTTTTCCAAATAGAACTATTATAACAGTCGAACTAATTCAAGCACGTATTGTACCAGCAAAGCAACATTTTTATTTTAGGGTAAATTACAAGAAACCCTCTGTATGTTTAAGTTACCTTATGGTTTGTAAACTTATAATATGCTTCCTTATGATTTAAGTTAAAACAAAATTGTTAAATATTTTATTAAGTGAATATTAGACTGCTTCCTTATGATTTAAGTTAAAACAAAATTGTTAAATATTTTATTAAGTGAATATTAGACTGTTAAAAATTCTTTATTTAAAGAATTATTTTAATCATTTAAAAATTCTTAAAATATATATTTTAACATAATACACAATCTCTTCATTTCAACGGAGGGTTTCTAGGCGGCGGAAGCGTACAGGACTTGGGGTTTTTTAGGTATTTGCACAAATCTATTAAGTTTTTAACTTTAATTCATTTTACAAAAATTTAAAAAATAAGCCACAAGGAGGCAGATTGTAAGTTTGCAAATCATGTAAGAAAATACAAATATTAGCCAAATTACAAGGAATATTTTTGTAATTTTCCCTTTATTTTATACTAATGAAGTAATACTTGATGATGCTATTTAAAGATAATCAGGAAAGATTAAATGTTAAATATGTGGACACGCCATCATTGAGTTATCTTAAATTCTATCTGTCTGTTTGCTCATCGGTACGTTAGTGAATTGGTCAATTGCAGAATAACTTCGTATCCAGCATTACCAATTCACCATCATTACCGTGAGCTCATATAATTATAGAATTTAAAAAATTTTCGAACGAATACCATACGCTGATCCATAAGAAATTTGCCTTTTGTTATCAAATAAGCTTTAATATAAATTGGATCTTTTATTTTTATTTTTGCTAGGAAATTGAGTTTTTTTTATGTATGTACATAAATTGTAAGTTTTATTTTACTATTTGGAACGAACTCAATATCAGTGACTGAGTTCTTTTCTTCAAGAGTAAAGCACAGTTTATTGGACATGATGTATGGTAAATATATTTTGAAATAATTGTAAAATATTATTTGAAAAATAATAAAAAATTGTTTTGTCCAAAGAGAGTCATTGATTCTTTTTCTATGACATCAAACAAAAACTTTAACCACTAGACTACGCATGGACGCATATTGTTCCATTTTTCATAACCAAACACCCTATACTGCTCAATTAAGCTTTTATGCATGAAAAAGGACCACTCTAAGTGTATCTAGCAGTGTTGCAATTATGTGGCAGTTTGTTTATAACAGGAACATAAATTCAGATGTGTATGGAACTGCAACTTATTGCCGTAATGTTTCATGACATCATAACGTACAGAAGATGTATTAACCTTACTTTCAACTATAAAAACATGCTAGTTGTGAGTAATAAATGAAGAAATCACAATTATATAAACCCATTATCTATATCCAGCTGTAACATATTAGTCCAAACTAGGGTTATAACACTTTGCCCCATGAACTAGGTAGCTAATTATATTTTACCTTCCATTTTTATTATTCGTTCTTTAAGAATTTTAAAATATTCAAAAAATCTAGTTAAATCATTGAAATACATTTTAGTATTATATTTTAATTTTTCATATATTTAATTAATTTTCACCCTTATAAAAAAGATTTCAGTTCAAATAAAATATAATAACACTAATGATATATTTGACTTTAGAGAGTCTCGAAAATGTATTTAAAATCTAGATCAGTATTATATCCGAAATTATAAATTCTACTTAAGTTTTATTTTTTTTTTTAAATATATTTTAAGAAATTAAAATTCTACAAAGTTATGTAGAAAATATAATTTCATACAATATCTTTAAAAAAAATTTAATAGAAAATAAGCCCATTTGGTAATTGTTCTACTATTATAATTAAACATTCGAATTCGAAATAATATTTTACTATAATCTATATCAATATATTAAAATATTATATAGTTTATTTTTAACCAATAATATTTTAATTCGAGATAATATTTTAATATAATCTATATTCAAAAATTTTAAAAATTTGACCAAGAAATATATTGATATAGATTATATTAAAATATTATATAGTTTGTTTACTTATTTTAAAATAATTATCACATCATTATCAAAATTTAAATACATAAAAAATTAAAATATAGTACCAAGGGTAGTTTAGTCATTTAACTATATTATCTTAATGATTTTAATATTAATAATAGATGAATAATATCAATTTGGAGGTAAAGTGTATATTTTTATAGTTCAGAACGCGAAATATAATTACGTACCTAGTTAAGGGGGGCAAAGTGTTATTAACCCAGCCAAAGTATGGCTAAGTAGTAAGGAGATTATATATATATAAAGTGAGAAGTAGTAGTAAAGTACTTCTTTACGAGTCCTAGTTCCTAAATAGCCTCAAACAAGGTAGGTAATTTGTACAAAATCAACTGTTTCAACTGTCACCTTAAAAATAGGACCTTCCAAATATTAATCATGCCAATAAAAAGAGAGAGAGAATGATAGCAAGTAAATAATGGAGGAAGAATGGGCTCAAACTGCCAATTATTTCTTTAGTCATCGTCTTGATTAATGAGGGCAATAAGGTCGGAAAAAAGTGTGACAATGATGGTCAAGTTAGGATCAATGCCATGCCAACTCCATTAATTTCCCATAACTACTTCATGAGCTAATGGTTTAATTAAGGATAAATTATTATTACTTACCCCTTGTGGTTTGATTATTTTTCTCATAATTCCTTTATAGTTAAAAAACTATAAATAACTCCTCGTGCTTTCAAATCAAGTGTCAAACCGATCGAAAATGGCCCTAGTAACGGAATGTTGAATGTCACACGCTTATTAATGCACTTGGTTTTGAATTTTTTGACATTTTTTACATTTTGTTCCCAAATTACCTTTTATTAAATGCCAATTCGAATACATTGAATTATCTTAGAGGACAAAATAGAAACTAACAAATTTGGGGTCAATAAAAAATTAAAAAGTCATCATCTTCCTCTCCTTCCCTTCCTAACCAGTTTTCCCCCATCATGCACCTCTTGCTGCACCACCACCGTTAGCCCTATACCATCGCACTCTCAATCCCCATCTCTTACCAACCATAGTATCTCCATCTCATTCCCGCCACTGTAGCCCCTTCTCCTATACCTGATGTGCCCTACAGTCCCATCCCTGTCACTACCACAGAGCTCTCCTACCCCAGGCAGGAAAAGTGTATACATCCCCGTCATCCCAGAACCTTTCCTTACCTTCAATTTTGC
This sequence comes from Cinchona pubescens, assembly GCA_025175665.1. Classification (NCBI taxonomy): domain Eukaryota; kingdom Viridiplantae; phylum Streptophyta; class Magnoliopsida; order Gentianales; family Rubiaceae; genus Cinchona; species Cinchona pubescens. Next base: position 544,131 of record JANKKI010000132.1, read on the forward strand.
CACCCTCATTGCCATCAACTCCTTCCCGTCACCTCTCAACCCCTTTACCAACCCTCACAATTTCTTACCCCATCCCATATCCACCATTTCGCACTATGCCTACCTATCCTACAACCCAACCTCCACCCTCACCTTATCAGATTTGGTCCTCTTTATCTCGATCTACCTCTCTACCCCTTTCCATCCCATCCCTCCTTTCCCCACCCCTCACCTTAATCTATGTCCCCTAGCGCTTCACCCTATACCGCCAACCCAGCCACCGTCCCAGTGCATGATCCATTAGACCCTGACACCCCACTCCACTACCTGCCCTACCATGGCTCCACGTCCCATCCTGCCACCCCAAACTCTTATTTTTTCTATTAATTTTTAAGTTATTTACATGAATTTCGCAAAGTTTTTTTTTTCTTTTTTGTTCCTTCATTTTTCATTCTTAGTTTGGTTTTTAATTACATTTTAAAAGAAAATGTTTTATGACTTTTTACATTTATTTTCTCTGATTTTTTACTGTTATTTTGATTTTTTATTTATTTTGTAATTTTTTTCTTTTTTTCTCATTCCGTATATATAGTCATGATCATGGTTCTAGAACTGCCAGTTTCGGTTCCAAGAGAAGCCGAAATCGAAATTGAAACAGAATTGGAACTGGATGGAGCCAGTTTCGATTCTGATTCTAGTTTTGGAGCTGGCGATTCCAGCCGGTTCCACGATTTCGTCTGGTTCCTGTCATAGTTCCAATTTCAATTTTTTTTAAAACAAAAAAATTAAGAAATTGGAAATTATAGTACGAAAAAAATTAACACAAGCTAAAATGAGAAACAAAAAATTACATTTTATTTACATTTCAATTGTAGACTTTCTTTTTGAAAAAAAAAAAGTACACTATTGCATTACTTATTGACCATTAAAAATTAAAGTAAAGATACATTTTAGAAAATCCATACATTTTGAGATATTTGAGAGAATTAGAGAAGATTAGAGAGATTGAGAGAATTGTGTGTTGAAAATGGTAAGGGAAGGAAGAATATTATAATCCATTCTTCATTTAAAAAAAAAAAAATTATTGTTAGTTCTAGTTCCGGAACACTGGTTCCAAAAAATAGAGAATCAAAACCGTTGGTTTTCAGCGATCCGATTCCGATTTTGATCGGAACCGTGGCCAGCTCTACATATATGCAAGTTTTTCCTTTTTATTAGTTTACTCAAAATTTTCATTTATGATTTATAGGGCTTTTTATTTTAAATAAAAAATAATATTTAAAAAATAGGAAAAGATACAATGGCATAATAGACCAAATTAACGATTCTACTAGCGAAGAGATTTTTCATCCATTAGATAGTAAAATCAAATGCACAAGAGGGTTTCTATAGGTTTGTAAAACTATATGGGGTGATGTGAAAACGACTTAACCACAGGGAGAGTAAGTGAAATTTGCACTTTAATTAATTATGCTTATATTAGGGGAGCGAGTGGATAAATACTAGGCTTCCTTAGATTGGTAAATTTTTCTCTACAAAATGATTTTTCAGATATGTTCTTTAACTACAATTCTCGAGAAACAGTTATCTAGAAAATAATGTAGTAATTTTTTTCTAAAAAACCATTTTAAAAAATGCCATTGAGACTGAGCCTGAATTTCTTTTAATTGCTGGTGGGATGAGGGATGATTAAATAGTGATAAAATCAAAATGAAATTGAAGGCAGAAATTCATATTCTTTATTTTAATTTGTGACTTTTTTTTAAAAAAATGTACAATATCTTGTTATTTTCTTTTTTCTTTTAAGGAAAATCAAAAGAAAAAGTACAGACGTATGGGGAGGAAAAAAAGTTTCTTGGTATTTGCATTACTTGAAATTACAAAATTTGTAATACCCAACATTTTTCTCTCATTTCACATATTTTTGTACTTGATCTTATTTCTTGGAATACTTGTAAACATTGTTCAAGTGTCGAAAAACTATTTTACTCTTTTTGGACATTGTCAAAGTTTGCAGGACAAAAGTATGATTTTACAAACTTGACCCAAGGAGACTAAAGTGTAAAACTTCTCTACGTAGACTTGTACTTCAGCCCTTATTTGTTCCATTTCATCTCCAAGTCGTGGGCAGATCCTTTCTAAAAACCTTTTTTTTTTTCACAAATCCTACATTTAGCTTAAGGAATTTCACTCTCCAAATCAAATTGCTGATTAAGGAGTACTCCTAAACTTTTAATCTAACTTTACAAGTAAGTTTTGTTTCAAGTTTGCATGGTTTTCATATCAAATTTCAAGTTTATCAAGAAATCAATTTGCCTAATTTTTGTTGTTTATAGTTTGATTTTACTAAAAACATGTTTATGAATTGCCAAGCCTTAATTTGTCAGTTAAAATGACTTTTTATATGCTATTTTGGTGAGATTTGAGTGAGAGTTTGTGCTAATCCTAAATTGGTGATATATTTTGAAGTTATGAATCCTAATTTTTTGAATTTTGATTTTATTTTCACAGATTTAAATCAACTCTTACTTGTTTGTATTTAATTGATGCTTGATGAGCTTGATAGTTCTAGTGATCCCAACCCGTGCGGCACTTAGATTTTCACCCTAAGTCAGCCTTTCTCACACTGTCAACAATAGAGGAGAGAGAATTGAGAGAATGAAAAGCTCTGTATATTCAATTGCTCAACTTCTGATGTGTGTTACAAATGAGGGGGTTGGCCCCTTTTTATACTTGTAAGAGAGAATTCTAGAACCTACCAAAGTAAATACAAATCTACAAGATTCTAGAGAATTTTATACAAAGAATATTCCTTCTAGAGGATATTCCAAATCTACATCATTCTAGAGAAGTCTAGAATGTTCCTTTATCCTCTGGGCCAATCATTTGGGCTTACTTTTATTTTGGGCCCAACCTCTTCGTTTAAAATGGGCGGACCGTGTCATTCTCCCCCACTTATTCTGGCAACGTCCTCGTTGGCTCTGGCGGTATTGAATGCGTCAATCTGCTTCTTGAACTGCCAAAGGGCTTCAGGCTCCCAACTATCCATGCTTTTGGACCAACCTTTCCAAAATCGTACCTTGTATTCGATCCTGGGTTTGCAATACCGTTTGTGTACCTCTCGTACCTTTAGTATGCAATCCACCTCATGGTCATACGAGGTCTTTGCTCCCATAGGTGCCCGTTGTGACAGTCCGTGGTTGGGGTCTTCCTCGTCCCCGTGGTATGGCTTCAACAAGCTCACATGGAACACCGGATGAAGTTTTAGTTTCGAAGGGAGTTCCACCTTGTACGCCACCTTCCCTACTCGTCTTAGTACTTTGAACGGGCCCTCGTACCTTCGAAATAGTCCCTTATGCACCTTCCGATATCTAAGTATGGAGTGCATCTGACTAACACAAGGTCGCCTTCCTCAAACTCAAGGAATCGTCTCTTCTCATTAGCCCATTTTTTCATCTTCTTAGCAGCTTTTTGTAGGGATGCCCTGGCCAAATCTGCCTCCTCTTGCCATGTCTTGGCCAATTCGTATGCTGTAGGGTTACCACCTTTTTGTCCAGTCACGACGGTGCTAGGAGTTCTAGAGTGGTTGTTGTCCCATAACTATTTCAAAAGGACTTTTCCCTATAGATTCGTTCACCTGCAAGTTTCACGAGAATTGGGCAACATCAAGCAGTTTTGCCCAATTTTGTTGGGTTGAACTCACATAATGCCTCAGGTATAGCTCCAATAGCTCATTCGCCCGTTCTGTCTGCCCATCCGTTTGAGGATGTGAGCTAGTTGACATGTTGAGCTCCGAACCCAATAGTTCAAACAACTCTGTCCAGAACTTACTAGTGAATCGGGGATCCCGATCGCTCACAATTGTTCGGGGCACTCCCCAATACTTTATGATATGCTTCATGAATAGTCGAGCCGCTTCCTGCTCAAAAGTGAGTCCCTACCTTCTTTTATCCTAATGGTATAACATTCTCTTTGTTTAGGTGATAAGGGGTTAGAGTTTTAAACCATTGAAGATAAAGTCTACGAAGTCGATTTTCAAGGTAAGTAACGTTTACGTCTTTTCATCGATCTCTCTTATATGGTTGGCTATGCAGTTCTAGAATAATTTATATTGAAATAAGTATATATGGTTTGAACAATGTTTATAAGGTAAGTATCTTTATAATTTATATACTCGTTATATAATGTATCACTTTGTTCCATTTGTTGCACTTTCAAATGATTGAATTTGTGAAGAGATTGATGGGTCACTTGAGTGGATTTAGCTATGATTGAGTGAGTGAAATGATATACTGAATACTTTACTTTGTAAATGTTATACCTAGTCTATCGGGAAGACAAGTGATAAACAATTTATTATGCATTGTCTACTTAGACAGATAATAGGTAGATCTGGATTCAGCGCTGGGAAGACTTGTGAATCATGAACTCAATGATTATCATTTGCACTATGACTATTGTTAATGCCTTGTTTGTTGCATCCTGCACCGATCCTATGTGTGTTAGCATTATCTGTTTACCTCATTATTGTTCCCCTTTTGTTTGCAGTTAAGGACCAGTAAGAGGAGTCAGTTGGTTCTGAGTCGAGTGCAGACATGTTGGGAGGAAAATACGGTATAAATCCTAATTACTGGGGTTATGGTTTTTTCTATTTATCTTTTTTAGTGTAAGGTTTGCACTTGTGGTTAGGCTTGTGTATCTAAGGATTAGTTTTGGTTTGTTTATATACAGTGAACTCTAGATTGTCATTTTTAATTTGTGGTTTAATGCTTGTATTTAAGTGTGATTTGATTATATCATGCATTATTAGATTTATTGTTATTATTTATACCTCTTGCGATATTGTCATGGCTGTTTTGTAAGGTTAATAATATGTATTGCAATCCAAAACTGTTTTAGTATATAATACAAATTTATTAAATGTTGTGAACATGCATGGTCTTTCCAATTCCCTGTCTTATTTTTGGTCCCATTTAATCCTTGCGAGGATGTCACTTTCATCTCATTTAGTTGGCAGGAAAGTAAAGTTAATCAAAAATCTGATTTCACAGATTGTGATTGTGAAACCCAGTATTTTAATAGCCTTGTTCTTTGATTTTAAAATGCTGGTTTAAAATGTTTTTCATATTATTTTTAGTCATAAAGTATTTCAACTTATGAACAAATTTCAATTCGACAAAGACAAATTTACGGAATGGGAAAGACCATGCGGGTAAACGGGTCATAAAGTTGTATAATCTAACTAGTGCATTTTGGATTGTGAGTGTTGTTCGATGGCTGAATTATTCAAAATGACAATATCTGTCGCTTATATTAAATGTATTTACTTGAATACACATCTAGAAAACTATTTGGTCAATGGGTACTATTTGAGTCAACTTTGGAATTCTTTTTAAGTCTTCTTCTTGTTATTTCTTCTTCATTTTCTTCTAGCTGCTGGCCGAACTCCTCTTCTCCTTTTTACCCAAAATTTTTCTTGGATTTCAAGTAGAAATCACTTGGAAGGTAAGATTTTATGTATTTTAGCATTTATGGCTTATGGGCTTTATGATCCAAGCTTTAATTTCAAGTTTTGTAGGATTCTTTAGGGCTGAGAAAATCCTCTTTGCAGCCTTTATAAGTTATGATTTATGTATGTTATGGGTTATTTTTAGTGTTTTGGAGGTTGGGAAGTGATTGGGGTTGATTTTTAACAACTTTCCATGGTTAGATTACAAATTTTAAGATTATGAGTTAGGGTTTTGTCTTCCATATGTGACCTAGAGTGTTATGCTATGAATGCTTATGTCTATGCACATAATGATGTTTTAAGAGTGTTTTAAGGTTAGTTTGGATAGGAATTGAGACTTGAAACCAAGTGGAATTGATTTTCCTTCATTTTGTAAGTAAGCGGAAGTTTGGCGCAACTAGGATAATTTGGATAATTGGTTATGTTTGAAGGATCTTTATTGATCTTTTGATGATTTTAAGTGTTTCCTTGGTAGTGGGTACTTATAGGAAGCATGTTTGAATCATGCTGTGGCTAATCCTAAAAATTCAGTCAGGTAGTCCACCACCCACATAACCATTTTACAATCTAACTCTTATACAACATTAGAGCACTACAACCTACTGTATATCTTATGTGTATTAGATGACATATGAGAGTTCATATAGGAGTTTTAGCTCGGTGAATCTTTCCGTTTATGAATTTTGTTGGTTGGTTGAATATGTTGTTTTGAGTTGGGTTGTAACCAAGGTCCCTTGAATACCTTGGAATTGGATTTTGTTGGTTGGTTGAATATGTTGTTTTGAGTTGGGTTGTAACCAAGGTCCCTTGAATACCTTGGAATAAGAGACAGATTTGGCTGGGGGGATAGCCTACTTATAGCCTAGGGAGGCGAAGTTTTCGGTTTTTCGGAAAACTGAGCTTATTATCTCCTAATCTAGCTGTAATACGAATTTGAGGGGTTAACTAAGTGTTTTGACTGGGGTTTTAGCTTGTCGAAGTTGGTTAGAAATTGTGAAAAGGTCATTTTTGACCAAAGAGCTTTTGGTGTCGTTTTCTATCGTTTTGCGTCGTTCTCGCTTCCCTAGTCATTCTTTAACTTCTACATCTCTTCTAAGAGTCCTCTTATATCTGTACACGTTTTGTGCAGTTTTTGCTTTGATAGGTGGGTAACATAGACCCTCTTCCACTTGTATTTTGTTTAACGACTTTCGAAATATGTTTGGAAGATTTTAGAATGTGTATGATGTTTGGAACTGCACTTTTACCAAGTTTTGGAACTTGATAGGTTCTTATACAGATCTGTCTAAATCCATCCACACATATTTCGAAAGTCCTAAACAAAATACAAGTGGAAGAGGGTCTATGTTACCCACCTTTCATATGTAATAGTTCCAACACTAGTCATAGTGCAAATGATAATCATTGGGTAACATAGACCCTCTTCCACTTTGAAAATTTCAAAAAGATTTTGAAATATGTTTGGATGGATTTTAGAATGTGTATGAAGTACAGTTCCAAACATCATACACATTCTAAAATCCATCCAAAGGTGGGTAACAAAGTCGTTAAACACCTGTACTTATACAATCTAGATGTGTATAGAGACAAATCTAAAATTATTCAATCCAGACTTTCAAATATGTTTGGATGGAATTTAAAATGTGTATAATGTTTGGAATGCACTTTTACAATGTTTTGGAATTATTACATATGAAATTATACCAAGCTATTTTATGTTAATCAATTGATACACATGTAAACTATTTTGATATGAAAGCATTTTATGACTGTTTTGGCTCATAGGTATAATTTTGGATGTGTTTGGAAATGTTTGATTTGTGGAGAACCGGTTCTATAGTCATCCATGGGACGCCATGGTGACTGTGAATGTTTTGAACTAATTGATCGGGGTCTTGTGATGGGATAACTTGACCTCCCGGTCGGACTAGTAGGTGTGGTAGATTACTAGATCGACTAGTGTAGGTCATACCTTGAGCCTAAAAGATACTCATGCTATTTTATTAAATTCCGGATTAAATGGTACTTGGATTGCAAAGCTATGCTTTAGCATACTATGTTTTGAAATGATTGGATCTTTTTGGCTACGCTATGCTTTAGCATACTATGTTTTGAAATGATTGGATCTTTTTGGCTACGCTATGCTTTAGCATACTATGTTTTGAAATGATTGGATCCTTTTGGCTACGCTATGCTTTAGCATACTATGTTTTGAAATGATTGGATCTTTTTGGCTACGCTATGCTAGCGTAGCCATAATAGATGTCAATCATTGATTGGATCTTTTTGGCTATGTTTTGGACATGCCTGACGTTTAAATGGCATGAGACATTTTAGAAACTGCTTCATGACTATGGTTTTCGCAAATGTTATTATCTTTATGTTTTCTTTTTATCGAAATGCTTGGCCCCATTTGAAGAACTTTTATGATATCCACTGAGCTAGTTATGCTCACCCCACGTGATTTATAATTTTTAGATTAGGTGCTCGTTTTTACTCTCCATCGTTAGCGACTTAATCTAACCATGGAAAGTTGTTAAAAATCAACCCCAATCACTTCCCAACCTCCAAAACACTAAAAATAGGTTTTGTATTGATGAACATCTAGATGTGTTAAGAGACATCTTTTGTACTATGAAGGAACCATGTAATTCGTATTTTTGTGTAAAATGAAATATTAGATGTTTATAGTTAAGTAATCTCTTATACACTATCTATATTTTTGGTAAGACAGTTGAAAATAATGCACAACAAAGCGCCTTGCGCTTACATCCGGTGTACCATTAGCGCGGCGTGTTACGTCCCGTTTTTGGGGCGTGACAGTGATACTGTGGAAAAGTATTCTTTTATTATATTTAGATATTCTCAAAAATGTTGACAAGAAAATTGTATGAATTTATATTTCAATATTTGGTTCAAAATAAAATATACGAAATGTATTCAAAATTTTCAGTAGATTACCAAAAATATCCTTACCAACATTATATATGGGTAAAATGTTTAAGAATCTTAAAGTATTGTGCATTATAATACCTGTAAAAATTTAAATTAAGAAATAATTCTTTTTTGTTTGTTTTTGCTTATGTAACAAAAATAAATTATTTACATGGTTGTAATGAGTTTTAGTAATCTAGTTTTGTTTTTTTGTTTTTTTTTTGAGGCTATAAAATGTCATCACAACACTCATAATGGACAAACAACCCCCCTTCCCCCACAGGAAAAAAAAACAAAAAAAAAAAAAAAACAATGAAGTTTAATTTTTAGGAAAAAGAATACTTTCTTTAACTAGAATCTTTGCCAGTTAAACGAGGCCTTTAAGGTATGTTTGGCTCGGTTTAAAATGTTTACTGAGGAAATTTTTTTTTTGGAAAATATCTTACATGAAAATAATTATTTTTTATATAATTTTTTGGTGTTTGAGAAAAAAGTGAAAATCTTTCAAAATATAATACTTTTGGTGTTATTCATGTTTAATATTATTACTATGAGTCAAAAAGATTTATAAGTATTGTAATAAATAATTGCTAAGTAATTTATACACACTTGTAGTTATCAAAATGTTGATTTTATTTACAATTAAGCTATAATATAATATAGTGATAAGTATTCATAATTATACTTATATTATCAATGAAAAAAAATGAATGGAAAACAATTAAAATAAAAAGTAAATTTAGTAGTTGAAGATATAAATGTAGGTAATTAGGATTTCCTATTTCCTATGAACTATTGAGAAAATATCTTGCCCTCATTCAGCCTGAGAAAGAAAATGAAAATTATTTTATATAGAAAATATTTTTTCGTTATTTGACACCTAGAGAAATATTGAAAAACCAGTTCTATTTTATCCAACCAAACACGCCTGTTCATAATTTAAAGCACTAGTTAACTATTTTGAAGAGAAAGAAAGTAATTCAAAAGGTGGCTCCTTAGATCGGAAATTTTTTGTATGGACAAAGGTTTATGGTCTCAATATACATTTTATAATTCATATTTATCCATATCTTTCAATTTCTTTTAAAAATTTAAAAATTAAAATCATTCATCGACACATAAGTTGGTGGATGTAGATAAATATGGAGCACAAGGTGTACGGTGGAGCCGTACACCTTGGTCCATACAATTTTTTTTTATTTGAGCTATTACTTGACATATATATTGTTGCAAATCTTTGTGATGTTAATTCATATGATGTAAAAAAAAAAAAAAAAAAGGGTAAAAAACATGTTTAAAAAATGATTACAGATTTTTGTTTAGAATAATGGCCCCGTATGGATTGCATTATTTGAAATATTATTTTAGCGCATTATTTGAGAAATTATTTGAATTATGTGGCAAATAACAAAAAAAAATTGAATAATTTGAGTAAGTATTTGGATTGTGAATGGTGCAAATAATTTTTTATAAATAAGTGGTCGAATAGTTTGATGAAATATATGTTTGGCCAGCAAAATTTTTTGGGTCAGTTTCTTTTACTTTTTTTCTAAAAAACTATTCATTATTTACATAATTCAAAATTTTCTTTCACTATTCATTAATTATATAATTCAAAATTTTCTTTCACTATTCATTCATTACTATTCAATCAATTATTTTACTATTCGTCTATACGCGTATTATATTATTCACATATATTAGCATTAATTTTTTTTTTTATAATATCCAATATTATTCATTAGTCTGAATTTTTTTCGGGTAAAGAAAAATAGAAATATAAGTTCGGACTTCCGAACCTAGATTTGGAAGTCTGAAGTATAAGTGGAAAAATAGAGTTTAAAATAGTATATAAGGTCGGACTTCTGAACTTAGGTTCGAGACTCCGAAGTATGGGGGACAAAATAGAGTTTAAAATGGTATATAAGGTTCGGACTTTCAAACTTATGTTGGAGAATCCGAATTATGGGCAGAAAAGTGAAAATTTTAAATTGTATTTTGTATTAAATAAATACATATTTAACATACACATACGGACACATTTCGTTTTTTAAGATTCGAATTTTAAACGACGAATAGGTAACTACCTTTGCTTGAATGTCTTTAATAATTGATTTGATAGTACAAAAAAAAAAGTGAACGGGATTATGTATTTTTGATATTAATAATTTTATTCAAATTTTGTATACGTATTTTGTCTTTTAGTGCAAAAAATACTACATTGATTTTTAAATTGTATTTTTATTTTATATTAAATAATACATATTTAGCATACATATATGAGTATATCTCATTTTTTGAGATGTGGATTTCAAACGAAGAGAAAACAATTACGTTTGTGTGTGATTTTTAGTACTTGATCTGATGTTACGAAAAAGAAAGTGAATGGGATTATATATTTTGATATTAGTAATTTCGTTCGACTTTCGCGTACGTTTTTTATCTTTTAGTGCAAAAAAACTATCCAAACACTTATTCACAAAAAATTATTTGCATTATTTACAATCCAAACACTTACTCAAATTATTCACATTTTTTTGTTATTTGCCACATCATTCAAATAAATCTTCGAATAATGCGCCAAAATATTATTCTAAATAATGCAATCCCTACAGGGTTAGTATTTTTTTTACACTAAAAGACAAAAAACGTACGCAAAAGTCGAACGAAATCTGTATTAATACCAAAATATATAATCTCGTTCATTTTATTTTTCACACTATCAAATTAAGTACTAAAACCACACACAAACGTAATTATCTTCTAGTCGTTTGAAAACCGAATATCAAAATACGAGATATGATCGTGCATGTAAGCTAAACATGTATTCATTTAATTAAAAATAAAAAATACAATTTCAAAATTATTGTTGTATTTTTTGTATTAAAAGACAAAATATGTACACAAAATTTGAATAAAATTATTAATATCAAAATATATAATCTCGTTCACTTTCTTTTTTTGTACCATCAAATCAAATGTTAAAAACCACAGGCAAAGATAGTTACCTATTCGTCGTTTGAAATTCGAATATTGAAAAACGAAATGTGTTTGTATGCATATGTTAAACATGTATTTGTTTAATATTAAATAAAAATATAATTTAAAATTTACATTTTTCTGCCCATAATTCATATTCTTTAACATAAGTTCGAAAGTTCAAACTTTATATACCATTTCTGTCTAAACTCTATTTTTCCGTCTATACTTCGGACTGTCGAACCTAAGTTTGGAAGTCCAAGCTTTATTTACTATTTTAAATTATATTTTTCCGCTTATATTTCGAACTTCCGAACTTAGATTCGGAAGTCCAAACTTACATTTCTATTTTTTTTGTTCGAAAAAAATTCATACTAATGTATAGTAATGGATAGTATAAAAAAATTTAATGATAATATATGTGAATAATATAATACGCGTATACACGAATAGTAAAATAATTGATTAAATATTAATGAATAGTGAAAGAAAAATTTGAATTGTGCAAGTAATGAATAGTAAAAAAAATATTAAATAATGTAAATAATAAATAGTATTTTTAAAAAAAAAGTAAAAGAAGTTAACCAAAAAAACTTTTGCTGACCAAACAAATGTTTCATAAAAAATATGAATAAGAAAGTAAAAAGTGATAAAAAAATAGTTAAAAAAAGCAATCCAACGGGACAAATGTTATCCAAATAGAGCTGGATCGAGTACTATTCCTTCAGTGCGTAGTTCTGTAAATGATAAGATTACCTTACTTGAACCAAAATTCATAAAAAGGAAAATGTAATAAGGCATGAGAAAAGGATTTTTAGGTATGTGATATATGGACTTTTTTTGTTTTTTAAGCTCACCTCTTCTATTACTTTCTTATTACTCGAACTCATAATCAATATGTGATAAAAGAAATATCGTACCAACTAAATTATATTTCGGACTTCAAATAACTAATATGAATAAAAAAGTCAGTGCAAGTACATAATATTATGGATATATTTACTAAAGAAAATGAGTTTGCTTGTAAGCGTGAGATGCTAAAGATTGAACTTGACTAGAATCATGTAAAATTTCTCATATTCAACTCTACGAAAAAAAGTAAAATACATTAAAAAGTGAGAAAGTAGTTGTTCCATTTGAAGAATCATTATCTGAGATAATTTCAAGAATTCTTTCGTAAAGGTGAAGGATGATTGAAATGAGAATGGGAATATGTATTACAGCAATCTTGAGTTAAAATTAGAATTAGAATTCGGCAAATTCTTTTCCATCCTCGTACCATTGGGCAAAGCGCGAAGACGTTGCGACTTAGAATTAGGATGTTCATACTCGGATTAATTGAATAAAACCATTGAATCAAACTAAATTATTTTTGGTGTTTGGATGATTAATGTTTGGTTAAATTAAATAAAAACCAAGCAAGAAAATTAATTGTATGGATTGAATTTGATTATTGAAAATCAACAATTGAAACTAAAATTTTAATTTTATTAATTTTAGTTTTTAATTTTTAGTGACGACCATTCCATACATTTATTAATTCACTATTTTCTATCATTTGTAACTTTTAGATTTTTGGTTTTAGTTTTATTAATTTAAGTTTTAATTTCATTAGTTTTACATTTAATTTTGTATTTAGGTTCTTTAATACATCAATAAATTTCGGTTAACCATTTAAACTGAAAGTCTAAATTGAAAGAAAAGTCAGTTAACCAATCCAAAACCAAACAAAACTTTGGTTTGGATATGAATTTGATTTTTTTATACCAAAAATTGAAAAAGTTAAAAATTTATAATTAAATAACCAAACTTATTAATGAACACCTCTAGTTAGACATATATATAAAAGAAATTTTTATATGGATCGGATTCATAATATAGTATTATGGATCTCTTGAGGTATATTTTTTCATATCACTTTATATCACTATGAACATTTTATGAATTTGATTTATTTAAGAAAAATTTTATATATCAAAACAAATAATTAACTTTAGGATATTATATATGTGAAATAAAAATATATATAAAAATAATTTTTGACAAATAATCCAAACGTAGCGAGTAGTTTGGATAAAGGATGAAACAAATACAAAAAGGGTAATTTAGAGAAAGCAAGAAAAATTGATGTAATGAACAGTAAGAGACAATAACCATAATTACTACTTTTTTTTTCTTGTTAAATGAAGAAAAATTAATTAATTCCCCCTCCATTGCACCTTAATTAACCTCATATGGGTCAACTTTGTGCGGCCATAGTCATCAGTCCCATCAACCCTCATCGAGTTGTGAGACAGAAAGACACACTGAAATATTAATAAACAATCAATTTTTTCAAATGAAAAAATACATCAAATAATTTCATTCATACCTGTCCTGGATTATCTCTCTTCCTCTTTCTCTTCTTCCTAGACCTTCTCCCACTAATAGAGTAAAGAAAGAGAGGAGAATGCAAAGAAAGTGAAAACTTTGGGATACAAGAAAAATATACAAAACAAACAAAGATATATCAAAGGAAAAAAAAAAACAAAAAAAAAAAAAAAATCCAACAACCGATATATATACAAAGGAAAAAAAAATAAAATTTGACTGTGAAGAACAAGAAGGAAGAAAAGACAGAGGGGGAGAAAGTGTGTTTGCATAGTAAAGTGTGTGTACTGTGTGTGTGCTGTGGGAGGGTGTAGTGTAGACTAGGGGGCAATTAAAAAGTGAGAACAGCAGCATTTTGCAATTTGGTCTATGTGCAATCCTCAACATCCCCTCCTTTTCCAGAGCTTCTCTTGTCTCCCCTCTTCTTCTCTCTCTCATCTTTTTCAATATATTATTCTTTTTCTTTCTCCTGCCATTTTCCGGCACTGGACACTCGCCGGGAAAGTCTTTCCGGAGGCGGATAAAACCTTCTTCATCAAGTTAAGATTAGACCTTTTCTTCTTTCTTCATCTTTGACCCAAAAAATCCTCCACTTTTTCCATTTCCCTTTGATAAAAAACAGCCTTTTTTTTTTCAGGAAAAAAGTTTTCTTTCTTCCAGCTGTGAAGAAGAGGAAAAAGCTGGTTTATAGTTGATCCATTGAGCTAGCTGTTTTTATCAAATTTTTATCTTTTTGGGTCTTCAAAGACAACTTTATTGAGCTAGCTCAAGCTTGGATTTTCTCTGTTTTTATCCTTTTGTGTTTTTGGGTCGCCGGAAGTGGCATCGTAGCTCCATTTGGCCCCGAAAAAATGGGTCTCCGGTAAAAGTCCTCAACCCATTGTTCTTTGAGCTGAAAAAACAAAAGGGTCACCAGAAAAAAGTATAATGAAGACGCCGGCTACCGGCGCCGGAGCCCCGTCAGCTACGGCCATGGCTAATTCCTCTGAAGGTTAATCTTACAAACTATGCATATTTTTCTATCTCTATTTCTTTATATTTATTAAATTATTTTCCTGAAATTAAACATCTTTAACACATCGTAATACTCGGAGAAGGCATAAATTATTGAGATCTAAAAGAAAAATTAATGAGATTTTCTCTACTTTCAAGGAAACTAAGCAAAATATTAACTGGGTTGCTGGAGTATTTCTTTAAACTTGATTTGGTTTATGAAACCAAGAAACTTGAGTATTAATTTGGACTTAATTCATTTTCCTCAAAAATTTTTCATTTCCATATTTTATTTTTCTTTTTGGTGATTTTTGGTCGAAGGAAAATGGTACTGACACGTGGGAATGGGTAAAAATGGGGGATTTTATCATTCACAGGTGAGAAGAAGAGTCTAACATAAACCCAGAGTTATGGCAAGCTTGTGCTGGTCCTCTGGTAAACTTGCCGGCCGCTGGGACCCACGTTGTCTACTTTCCCCAAGGCCACAGTGAACAGGTCAGGCAACCATTTGGACTTACTGTTCTTTCTCCTTTTTATTGGTTTGTCTGTACATATTTGTGTTTTTTTTTTTCTTTTTTTTTAAATCAGTACAAATGATAAATGACTATATAGCCTGTATATGGTTTGGTGTGATTGCTAATGTGCGCCTTTAGGTGCATCTGCTTAATGTTAACCTTATGTCAGCAAATAAGGGGTGATGCATCATGTTGGTTGTGTTTTATCTCACTAAGGAAAAATGTACACCTTGCCTTTGTGCAACTTTAACAACTTTTAACCATTTGTTGCATATACACAAAGTTGAGCAACCTAGGAAATATGCTGATATAAGAAGATGAAAAAGTAAATTAGAAGTTTTTTTTTTTTTTCTATGTAAACTTTTTGTTAAAGATAAATTAATGTGCCAGGTAATACTTATTACCAAAAAAAAGTTATATTAAATGAAAAGACTCGTTAAAGATATTGGATTCGTATTCTGATTGGTTTTGTGGAAAAGTCATTATTTTAAAGAGAGTGGATATTCCTTTCAATAATTCCAAAATGTTGTGTTGGACCCACTTGCCTGAGTTGATAGGGGGAAAAGGAATCCCATATTTTGAGTAACTTGTCAAAATACCATTTGATCATGAGCTTTTGAGATAGTGTTGGTTATACCGCAATGGAGCATAAGTTTTGTGGTTCATGCGAAAGCTGTATTCATTAAGATTTTATTATCAATGATTGTGTCGGGCTAGTATGCTAAGGTTTTGATGACAATCTGCTTCAGTTTTGCTCAAAGTCTAAAGGGATCAAAAGTTATCATGTTTGAAAGTGAATTATATACTTATGTACAGTATGATTTTAGTGAAACCATGGAGTTGCAAAAGATAATACAGTCATTCTGATGGCTTTGAAGGGCTTTTCCCCCCCCCTTCTTTTGTTTTCTGTTTTCCATTGACATGTATTAGTTTCTTTCAAGTGAATATAATCAAGTTTAAATTAAGACAAGAATGTAGGATTCAGTGATTACAGTCCTTGTTGCTCTTCAAAGTATCAGTTATTTGTGGACTTTATCTTCTGATGGCAATATGAAGCTTCTCTTCGATGCCGTAAATAGTAGTATTACTTCACTTTTTATTCATTCCTGTTAGTTGTATATCAGTTAATGCTGAAAATTTTGCTCTTTCTTTGTGATTTAACGTTGCCATTCCTTCTTTTGTCTTCCATTTTCAGGTTGCAGCATCTATGAAGAAAGATGTAGATGCTCAAATTCCAAACTATCCAAATCTTCCCTCAAAGCTATTATGCCTCCTCCACAATGTGACCTTGCAGGTAGGGCTGGGCTAATTTTGAGTACCATTTTGATTTACTGATTTTGGAAGCCTCCTGTGCTTAAAAGTTGTATATTCATTCGTTTATTTCTCAGGCGGATCCTGAAACAGATGTAAAGTATATGCCCAGATGACACTCCAACCTGTTCCTTCAGTAAGGACATTTCCCTCCCTGAAGCCAATTACATATATATATACATATTTGTTTGCTTCATCCAAATTTGTTTGCTCCATAGTTGTAGGCATTGTTTGTTATATTAATTTAGGAAATGAGAGATAAATTTATTGATATTGATGGATTCCTATACTAGTTCTACATGAAGTCCTTAACTCATTGCTTGAAATTGGCAGTTTAATTCTTGTGCCCATTTTGATTGTCAGTTTGATAAAGATGCATTGCTGAGATCAGATTTGTCAACAAAGGCTAATAAACCGCAAACAGAATTCTTCTGTAAGACTTTGACAGCCAGTGATACAAGCACCCATGGAGGTTTCTCTGTTCCCCGCCGTGCTGCAGAAAAGATTTTCCCCTCTCTGGTAAGGGGAAGAAATCCCAGTCTCTTTTCTTTGTTGTTTCTTTAATTAAACGTAATCTGGAAGGAACACGTTTGTCATATTTTCTTAGGATTTCACTATGCAACCACCTGCCCAAGAACTTGTTGCCAGGGATCTGCATGACAATGTATGGACCTTTCGCCATATCTATCGTGGTATGTTTCATTTGGTGTCTACATTAGATTACTAAATGGAAATTACTGCAAAACTTGTTATGTTCTTATGAAAGAAGGTGGAGAACTATTGAGCTACTTCACATGACACCTAAACTTAACTTTGCCAACTTCCATTGTCTTATAATGTAGGTCAACCAAAACGTCACTTGCTTACCACTGGATGGAGTCTTTTTGTCAGTGGGAAGAGGCTTTTTGCAGGTGACTCGGTCTTGTTTATTAGGTAATGGGATCAGGAACCAAATGGCTCTTTAGTTTTGGGCATTTGTGATTATCTTTTCTCCCACATCTCTTTTGAGCTTTACTAATTTCTAGGATTTATAGCATCAACAGAAAATAGTGGCAACTGCTAAGTAGAGTTTTGACTTCAAACTGGGCTTAGCCACATGGAACCAACTGTTTGTGGGCTTAATTATCCTTTTTCTAACTGTTAAGTTTCTTAATGCCTGTGAACAGGGATGAAAAACAGCAGCTACTATTGGGCATTAGACGAGCTAATAGGCAACCTACCAACTTATCATCATCAGTTTTGTCAAGTGACAGCATGCACATTGGCATCCTAGCTGCTGCAGCTCATGCAGCTGCAAACAATAGTCCGTTCACAGTCTTTTATAATCCGAGGTTAGTTTTTATGTGTCCAAGCATTATATCTTTGCATTTTGGTTTACCTGTCATAGGCACTGGAGATATTACTTGGGCATGCTGATTCAATTTCCCCAGAAATCTACAATGCAGCTTTTTTAAATTTCTGAGTTTACATGATATGAGCAGGGCTAGTCCATCTGAATTTGTAATTCCTTTAGCCAAGTACTATAAAGCAGTTTGCAGTAATCAAATATCTCTTGGTATGCGGTTCAGAATGATGTTTGAAACTGAAGAATCAGGAACAAGAAGGTACTGGAATCTCCCTTTAACTTCGATCATGTGACATAATTATGGCTTATTTTTCAAATTTTAGGGCTGGTCCAGGATACCTGGCCCTGGAGTAAAAGTAATCGGATGCTGGGTGGGGGAAACATATAATTCAGCATTACGCTTCTGCTAAAGCTATTCCAGACTATTTTCTTGTTCACATTGTACAATTTTTAATATGTATATCTCTATCTTGTAGATACATGGGTACAATAACGGGCATCTGTGATCTGGATCCTGTAAGGTGGAAGAACTCACAATGGCGTAATTTGCAGGTACTGATAATGCGAAATTTGTACTTTCTAATCCCTCCTTATTCAAATTCAAGATTCAAAATTTTTGTTTTCCCTGGTTAGGTTGGTTGGGATGAGTCAACTGCGGGAGAGAGACGTAACCGGGTCTCAATTTGGGAGATTGAACCTGTAACAGCCCCATTTTTCATCTGTCCTACTCCCTCATTCTTTAGACCAAAGCGTACCAGGCAACCGTGGAATGCCAGGTAACAAGATACTATTGCTTTTGATCTGAATTTTTTGCTTTACATTTCTTTTCCATCCATTTTTACATTTCTGTATCTGTTCTTTCCTAAATGGGAAGTATTTGCAATCAAATATAAGTGCTGGAATAGTTTGCTATATTGAACAATGTTCTGCGTTTTTCTTTTTTTTTTTTTTTTTTAAAAAAAAAAAATGTTCTGCTGTCTGTTACTCTCCTGAGGATGTAGTACGCAATAGTTGACCATTTCCACTAAATGGACCCACTTGTCATTTATCCTCACTAAACGTTGGTATATTGTGTGAACAAAGAGAAGTGGGATGGCATCAGCTGTTCCAGTTATCTGTTCACAGAACAATAGCATGACAAAAACATGTTACAGTACTATAGAGTAGGTGCTTTGTTCTTATCTTGGTCAACCTTTGACTTGCAAAGATATGTTTATTGTGGTCTCTGAGTATTCTATACTAGTGTGCTAAGGCATGATTGAAACATAGTATCAAGACAAGGTAACTTCAGCTGAAAAATGATCCGAACTTGTGAAGATTTGCAGGGTTAAACAGTTCTGATGTTATCTTTTCTGTTGTTTCCTCCAGATGATGACTTGTCTGACCTAGACAATCTATTCAAGAGGACAATGCCCTGGCTTGGTGAAGACTTTGGCATGAAGGATCCACATGCATTCTCTGGTCTGAGTTTAGTTCAGTGGATGAACATGCCGCAGAATCCTTCCTTGGCTAACGCAGCGCAGCCAAATTACTTGAATTCATTACCTGGTTCTGTTATACAAAATATTGCTGGAGGTGACCTTTCACGCCAATTAGGTTTGTCTGCAACTCAAGTTCCTCAGCAGAACACCTTGCAATTCAATTCCCAGAGACCTGCACAGCAACCACAACAACTTGATCAACTGCAAAAGCTTCCAGCTGCTACACTGAATCCTTTGGGCTCCATAATTCAACCACAGCAGCAGCCAACTGATATGTCTCAGCAGCCAAGACAACACTTTGATTAACCAATCTTTGCCTACAAGTCAAGTTCAAGCTCAACTTCTGCAGGCTCAGAGTCTTGTTCAAACTCAAAATATCCTTCAGCAACAGCAACAATCGAGCCATCAACTTCAAAGAAACCTTTCTCAGAACTTGCAGCCGTCTCAGCCACAACAACAGCAAATTTTGTGTCAGAATCAACAGCAGAATTTACTGCCATCCCAGTCTCAGGACCCCATTAGCCAACAGTTGAATTTTTCTGATAACCAACTTCAACTTCAACTTTTACAGAAGCTCCATCAGCAACAACAATCAATATTAGCACAGCAATCTGCAGTGCAGCAGCCTCCTCAACATACACCACTTCATGATCAACAGAAGCCACTCTTGGATGCATCTCAGAGCTTTTCCAGGTCCTTGACGTCGAGCCAAATACAGGATGTGTACCAGACAACCTCCACCTCCCTCCCACAGTCCCAGGTTATACCGCAGCAGATAACAATAACAAATGGCCAATTCAAATAAATAATCTTCGGTTCAATCAACCATCTCAGCAACCAAAGCTTCAGCAGCAGCAATCTGGAATGCTTTTGGAACATGGGCTTGTTGGACACTCACTAACTCCAACCACCAATCATCTCTCTGCAGGTGGTAGCTGTTTACTGATAGGGGCTGCAGGTGGAGGCCCTTCTGGGATTACTGATGATATTCCTTCTTGTTCGACTTCTCCATCCACTAATAACTGTCCTAATGGAGTTCAGCAGAGCATGAATGGCAGGACCCAGCGTGGTGTAGCAACGGGGGATGAGATAGCTCAGCCTTGTGCAGCGCTACTAAGTTCTAGTGGTCTGGAGACCGTCTCTGCTAGTGGTAACCTAATTAAAGATTTGATGCAAAAACCTGATGTTAGGCCTTCATTGAACATCTCCAAGAGTCAGAATCAAGGAATTTTTGCCCAACAAACGTACCTTAATGCTTCAGGAGCGCAGGTGGACTATTTGGATAGTTCGTCTTCAGCAACTTCAAGTCTGTCTTTCTCAAAATGATGTCCAGTTACCACATGGTACCAACCAAATGTCTTTCAATTCTCAGCCAGTGTTGCTTAGAGACACAAGTCAAGAAGTTCACGCTGATCCAAGAACTAACATTTCTTTCGGGGCTAACATTGACAACCAATTCGGAATGGCAATGATGCCAGATTCTGTGGCTACCAAGGGTGTGTTGGGATCTGGCAAGGACTTCTCAAATAATCTTGACACTGGAGGTGGAATGATTTCCAGTTATGAGAACCCTAAGGACCCTCAGCCTGAACTCTCTTCATCAATGGTTTCTCAGTCATTTGGAGTACCAGATATGACATTTAATTCAATTGATTCTGCCATAAATGATACCAACTTCATGAATAGAGGTGCTTGGGCTCCACCACAGTTACCACGGATGCGAACCTATACCAAGGTCTGTTCTGACGGGCATATCCTATCAGGAAACTAATCTTTAGTTTTTAACTTTCTTACTGCCGACTTAGCTCCAAGTGTGCGTGCAGGTTTATAAACGTGGAGCTGTTGGAAGATCAATAGACATTACACGTTACTCTGGCTATGAAGAGCTTAAACACGATCTAGCTCGAAGATTTGGTATAGAGGGACAACTGGAGGATAGACAAAGAATTGGTTGGAAACTTGTGTACGTGGATCACGAGAATGATGTTTTGCTAGTTGGTGATGACCCTTGGGAGTAAGTCCTTAAACTTAACTATTGAAATTGTCATTTTTCATGATTCATTAGCTTTTCCTCCCTCTTCTGGTTAACAAGATCAGTGTGTCACAAGTTGCGTTAATGCTTTCATCGAGTCAAATTGAGATTCATAATTAATATATTTATCCTTTATCTTTTAGTTACATTTACTCTGCAATTCATACATGAAAGTCAATTCCCAAGTGTTAGCTCACTTATTGGACTTGTTCTTTCCTCTGTTTCTGCCCTGCAACTCACAGACTGACTGATGAATTTCTCAGATGTCGTTGATATTCGGTGATTTTCATGCTTATGCTTACGAAGACTTTCTATGCCTTCAGGGAATTTGTGAACTGCGTCCGCTGCATAAAGATTCTTTCTCCACAAGAAGTTCAGCAAATGAGCTTGGATGGAGATTTTGGGAACAGTGTCCTCCCAAATCAAGCTTGTAGCAGCTCAGATGGTGGGAATGTGTAAATTAGCCAGTCAGAGTTTTAGCAATTCTTCTTCATTGGTTGAAGCTTATATAAGAAGTCTGTTCAGTTTTCTTGAACATGCCAGAGAATTACGATGCCATGGGTATTCTTTCTCGCTTATTTCTTATGTTATGGTCTCAAGTAAAAACTATTTCAGGATCTAGAGGAAAGAAAGCTTGCTTTTAGAAAACTGCTGCCTGTTTTTCATGAACTTGAGACCTGATTGCAAGTACAGCTCAGGAGAGGAAGTGGCTTGAGTTTCATCTCCTTATGGTTGAATCCCAGGGATTTCGAAGTATGCAACAGTAGTTCAGTTAAGATACATCTATTCTGGTGCAAAGTTGGTGATATCATTTGTCAAAATTATCTTTCTTCCTACGTTGATAGTCTTCCCACAAAATTGTATTGTAGAGAGTAAAAGCTTGAATGGTGTATGGTTTAGTTCCGAGTGTATAGATATGTAGATTTTACTTTTAACTCCTCGTTAACAAATTCAAAAATGAATTTCAGAAATTCTGTGAAGAGTTTGAAATCTAAGATTTTTCAGTCGATCAGCCTTTTGGTTCATATGGTTTATCTCATCCGGTAAGTCGTAACCCTTTGTCTTTTATAATTGAACAAAAACTTCCATCCCGAAAGGTGAATCGACTGCAAAATCAATAAAAATCTTCAAAAGTCAAATGAGAATATCTCGAAGATCACAGCAAGAAGTCCTTAACATTATCCCCAAAAACCCCCCCCCCCCCCCCCAACCCAATCCCAAAGCAATATTTCTATTGATATGTATGCAAAAACAAGCTGTAGGAAAGCGAAAGCTCGTGAACATCATGTGCGATAAGCTGTAATACTAATAGCCACATGGGGAGGACACCTTCCATAACACCTTGGATTTGATATTAGTATCAAATGTAGTTAACCTATTAGCTTGAGAATTAATAGTTTTGGATATACAAGTGAAACAGCACTTTGAAAACAATTCACTCGTTACTCAATACATCTTGTAAGATTGTAGCTAATTTAACATTATTTGAATTGAGCTTCTTGGTGATCTGTGTGTTGCTAGATTGGACTTCTTCTCTATCATAGTTTTCGGCTTTTAACAAGGCCATCCAGATCAATTTTGCTTCTTGAAGAGCTGTGTCATCCTTGTTTGCTCTCAGTTCAAGCTGTCACTGAGCCCCTTGGCAATCCCTTCCTGCTATTCCATAGCCTGACATACTGTCCTTGGAGTTTGTAGCAACAAGCACACTGAACTTGATCACTCCTCTTTCAGGTAACCTCCAGCCTTGCAGCTCTACACCTTGTAACTTTCCAACTTGAATTGTTTCTTCAGAGTACTTTCCCCTTGTTTATCCTTTAAACCTTCCTTATATTTTATCCATTCAACCACTGCCTTAAGCGTAGTATCCAAGAAATTACTCCTTCAAAACTTCCTTTGAGAGGTCAGTTAAGGGGTCCTTAACGAGCTTTGGCAATTTTATGAATCTTTTCTGAGCTTTCATATCACTGTTTTGATTTATAGTCAGCTTTTCAGTATCATAGTAATCCATTGTCATAGGTACGCTGTGAAACCCAAGTTCAGTTTTCTTTTGTTAGTATTTAAGGCCTAATAATTGATGGCAATCTTTTGAACCTATAAATTATTAGATTGGATAACTACGTAATTAAATATTACCAAAGGACTAGTTGATAACTATTAAAAATTGTGAATTACTATATATATCTAGATTAAATAATTATACGATAGATTATATTATGAGTTAGGGTAAAAAGGCGTTTAGAAAAAAAAGGAGGAAGGGATCTCAACAAACTACGGTGGAAGTAACTTTAACAATATCTACTTTGTTTAGTTTCGTTTGTAATTTTGTGAGTAAAATATTATGTGAGTGCTAGGAATTTGTTGAAAAAAATAAAGGGAAATAAGGCAGCTTTGCCGCAGCCATGCTTCTGTGCGGTTGGCAATTTATGCATACTGTAAAATCATAGCAAGTGTAATTAAAAAAAAAATAGAAAAAAAAAACCAAGTGGACAGTAAGACATTCGGAACTTGAGAGTATTGAATTCATGATCGGGACCATGCAGCAGATGGATAACTAGGTAGAGTGAAATCAATTGGAATAATATGCTTATTATTAGATTGAGAGAATACATATTGGTTGGTATCGATGGGATCCGACTCAAAGGCATAGATAGCTAGCTTAAATTATTATTGATTAAGATGAGACTTCTGTTTAGAATTTGATTTTAATTGAATCAAGTGTTTTGGTTATTTAATAGGTCAACGTTCACAAGATTTGGATTATTTAAGTTAAATCCTTAAATTTCGGATTATTTAAAAAAGTATCTAGTAGTTCTATCTTCTTTCATATTTTGAAAAGTCTTCTTATAAAAATTGTATTTTTGTAAAATATTATGTTATGTACGAAATTCGGATTGAGTATGGTTAATTTAATATTTCTTACTATGAATTTAGTAAGTGACGCTTTGACCGAATACGATGATTGTGTGATGTATGACTTCTTATTTTGATATGAAAAATGATTTGGCTCTTGGAATAACTTTGGTGAAGTCGGCGGGAACTAGTTCCTAATTCTCCATCCAGCTGAGGGTAATTGGCCTATGTTTGACTCCACCCAGCGGAGGGTAGCTGGCCTACGTTTGGCCCTTGTCTAACAGGTATAATAGTTAGCACTGGATATCCAGATTATTGATTAAACCGTAGGAAACCCTTGAGGCCAATGTTATGAATATGTACGATGGATACGTATTGTTATTATTTGGTTTCGATTTATGTTATGGATAAGAAATGTTCATTTTTATTTGCCACTTATCAATATGTAAATATTTTGCTGTCAATTGTGATTTTTATAAAATTGTACTTATATATGTATATGCATACTCTAACGTGTGATCAAACATGGTTTGTAAAAATTATATTTATATAACGTAAACAATTCGGTGGAAAAGGACATGAACTACTTACTGAGCATCGTGTTTGTGCTCAACCCATTATTTATAATTGTTTTGCAGATAAAGTTGGTAATCTGGAGTAAGAAGGAAAGTAAATTTTTTTTACGGCGCTTGTGCCGAAACAGTTTATTTGATTTAAGCATATTTAGCAAATATTATAGTACTTAAGATTTTTAAATTTTCTTATTGGAAATTAATGGTTATTTTAGATTGTTCATGATAGTGATGCCTTGTATCTTGGGGTTGTACCCTAAGGTGCGGCGTGTTGCGATCCCGAATTTGAGGCGTGATATTTTGTGGTATTAGAGCTTAGGTTTTAAAATCGGCGACTAATTTTAAGTTTGAATGGTATGTGAGTACGTGTTAGATATTATTGAAGTTTTTGGAGTTAAGTTCGCCGATGATTAATCTTGGGTATTATTGTTCCTAGATGGCCAGGAAGCAAAAGGGACAAGATAATCGAGTTCAAGGGGATCAAGAGGACGTGTATGTAGAGGAAGTGAACATGGAGGATGATGATACAAGTTTGGATCAACCCATTGGAGAGTGGATATTGAATGCTAGACGTCGTCGGAAACAACGTAGAATCGATGTCCATGTGCAGCCTTGTTGATTATGCGACGATAAGAGGACAACTAGTTACACGGGTCCAGTTCAAGGAAGCTTTCTTAGAAAACTATTTTCCTCCATCCCTGTGCTCTCAAAAGATTACCGAATTCCATAACCTGACTCAGACAAGTGGAATGTTAGTGGTTGAGTATGCTCACAA
Organism: Cinchona pubescens; assembly: GCA_025175665.1. Classification (NCBI taxonomy): domain Eukaryota; kingdom Viridiplantae; phylum Streptophyta; class Magnoliopsida; order Gentianales; family Rubiaceae; genus Cinchona; species Cinchona pubescens. The sequence goes on from JANKKI010000132.1 coordinate 569,776, forward strand.
ATTTCAGACTCTTGGGAGATTTGTACCTACTATAATGAAAGATGATAAACTTAAGGCATATAATTTCAAGAAGGGTCTTCAAAGGCATCTCTAGTCTGCAGTTGTTCTAGCACAAGCCAAGACTTACAAAGATATGTATGATGTTGCAGTAGAGAATGAGGCAGACATCAAACGCAAGACTGAAGAGGAAAGTAATAAGAAAATGAAATTCACACCATTACATGGTCAAGGTGAGGGACATAATCAATTTGTGAGACAAGGTGAGTCGACCATGCGGACTGGTTCTCCATGTTTTGTTGGCCACAAGAAACAAGGACTACCAACCACTGTTGCAACTAATTTGGTGAAGGAGTGTGCAGTTTGAAGTCATAAAAGATAGCCAAGAGAGTGTCGTTGGCAAACCGGTGCCTGTTTTGGTTGTGGAAGTTTTGACCATAGGCTAAGAGATTGTCAGAATAATCAAACAAATGCTACACAAATTAAGCAAACGGGAGAAAAGAAGCCAAAAAATGGGGAAAAGACAAACAAGCCTAACTCTCGAGTTTATGTGATGACTCGTGTAAGCCAACAACTTTTGAGCGGAAACAACGGGTTCAAAATGGTTAAGCCAAGTTGTTAGTCGCCCACAACCTAAGGTGCTATAAATAATTCAATATTCTCTCCCACTTCCGATGTGGGACGGGGCATCACATTCATCCCTCCTTTAGGCCTTGCGTCTCGCTTATCACACAGGACCATACTCAATTTTGCAGGATTCTAGAGGTGGCTCGTACGGGTTCTAGAGGTGGCTCCCGCCCTTAGGTCGACGTAGCATTTAGTCCCGCACAGCACTTAGTTCCTGGACTCCCTTGCATAGTAGCGGGCGAATACCACTGGCCTAACGTACAATCTCACCACGTGCAGAGACCACACGAAATTCAATCTAATACCAACTGTAACACCCCAAGCCCTGGGCTGGCCCAACAATTTTTGAGCGAATGCAACAGGCTCAAAATGCTGAAGCCAAGTTGTTAGCAGCTCACAACTCAAGGTGCTATAAATAATTCAATATTCCCTCCCACTTCCAATGTGGGACGGGGCGTCACAATCACCCCTCCTTAAGGCCTTGCGTCCTCTCAAGGTGCAAGGCTCATACCGGACGATACTTGGTTATGCAGGATTCTAGAGGTGGCTCGTATGAGTTCTAGAGGTGGCTCCTGCCCATAGGTTGACGTAGCACTTAGTCCCGCACAGCACTAAATTCCTGGACTCCCTTGCATAGTCGCAGCCCAATCTCACCCCGTTCAGAGACTACACGAGATTCGCTCTGATACCAATTGTTACACCCGGGCCCTAGGCTGGCCCAACAACTTTTGAGCAGAAACAACGGGCTCAAAATGCTTAAGCCAAGTTGTTAGTAGCTCACAACCCAAGGTGGTTATAAAAAATACAATATTCTCTCCCATTTCCGATGTGGGACGGGGCATCACATTCATCCCTCCTTTAGGCCTTGCGTCCTCGCAAGGCTCACACAGGACCATACTAGGTTTTACAGAATTTTAGAGGTGGCTCGTACGGGTTCTAGAGGTGGCTCTCGCCCTTAGGTCGACGTAGCACTTAGTCCCGCACAGCACTTAGTTCCTGGACTCCCTTGCATAGTCGCGGATGAATACCACTGGCCCAATCTCACCCCGTACAGAGACCACACGAAATTCAATCTAATACCAACTATAACACCCCGGGCCCTGGGCTGGCCTGACAACTTTTGAGCGGAAGCGACGGGCTCAAAATTTTGAAGCCAAGTTGTTAGTAGCTCACAACTCAAGGTGTTATAAATAATTCAATATCCCCTCCCACTTCCAATGTAGGACGGGGCGTCATAATCACCCCTCCTTAAGGCCTTGCGTCCTCTCAAGGCGCAAGGCTCATACCGGACGATACTTGGTTATGCAAGATGGTCATAGAGTCTAGAGGTGGCTCGTACAAGTTCTAGAGGTGACTCCCGCCCATAGGTCAACGTAGCACTTAGTCCCGCACAGCACTAAGTTCCTGGACTCCCTTGCATAGTCGCAGCCCAATCTCACCTCGTTCAGAAACTACACGAGATTCGCTCTGATACCTTTGTTACACCCGGGCCCTAGGCTGGCCCAACAACTTTTGAGTAGAAACAACGGGCTCAAAATGCTTAAGCCAAGTTGTTAGTAGCCCACAACCCAATGTGTTATAAACAATATAATATCCCCTCCCACTTCCGATGTGGGACGGGGCATCACATACGCACTCTTATTCTTTAAGTTATCATGATTCCTTTTGAACTGCTCAGGATTTTTCCTAACCTCCACTTGACTTTTTTTCTTTAGAATCAGGTTTGCCACCAACATTTCCTATTTACATCATTTAACTGACTCTCTTTTATCTTGTGAGAATGGATTCTTTCGGGAACTTGAACTTTAGAGGAAGTTTCATCATTCTTGCATACTGGGAAAGAACCTAGTACAAAAGTCTTGGATGATTGATCACTCGTGCTCCTAGAAAGGTGATGACTAAGACTTAGATTGATTGCCTTTCCTTCTTAACTTTTTCATTCTCTGAAGAACCAGTACTCCTTTCCTCTCCTATTGTTACCAGCGGTTATTTTTCAATTGATCATCATTTTTTTTAAAATTCGGTCTCTATCTCTTTATCTGATTTATGTCTACTCTTCTCACTATTCTTCTTTAAATTCTATCAAGGGCTCTTACCACCATTAGCTCTCTACCAACTTCCAAATTGAGGTTCTTGTGAGGTTCTTGACTTAGTAAGCTATCCATATTTCTATTGGGATAGAATCTTTCAGTAAGGCCTATGATTCCACACCATGTAGAGATATGGGAATTTTTCACATTTGAAAATAACCCATCTAAGTTCTCCATTTAGTTTAACCATCATACCCTCAATAATGGTTGGAAGATGGCCACTTCTAGAATTTTTTAATGTTTTCCAAACTGTCCTCCTTCCCTTCAACTTGAGGAATGACCACATCCTTAACGTTAGGAATTTTGGCTAGTTTTATTTTGGGTAGGTTTCTTTGTGTGAAGAAAATGTAATTTACTAATATTCTAATTGTTTGGAGTAGTGGCCACGTAACTTCTTAATTTGTAGGGTTTGGTGTCTAAGGCAAGTTATTTCTTGATTGATGACCAAGTAATGTCCCCTATAAATAGGTGGATTGGCATTCTATCATAGACACAAGAGAGCAAGAGAATTCACACAAAGGGGTGAGAGAGTTCTTGGTAGTGAGAGAGTGAATACAAGGGGTTAGACTTGGGATACTAGTTGTATTCTTGTATTTATTTTTCTCTCATAATAAAGAGCAGTTTTTCTCTCCGTGGACGTAGGGCTGGTAATTTAGCCGAACCAGTTAAATTGTGTGTGTTACTCATATTTCGTGTTTTTCAATTTTCATTAAATTGTGTTGTTGATTTCTCAAATAGTTGTATTGCTTCCGCGTCTAAATTGACCCAACAAGTGGTATCAGAGTTATATTGGGATTCTGATCAACTATTTGAGATCAAGTGGTTAGTGGCTTATTATGGCGATTGGGAATATTCAATTTCCAATTCAACAATTTAATGGGAATACAAATTTCACTCTTTGGCAAACAAGATGTGAAAGACATCCTAATTCAACAAGGCTTGGCAAAAGCGTTGAAGGGAAAGGATGCGAAGCCAGCGAACATGAAAGATGATGAGTAGGAAGAGTTGGAATCAAGATACGCTATACGATTCGACTCTATTTTGATGGATGAGAAAGATTCATCAATTGACCTCTAGCAAAAAATAGAAAGGCTCCATTGGCTAAGAGCTTGTCCAACAAGTTACATCTGAAGCGGCAACTTTATAGGCTGAAGATGGAAGAGGGTGAAAATCTCATGGATCACATGAATATGTTCAACGGATTTCTGGATCGACTCTAGAAAGTTGGCGTGAAAATTGAGGAAGAAGATAAGACCCTTTTACTTCTTACCTCTACGGTATTCATGGGATCCCTAATTCTTTTGAAAGTGTAGTGACGACTCTACTATACGGGAAAGACACTTTGGAGTTTGAAAATGTACAATCATCATTGTTGACTCATGAAAAATAAAAGAAGGCAAATCAAGATGAGACACAAGAATCTGCGTTGATTACTCGAGGGAAAAATCAGAATGGGAGAATACTTGATGGTGGATCTAAGGCAGGTGGTTCGAAGGTCAATGGAAAAGGTGGAGTCCAATGCCATAAATGTCGTGAGTATGGGCATGTCAAAAGAATTGTCCTTACCGAAAGAAAAAGGATGATCATGACAATATTGTTGGATATGTATCTAATGGAGATGATCTCACAATCTCCGAAAGTATGGATATTTCATCTTGTGATGGTTGGATTTTAGATTCTGCTTGTGTATCACATGTTTGCTCCAGGTTAGATTATTTTGATTCGGTCAAAATAAAGAAGGCTGGTTTTCTCTCTTTGGGAGATGGATCCTCTTATGAAGTCAAAGGTATTGGGAGTGGTAAAAATCAAAATGTTAGATGGAGCTTTTTGTTCTTTGGGTAGTATGGCATATATCCCGAAGATACGGAGAAATCTAATTTCACTGAGCCAATTAAACTCTGATGGCTATGAATATTCAGCTAGAGGTGGAGTCTTGAATCACACATGGCGAGGCGGTTCTGTTGAAAGGAATGAAGTATAGAAATTTATACCATTTGGTAACCTCAACGAATTGGGAGCAGAGCTCAGGAAAGGGGACCCAAGATTGCTTCCAAGTTACAAATGGTTGTGAGAAGAAAAGTCCTGCAAAGGGAGAGGGTGAATTGAGCCCCCTCTCACGAGTCAACTAAAAGTTGAACTCGGTTAGCTGCGCACATCCATTTACAGATTAATTTAATTGGAGATAGGTCCGTATTGATTTGTGTGTGTAGTTAGGCACCGTAGTAATTGGTGGTAAAAAGGCAAATGGGTTTATTTTTGTTGGTTTGCTATTTTTTTACTCAAAGAAAAATTCGCCAAGATCTATCCCAATCTGGAGTTTTGTTAGGAATTTTGGCTAGTTTTCTTTTGGGTGGGTTTCTTTGTGTGAAGAAAAAGTAATTTACTAATATTCTAATTGTTTGGAGTAGTGGGCAAGTAACTTCCTAATTTGTAGGGCTTGGTGTCTAAGAAAAGTTATTTCTTGATTGATGACCAAATAATGTCCCCTATAAATTGGCATTCTATCGTAGACACAAGAGAGCAAGAAAATTCACACAAAGGGGTGAGAGAGTTCTTGATAGTGAGAGAGTGAATACAAGGGATTAGACTTGGGATACGAGTTATATTCTTTTATTTATTTTTCTCTCATAATAAAGAGCTATTTTTCTCTCCGTGGACATAGGTTTGGTAATTAAACCGAATCACGTTAAATTGTGTTTATTACTCGTATTTGTTGTTTTTCGATTTTTATTAAATTGTGTTCTTGATTTCTCAAATAATTGTGTTGCTTCCACATCTAAATTACCCAACACTTAACCCTCAAGAAACTTGCCAGAATTTTTGAGACCAGTTTCTTTGAAAATCCAGTGGATGGGAAAGTTCTGAACTTGTATCCAAAATGGTAAGCTCTAAAAAGAATTTTTGACTAATTTGATATCCTCTCTTCATTTCTGAACTACCAAGAGTTTGGTATAAAAAACCCAAGTCCTGCCATTTAGGACTCTTTCCAATTCTTTACCATTAACAAAGCTGAATTATAAAGATTTTCTTTTTACTCATAAGCTTTGAAATTCTTTGGAAAACCACACACTTGGTTGGTGAATTCCTTACGCCTACAAAATTAGTTTGTTTGTCCCCTATAATTTTTCCAATTAAGCTCTGTTTGTAGTTCTCTCCTCTATGAACATCATCCAAAACCAGATCTACACCCCCAAGTTCTTTTGTCAATAATGAAAACATTTTCATAACTTCCTCCAAATCCTTGGCCATAGAAATATTAGAAGGATACCAAAAACTTATCTGGGGAAGAAATGTGTTTTACCAATTTTTAACCTCATTTTTGGTTGCTGTCACTCCAAGCAGAACGTGTTTCAACCTGAAATAGGTAAGAATGCTCATTCCCATTATATATCTGGTGACTAAATGTAGAATAGAATGAGGAATTCTTTTTTTTTTTTTTTTAGTGTTTGGTATAATGATTGTTAGATATCAGAATGGAAAGGATTATACATTAATTCGACTTACATACCCCTGATTTTTTTAAAAATATAACAAAATTTTATTTTGTAGTTTTAGTTCATGTTATTAACATTTCTATGGATGTGAGAAACATTACATATTTTGTGTTAAGGATAAAATTTTTAAAACATTACATAGTAAGTATTCAAATTTCAAAATGAGTAGGCAAAGTTGACATCACTCAATTTTCTCTTTCCAAGTTGAAGTTGGAATGAGTTTTTCTCATTTTTTTTAAGGAATAAGGTTTTCAAGATTTAGTTGGGTAAAGGGATAAGAACTATTAGAAAAACAGCGAATAGCGATGGAATTAGTGATGGATTTTGTCAAAAATTCCGTCATCTACTCAAGTTAGTGACGGAAACCGTCCGTTGAAAAATACCTCGTCAGTAAATTTTAGCGACAGATTTTTTTTCGATGAAATTAGCGACGGATTTTTTGTCACAAAAGACAAAGCTTGGATGTCCCTTAAATGATGTTAGCGATGATAGACCTTAAAATTAGCAATGAAAATTTCTGTTGCTACTTAGGCATTATGTAAAAAAAATTTGGATTTGTGACGGAAAATCCGTCGCAAACCCAAAAGAATTTTTTTTTTTAAAAATTACTAAAAATATAGAAACCTAAAAGTATTTTAGCAACCAAGTTTATTGTTTCAAACTAGAAAATTTCATTCAAAACTGATCTGATTTTAGCACTACATTTGTGCATTTTAAATTCTAAATCAATATTCCAAAAAATGCCAAAATATTTACAATTATATGCTAAAAAATTTATATCATACTTATTACTACTACTATACTACTAGAAAATATGATGATGATTATGATGATGATAATAATAATGTGATCATTAAAAACGCTAACTACATATCTTGTTACTTATTAGTACTAGTTAATACTATTAATCCTATTTTGTACTACGAGTACTAAAAATTTATATAATACTTATAATTACTACTATAATTTGTAAAATAAATTTGAAAAAGTAAAAATCCATCCAATATGCACAAAAGTAATGTAAAATAATTCTTAAAAAATTAAAAAATCCAATATACACTAATAAATGTAAATAAATCCAAAAAGAATAAAAATTGGTGAACAATTATCACTTACCTTGTAAAAATAAATGCTTTTATTGTTGTGGATTGGTAATAACCAATTGGTGGTAGTGGTTACGGTAGAAAATCTATAGTAATTTTTGAGGTAGGTGGAGAGAGATGGAAAAAAGGGATAAAGGAATGGGGAAGAAAAAGGAAGGAAATAGGAACATGTGGAAAAAAAAAGGGGAAAAGGAGAAAGGAAGTAGGAGATTAGTTGTGATGACTTTATTTTAGGGAGGAGGAGGAAGATAGAATCAGTGGTGGATAGTAGTTGAATAGAGTAACAGAATATGTAAGTTTTTGAAATGAGTAAGAAAAAGAGGTCATTTTATATCATGCCTGTCATTTAGCGATGGAATTTTCCGTTGTTAAGTTACGCATTTTATTTTTCTTTAAAAGAAAAATTACTTAGCGACAGATTTCTGTTGCTAATTTGAGACACCGATCTACTCAGTGATGGAAAAATCCGTTGCTAATTTTCTAATTCAATTTTTTTTTGAATTTTTAATTTGAGTTTTTAAAAAAATTAAAATCTGTCGCTAAATTGAGATACCAATCTATTTAGCGACGGAAAAATCCATTGTAAAATTTTATAATCCAATTTTTTAAAAAAATTTTCCTAAGAAAATTTGCAACGGAAAAATCGGTCTCTAATATTTTGAATTTTTAGTTTTCTTTTTCAAAAAAACCTTTGCAATGAATTTTGCGACGGAAACATTTGTTGCTAAAATAATTTTTTTGGAAAGATTGTATTTTAAAATTTTCCAGTCACAAAACAATAAGAAAAATTAGTTGCAAAAATTTGTCGCTAATACGTGTTTTTCTAGTAAACCAATGCGTTTTTAATGTTAAAGTAGACGGAAAACCAAAAACATGAATGCACGAAAAGGGCAAGTATAAAAGAAAATTGAAACCTAAAACAAAACTAAAAGGCAAGGTAAAATAAATATCAATACTATATATAAAGTGAGAGACCTACTTTTGGTATTCTGTTACTTTATCAACTTCCCATTTTATCATTTCTTACATTAAAAATATCATTTTACACTACCGCTAATAACTACCCTATATAATTCCCTTTTTAAAAAAAAAAAAAAAAAAAAAACCACACATGTAATATGTGCCTTCCCTACCATTAATTATAAAGCTCGTGCCAAGAAGTACGCGAAAATGGCCTTACCATGAGGTAGCCACCCGTACTAGTACTATCTGATGTGCCTATACAATAAAATTACAAAAATTACTAAACATTTTCACAAAATTCGTAAAACCCTTAAATTTATGAAGTTATATAACCCTAAACGTTATAGACCCTAAATCCTAAAAAAAGAAAATTAAGCTATTTTTCGTAAAAATTACCCCAAAACTAACCAATTCAATGTTTTCTGTATACATTACCCAAATTTACATTAGTAACATATATTAATTAACCTAAATAAACCCAATACAGCTATTTTGTATCATTCACACTAAAATAACATGTAATGTTATTTTTATACTCTAATCCCTGAACCATAGTTATTAAACTTGATTTGACTTGACGGTTCAACTAGTTAACCTGGTAAACTGATTACTAGACTGGGTCGGATTGCTGAGATGAGATGACCAGATAGGGAAGTCACCTGTTGACAGGCTCAATGGCTTGTAGCATAAAATGGCGGTAGAAAATGTTGTTTGCCGCTATTGTTGGGGTCGAACAATAGACCTCTTGCTAAGTACAGGCTTGCCTCCACAATTAGATGCCATAATCTTTAGATGTTAAGAGTTTTGTCTTTTATATATTTAGAGTCTTTTTTTCTTTGTTTTTTTTTTTTTTTTTGAAAGGCCTCATTTTTTAAATAATAACTAAAGTTTTTTTTTTTTGACTTATATGTATCTTGAAATAAGAAACATATTATTATATTTTTTAAAACAACAAAATACTCTAAGAAATATTATACCACTAAAACTTTGTAAATGAAATATATTTTTGAAAAAATTGGGACAAAAAAAGTTCTTTTATGAAAATATAATATTATGAAAAAGTGACATTTGAAAAATAATGAATATATGTTTTTCATATTAAAATTACAATTACAAAAACTTAAAATTAACTATTATTTTAATATATTTAATTATAACTTTTGTTAAATTATTACATATTCATTTAAAATTAATTAAAAAATTGATACAACATACTTTATTAATATTTTTATTATATGTTATGTATATAAAAATTTAAAATTAATATGTATTATTAATAAAATTGTATATTTTAGTGACTCATCGGTTGAAATCGATTTTTATTGACCAATCGGAGTTCCCCCAATAGGATCTATAATTGCCTCAAAAGGTCCAATATATATGCATTGTTGGACCTTTTGAATAACAGTCAAGAAGATCTTATGAAAAATTGAACATGGCGTGAGAGAACCCCTGTATAGCTTCTTCAATTTCTTGATAAAGAGAAATATGACCAATAGTGATTCGAATGTATAGAAAAATAAATTTTTTTTCTATACTTTTTACTATTACATAGTGTGAATGACCTATCGATTGGACCACCCCATTGACCCATTCCATTGACCCATTGACCCATCTCCTTTATTGAGTTCCATCCCGAGTCGAATTTGATAACTATGCCTTGAAACTTAGACCGTAAAGCATAAGACTGTAGCTCCCTCTAATACAATAAGCTATACCTTTTAACATTAAACCTAAACTAAACGTTCACGAACACCCTAAATTTACAAAATTTCGGCTGTTTTCCCATGCGTTTTAATAATCCCAAAAATTTTCAGCGTCAACAACAACTAAAAAGTATCCAAAGTTTGTTTTTCTGCATCTTATCAGTGCATTGCTCACCCTCAATTTATAATGTATACAAACTACAAGAAATAAGTAAAATTCACAAAAATTATCGTAATTTAAAGAAATAAGCTAAACTATGCCGTATTAACCTAAACTTTATTAAACTTATGCTGAATTAATCTAACGCAACCAAAATACACCAAATTAACTTAATTTTTTGTATCAATTATCCTAACTTTGTGTAATTGTTTTTAGTAGATTTGAAATTTTATTAATCATCAGAAAAGCTTTGGCATTGGAGTATAACTCCAAATACTTTAGAAGAGACACTACTTACAATACAAAGGAATTGCTCAGATCAAGAGAAAACAAGAATGAGACAATCCCCATTCCATGACTGCATCCGAATTTGTTCTACATAATTGAACCCCTTTCCATGTAGCAGTAGTTTCCTTGACCTCATGGATGATTTCACCTACCACTTTCGGGCAGACACAGGAAGGCGATGGACCACAGTCGAATTCCGCTTATAAGAGAATGGCTCTCCAAATGGAATACATGGCACAACAATGCAAATGAATGTATGAAAGGAGTTTGTGCTGCAATGATCGCATAACCACCATAAATTCCACAGTCCAGCTGTTTTCTACCCTTATACATCATGTACAATCTTTGTATTTTCCCCCATATAACACTAGTCACTCTATCATCAAAATACAGATGCTCCATTGCTTCATCATGATCATGACATAGCTCACAAATCTTGTCTTGCAATACAATGCTCCCAACTAAATCTATCCTTGGTTGTAAGTTTCTTTTTACAAAGTAGCCATATGATAAATTAATATCTACGGATGAATCCTTTGCCCCAGACCAATTTATGCCACATAACACTCACACTTGTCTCAATGCCTCCATTGTTGTTTTGGTGGCGAACATTCTAGAATTATAAGCCTTCCAGATAATTTGATTCGCAGTATCAAGTTGAGCGAGAAAGTCATCTGGAGTTTAATATTCTTCATATGCATAAGTTCAATTGCCACACACATTTGAATACAATCTACCATCACAGCTTGCTTTGAACAAGCAAAACATTTTTTAGAACTCTTTCTTAGAAATTCTTGCAGAGAAGTCCAGTGTCCTACCATTCATCAAACTATAAATTAGTATCTAGTCTGTTTCCAATCAGATTGAGCAGCATGTCTAAGTTTCAACACCTTTCTCCAAACCCATGAGAAATCATTAGGAACATTTATATCCCATAGCCTTTTTCAAATAATTAAATCTATTCATTTAACCTATAGAAACTCTTTTTTGCTTCATGTATTCCAGATCAACCTCATCACCATGCCTTTATTCCATACTAGTAAGTCAAATAAACCCAAACGTCATTCCTGCAGGGGTAGACAAAGATCAGACCATTTCACTTTAGCACAATAGTAATGTTCATTGCCCATAAAAGGGAGCTTAACAAGCTAGTAATTTTCTTAACAACTGCTCTAGGAAGAATAAAAGCACTAGAGTAAAAGAAATGGATTCCTTGTACAAAACAGACTTGATTAGTTATAATCTACCACCATAACTAAGTTTTTTTTAGGCCCAACACTGAATCTTTAATTGTATCTTGGTAAAAATTGGCCGATAATATTTAAAATGGAGTCTTCTTGTTATTAAATGCTACTCTATGTATTTAGCATGTAAGGTCCCAACAGGCATACTCACTAGCTTAGTCAACCTTTTCCCCATTCCATCTTTTATACCATCCATAAAGATTTGACTCATGTATAAATTAGGCTTAAATCTACACAATGGACTAAATTCATAAGGTCTTTGTGATCACTTGGAAAGATCCTTTAGTTGCAGCAGTTATAAGGAAAATATCATCTACAAATGTGATAGGAAAAAGGCAAAAATCTTGACACCAAGGATGATAGTGAAATACCTCCATTTTGATATTCCATTCAAATAGTTGAGACAAAACCTCCATGGCAATAAAGACAAGGTAATAGGAAATGGGATCTCCTTGCCTTAACCCCCCTTCACTCCTATAGGAAGTATCTAAATAAAGTCCATTAAAGATCAAGAGAGAACTGGGTAGTTGATGTTTTTCAAACCTTATTTTGATGATGACATAAGCACTTAACTTTGTAAACAAGTTTTGCAGGTCTGTTACTTGTTTTGTTGGAGACAGGGTGTTTGGACGCATTGCACCGTCCGAACTATGTCAAACTTCTCGGACGCAGAAAGCAAGGATCTTACTGCTTCTCCAACAGACGCACACAACTGTCCGAACAAAATCTCTTTCGGACGAACATGTGTATAAGAGACATTACACAATGGATGTCGGACGAGACATCACTTGGTGAAGCACACTAATACAGTAAAGCACTATAGCCAATTTGTGTCGGACGCATCCTACTTATCTCGGAAGTCCTAAACTCCAACGGCTACTTTTTGTGCATTTATTATTTAGCCGTTAGGAAGTAGTTGCAACCACCATTTATTGCTCCTATAAATAACTTCTTTGATATTCTGTAAAAATCATCTAATACATTTAATACAATGCCTCAGAAAAGAGCAATTTTAGTACAAATTGGCTATAGTGCTTTACTGTATTAGTGTGCAGTTTAGAGTGTATTTTAATTTTGAGTGGAGTAATAATCTTGTACGAAAGTGTGCTTGTAAGTAAAATTCTTGGCTCAACTAAAAGAGTTTTAGTGTGAGCAAGAATTTCTTTACTTTGTAAAGATTTTAGGCTCACCAAGTGTATGAAGCATTCTAGTGATTTGATACTTCAAGCTTGTTAGCTTGGAAGTATTGGCTGTTTAATTTCCTCTCTTTCTTACTTCACTGTTTCATCGATTCTATTATATCAATTTTTATTTGAAAAATCTTATTAAGATTAATATTTCTAAAAGTATTTTTTTGAAACCTAATTCACCCCCCCTCTTAGGTTGCTTTGGGACCAACAATTGGTATCAGAGCTTGGTCTCATTTTATTGCTTGAATTGCTTTTGAGAAAAGAACTATTATGGCAACCAACAATGCTCTATTTTTTGAGGGTCAATCCGTTACATAGGCCCCCTATGTTTAATGGGGCAAATTTTATTAGTTGGAGAGATAGAATGAAAATATTTTTGCAATCTATTGACATTGACTTGTGGTATGTTGTCAATGAAGGTCATTTTGAAGCTACTATCATTGATGATCACACAAATAGAAGAAGAGAAAAGACAAGGGATGAGCTCACTCCACAAGACAAGGAAAACTTAACGTTAAATGCAAAAGCCATGAATGTGCTATATAATGCCTTGGATGCAAATGAATCAATGATGTCGTGAAAGAGATGCATTTCCGTCAATAGAAATCTAGGATAAATTGAAGGAAATCCATGAAGGGAGCGACGATGTTCGTGAGCAAAAGAAATCCTTACTTGTTGCCAAGTATGAGTCCTTCAAGATGGAACCACATGAAAATATTGACAAAATGTATTGTAGGTTCAATGACATCATTAAGGATCTTGAAGCCTTGGGTAAGGAGTATTCTTTGGGTCAAAAAAATAGAAAAATCTCTTATAAATGCTCTATCCAGTATTCCAAGAATGGGATGCCAAAACAATTGCTATAGAGGAAGCCAAGAATTTAAATTCAATGCCTATTGAATCGCTAATCAATTCTCTTACATCTTAAGAATTGAAGTTGAAGGCCAAAGTGGTGGATGATGAAGAAACAAGGCCAAAAAGGAGCATTGCTCTAAAGACCTCTCAAGAAGAGGAGGAAAATAGCTCCATCAATCTAGAAGATGAAGATCTTGATGAAGGAGATCTTGCACTCATCACCAAAGGATTTCTTAAACATTACATCAACAAACGAAGAATGAGAAGAGGTGGAGCTACAAATTCAAATAATTTCAAAGGAAAGACAAGGCTTGAAATGAAGAAGCAAAATGAAAAATGTTTTCTTCCTAGGTCAACTCGGACACTTGGCAAATGAGTGCCCTTCCAAGAAAAAGAAGGAAGGAAGAAAACCTAGATTCAATAACTTTCAAATTACATGGGATGATTGCAACTCCGAAGGAGAAGTCGAAGAAGAAATGGAGTCTGGCACAAATGGCCTTTATGGCCATTGGAGATGATGAGGTAAATTCTAACTATGACTCTAATGATGAAAATGATGAAAGTGATCTTGAAGCTTTCATTTTGAAATTGCATGATAGCTTAAAGGAATCATATGCTAGAAAGAAGGAGTTAGTGAAGAAATCAAATGCTCTATTGAATGCTAACTCTAAACTTGTGAATGAAAATAATAGGCTATCACAAGAAAATTGTGACTTGAAGAAAAGAATGCATGTGAGATCAAAGGTCAAGGAAGAACAAGCCTCCTTGAAGAAAAGATTGGATGATTTGGATGTTCTCTTGACTAGAAAGAAAGAAAATGTTGTTGATTAGAAATGTATTAATCAACAAAAAATTTATCATGTTTAGAAGGGATGACTTATGTTTTGTAAAATCAAAATCATCTTTATATGGAAATAAAAATACTATTTGTAGATATTGCCAACAACATGGACATGTTAAGAATATGTGTTATGTCAAGAAGAATGTTTAAAAACTTGGAATGAAAGTCGCATGGATTGATAGCAATTTCACTAACTCAAATGAACCCAAGAAAATGTGGGTACCAAAAGTTATCAATTGATTTATTGTGTAGGTACTCAACATCGCCAACAATACTAAGTGGTTCATAGATAGTGGATGTTCAAGACACATGACGAGTGATGCTTCTCTCTTCACAAATCTCATATCCAAAAACAGTGAAAAGTCACATTTGGAGATAACAACAAAGCAAAATCAATCGGCATTGGTGATGTAGGTAAAAATGGTGAAACCTTGATTAAGAATGTGCTTCTTGTTGATAATTTGAACTATAATTTATTAAGTGTAAGTCAACTTTGTGATAAAAATTTATATGTATTTTTTACCAAGCATGAATGTCTTATCCTTGATAAAAATCATATTGTTTTATTCAAGGGCACTAGGCACAATGATGTTTATGTGATTCATCTTGATAAAATTAGCAATAGCAATGTAAAATGTCTTACCGCTTCATACATAGATGATCCTTGGCTTTGGCATAGAAGACTTTGTCATTTTAACATGGATTTGATTGAAAAACTTGCTAAGAAGGATTTGGTAAGAGGTTTGCCAAAACTAAAATTTTTGAAAAATAAAATTTACGATGCATGCCAATTTGGTAAACAAGTCAAAGTTTCTTTTAAACCAACGAATTTTGTTTCCACTCATAAACCTTTAGAATTGTTGCATTTAGACTTATTTGGACCTACTCAACATGCTAGTCTTGGTGGTTGCAAATATACCTTTGTTATTGTAGATGACTATTCTAGGTACACTTGGGTATTATTTCTTGTTCACAAAAATGAGACTTTTGAAAAATTTGTAAAATTGTTTTTCAAAATTCAAAATTTATTGAATTTAAAGATCATTCGTTTAAGAAGTGACAATGGTGCCGAATTTAAATTTGGAGGTTTTCCCGATTTTTGTGATCACAACGGTATTTTTCATGAATTTTCGGTTGTTAGAGTCCCTCAACAAACCATGGTGTTGTTGAAAGGAAAAAAGGACTCTTCAAGAAACCGCTAGAACTATGATTAGTGAATGCGACTTACCACAATACTTTTGGGCAAATCAAATGTAACACGGCTTGTTATGTCATTAATCGAGTTTTATTAAGATCACATTTAAACAAAACTCATTATGAACTTCTTTTTTGTAAAAAACCCGTTGTGAGCTATTTCAAAGTTTTTGGTTGCAAATGTTTTATTTTAAAAATCAAAGAAAACCTTGGAAAATTTTACAAAAAATCGGATGAAGGAATTTTTCTAGGATATTATAGTGACAAGAAAGCATACCGAGTTTAGAATAGAAGAACGCTCTTGATTGAAGAAATTGTGCATGTTACATTTGATGAAACTAATGATGTTATCTCAATAATTTGTGCGAAGATGAAGATGTAGGTATTCTAAAGGAGCTCGAAAAGCTCACTATTCATGAAGACATCAAGAGATCACATCAAACAATGATGTCAACGACCATCAAATAGATAGGATGAAAAAGAAAAGAACGAGGATACTCCAAAAGATCTTCCGAAAGCTTGGAGATTCGTCTCTAGTCACCCTCAAGATTTAATCATAGGTGATCTATCCGATGAGGTAACTACTCGTTCTCATAAACCTTTGAATAGTAATTGTGCATTACTTTCTCACATTGAACCTAAACATGTAGATGTTTCTTTGAATGATGAATCTTGGGTTAATGCCATGCAAGATGAACTTAGTCAATTTGAGAAAAATAACGTATGGACCATGGTTGAAAGACCATCTTCTCATCCCGTAATTGGAACAAAATGGGTCTTTAAAAACAAATTAAATGACAAAGGTGAAATCATAAGAAACAAAGCTAGACTTGTTGTAAAAGGTTATACTCAAGAAGAAGGTATTGACTTTGATGAAACCTTTGCACCAGTGGCTAGATTAGAATCCATTCGCATGTTTCTCGCATTTGCAGGTTTCAGTGATTTCAAATTATTTCAAATGGATGTCAAAAACGACATTTAATCCTTCATTTTTAAATGGTTTTATCGATCAAGAAGTTTTTGTTGAACAACTTCCGGGCTTTGAAAATAAAAATATTCAAAATCTCTAAAGGTTTATATGGTTTGAAACAAGCTCCAAGAGCTTGGTATGAAAGATTAAGCGGTTTCTTGAGTGAAAATGGATTTAAAAGAGGTGTGGACCACTCTTTTTACAAAAACATATTTAAATGGTTTGTTAATTGTTCAAATTTATGTTGATAATATTATTTTTGGAGCAATTAATGAAAGTTTGTGCAAGGACTTTTCACATTTAATGCAAAAGGAGTTTGAGATGAGTATGATGGGCAAGTTACAATTTTTCCTCGGACTACAAGTTCACCAAACAAAGGAAGAAACGTTTATTACAAAAATTAAGTATACAAAGGAGCTACTCAAACGTTTTGGAATGGAAGATTGCAAACAAGTTGGTACGCCTATGTGCACTTCAACCAAACTTGATAAAGACGAAGGAGGTAATGGTGTTGATGAAATAAGAGACAGATGACAAATGTTTGCTGTTTGTTTATGTGCTAGATTTCAATCTTGCCCCAAAGAATCACACTTGATAGCTGTAAAAAGAATCTTTAGATATCTGAAGGGTACAATGAATTTTGGTTTGTGGTATACAAAGTCCTCTACATTTGATTTAATTAGTTATTCTGACGCTGACTTTGCTGGGTGTAAAATTGATAGAAAAAGTACCAGTAGTATGTGTCATTTCTGGGAAATTGTCTTGTGTCTTGGTTTAGCAAAAAACAAAATTCTATTTCTCTTTCTACGGCTGAAGCCGAATACATTGCTGCTGGAAATTGTTGTACTCAACTTCTTTGGATGAAACATACTCTGAAAGATTTTGGTCTTGCTTTTGATTGTGTGCCTATAAAGTGTGACAACACTAGTGCAATTAATCTCACAAAAAATCCTGTTATGCACTCTAGAACCAAACACATTGATGTTATGCAGCTATCAAGCCATATTTTATTAGAGATTTTGTTTGTAAAAAGGAAATTCGTGTTGATTTTGTTACTTCAGATCAACTGGCTAATATTTTTACAAAACCCTTGGCTCTAGATCTCTTTGAATCTCTCAAACAATGTTTGGGGATTTTGCAAATCAATTTGGCAAAATCTTGTCGTTCGGACGCACTCGCTCGTCCGAACAACACTATCTTTCGGGCGCTCTTTCTCGTCCGAAAACCTCCTATCTGCCTCGGACGCTTATAATCGTCCGAACGCTATTCAATTTCTTCACTTATTCTCTGGAATTCTTCCAGACGCTTACCATCGTTCGAAAGAACATCGGACGCACTGGCTCTTCCATCGGCCGTCCGTTCATCAGCTTTCAGACGCTTCATTGGATGCACACCAATCGTTCGGCCATCCAAAAGGTCTTCCTGTTCGATTAATACCGTCCATTTAAGACATTTCGGATCACCCTAAGATCCGTGTGAATCTCTGGTAAAATTTTTTTCTCCAAAATCTCCTCCAAATTCCCCCTTCATTCTCTCCACAAATTGTATTGGAAAATTATCATTTCCAAAGTATTCATCACCATTATTGTACCTAATTTGGTCCTTCTACCATCTCATTTCATCAAATTCCCACCAACCTTTCAAAAAAATTACATTTTTTCTCCTCTTTCTTCCTTTCATTCACAATGGTTAAATACCGTGGAGGTTCTTCTATAGCAACTCGTGGACGAAAAACAATAGGGAAAGCTCCGGTGCGTGGGGAATCGTCTGCTAATCCTCAAGTCTCCTCAAATCCAACCTTACCAAAATTCATCGATGCCAAGGCATCCGAACGGTATACATCTCTTTTGAGCAAATCTATAATCGTTCAACATCCTACTTCTTATTTTTGATGAATATAATCTTCCCATTGTCAAATCATGCTTTGAAAAACAAAATTGGGGTCACCTAGTGCATATTGATTTACCCGTGTATCATGACATGGTGCTTCAATTCACAGCCAATCTTTGGAAAGGTCCCACTGTTCGCATAACATTAATTTCTCTTGTAAACAGCACCAATCTTGAGATTTCCTCCAACATCATCAACACTATTTTTGAATGTGAAGTCTCAAATCCAAATGATTTCTCTTATTTCTTTTCTTTAGATAAATGGCCCGCTATTGATACTCGATTCGACATTGATGAGATTAGAGCTACTTTTAACATCAATTTCAAACAGGCATCGGGAGCCAAAACCACATTGCTAACTCCTGAACTAAACATTCTGTACACTCTTGTCACGAATTTGCTGTTACCAACCGATGGGCATCGCACTGAGCCCGAAAAAATGCAGCTTTACACATTTTTTTGTGTTTTCAAGGGCATTCCTCTTGACTTTGGGTATCTCTTCTGCTCCCTGTGGGAACTCTTTCTTACTGATACCTGAAGAAACAATCCTTTTGGAAAATTTCTCACCAAAGTTTTTGATTTCCTTGATGTCCCTTTCAGCGGCAACAAACAATTTCCCCTTTATTTCAACAAATCTTATATTGAACGAAAAGGCCGAGAGAGTCCATTTTTTCAACTATCAATGGTTAACTAAGGCAGTTTTTGATATTGAATGTTCAAAATCCCAAGCCTCTAGCTCTGGTTTGGCAATTCCATATTCTCCTCCTCCTCAAACACCTCCACCATTCCATGATCCTCATCCATCTTCCTCTGAACTCTCACTTTCTCAAATCTGTGACCTTCTCACTTCCTTGAGCACTCAAGTAAGTTCCTTTCAACGTCGCACTAATGTAAGTTTAATCAACTTGAAACTCGTCAGGTGATTCTCCAAGAGGCACTTAGCCTAGGCATGTCTGCTTCGGCTCAGGTTCAATTTGCCAACATTCAATCACAATATCCACTCTACTCCTCTACCGACAGTGATGACAATGCTGAAGATGGGGATGTTCGTGAGGACGACGAAGAGGAAGCAAATAATCAAGGTGCTGCCAATGAAGATCAGGCGACGATGAGGATATTGACGACCCGTTCAATTTCATCATGCAACGCCGTACTGAAGAAGATGAAGACATGTGAGGCTATTGATGATGATGCTCCTTCCAAACACCGAAAGATCGAAAAGCGCTCCAAGAAGAAAAATGATTTGAATTAGTTCCTTTAATAATCTATTTTTTAGTTTTTTTGGCATTTCTCTGATTTTTTTTCCTTTGCTTAGTTAGAATTGCTCTCAGATTTACCATTTTATGTATTCCTTTGAACTAGTCCTGTTGAATATTTGGGTTTTCTCCTGTTGAATATTTGGACTTTATCCTTTTTATGAATTTTTGAGCTATTTCTGTTGAATATTTGCACGTTCTCAGGGGGAGCTTTGTTTGATGATGTCAAAAGGGAGAGTAGTAATTTATGTTGGAAAATGATTGGTCATCACTCATATCTGATAATTTATATTGTAAAATGATTGGTCATCACTCATATCTGATTGATTTTACATAATTATTCTATGAATGTTTGTCATCATCAAAAAGGGGGAGATTGATGTTTTTCAAACCTTATTTTGATGATGACATAAGCACTTAACTCTGTAAATAAGTTTTACAGGTCGGTTACTTGTTTTCCTGGAGACAGGGTGTTTGGACGCATTGCACCGTTCGAACTATGTCAAGCTTCTCGGACGCATTCCACCGTCTAATCCAACAGCAGAAAACAAGGATCTTACTGCTTCTCCAACAGACGCACACAACTGTCGGAACAAAATCTCTTTCGGATGAACATGACCGTCCGAAACTCCATAATTTTGTTCGGATTGGACGCATGCACGGACGTCCGAATGAAGTTCTTCACCAACTGCATGGAAATCAGACGCTGTGTCAGACGCATTCTACTTATCTCGAACGTTCGAAACCCCAACGGCTACTTTTTGTGTATTTATTATTTAGCCGTTAGGAAGTAGTTGCAACCACCATTTATTGCTCCTATAAATAACTGCTTTGATATTCTGTAAAAATCATCTAATACATTGAATACAAGCCTTAGAAAAGAGCAATTTTAGTACAAATTGGTTATAGTGCTTTATTGTATTAGTGTGCAGTTTAGAGTGCAATTCAATCGATGTGTTTGAGTGGAGTAATAATCTTGTACGAAAGTGTGGTTGTGAGTAAAATTCTTGGCTCAACTAAAAGAGTTTTAGTGTGAGCAAGAATTTCCCTACTTTGTAAAGATTGTTGGCTCACCAAGTGTGTGAAGCATTCAGTGATTTGATACTTCAAGCTTGTTAGCTTGGAAGTATTGGCTGTTTAATTTCCTCTCTTTCTTACTTCACTGTTTCATCGATTCTATTATATCAATTTTTATTTGAAAAATCTTAATAATATTAATATTTCTAAAAGCATTTTTTTGAAACCCAATTCACCCCCCCTCTTAGTTTGCTTTGGGACCAACAGTAGTGAAACACAATACTGTTGTACTTTGAATGCTCATATAATTCAATACCATGTGATTCGAATGCTTGTACAGTACAAGATTTAAAGCACAATATTATGTTAACCTAACAGAGCATAGAATTCCCTATTAATTTTAATCAGACTGAATGCTTGTATAAAATGATGATACAAAAAATAGCCAATGAATTGAATAGGCTAACGTGGTATGTAATGGGATCATTGAGGGCCAATATGTAATTAGAATATAAGAAGGTCGGATTCTATAGGTCGGGTTTGGCTAGGTTAAGGTCATTCAGACTTGACACAAGTTTGAATCGATGCATGTAATTCGGGCATGTGTGAGCATAGTACTATGGCCCACCAACTAACTTCCTATAAATAGGGAGTTATTCTCCATTTTTAAGATGAGGTCATGGTTACTAAATAAGAATGCTAAACATCACTCTCTCTGTATAAAATTATCTCCACTTCCCTAAACAAAAATTTGCAACATCAAATGCCGTCATCTTTGGGAACACTTGAGAGCAAAGCCCCATCTTCTAACATTGAAATGTAGACAAAGAATCGGTTACGGAAAACAAGGACTAATAGCAATGAAATTCGCAGCGGAACTCGTGAATCTACGGCACATACCTCCAGACTTCTTGAACATGAAGTCTCTCAGAGGCAGGAAATGCTACAAAAGAAGGAAGCATTGCAGTTTCTATTCGATCACTTTCAAGCCTTCAAAGCTTTCATTGAGAATCAACATTTGACCGCGAGTCGTTCTAGTCAGAGGCCTCTGAATAAAGAAATTGCGAGCAGTTCGGGTTGAACATCACATATTTCGTCCTATGCCTTGAGGTGAGAAGGATCTATTTTTAATCGAATTGGGCCACATCTTAGTGTTGAACCCCAGTTATGATAATCATGTTTTGATGATGACCAAATCGCACTAATAGTATGAAAATAAGTGTTTAGAAAAATAGAGAGTTTCGGACATAAATGATTGTCCGAACACAATCAAAAAACAACCAGTAAAACTCTACGGACGTGGATGATTGTCCAAAAGGAAGACAATTCAAACAATGATAATCGTCCGACATAAAGAACCTGAAGCTGTATCGGACGAAGAATAGCGTCCGACCATATTTCCAGAAGACATTGCATCGACCGGAAGCAGGTTCAGACGCTTCCTCGGACGACCGAACGAATACCCTCAGTGAACGGATAGGCAACATCAGATGCAGGGTTTAGCAGCAGCCTTCCGAATGGTCCAACGGCGTTCGGACGCACACTTGCTGCATCGACCGTCCGAAAGGTCCAACGGCTAGTTTTTCAGTAAACAGAAAATAGCCATTGGAAAGTTGTTAGAAGTAGATTTTGGGCAACTGTAAATACCCCAAAGCCTGAATTAAACATAAGAGACTTCTACATTGATTACAAGTAATTCTTGAGTTATTTGGGAGAAATAGTGGGTACAAGTGTTGTAATAGTGTAGGTAGTTTTCTGAAAAGAGCTTAGAAGTGTAAGAGTTCTTCAAGTGTATGAGTGGTGAGATAACAATTGTAACAAAGGGAGGTTGTGAGTGTAAAACTCTTGGCTCAACTAACGGAAATTAGTGTGATCAAGAGTGATCCTCATTTGTGTACTAGAGGTTATTGTCTCACCTACTTTGAAGAGACTTTTAGTGGCTAAACTTCACGTTGAGAACTTGGTAGTTGCCTAGTAAGAAGTTCTTGGTAGTTGTAAACTCCAAGCTTGAGAAGCTTGGGAATTTGGTTTGATTCTCTTAATCTCAGTATTCTTATTTGTTCTTTAAACTTAAATTGTTGAATATCTATTGTATTCATATGTGCTTAAGTTTTTATTTGGTGCATAAAGTTTGAATTTCTATTAAGCACATAAAAAGGTTTGTTTTAGATACAACCTAATTCACCCCCCTCTTAGGTTGCTTTTTGGGCCAACAATTGGTATCAGAGCATTGGTCTCTTTATTTTGCTTAAATTGCATTAGAGTAAAGATCATGGCAACCAATAATGCTTTGTTTTTAGAGGGGCATTCTATCACTAGACCTCCCATGTTTAATGGCATTAATTTTATTTTTTGGAGAGATAGAATGAAAATTTTTGTTCAATCTATTGATATTATTTATGGTATATTATTTGTGAAGGTCCTTTAGAAACTAATATTCTTGATGAAAATACTCATAGATTAAGGCCTAAGACTAGATATGAGTTAAATGCACCTGAGCAAGATAAAATAAATTTATCTTTAAATGGTAAAGCCATTAATATTTTGTATAATGCCTTGGATGCAGATGAGTTATCCAAAGTAAAAGGTTGCAAATTGGCCAAGGAGATATGGGACAAATTGAAAGAAATCTGTGAAGGAAGTGAAGATATAAGAGAGCAAAATAAGTCACTTCTTGTGGCTAAATATGAATACTTCAAAATGGAACCTCATGAGAACATTGACAAGATGTAGTGTAGGTTCAATGATATGGTAAAGGATTTGGAAGGTTTGGGTAAAGAATATTCCTTGGGTGAGAAAAATAGAAATTTTTTGAATGCTTTACCTAAGGAATGGGAACCTAAATCCATTGCCATAGAGGAGTCTAAATATTTAAATTCTATGCCTATCGAGTCTTTGATTAATTCTCTAACCTCATTCGAATTGAAGATGAAATACAAGGTACAAAACGAGGAGGCAAAAGGAAAAAGAAGCATAGCATTTAAAGTTTCATCAAAAAGGATTATACGAAAAGACTCAAGGAAGCCTCACTTCAACAACTTCCAAATCACTTGGGATGATTGCAATTCGGATGGAGAGGTTGAAGAAGAATATGAGGAGGCTCAAATGGCTTTTACGACACTTGGCAATAATGAGGTATCCTCTAGTTGTGATTCTTGTGATGATTCATGTGATAATGATGATGATGATGATGATGATGATGATGTTGAATCATTTATTTTTAAAATTCATGAATGTTTGAAAGAATCATATGCTAAGAACAAAGAGTTAAAAATTAAAGTTAATACTTTATTGAGTGCCAACTCAAAACTTGTGTATGAAAATAATTCTTTGACAAAAGAAAATGATGTTTTGAAAGAAAAATTTGTTGGAAAAATCAAGATCATGGAAGAACAAACTTCATTGAAGAAGAGATTAGATGATCTTGATGATATTTTGAAAAAGAAGAAAGAAAATGTTTTTGAAAAGAAAAGAACTAAAAATATGTTTTTGAACAAAAATTTTATCACCTTTAGAAAAAATGGTTTGTGCTTTGTTAATTATTGTCATCAACATGGCCATATAAAGAAAAATTGTTATGTTAAAAGAAATGAAAAATTGGGAATAATTTCTATTTGGGTGATTAAGCGTGTTACTAATCCAATTGGACACAAGAATGTTTGGGTACCAAAAGTTGTTGCTTAATTTTGCATGTAGGTATGCTTGGAGAACACCAAGGAATTCAGGATAGATTATCTATGAAGGGTGTTCAAGGCGTATGTGCTAAGATGATATTGAAATGGGTAACATCTAAAATTTTGTGTGCTTTCATTTATCAAGTTGAACTATGTTCTCTTGAATATTACTCATCTATGTGTTTGAATTTGTTTAGAATGCTAGGAAATATGTATCCCCAATTTTTGTCTATAATAAGTCACTACTTGCAAAAGAAAGGGGGAGCATTCTCTCTTTTTTTTAAATGGATTATTTGCAAAAAATTGTATTACACATGCTTCATTGTTTTGATGATGTTTTATTTGGTGATGAATGAGTGAAAATTGTTTTGATCCTAATTCTTTGCATGAATTCCCTCATATCTACTTGAATATCTATTCTTCAAGGGAAGAAACGTTTTGCATAATTTGACATAATCTCCATGTACTCATATTGAATTATATTCACCTTTCAAGGGGGAGAACAAACTAAGGGGGAGCTTAAATTGCATTATCTTTCTTATGCTTTGATGATGTCAAAAGGGGGAGAAAATAATGGACAAATTTTTTTTTCTTTGCTTCATATTTTTTGGTTGTTTTTAAAATTGTCCAATTGATTTATCATCATTAAAAAGGGGGAGATTGTTGAACCCCAGTTATGATAATCATGTTTTGATGATGACCAAATCGGATTAACAGTTTGAAAACAAGTGTGTAGAAAAATAGGGAGTTTCGGACGTAAATGATTGTCCGAACACAATCAAGAAAACAACCAGTAAACTCTACTGACGTTGATGATTGTCCGAAAGGAAGACTGTCACGCCCCAAAAAAGGGACCGTAACACGCCGCGCTAATGGCACACCGGTCCAAAGCGCAAGGCACAAACGAACAGAGCAACAAACTAAACCGTAATGTAATAGAACCATCAAACCATTTCTTAACTATAAAACCGAATATTTCATTTTTACACAAAAAATACGAATTACAAAATTCCTTCTTAGTACAAAAGATGCTACAACAAAAAACAAAGTTCATCAATACAAAAGAGGTTCCAGAGAGGATACCCTTTCCAAACAAAAGAGAAGCTTGGAAGATTATCCGCAGAGTCCTACCGAATGTGGAATGGAGAAAATCTAAAAGCTGCTAACGCGGTGGAGAGTCAAAAACGAGCACCTAATCTGAAAAATTATAATCACGTGGGGTGAGCATAACTAGCTCAATGGATATCATAAAAGCTCTTCAAATGGGGCCAAGCATTTCGATAAAAAGAAAACATAAAGATAATAACATTTGCAAAAAACCATAGTCATGAAGCAGTTTCTAAAATGTCTCATGCCATTCCAAACGTCAATAAACCATAATCATAAGTAGTTTCTAAAATGTATCATGCCATTTAAACGTCAGGCATGTCCAAAACATAGTCAAAAAGATCCAATCATTTCAAAACATAGTATGCTAAAGCATAGCGAACAAATCCAAGTACAGTTTCAAATCCAGAATATAATAAAATAGCATGAGTATCTTTTAGGCTCGAAGGTATGACCTACAGTACTAGTCAGATCTAGTAATCTACCATACCTACTAGTTTGACTGGGAGGTCAAGTTATCCCATCACAAGACCCCGCAGTCAATTGGTTCAAAACATTCACAGCAGTCACCATGGCGTCCCATGGATGACTATAGAACCGGTTCTCCACAAATCAAACATTTCCAAACACATCCAAAATTATATACCTAGGTCACCTATGAGCCAAAACAGTTATAAAATGCTTTCATATCAAAAGAGTTTGCAAACATATCAATTGATTAACATAAAATAGCTTGGTCCCGATTTCATATGTAATAGTTATGTG
Source organism: Cinchona pubescens (assembly GCA_025175665.1). Taxonomy (NCBI): domain Eukaryota; kingdom Viridiplantae; phylum Streptophyta; class Magnoliopsida; order Gentianales; family Rubiaceae; genus Cinchona; species Cinchona pubescens. The sequence goes on from JANKKI010000132.1 coordinate 596,206, forward strand.
TATAAGAGACAGGCTTTGAGGTAGGGACTGGGCAATGATCACTGAACGCGATCGCCGCGTAGGTGGCGTGGTACCTAAAACAGATATAAGAGGACTCTTAGAAGAGATGTAGAAGTTAAAGAATGACTAGGGAAACGAAAACGACGCGAAACAATAGAAAACGACACCAATATCTCTTTGGTCAAAAATGACCTTTTCACAATTTCTTGACTCAAAACAACATATTCAACCAACCAACAAAATCCATTTCCAAGGTATTCAAGGGACCTTGGTTACAACCCAACTCAAAACAACATATTCAACCAACCAACAAAATCCATAAACGGAAAGATTTGGATAGCAATAGCCGACTTGATATAGCTGTCACAACAATGGAAAACACCTGGAAACCATCAAAACATCATTAAAGACCCTTTAAACATAACCAATTATCCAAATTATCCTAGTTGCGCCAAACTTCCGCTTACTTACAAAATGAAGGAAATCAATTCCACTTGGTTTCAAGTCTCAATTCCTATCCAAACTAACCTTAAAACACTCTTAAAACATCATTATGTGCATAGACATAAGCATTCATAGCATAACACTCTAGGCCACATATGGAAGACAAAACCCTAACTCATAATCTTAAAATTTGTAATCTAACCATGGAAAGTTGTTAAAAATCAACCCCAATCACTTCCTAACCTCCAAAACACTAAAAACAACGCCCATAACATACATAAATCATAACTTACAAGCCTGAAAAGAGGGTTTTCTCAGCCATAAAGAATCCTACAAAACTTGAAATTAAAGCTTGGATCATAAAGCCCATAAGCCAAAAAGTGCTCCTGAATACAAAAATCTTACCTTCTAGTGATTTCTAAGAGAAGTGTAAGAAAACTTTTGGGGGAAAATGGAGGAAGAATTTTCGGCCAGCAGCTGGAGAAAATGAGGAAGAAACAAGCAAGAAGAAGACTTAAAAAGATTTCCAAAGTTGACCCAAATAGTTCCCCATTGACCAAATAGTCTTCAAGTTGACTATTTAACCCAAAAACTAATTTTTAGCTACTAAATTATCATTTGTTTCTGAATAATTCAGCCATCATACAACACTCACACACCACAATGCACTAATTACACTTAGTCCAATTCTGACTCGTTTACCCGGAACCGAAATCGTAAACCGAAAAATTTGCCGAATTGAAAAACGAATAAGTTGAAGTACTTTATGACTACAGCAAGTGTCAGACACTTGCTGCATTGGCCGTCCGAAAGGTCCAACGGCTAGTTTTCCAGTAAACAGAAAATTGCCGTTAGAAAGTTGTTAGAAGCAGATTTTGGGCAACTATAAATACCCCTAAGCCTGAATTAAACATAAGAGACTTCTACATTGATTACAAGTAATTCTTGAGCTATTTGGGAGAAATAGTGGGTACAAGTGTTGTAATAGTGTAGGTAGTTTTGTGAACAACTTACTTGTACCCACTAAGAGTTTAGAAGTGTAAGAGTGGAGAGATAACAATTGTAACAAAGGGAGTTTGTGAGTGTAAAACTCTTGGCTCAACTAAAGGAAATTAGTGTGAGCAAGAGTGATCCTCATTTGTGTACTAGAGGTTATTGTCTCACCTACTTTGAAGAGACTTTTAGTGGCTAAATTTCAAGTTGAGAACTTGGTAGTTGCCTTGTAAGAAGCTCTTTGTAGTTGTAAGCTCCAAGCTTGAGAAGTTTGGGATTTTGGTTTGATTCTCTTAATCTCAATATTCTTATTTGTCCTTTAAGCTTAAATTGTTGAATATCTATTGTATTCATATGTGCTTAAGTTTTATTTGGTGCATAAATTTTGAATTTCTATTAAGCACATAAAAAGGTTTGTTTTAGATATAACCTAATTCACCCACCTCTTAGGTTGCTTTTTGGGCCAACCCCGAGAAAGAAGGTTAAACCTATCATGCACTCCGTCAGTGCCCCCTTGTTGCAAGAGAAGATCTAATAGCAAAAGTTGAGAAATGTATTTAGGAGCTAATGGGAAAAAGCATATCAAGCACAACAACCCTCTATATTGCAGACAAAGATCTGTTTGTACCGGCGATTTAGGGGAACCAATACTGTCCCACTTCAAGCAACATGACTTTGATCCCTGTAAGGGTACGACTGATCTCTCAGATCATGTCGCCTATGTATCGGCCATCTCAAAGCTCTATAGATATTTAGATGCAACCACGTGCAAGCTTTTCGTTACTATCTTGAGAGAATCGACGCAGAAATGGCTCAAGGAACTGCTCCAATCAATGGGGTCATTTTCTAACCTCCCCGATAAGTTCCTACGTCATTTTATGAGTGGATGAACACTTCAAGAATGTTCGACAAAGCCTCATGAGTCTTTAAGGCATTATATTAGAACATTTAATGATGAAGCAGTTCTTGTCCGAAGCACGGATGAGACTCTCTTTGTTGTTGCCTTTATGAGCAAAGTTAAGGTGGGGGCATTTAATGTTGACCCAGTTTAGACCTCAAAGATTCCTCAGACGTTCGAGGAGCACCTTTAGCGTGTCGATGATATATTCGCGAAGAGGAATCCAATCGCACAAAAAGAGAACTGAACAATCCCAAAGACAAAGACAAAGACAAAAAGCCAGTTGAACACACTTGGATCCTAAACAGATTGATAGGAGATGATGGCCAAACGAAGGATCTTCTTATTCTCATGCTAATCAATACACATGTTTAGGCGCTCTGGCTGATTGTATTACTTTCCCAGAACCCACGCTGATTGTATCACTTTCCCAGAACCCACTGCTACCAAAAACCAGAGTTTTACCTCATGAGGATTTTACACCTCTCAATGCACCTCAAAAAGAAATTTTATATAAAATTTGTCATATTGGAATTGTACAACCACCACTTTCAATTCGCTCTGAATTTCATCAATGAGATTGAACCAAATATTGCGCTAATCATGGAGACCATGGCCACAATACGGAAGATTGTAACGATTTCAAGCTCAAAATTGAAAGGGTAGGTAAAGGATGGATATTTGCAAGAGTATATTCTCCGTGCCACTAATAACTTTAGGCATAACAAGAGACAGCCTTCACCTGGTCGGAATGATAATAAACCTTCACGCCCAAACTACTATTAGGATCAAAGGCCTCAAGTGAATGACCACCAAGGCCACCTCTAAACAATAGTGACGTGGTTGGTGTTATTGAGACCATTGCTGGCGGAAGTACAAGTGGAGATTCCTCGAATGCCAGGAAACATTATGTCCGACTAATGTCACCTACTAAGGTAATATCCAAGAGATAATTATCCATCTCTTTCACTGATAATGATCTAATCCGCGATTAGTATCCACAAGCTGATCCGATAGTTATTCATGCTAAAGTAGGCAATTATTGAGTCCACGAAGTCCTCGTCGACAGTGGTAGTTCAATCGACATCATTTATTGGCACGCATGGGAAAAGATGTGCATCAGAAGTGAATGTATTTGCCCTATAAGAATACCATTGGTAGACTTCATAGGGGATTGATGCACTCTTCTCAATGCATACAGAATGATCTATTACATTGCCATTAACTCTTGGAGACCTCCCCGTTCCTGAATGGAAATGATCAATTTCTTGCTAGTCAGAAGCCTCTAAAATATGATTCTCGGTCGTCATTCTCAGTACTTGTTTGATATCCTTCCTATTGTCTATCACCCGGGAATAAAGCTTTCCTTGAGGGATGGAGTTGAAAGCTGTGTTTGGGGAGACCAGCAAGAGGCCCGAGAATGTTATACAATGTCTTTTCAAAGGTATGCCCTATCCAACAGCTTGGAATGAAGCCCTTCTGTAAGTGCAGGTCAGGAAACTGAACTTTATAATATTGGGGATGTCTCTAACTCGAGACAAGAAGCATTAGAAGAAATCCCAAGAACTGAGTTTAGACTGCCCATCGAAGAATTTTCTTTTGATCTAGAACAGTTAGATAGAAAAATCAGAGTTTGTGGAACTTTGCACTCGTAGCTCAAGACCAATCTGCTGAAACTACTTTATGAGTATCGAGATGATTTGTTGCCTAGTCAGTTGGGGACATGCCTGGAATCCCTTGTGACATTATTGGACATAAACTAGGGATAAAACTAGTGTACAAGCCGATCAAGAAGAAAAAGAGACTCTTCGGTCCTGAGCGAAATCGAGCTGTTGAAATTGAAGTAGATAAGCTGCTCGCTGCCTGGATTATCTGAGCAGTTTTGCACTCGACTTGGCTTGCTAATCTTGTACTCATACAAAAGCCAGATTTAAGTTGGCGAGTGTGTGCTAAACATATAGACCCTAATAAAGCCTGTCCTAAAGACAGTTACCCTTTGCCCCAAATTGATATTATGGTCAATGCTCCCATTGTCTTTGTCATAAGTCATTTTCTAGATGCGTATAAGGGATGTTACTAGATCTTCCTCAACAAAGAAGATGAAGAAAAAATTGTTTTTGTTACTGATAAAGGTACTTATTGTTATAAAACCATGTCGTTTGGATTGAAAAATGCCAGAGCCACTTACCAACGACTAATAAGTAAATTGTTGAAACATCAAGAAAATTGGAAGGAATATAAAAATGTATGTGGATGATATAATAGTAAAGAGTCAAACACATAAAGACATTATATTCAACCTGATAGAGGTATTTACAATTATGAGAAGTGTTAGCCTCAAACTCAATCTGCTGAAATGAACGTTCAGAGTTCTCTTGGGAAAATTTCAGGTTTATTGTGTCCCAACAAGGGATCGAGGCTAACTCGTCTAGGCACAAGCTATACTAGACATGAAACCTCCCAGTTCGATTAAAAAGGTCCAGTGTTTGACAGGTCACATGGCTGCCTTAAATCAATTTTTATCCAAGTCAGTTGTACGCAGACTTCCATTTTTTCAGACCATAAAAAAATCAACGAATTTAGAGTGGATTGAGCCTTATCAACGAACTTTCGACCAGTTAAAACAATATTTGGCAAACATTCCAAATCTAACTGCCCCAAAGGATGGAGAAGTTCTATTTTTAATATTTATCATCCTCCGATAAAGTTGTGAGTGCCGTTCTTGTTTGTGAGCAAGCATATAGAGTTTAGTGACTTATCTATTTCGTAAGTAAGGTCTTACAGGGGCTCGAGCTCAATTATTCTGATATTGAGAAAGTAGCTTTAGTGCTTGTTGTGGCTGTCCAAATGCTAAAGCCCTACTTCCAAAGTCACCAAGTCATAGTAAGTATTAACTTTCGCTCAAAGACTGTCCTAGCCAAGTAAGATGTCTTAGGGAGAATGCTAAAATGGTCAGTTGATTTGCTTGAATTTGACATTCAATTCTAGCCCCGATCTGCAATAAAAGCCCAGGCGCTCATAGATTTCCTTGTGGAAAGTATCTTTGAAGCCAGTAATAAAGAAAAATTGTTACAAGTTACTGACGAACTTGACCTACAATAAAGGAATTATCCCATTTAGGAGTTGCATGTAGATGAGGACTCTTGTGAGTCTAGATTGAGAGTAGGGATAGTTATCTGATCCCCTAAAGGACACTATTTTAGCGATGCTATACAATTTGAATTTTAATCTACCAACAACGAGGCTGTAAATATGAGGTTGTCATCGTAGACATGAAAATTACGCATATCTTAGGAGCAAGAGGCATCCTGATCGACATCAACTCCTTGGTAGTTGTTAATCAGATCCTTGAAAATTTTGAGGCCAAATGAGTGATTCTGTTAAAATACCTACAAAAAATTAAGAAACTTAAACAGCTATTCGAGGAAGTGGAATTCGTCAGGATCTCTCGAGCCAAGGACACCGACGCCAATGTTTCTCAAAGCTTGCTTCGACCCTATACTGTCATTTAATGAAAAAGGCATTAGTTTAAGTATGAGCTCAAAGATCAATTGATGAGCCTGAGATTGTCAAAATAAGTGACAACTTGAGCTGAATTACACCTATTATGGAGTATTTATAACATGGAGTCCTTCCAGAAGACTGGAACTTTCAGTACCTTGTAGTTGTCAATTATTTTTCAAAATGGATAGAAGTTGAACCACTAAGGTCCATCTCAGGCCAAAGTATCAAAAAAATTCTTTTGGAAAAATATCACATCTTAATTTATCACTTGTCGTTATGGAGTCCCACATATTCTTAGTTTGGACATTGGCACAATGTTCGTTAAGAAACCATTCCAACCTTTCTGTGAAGAACTTGGGATTCGAATGCGCACAACTTCTATAGGCACCCGCAGGCCAACGAACAAGTAGAAGTATCAAATAAAACCTTGCTTTCAGGATTAAAAGTACGGCTCGATTGGGCAAAGGGAAATTGGGTGGAGGAACTCCCAAATGTCTTATGGCCTTACTGATCCACACCATGAATACCTCATGGTGAAACTCCATTCAAGCTAGTTTACGGTGTTGAGGCTGTCATTTCTCCTGAGATTGGGATTCAAATGATCAGGACTTGGGATTCAAATCAAGTTAATAATGATGAGGCAAGAATTATCGACCTAGATTTTTTGGAGGACCGCAGATTTATTGCTGCTATATGGGAACCTAACTACAAGAAAAAAAAATAGCAGGCACTATGACGCTACTATGTAGCATAGATGCTTTCGACCTGGGGATGCGTCTTGTCTTGTGAAGAATGAGATTAGCCGAGCTGATAGGACTTATAAGCTGATTCTAATTGAGAAAGAACTTATCAAGAAATTGAGGCTTACAAGTCAGGTTATTGAAAATTAGCCAACCTACAAGAAAGGTCGTTCCCTAGAATATGGAACATTTCAAATTTGAGAAAATATTATACAGGAAATTAGAAAAGGAACATGTCTGAACAACACCTTGTTTTATTAAGAAGTATCATATTACATAAAAACTGTATACTATTACAAGAGAAGTCTAGGTTATTTTGTAGAGCTCTAACCATTAGGTTCGTCCTTTCTTCCTTCTCGTTCTCAACCAAAACTTTCTTGAGAACGTCCTCTTTGATTTGAAGCTCGATGAATATCGCCTCCAAATCTATGATCTGCTCGTGAGTCACATCGTGATCGTACCTTGTAAAGGACATAGAATCTAGAGGATGCGCTGGATACTTGGCTTGAGCTTCTTCCAAGGCTTTTTCAAAGGCTAAACGTGACCCCTGTAGAGGAAAAATGTTCCCAAGTCCTCTTTCAGAGCTTTGGAGGTTTTAAACTGGTTGATATTATCTATCAAAGGGTTAGTAGCTTTGCCAAATTTGAGCTGCTCGACCTCTACCTTGTACTTGTTTACTTCTTTTTTGGCACTGATGTCTTTAGCAAGCTAACGGGCTTCTCTCTTTAGCTTATTGACCTCAACGGAATGCTTGCTCTCCATCTTAACAAGCAGTGAAGGATTACCCGACATCTTATGCTGTAGCTCAACTAAAGCAACCCTTTTCTCATCCTCGAGCTTCTCTTTCAACAATGCCTCATTGGCCACTTTAGCTTCTTGCAAGGCATTCAGCCATTTCTCAAGCATGTGAAACACTTTTTGAGCAGAAAAGAATCGATGGTGCTCCTCTTTTATAGAATTGCCTAGTTAAACCAACAAATTGAAGAAGATCATGCTTTAAACTTAGGCATACCCAGAAAAATTGTATATAATAACAATTTACCATATAATATGCTTGGCTAGGTTTACTTCCGTATGAAGTTGCTCATCTGTTTGTTCGAAGATGTATATCTGGTCCTAAAGTAAGAAAGCATGGTCCATCCATTCATTGGCTACCCGACCATATTGCCTCTATCATTAATTGTCAAGGACCAAGAAGTTCTGATGGGCGTAGATCAAGCTCTTCATTCTTAGTTTGAAATGGCCGAATCGATCTGTATGTCCAAGGTAAGGCCTGAGAGCCATGGCCACTCATAAGATTTCTGGAGTCAGATCTCGAGCCCTTGGAGCTGCATACCAAGCAATTATCCATTTATTCTATGGAACACCAAAAGTCCGTGGCTTGTAAGATGAGGGACAGAAAGCCTCACCCAGAGCTAGAAGAAAAGTAGATAAGGATCGGATTAGAGGCAAAACTGAAGCAAAGGAGGAAGGGAAAGAAGGGCTTTTCTTCTTATGCTATTGAGCCTCGACAGGTGGCACAACCTGAGTTCTGTTCTCCGAACTAGATGCAACTGAGGTAAAAGAAGATTTTTTTGCCTTCTTCTTCTTCGGGGATTTAGGAACAGGAGCCTTTCTTTTTACAGGTTTTTCAAAACTTCTTTCTTGAGTGTAGAAGTAGTTTCAACGGATGTACGAACTGGTTCCATCATTTGAAATGGCTCAGTAGAGGAAGGATAATCTTTTCTCTTAAATGGACCCGCTAGCATCAACTCCAAAGCAATTTTTGTATGGATAATGTAAGAAGGAAAGAATGAAATTTTATCTAGATGAGGTTATAAAGTTGATCAATGACTTACCTCTATCAAACCTGGCTACCGGATTAAAGCCCTCAGTAAGTTTTGCCTATGCCTGTAAGTTCTGTTCAATTATTAAATATCTCTCCCCAAAGCGAAGAAAGTTGCCTGAATTGTTGGCCTTGTCAACCTCCTTGTAAACTAAGTCCTCCAATTAACCATCGGGTCCTAATTCAAAACAGGATTGCAGTAAGAAAACAACCAGCTAGGTCGGAACTATTTCATATCCCTTTGCTTGAAGAATATAGAAGAAAGACATCTTCCATCCCCTAATTGAACTGGGGTATTCTGCCATTAAGTTTATGCGACTTGTGAAGTAGTAAAACCCCACTTTCTTTCTTTGGGCTAGCTTGTAAAATACTCGAAAGCCCTCAACAGAAGCTATAACGCCCAGATACTTGCAGATCAAGTAGAAGGAGGTGAGAAATCTCATCGTGTTTGGAGCAAACTGAGATATGCAAATGTCAAAGAAAGAACAGAGGCTATAAAAATCCCACATAATGGAAAGTAAAGACCAACATTTAGCTGAACTTAAAACACTATGATAAAACCCTCACGAGGACTATGAGCTTGACCGGCAAGGCTAGGGATTTTGATCAATACTGATTTTGGGATGGAGTAAGTCGACCTAAGGCGCCCTGCCTTGTCTGCCTTCAATGTCATATTATATCCTTGGTCGAAAGATGACCTTTAGGGGGAGGAGAAGGTGACAAGGGCTCTTCTATTTCTTTGGCAGGAGATAAGAAAGAGATAAGAATCTTAAGGCTTTGACCCAAACCATAGCCACTCAACGTCTCCTCTGAATCAACATCAGAAACAATTTTTTTCCCTTTATCTTTGGTGAAACCACTGGCCGAGATGTTAACTTCTCCAATAAAATATGCCATTGGATAAGAAAACTCTTGATGAAATAGAAATTTGAAAAAGGAAGCAAAATAGTGACAAGGAAAAGGAAATTTGGGGGATTCTAGATAAACTTGAAGAAAGGAGCAAAATGAGCCCAAGGAAAAATAAATCAGAGAATGTGTAAGGATGAATTTGCCAAAAATGTTTCTAAAGAAAGTAATGAAATATATATAAAGAGAATCAGGAATGGTTAAATTCATCAGACCAAGTCATAACCGTTCAAATTCCATGAAAATGGATAACAACGGGGTCACCTGCCAGCTATCCCCTTGAAAACGGTGCTCTATAAATAATGTGACTTTTTATGGAACTAGCTTTTAAAATTTGAAATAGAATTTGAATGGAGTTGGAAAACGATTCAGACCTATTCTCTTTACTCCTTGGGACAATGGACCTATGGAAGGTTATTAGCCAACGAATGACTCTACATGATCTAAAAATCTTAAATTAACAAGGGTGAACCCGCCGAAGAGTTTTAAGTGGTTCAAAAGCCGTCACAAATCAAAAGGATGAGCATGCCGAAGTGCATTAAGTGGCTCGAAATCCTCATAGTTAAGGTTTTCCAAAGCACCTTAAATGACGTATACCACGATATTATACATAATACGCCCGATCGCATTGAATGAATGAGTTCATTGAAAATAAATGACAGACAATGGTTAAACAAAAAATAACTATTGCATTGCTAGATCTACACATACAATGAAATTGAGAAGAATAAAAGTTTCAATTCAGAAAAGAAATATTGTTCGATAAATACTATAAAATGATCTAGATGAAAAAAGTTGCAAAAAATTCTAGTTTAGCTCATCGACTCCTGATGTTATTTCCTACCAAGCTGCACAAAAGGTAGAATCCCGAATGAGATAGGGGTCTCATCAGTAAAAGCCTAATCAGGAGAATCAAAGTCAAATAGTATGTCATAGTCCAAGTTAAAAGTGCAAGGATCAAAAGTAGAATGCAAACCTTGGCCCTCAGCAAAGACAAGCAGCTTTGACATGTATACCTTGGGATTAGGAGCCAGATTGGTTGCCTACCCTTCTTCCTCCTCTTCCTCCTTAACCACTTCCACTGCTGGCATAGAACTCACGAGAAGTATAATCGATCTTAAAGTAGAAGTAGATATGGGCTTCCTAAATTCGATCCCCAGTTTAGTCATTCGTTGAAAGGTGGCCTCATAGTTAAAGTACGAAAAGCTGCTGTTATCAAATTCCAATAAAGGGAATCATTTGCGAATGTCTTCTAGAGCCTTACCAAAGCCCCCCTTGGCACTAATTCTACAGAATTCACCTAAGTTATCACCCAAACCTTTGATGTCAAAAACTCATTCACGCTTTAAAGGGGAGGGTGGGTCCTTGAATTCTTGGAGAGATGATTGGTACTAAGCCAAGATGTTAGTTTAGTTTAACCTTTCCCAACTCTGGCTGAGCAGCTTCCAATTTAGTCTGCTTCGATGACAACTTTTTCACTGCCTGATAAGACTCCTCTTTCATCTTCTTCAGGTCGGCTGAATAAGGAGCCTGCAAATCCTGAAACTTTCTAACTTTAGCTATAAGCTTCTACTCGAGCTTAGTGATCTTGAGCGCACATCTCGCTTTCTCAACCTCCACGAAAGCTACCATTCACTTGGCGAATAAGTTCTTGGTCTTCTCGATCCCTTCATTTGTTTGCACCAACTTTCTCTGATCCTCCTTGTAGCGCATTAATATGCTTTGATAGGAACAGCCTTCAATAATCCAACACATCGCTCCTTAGGCAAGCTAATTTCCCATCCAAACATGTTTCAAAAGCCTTTATATCCCTCAGAGGAAAATGCAAATTCCAGAAACTCTAAGGCATTCTTCATAAAACTTGCAACATCGCCCATGGTCAATGACTAACTAGGCATAAATTTCTTTGGCAGCTTACTTCCGCAGTACTCTTTCCCTTGTTGGAAGAACCAACCCGACTTTGTTAGCCCCTAGCTTCATTGGCTCAAGTATTGACTGACTTGCCCTAGAGCTTGAGGACACGGCTTTTGGGAAGACATGTATGGCCTGAGCACCAACCTGCCCCTTGGACAGACCAAGGAAAGTCACTGCCTTCCTTTTTCAGGGATTAGCTGCTTCACTCGACTCCATCCTAGAGGCTTGATGGGGTACTGACTGTGATTGGATGAAAAAGGATAGATATCTCTGATTTACTTGACACAACGACCTCCGGTGTGCCGATTTTCTAACAGCTGTGAGGAACCTTCTACGCCATCATAATTTCCTCCAAATCAAATCCTCCCACCTTGCCAACTAGAACTTATATCACCAGAACCTTGACCAGATATGGAGGCCATTGATAAAAAAATATAGTGTGAAAATCAAGACAAAAGAACTGCAAAAACCATAACCACAAAGATAAAACTTTTAGGAAGTACTGGAGGACTCAAATAAAATCTTATGATCAAGTGAATAGAAAAAGAATTACTCTCAACTAGGGGTTTCTAGCCAAAAATTTGGCCAAAAGGTATAGAAAGAGGAAGAAGGGAAGTATTTATTAAGGGAAGAAGATGAAAAGACACAAATGGATTCGGGTTGACCCACATCAGACGGGTTTGGGAATTAAATTCAAATAAAGGGTAGATATGAAAAGTTGCAATAACACGAATCACGAATATATTGGAACACGTGCTTGAATGGCTTGCCGAGAAACCTAGAAAAACTGCTGGTCGATGGGGTTCAATCTATGATACTAACCCTATTTAGGGAGCTATTGATGTTACAAAAAATAACCATCTAATAGGCTAAACACACGTGGCATATAATGGACTCATTACATGCAATTAGCATATAAGAAGGTCAGGCTTTATAGATCAGATTCGCCTAGGTAAGGGTCATTCGGAGTTGTCACAAGTCCGAATCAATACATGTAATTCAGGCATGTGTGAGCCCCTTTTCCCATAGAGGTCGGTTGGGCCTAGTACTATGGCTCAACAACTAACTTCCTATAAATAGGGAGTTATTCCCCATTTGTACAAGATGAAGTCATGGTTACTAAATATGAACACTAAACATCACTTTCTTTCTATAAAATTATCTTCACCTTCCTACTTGACAAAAATTTGCAACATCATAAAATATGGACACAAAAAATAATGGACAATTTCAAGCTAATGATGCCAGATATCAGGCTCAAATAATGATCAAAATTCATAAACTCTATTTTTCGCTAGTAATGTTGTGGAATTATTGATAACAATAAATGGTTCTTAGATAATGGCTGTAGTAATCACATGTGTAGGAAAAAAGAATTATTTTCTAATGAGTCTTTTATGTGTGAAGTAAAATTCCTAACAATACAAGTTTGTCTTCTTCTGAAAGGGAAAAATCCCATTAACTTGGAAAATGGTTCTAGCAGTTTTATCTCTTATGATTTTGTATTTTGAGATGATTCTAGGATTGTCAATCAGGGGCTAAGCCGGCTGGAGTTCGGCCTGACAAATAAAGGGTTGACCCTTACATTAAAATGGGTTGAGCTAAGCTAGTGTCTAAATGTTAGGCCTGATTAAATTGTGAGTCGAGTTGGGGTTTTATTAGGTTCAGGCAGATTAAAGCCAGCCCAAATATATATATATATAAAATACCAATTTTATCCTAATAATACTGCTTAATTTTATGTTAATAATGGTTAATGATTCTAGTATTTTATTAACTTAACTAAACTTAGGTAACTAAAAATAATAACCCATCATCATTAGTCAATGAAATGTTGTGACTTAATGATATAGTTAATAACTTTTTATTGACATAAGTAGTACATACTATTCATATTATGTTGATCGAGTGTAAAAAAATAAAATTTTAACAAATAAACTATAAAAAATTTTATTGGATATTGTGAGTTTAGGCCAGCTCAATTAAAACCTGAAATTTGAATAATTTTGTGAGCTGAGTATGAGCTTCACATTTGTGAGCTTAACTGAGACTGACCCAATTAAGGCCCAAATCTCAAATAAATTTGTGAGCCGGGCTTGGGCTTTGCAAAGCCGGCTCGCAAATCCCAATTGACACGCCTAGATGAATCATAATTTATTAAGTATTGTTAGAGAAAAATTATTGTATTCATATTAGACATGGTTTTGTACTATTTTTGTTGAAAAGTTGGGATGATTGCAAAACTAATGATGATTCCCTTGTTTATTTTCATTAAATTTGAATAGTGAAAATTTTTCTTATTTAAGTAATGTGATTGATGACAATAATTGGCTATGGCATATGCTGTTTGGATATTTGAATAATAACCCATCATCATTAGTCAATGAAATGTTGTGACTTAATGATATAGTTAATAACTTTTTATTGACATAAGTAATACATACTATTCATATTATGTTGATCGAGTGTAAAAAAATAAAATTTTGACAAATAAACTATAAAAAATTTTATTGGATATTGTGAGTTTAGGCCAGCTCAATTAAAACCTATAAACAAACTTGAATAATTTTGTGAGCCGAGTATGAGCTTCACATTTATGAGCTTAGACTGACCCAATTAAGGCCCAAATCTCAAATAAATTTGTGAGCCGGGCTTGGGCTTTGCAAAGCCGGCTCGCAAATCCTAATTGACACGCCTAGATGAATCATAATTTATTAAGTATTGTTAGAGAAAAATTATTGTATTCATATTAGACATGGTTTTGTACTATTTTTGTTGAAAAGTTGGGGTGATTGCAAAACTAATGATGATTCCCTTGTTTATTTTCATTAAATTTGAATAGTGAAAATTTTTCTTATTTAAGTAATGTGATTGATGACAATAATTGGCTATGGCATATGCTGTTTGGACATTTGAATTTTGATAGTTTGAGATTTTGGCAAATAAAGATGGTTGGTAGGTTGCTTGATATCATTGTTTCCTAGGAGAATTTTTGATACTTGTGTTTTGGGCAAAAAGCACATGGATGTCTTTCAAACTAGAAAATTATGGAGTGTTTATGAGACAATTGGAGATTATTCATTCAGACTCGCGTATGAGAACTCTAGTAAATGGTGTTTTGATAGTATTTTCACAATTTGCGTGTTTCATTGCCTTTTTTTTTTTTTATTTAGTTTGTTATTATATGCATTAAAGCATTATTAACCTTTTAGTGTTACTTTTTTGCCATTTTTTTTTGTATATATTAGTACTTATTAAGTTTTTTTGTGTTATTGTAGGTCAAGTTTGCAAATGCGTACAAGTTTGAAAAACCAAGAAGTCAAGGATCAAAACTACAAAGAGAAAAGATTTTAAGACAAACTCCAAGACTTCAAGTATTCGGACCGTGGTGTCAAACTCTTGGGAAGAATTTTCACGTTGCGGTCCTAAGCCCAAATTTCCTCAGTCCGAGCAAGTCTCAGACTATGGTGTCAAATTAGAAAAGGAGATTTGACACTGCGGTCCAAAACTAGTTTTTAGAGAGGAAATTTTGACCAATTTTGTAATGACTAGGAAATTTGTTTAAATAGGACCACTTAGTACACTAAAAGTACATAGTACAAAGTAATCTCTCTAACTAATGCTCGAGTGAGGTACAAATTCTTTAGTGGTTAGATTAGTGTACTTATAACTTAACTTCCAAGTAATTTAGTTTCTGATAACTCTAGTAAACTAGAGTTATTTTTCTCTAAATTATAGCATTTTGATAGTTTAAATTCTGAAATTAGATAAGTAATTGAAGATTTTAGTTAATTTCTTTCATATGTATTTGTATTTTCGTTTTTGAATTAATTATGATAATTTTTGTGTTAAATTTTTAGTTTAATTAAGTGCTTAATGTGTTAATATTATGCAAATTAAAAATTAAAGGTTAGAAGCTGGAAGGAACAAAGCTCAAGGGACTAAATTGCAAAATGGAGGAAATGAGGATTACTAGAAGGAGAGTCGAGATCGCGGTCTAGACTATTCCAGACCGCGATCTCGACTCTGGAATTAGTGCTAAAATTTTAGAGTCGAGATTGCGGTGCTCAAAACTTCCAGACCGCGATCTCAACTCGCTAAATGTTAAGTTGTAAGGGCAATTTTGTAATTTCCAGCCCAAAAACCCTGATTTTTGCCTTGTATAATGCTGCACAATTTAAGCTAAGTAGTAGAAAGTAGAGAGAGAGTAGTTAGTAGAGAATAGAGAGTTTTAGATAATTCTAAATAGATTAGGATAGCTTAGACTACAAGTTACTTTTTCTAATAGAATTTTCTCTTAACTTTCATCTTAGATCTTCTTTAAAATTCTTGTCAAGTTTACATTTTTATTAGGTCATCGTAGTGGGTTTTTCGTAAGCTTCAAGTAGATATAATTTTTAATTGCTTTCTTATCTATTTTAGTAAAAATTTCTTTGCTTTCAATTTAGGGTTTTTAGTAAAATTGGGGTTCTTATCAATTTCTTGCTTTCTATTTAAGAATACTTCAATTTCTAACTTTAGTTTCTAGCTAATTCTTAGTGGGTTTCCTTAATTCCAATTGAAAAATCGATGCAAAAATATTTAATTTCCTAGTTAATCTTTCCCTAATTTCTACTTTAGAAATGAATGCTTTAGTAATCAATTTTTATTGCTTTAAAGCATTAGTTGATTTATGCACTTGTTCTAAATCTTAGTCTAAATTAGATTAAATTAAGTTAGAATTGAAGTTATAGCTTTCATTAGAATAGTTCTTCCATCCACTAATTGATTTAGCTTAACTACACATTTACCTTTAAAACCTTGGTAATTGCAATCGACAATCCTCATGGGAACGATCCCTACTTCCTTTACTACTAGTTGACAACTGTATCTTGCGGGATGCCACCTAGTTAGTGATAGGATTGAGGTGTTTTCATTGATTTAAAACTAGGGTGTTAAAAGAGGCATTAGTTTCTCTTTCAAATTTTCAAGTTTAAAACTTTAATTACTAGTTTAATTTTGCAAAATTTAAAGTTTTCTTGGATTAATTTGTTGCCTTTTTACTATATTTCAATATATTAAAAAAATCTTCCTAACAATTTCCTAATAGAATTACTTAGTTTGCTATTATAGCTTGTTGTTACTCTAGTTTTAGTTGTTATGTGCTTGCATTTACTTTGTCATTTGTTAATTTAAGCATGAGTAGTGAGACTTTTATTGGATTGAACTAAGAAAATGTGAATTCTATGTATGTGTGGTTGACTCTAAGTGGAGGAATATGAATTTGGTGGACAAATAAGTAGTAGTAAATAATTTGACATCTTTGGTGAGAGAGAAAGGCCTTTTCTCGAACCAATTTAGCGAGTTTGAGCACAAAATTCAAGCACTGAGTGTTAATTTCTTGACTAGTTTATTATTCGATTGGGAAGGTTAGTAGTTGGTCCAAAATGCTAGATTTCTAGTTGGTTCCTTGAACTCCATGTGTTGATTAGACTAAAATCATGAACAGGCCAAGGGATTGGTTCATAATTGGAAGTAAATTCTTGTTTGGACCTAGTGAATGGTGATTCACTAGAAAAAATCACCTTCTAGAAAAAACATATTCCAAAGTCTGAACTCTCTTTGTTATTATTGATTTACTAGTTGTTTACTTCTTGATTTCACTTGCTTTACTTGTTAAGTTCTAATTTTAGGCTACCACTCGAATTACATGTCTTGATAGCACAAAATACCTTGAATCCTAGTAATTTTTATTAGATAATCCTCGTGAGAACGATCCCCTTGCCACTAACCGCAAATATTCCCCGAATATTTGTGGGAGTGTGGATTGTAATCTATGTATTTTAAAAGGTTTATTACTTGAGTGTGCATTTGTATTGTCATAACTCTTTTGCACATAGCAATGTACAATAGAGATTCCTTTGAATGGTTGTAGCAGGTATTTTATTAATGTTATTGATGATTTAGCAAAAAATCTTCAGTCCTTTTTTTTTTCCAAAATAAAAATATGATGCCTATGAGACTTCAAGAGATTAAAGATTTTTTTTAAAAGCAAAGTGGTTGTCGGATAAAAAAATTTAAAACTGATACAGGTCAGGAATATTTGATTTGTGATAATTTCTCTTTTTTGAGAAAAATAGTATTCAATCATCAGTTGACAATAGGTACAATCCACAATAAAATTGAGTAGCTAAAAAGAAAAATAGAACTACTGTGTATATTGTAAGATGTATAAGAAGTTGAAAAATATGCCGAAATTCTTTTAGGCAAAGCTAGTAGCTTGTGCTATTTATGTCACGCCCCAAAAACGGGACCGTAACACGCCGCGCTAATGGTACACCGGCCCAAAGCGCAAGGCACAAACGAAGTTTGCAACAAACTTAACCGCTATGTAATAGAACCATCATCTGTCATTTCTTAACTATAAAACCGAATATTTCATTTTACACAAAAATACGAATTACAAAATTCCTTCTTAGTACAAAAGATGCTACAACTTAAACACAGTTCATCAATACAAAACTTACTAATACACTACATACTCCATCTAAGTGAGAAGCTTTGCAAATTATCAACTAGAGCTACCAGTTATGTGGAATCAGAGAAAATCATAAAAGCTGCTAACGCGGTGCTGTGGAGAGTCAAAAACGAGCACCTAATCTGAAAAATTATAAATCACGTGGGGTGAGCATAACTAGCTCAGTGGATATCATAAAAGCTCTTACAAATGGAAACAAGTATTTCAGATTTGTTCTTTATGCATAAAGATAATAGATGTAAAACCTAGACATGATTGACATGGTTAATAAAGTAGATGCTCAAAAACAGACACAATACATAATCATAAGTAGTTTCTAAAATGTATCATGCCATTTAAACGTCAGGCATGTCCAAAACATAGCCAAAAAGATCCAATCATTTCAAAACATAGTATGCTAAAGCATAGCGAACAAATCCAAGTACAGTTTCAATCCGGAATATAATAAAATAGCATGAGTATCTTTTAGGCTCAAAGGTATGACCTACAGTACTAGCCAGATCTAGTAATCTACCACACCTACTAGTCTGACCTGGAGGTCAAGTTATCCCATGACAAGACCCCGTAGTCAAATAGTTCATAACAGTCATAGCAGTCAATAGATTACTAGATCTGGCTAGTACTGTAGCTCATACCTTTGAGCCCATGGCGTCCCATGGATGACTATAGAACCGGTTCTCCCCAAATCAAACATTTCCAAACACATCCAAAATTATATACCTAGGTCACCTATGAGCCAAAACAGTCATAAAATGCTTTCATATCAAAAGAGTTTGCAAACATATCAATTGATTAACATAAAATAGCTTGGTCCCGATTTCATATGTAATAATTCCAAAACTTGGTAAAAGTGCAGTTCCAAACATCATACACATTCTAAAATCCATCCAAACATATTTTGAAAGTCATTAAACAAAATACAAGTGGAAGAGGGTCTATGGATTATCTAAGGTGCTGGCTCTGTCTCTTATACACATCTAGATGTGATCGCGGCGGTAGGTGGCGTGGTACCTAAAACAGTATAAGAGGACTCTTAGAAGAGATGTAGAAGTTAAAGAATGACTAGGGAAGCGAAAACGACGCGAAACGATAGGAAACGACACCAACAGCTCTTTGGTCAAAAATGACCTATTCACAAATTCCGACCAACTTTGACAAGTTAAAACCCCAGTCAAAACACTTAGTTAACCCTCAAATTCAGTATTACAGCTAAATTAGGAGATAATAAGCTCGTTTTCCGAAAAACCGAAAACTTCGCCTCCCTAGGCTATAAGTAGGTTATCCTCCTGCCAACAAAATCCAATTCCAAGGTATTCAAGGGACCTTGGTTACAACCCAACTCAAAACAACATATTCTAACCAACCAATGCATAAAACGGAAAGATTCACCGGAGCAATAGCCGGGACTATATCAATAGCATCCCACAACAAAGGAAAACACCTAAAACCATCAAAAGATCATTAAAGACCCTTCAAACATAACCAATTATCCAAATTATCCTAGCTGCGCCAAACTTCCGCTTACTTACAAAATGAAGGGAAATCAATTCCACTTGGTTTCAAGTCTCAATTCCTATCCAAACTAACCTTAAAACACTCTTAAAACATCATTATATGCATAGACATAAGCATTCATAGCATAACACTAGTCTAGGGCCACATATGGAAGACAAAACCCCAACTCATAATCTTAAAATATGTAATCTAACCGTGGAAAGTTGTTAAAAATCAACCCCAATCACTTCCTAACCTCCAAAACACTAAAAACAATTAACAAACATAAATCATAACATATAAGGCTGCAAAGAGGGTTTTATTTTCAGCCATAAAGAATCCTACAAATCTTGAAATTAAAGCTTGGATCATAAAGCCCATAAGCCATAAAGTGCTAAAATACATAAAATCTTACCTTCCAAGTGATTTATACTTCATATCCAAGAAAATTTTGGGGGAAAATGGGGAAGAGAGTTTCGGCTAGCAGCTAGGAGAAATGAGGAAGAAACAAAGCAAGAAGAAGACTAAAAAGATTTCAAGGTTGACCCAAATAGTTCCCCATTTGACCAAATAGTCTCCAAGTTGACTATTTAACCCAAAAACTAATTTTTTGCTACTAAATTATCATTTTCTTTTTTTTTTTTTTAATAATTCAGCCATCATACAACACTCACACACCACAATGCACTAATTACACTTAGTCCAATTTTTGACCCGTTTACCCGCCGGAACCGAAATCGCGTAAACCGAAAAATTTGCCGAATTGAAAACGAATAAGTTGAAGTACTTTATGACTAAAAATAATATGAAAACGGTTAAGAAACCAGTTAAAAAGTGTAAGAACAAGGCTAGTAAAGTACTGGGTTTCACAATTTATCTGCTAAGAATATGTCTGATGAGAAGTATATTTGTAAAAAACAAATGAAAATTTGTGGTAGAAAATCATTTATTGGCCATCTTAGAGTTTTTGGATGCATTATTTATGCTTATGGTACTAATTAGTTATACATGAAAATTGATGATAAAGAGAAAAACTATTCATTTGTTGGATACAATGAATAGTCCTAGACTTACAAATTATTTAATCGAGTTACTGGAAAAATGATTTTCAATATAGATATGAATTTTGTGAATCATGATCATCATCATCATCCTTGGAGACGTCTTTAGTCTCCAAGGATGATGATGATCATGATTTTCTGTCAGCACTAGTTGCTTGGGTTTGCAAACTGAGTCGTCTAGTTGTACATGATGCTAGCACCAATTGCCTACTTTATTGCAATATTATGTTATTTTTTCAGATAAATTTTCTTTGTATTGTTAATTTTACTCTAGTTCCATATTGTGATCTGATAGTTTATGAGGAAGAAATTCGAGATGATCATTGGGCAAAGGTAATGGATGAATAAATTCGTGCATATGAGAAAACAAGGTGAGATTGGTTACAAAGGGGTACAAGTAAAAATCTAGTATTGATTATTTTCAAATATTTGCACATTGTTGGTAGGTTTGATATTATATGTTAATTTCTTTTGCTTCTCAAAATAATTGGAGAATTTATCAAATGGATGTTAAGTCTTTTTTCTTGAATAGAGTACTTGACGAGGAAAATGTTAAGCCTTCTTTATTGAATGGAGTACTTGATGAGGAGTTGTATGTGATACAAGGATGTACAAGTTTTTTAAGAAACGGACAAGAGGACACAGTGAATAGATTGAAGAGGATTTTGTATGGGTTAAAACAAGCCACAAGGTGACATTATATGAGTATTCATTCTCATTTTCTTTCTCATAGTTTTCAAAGGTGTCCATATGAGAACACTCTATACAGTATATCTTTTACACATGGTAATGTTCTTATCGTGTTCTTGTGTGTAGATGATTTAATTTTTAAAAGAATATTCCATAGATAGTTTTTGAATTTAGCGAGGCCATGATTAATCAATTTGATATAATAGATATGGACTTATAACTTATTTCCTTGGTATTGAGGTCTTCAAATCTAAGAGAGATACTTTTATTTCTCAGAAATAATATGAAGGGATTATTTTGAAAAAAATTCACGATGGATGGAGTTAAGCCAATTCTATCTTTGGCCAAAAAAGTTTATTTGACTAAGGATGGCACTAGAGAATATGTTTTCCTACCTATACTAAAATTTTTGTAAAGAGTTTGAGATATTTGACTTCTATGAGTCCAGATATCTCTCTTAGTATCAGTTTAAGTAGCAGGTTTATAGAAAATCTACGTCAGTTAAATTTTCAAGGCTAAAAGGATCTTGAAATATATCAAAGTTACTCAAGAGTTTCGCATATTTTATTCAGACATCGATTCAATTGCATTTTTACAGACTATGATTGGACAAGTGTTGCACTTGAAAGGATAAGTTCTCTATGTTATGCATTTTTTGTTGGGTGTGGGATGTTTTCATGTTGTTTTAAAAGGTAACAGGTGATAGTTTTGTGTACAGCAAAGGCAGAGTACATTGTAACAGCTAAAAATGCTAGCAATTATTGTGGTTCTGTTGTATCTTTAGTATTCTATAATACAAGTAAAATGGTCCTACAAAAATTTATATAATAGTATGTGAGCCCCAACAATTATTTGGGGGTCCAATTGTAATACTAGGAAGTTTATTTACTGCCTAAATTAAGTTTTGTGTGCTAAAGACTAACCCAGTAGTATAAACTTGAGGAATAATATTTCAATTTGTAGAACCCTAATATGTAACTGACTTTTAAAGCGGTTCTCAAGAAGGTCTAATATATTTTGGGTTCTGGCAACTAGAGCAAGAGGGTTGAGAATAGACAAGACAAGAAGGGTAGAAAACCATGAATAAATATATGCCGTACACGTGAAAGGGAACCTTAGAATCCTTTTCATGAAAATTTTCAATAAACTTGTACAACTAAAGAGGTATGATAAGTGAATTTATTATTACAAAAAATAATTGTGGATGGGGATGGTTAAATCTATACTATATTAAAAGAACCAATGTGATTTAGATTTTTTCCGAAGTTACCCTTACTATAAAATTTAATGACTTTATTATGTCTCCAAACTTGATTTTTTTTTTTTTTTTTATAGTTATTTAGGTTACTTATGTAAATACTTCTCAATGAGTAAAAAAGGAAATAGAACCTACCTTTAAAGCTTCACATTAGGAAATAAATTTGATTGAAGTAAATAATATTTTCTTATATAATAGTATAATATTAGGAATGATTTTTGTAAATTAAAGAAGAGTAGGAAATAATTTTATTGGGATGGATCTTAGAAATCAAGCAATAAAAAAAAAAAAATTTTACTTGAAAAATAAATTTATATATTTTATTTATACTTTTGGACCCTAAATCCTAAAAGGTACACTGGAAATAAAACTAAATTTTTTAGACTTATGTTTAGAATTAATTTTTAATTGAAGCAAATTTCCCCATAGAGTAGAATTTTAGGATAAATTTAGAAATAAATGATGAATATTAAATAAAATTATTAAAAAATTAATTGAATATATACTATAACAAATGAAGGAGTTTGATTTAGTTTCAAATTTTCTTTCCCAAGTTTCCCTTACTATAAAATTTAGTGACTTGGATATATTCCCAACTTGAATGCCTTTTTTCTAAATTTTTAGGCTATTTATGTAAATACTCCTCAAAGAGTAAAAGAAGAAATAAAACTCACTTTAATGAGAATAAATTGGATTGAAATAATTTTTTCTATGTAATAGAATATTAGGAATCAATTTTAGAAATTAAAGAAGGGTAAGAAATATTTTTTGGGATGGATTTTAGAAATCAGGCAATAATAAAAATATAAAATTTACTTGGAAAATAAATTTACCTGTTTCACCTATACTTTTAGATCCTTTAAAAAAAATCCTAAATAGGTATACATAAAATAAAAACTAACTTTTTAAGATTTCATTCAGAATTAAAATCCATTGAAGTAAATTTTTTCATATAGTAGAATTTTAGGATAGATTTGGAATGGAAGATGAATATTAAATAAAATTATCAAAAAAATTAATGGAATAAAATTTCTCAGTAATTAGAATTACACATATGATTATTATCAATATATATAGGTTGTGGATATATTAATAGACTAGACAATATTTATATGCAATTAAAAATACTAATAGTTTATTAACAACTATTAAAAGAAAAAGAAAAATTAGTTTGACAAATAAAGGAAAAAAGGAAAAAGTTATTTTAATTTTAAAGAGTTAAATACCATTTTGTGGCCATTCAAATTAAGAAAAAATCTCAATATCACCTTTTAAATTGAAAAGGTCTTGATTTGACCCTCCAAATTGAAAAAATATTCCAATATAGTCCTCCAAATTCAAAGAGTCAATTTGGTTCTCAAAATTTTCCATCTTGTATCCGTTTCTCAAGGATGAATTTTAAAAATTATACAAATATGCAATTAAAAGATTTTTAGTATTAGGAATTAAATTAAATAATAGTAGAAATTATATTTAAACAAAAAGTAGAACTTATAATATATATAAAATTTTTGGATTCTTTTGGGGGAATTTTGAAGCCCTTTTCTATTTTTGACACGAAAAGGAAAAAAAAAGAGAATGAAGAGGAATAAAATTATTTAGATGCCTCAAGATCATCTAAAATTGAATTAACAAAGATATTATCTTTCATAGATATTGTCAACATCTTCACCTTCCTTTCGTCTATGCCATTTATCATTTTATCTTTAATGTTATATTCTAGACTTTGTAATGATAAAAGAGATTCGTTGTCCTGAATGTAAAAAGCTAATTTGGCTTCTCTATGTACTAAAAACAAATATAATGTAGAAATTATTTTTTTGATTATTGTTAAACTGATTGGATAAATAAGAAAGGGGGTGAAAAATGTCATCTACACTTATTTTATTTCTTATAAAAGAATATAATCTTTATCTTTCAATTCTTATTTTACTTTTTAGTTCCCTTTTCGTGCATTGAACAATTAGCACAAATTTAATCTAAGTTATACTTTTCTTATAATAAAAAAATTAGTTCCTAAATTATATTAGATGAAATTTTAATAGATAATTATTGTCCTCTTACAACAAATTATTGTTATTGCCTTAAATATCTAATGTTGAATATTAGTAACCGTATAAATTACATACTAAAAAATAGGGATAGCAAATCTGTTACTAATTAAATTTTAAGTAAAGTGTATTTTGTCTAATGAAACCTAAATACTAAATGTTTATTGTTACATTTGAATTATTACTATACAAGTTGATTGTCATTGCAGTTATATGTTGTTTATCTTATTTTGTCAAATATAATCTATAATATTGAATATCTAGCTTTTAATTTACTAGTATACAGATTGATAGTTTTAATATAAAGAATCACTAAGGAGGTGTTTGGTTCACATTCGAGAATCGGAATTGGAATGGGAATCATAAATCCCACTATCGGTATGGGTTTATGTCATTATTCTTTACTTGTTCGGTTTGATTAAGAAATGAGTTTTATTATGTTAATAAGTTAATAAATTTGAAACTCATGTCACAAGTGGGGAATGAAAGTGGGTATTTTCTAATACTTTCATTCCCATAAAATGATTCCTATAATAATTAACCAAACAACATCTATTAGTATCATTAGACCTTGATTCAAAATTTTTTCTCCCCATACCCATAAACCAAATACATTCTAAATTTTACGCAGTAAATTGCTAAATGGTAGTAAACTATTTTTCACCTTCTTTTTTTTCATGATAGAATTCCTATAGTTGTGCAAGTTATACATTTAAGAGAGATTCTATTTCCTAAATTAGAAATTGCTATTTAATATTTATACACAAATGGTTCCTTCATCAAGTTAATAATCCCAAAAGAGGTATAGATATTCAAGAATAATCAAATACCTTAATGTGTTTGATAAGTCCAAAGATGTTAATATAGAACTTAGATAATTAAAGAGAATAAATGTTCTAATAAACTTTAAATTGTAAAAAATTTTTAAGACTACACTATATTCTTTGATTAATAAACTCATAGATGGATATAATAATAAAGTCTAATATATTTCCTATCATACATTGTGCTCCAGTTTATGATACTTTAAACTTTCCTATTTT
This sequence comes from Cinchona pubescens, assembly GCA_025175665.1. Classification (NCBI taxonomy): domain Eukaryota; kingdom Viridiplantae; phylum Streptophyta; class Magnoliopsida; order Gentianales; family Rubiaceae; genus Cinchona; species Cinchona pubescens. Next base: position 621,544 of record JANKKI010000132.1, read on the forward strand.
TAAGTTAAATTGAGTACAATGACTCATTGTAGAATACTTCAATAATTCTCAAACAAGAAAATGGACTTCTATTTTAAAATTTGTAAGATCGATGTGTTATTCACAAGATATAATTATTTGTATAGGTTTTATGAAATTATTTGAAATATTAAATTAAATAAATTTTCTTATATTTCTAACAAAGTATATCTAAAGAAAATGTATGTAAAGAAAACACGTAAAAATCACTTATGAACAAATATTTTTCTAAAGTCATACGAATTACAAAAAATTCTTATGACTTAGTTAAATGTTGAAACTAAAATTATATAAGTAAAAAATTAAGTGAACTAAAAAAATCAAATAGTTTATATTTCCAAATATGCTTTATTTTTAATTCATAAAAATTAAAAAATTAATATTTTTAAACGTACAAAATACGTAATTTCATACTAGTTGAATTAAAACGTGGCTTGGAATCCATATTTGATTAGTTGCATTCACGGCTATATTTGATTTACGCAAAGATTTAGGTAGGCTCGATTTTTTACTTTACTTGTAAACCCTATAGTGTGGATTAAATTTTAGAGAATCTATGACATCAGTTGATGTAAACAAGATGTTTTTAAGATTTAATTTTGATCACAAAGTCTATTCTGGTAGAGACAAAGACCGGGTCTACCTAAATATTTTCCTTTGATTTAAGGTATTTATGAGTATGCATGTATTACGATACTCGAAAAAAAAAATAAAAAATAGAGATCTAGCACTGTTTAGGACGGCTTTGCTGCTTGATGTTTTGACAATCATCCACAAGTGATGGTGATGGTGATGGTGATGGTGATGGTGATGGTGACTTAGTCAATAACTGTTGACGGCTATTCATGGAAGTCACGTGGATTGAGGCAATACAAAAAGAACTTGTAGATGAAAAGATTTGGATAGATTTGATTAAAAATTTAAATTTATAATAAATTAATTAATTTAGTTGTAGATTTGAAATCTATCAACAAGTGAAAGTGTGATTATAATAGTTAAATAAGTAAATTTAAAATTTATCCAAATTTTATATCATTTCAAATCCATTAAATTCAAATTTATTCATCTCAAATCTTTATTTCAATTCAAATCCATCCATCCATCCATCCAAATACAACCTTCCATGATTAAATGGTAGCATGCCTACCTAGCCCAAAATAAATAAATAAATAAATAAAATTGATAGCAAGCCTTCGATTTGCTTTGCAAAATTTGAGCAGTGTTTGGAATTAAAATGGTATTAAATGTTTCCGTTGCAGTTAGTGGAAGCATATTAATTGTGTTTAGTGGTGTGGGTTTTTATTTGGGTAATTATTTAGGTAAATAATTGATTAGATCTTTTAGTTCACAAATAAATAATAAATAAAGAAAATAATCTTAATCAAAACTTATACGCTAGCAAGGATACATGGTAAGTTTGTAGATTGGGTAAGTAAGAATCGTTACCACGAGTAATATGGAACAATTATTAGGGTTCACAAATCTATTTATTAGTTAGACAAATTAATTAAAACTTTTTATTTTTGTATCTAACTAAATTAATTCTAACCACTAAAGAAATTAAAAATAAGAATAATTGCTAAAACTAATTAAATTTAAGAAAGTAATTAACTATAACAAAATCAAACATTCAATTAATAAACTAGAAGAGTAAACGCAATAAGATTAAATTTAAACTACAAAATTGTAATAATTCAACTAGGATTGAATTGAATATAAGAAAGCAAACTCAGTAATCGTAGTCGAAACAAAAGTTGATGAAGTTTGAAATGTTGACAAGAAATTAAAACTCTAACTAATGACTTCAAATGCTATCTAATGATTTATCTACTCTAATAATCTATTGTCTAATCCAAATTAACGATTTCTAATGATGTATGTTAATGTCCCAACTTCTCTCTTTATTGGGGTATTTATAGGAGATATTAGATTACTATCTCCAATAATAGAAACGTGAAAGCCCTTAGAAAGAAGTCCAACCAAACGAAAAAAACTGCCGAAATAACAAATTTTACTGAAGTACACTGTGTCATGCGCAAGCTTTGGTCATGCATGTGCGCTATTTCCAGAATGGCTGCATCAATTTTAACCTTAATTTTGACATTGATTCTGATAGAATTTGAAAAAATGCAAACTACATAAAAGTTATAGCTATTCCTTTTAACTTTCCAACGCATCTTGAAATCAATCGGAATTCGAACAAGAAAGTTATACTCAAAGTATCATACATTATCCAAATTCGCTCCTCACTGGTATACGTTTCGATCCTTATGATTTTTTTCTAACCTTTTGATCTTTTTTTACTCTTTTTTCATTCTAAACGTACACAAATTGAAAATAAAATAATTAAACTCATAATTAACTCAGATATTGCTTACATCACATGAAAATGCGGTAAATGTTACATAAAATATAAGACATTTATGAGTTTATCAAATTACTCTATACTTACCTTTTGATCTTCCTCGAGTAAAAATAGAATTGAAATAAATAAGTTCATTAAAAATGCACCCAACACATCTCAAAAATTATCCACATAAATAATCAATAACTAATCTACCATCAAAAGTAGTCTAAGAACGTAAGAGATCAAATACTAATAAAACCTAGATATGAAATCCGCTGTGTGTGTGTGTGTGAATCATAGCCATTCAATAAAAACAGAGTTTTGAAGATACTCGGATCAAATCATGCAAACTCTTAGAATTTTTTTTTGAACACCCCATAGATCACTTTTCTTACACATCTCCACTCATGTAGACAACCAACTCAATTTAGGTAGGATTTTTTTAGCTTGAAACGTTAGACTAGAGTATTGGATAATCAAAGAAGGGATAAGATTTCTCCAGACAAAAGAAAGAGGTTTAAATTAATGCTGGCTACACATCAAAATAAAATTGTTTCCCCAACACATCAAACCACCTACTCTTACAAAAAAAGAACCCACACTTAATCAACAAACACTCGTGATGAATTTCATAATACAAATAACAAAAAAAGTCCTTCAACTTCAGCGCAATGTGCCAACATGTTTCCGGACATTTCTTTCATATTTATTTTCATCATTTTTTCATATCCGCTCCATACGGGTGCCAGTGATAGGCACTGCCCACAAACATACCAATGCAAGTACCAGTGATGGGAAATACCTACAAGTAATTTTCAAGAAAATTTTTTCTAATTGTTTCAATACCCATTTCTTGCCCTATAAATGTACACCACTCACTCATAAATTTATCTATCTCATTCAACTACCTTCACCCTAATATCCCCTTGACAAAAAATTGTTTGCAATAAAGCTCTTAGGGACATTTTAGGATAGAAAAATAAAAGAAATTATTAAACTTATAAAGGTAGGTAAATGAGTTTCCATAAAAGAAAGCGAATGGTATTTCTCTCCATTCATTACAAATTAAGGCTCATACTGGGTATTAGGGATAAATATTTCAATAAGGGTTGGTTTGAAAAGTTCAAACGTCCAAAGAAATACTCTACCCTTATCTATAAGCCAAGTCAAGCTGTTTATAAATTTCACCTTGAAAATGTAATAAAGCAAGTTTTTGGGATGTAATATATGTGAGTCGACATAATTATCTCTAAGTGTCAAAAATAAAATATTTTATGGCTATTAGTGCTCAAGAATTTTTAGAAATTATGCAAGTTTCTTGGAAAATATTAATACTGACTACCCAATTCATGAATGGTTTAACTCAAAAATTATTATGCAGACAATCAAAGAGACATGCTAAGCATTGCAAAAGATTCAATTTTCTTAAAAAGCCATCAAATCAAAAGAAAAGCTAATTTAATCTGCAGTAAATACACATAAAATACAGTAAAGAATTGTAAATCAAAGATTCTCCCTACCTCACACTTTAAAAATAAGCATTGTCCTGAATACGAAAAATAAAAGCACAAAGGGGGTAAGAAAAGATTCTCTGGCAATGAAGAATGTTTGAAGCAGTGTATCCCGAAATAAATTTCCATGAGGTGAGTTGAAATGCGTCATTAACATTTAAATCTGGCGCATGCACATGCGTAAGAAAACGTGCACATATGCGCACAAAACACGTCCAGCAATCCAAGCTTCTGCCTCTCGCACATATGCACAGGCAAGAGGGTGCAAACCCTTGTCCTGGTTTTTGGATTTCATGAACATGCACCAAATGGCGTCATGCATATGCACAAAGTACACATCTAAAATGTGCAATCTCTGTTCCTAAGCCACTTAAACAATCAACTTGACCTTAAAATTGTATATTAGTTTGTTTAACTTGCAATTTAAGATGACATGCAACATAAATGACAATAAAACTAAAAAAATAAAAATGAACACATAAACAAAATTATAAAAGGACATGGGTTGCCTCCCATATAGCACTCTTGTTTATTGTCTTAGGCTCAACTTTGGCATGTTTGATCATGCCAAGCACTTAAGGATAGTTGGCCAGCCTTTTCCTTTTGGCTTCCACAGGAAAAGCTTTACACCATTTTTCTCTACTATTAAAGCTTGATTCCCGGTACTAACTTGAACTTACCCTTTTCTCCATGCATTTGCCAAAGCTAGTGCACCAATTATCACGTCAAGTTGCTTCTCGAACTATTTTTTCTTCTTTCTGTTCATGATCACTTTGCTCATAGCCTTACTTTCTGCTCCTGTGAAACCATTTCTTGATTTTTTTATATTATCTCACTTTCATCGTCAGGTGATTTTTTCTCCAATTCAATTTTGGAATCTTCCTTTGTTTCACAACCTCTTTGAGTAGATTGCTTGTACCCACTTTAGGTGCATCTTCTTCAAACCTATCAACAAGTGAAGTAAGAAAATAATTAGCACATTTTTCTTCAAATATTAGGACATTGTCATTATAATTAAAAACATCAATTTTAACCGATTCATTTTCAACTTGTAAAATCAACTTCCCTTTGTTAACGCCAATTAAAGCATGTGCGGTTGAAAAAATAGCCTCCCTAAAATCAACAGAATCTTACTATCTTCGCCGGTGTCCAATATCAAGAGATCAATGGGAAACACCAAGTTTTCTACTTGAAGAAGAACATCTTCCAACAAGCCATATGGTTTTCTCTAAGATAAATCCGCCAATTGAAATGTAATGTTGGTTAGTTGTGCATTGGTAATCCCTAGCTTATCATAGATGGCTTTTGGCATCATATTGATGCTTGTCCCGGCAAATCACAATGTGAACGATGCAATGTTTTACCTCCTATATTCACCAGTATAGAGAAACTTCCAGGATCCTTGAGTTTAGAGAGTAATGTCCGTTAAACAATGGCACTACACTTGGCATCGAGGCAAACTTTCTCATCATTCCATTTTCCCTTCCTAGCCAAGAGATCTTGTTTACCCATTGAATCTGAGAAATCCTTGTTCTCACCTTGTCGGTCCAGAGCTCTAATAGGTTTCTCTTCATCATTCTTGCTCTTGGAGGATTCTCTCTTCCCTTTTCCCTACTCTTATCTATAATTCTTGCATTATTCTTCTCAACTCTCCTTGGTTCCACGGTTTTTTCACTCCTCAAAGTAACTTCTTGAACATGCACTCACCCATGGGTGTTATCCCTTGGGTTCGGAATAGTGTCACTTGGAAATGTCCCAACCAGCCCTAATTATTTTACGGAACTAATTGTCCCAATTGAAGTTCCAAGTTCCTTGTAGAAGCCTCAAATTCTCATACTCTACCTCCTTTGCAATTTGTGCTCCCTCCGCAAAGCTTCTAATTCCCTTCTCAAATTATCTTTGTTGGATTGATCATGAGTTACTGATAATCTCGTAAATGTCGTATATTTTATGTATCACTTACTTTGTTTTCAGTGATGTATAAGAAAGAATTTAGTAATTATGAGATAAAATGGTTTATTTTGAGTTTTGGAGGGTTTGAGTAAAGGAAGAGTCCAAATTGATCACAAAAGTGGAGAAAAATTACAAAATTGGAATTTCGTACATCGACGAGGATTGATTATGACACAATTTGGTAGATTGAGTATAACTTTCTTGTCTAAGATTACATTAGGATGATTCAAGATGTTTAGCAAAGCTAAGACATAGAGAAACAACTTTCATGTTTATACACATTTCTAGGTTCGGCCTGCATAGTGGTCAAAATCGAGAAGGAATTTGAAACTATTTTTGCTCCTAGCGCCCAGGTGCGATAGAATTGCAGTGCCTAGGTGCTAGCTCCCACAGAAATTGCATATTTTGGTTCTTTTCCTAGTGCCTAGGCATGACAAAATTGTAGGGCCTATGTGCTGATCAATGGGTAGGTATTACAAAGTTACTTATTTTGCGAGAAAAGCCCTCCCGTGGGCCCGTTTGCATGGAAAATTGTGTACTTATCATCCCGGAGCCTCAAAACCCTAAAAATATCTATAACTACACCAAGAGAAGGGGAGGAAATCATGATAATCATCAGCCGTCATTAGTTTCTTAGGTTTTCAACAGTTAGAACTATAATTTAGCCGTAGGTTAGATTTTCTCAAGCATTCAAGCGAGGATTTTGTCTTCTTGTCAAGAATTCAAGACTCGACGATTATCAACATTTGTTTGTGCTGTAATTACTGAGTTTAATTTAATTTTATGCAATTTAATTTTTGTTCTTATTTCTTTCTTTTTCCTTAATTATCATTCTTGTTTTATTGCTTTTAAAATTCTTAATTGCTTCTGTAGTTTAGTAGTTAGGGTTTATGTAGATCGTTTTTAATTGCTTTTGTTGAGTAGACTAGTTTAAATTCTTGTTCTTGATTAAATTCTCCCACATAGGTAGATTTAAATTAGGGCTTTAGTTAATTATATTCAATTTCTTTCAATAGGGTTAGAATTTTACATTCTTGTCTTTATTTTATTTTCTTGTGATTACATTTAGTTTAAATTTAGTCAAAAACTCCAGATTATTTCGTTTAACTAGTAAATAGGTTTGTGAACCTAGTAGTTGTTCTAATAGTCCTCGTGCGAATGATCGTTACTCATCCTATATACAAACTCACCTCGTATGCTTGTGAGTATGTGGGAGTTGATTAGGATAATTAAGGTTCTTACTACTCCTTCATTGTTTTCAAAAACCCAATCAATATTCTGCTAAACAAGTTTTTGGTGCCACAGCCGGGGACTATTTTTGTTTGGTAACAACATTAGGTGTAGTGAGTTGTACTAGATTAGACTTTTTATTTCTTTTGTTATTTATTTACAATCATTTCTAGATTCTTATTTTCTCATTTGTGTTTGGATTTGGTCTTCAATATTTGATCTTTGGTTTTCTTTTCTTGTAGTTTATGGTAGATACTCGTTCATCGAATCTACCACTTCATTCGATTGACTTGGAGATTGAATGTACGATAAGTAGAAACCGTAGATGATAAAACTCAAACCAAAGTGACCATCTAATGGAGAACCCAAACCGTGTTGTCAATGAACAAGAAGAAGTTGCAGGCAATAATGGCAACTAGGTTAATGCTAATGCTAACCCTCGACATCTTAGAGACTAGGCCAAACTTAATTTCAAGAGGGTGAGTTATAGCATTGCTCGATTGCCAGTGCAAGCGAACAACTTCAAAATCAAGCCTGAACTGATACAAATGCTCCAAACACATGCGATGTTTGAAGAATGACCTAATGAAGATCCCTATGATCACTTAATCAGGTTTGAGGAAGTCATTGTTATATTCTAGTATAATGGAGTCCGTCCTGATTGTATCCGGGTGAGAGCATTCCCTTTTTCTTTACGTGATAGAGTAAGGTCATGGATGCAGTCATATAGACAAGGTACTTTCACAACCTGGAACTAGCTAGCTCAAGAGTTCCTAGCCAAACACTGCCTACTGGCTAGGACAGCTAAGCTTTGAAATGAGATCACATCATTCAGACAAATCACTGGAGAGAGCTTACGTGAATCATGAGACCGATTCAAGGAGTTGTTGAGGAAGTGTCCGTACCATGCTATACCTCTATGGCTATAAGTCCAAACCTTCTATAATGGGTTATTTCTGGAGACGAGATTGATAGTTGATACAAGAGTGGGAGGTTCTTTCCCCTATGAGACTCCAGAGGAAGCGAAAGACTTGCTAGAGAGAATAGCATATAATCATTATTATCATGGAGCAATAACTCCCGTAGTTGGACAACAACAACCACAAGTACATCAAGCCAACATCTAACAAGGCGGTATGCCTAGCTATGATACTTTCATATCTCAGTAGAACATGATGATGAGGTACTATTACAAAGTTCACCAAAGCTATAGAGAATATAGGGAAAAGCTCAGTGAACTCCATTCGTTGGACATCCCAAGGGATCTTGATTTGTGATTTCTGTGGAGAAAATCACCAAATTGGATTCTGTGATACTTCAGTGATGCAAGGTGAACAAATTTAATTCATTTCCCATCAAAATGCTACCACAAGAAATTAGCCCATTAATTATGAAAACACATATAACCCGTCTTGGCGGAACCATCCCAAGTTTTCCTAGACAAATCAAAATAATGTTCAAAATCCATCCTTCCAACCATCACAGCCACAATCTAATTTTTCCAATCAAGATTCATCTTCCCGACCATATCAACCACCACACTAGAGAAATTTCCAAAACTTTATGCCTTAAGAAAATAACTTATGCCAACTTCCACCACTAAGAACCCCACCTCAAAATTCTAGTTATTCTCCATATGTAAACCATGATCAATCCAATGAGGATAATTTGAGAAGGGACTTTGCAGCATTTGAGGAGAGAGTATGAAAATTTGCAAGCTTCTACAAGGAATATGGAACTTCAATTGGGACAATTAGCTTGCCAAAATAATGAACGACCTATGGAAGTATTGCCAAGCGACACAATTTCAAATCCAAAGGAGTAGTGCAATGCTATTTCACTGAGGAGTTGGAAGAAATTAGTTATACAAAATGACAAGACAAAGGTTGATATTGAAGTTGCGAAGCCAAAATCTAAGACAATTGAAGAAAAACTTGAAATTGAAGATAACAATGAGAAGATGACCAAGGGGAATGCAATGAGAAGTCGAGAAAGAAGAAAGTGGATGATTATTTTAAATTGAATCGTGTAATATAAGTGCTATTTTCTCAATAACTCATTGATCCAAAGGAGGAAAAAGAGAAACAATTCCACAAGTTCCTCGATTTGCTCAAAAAAAGTGAATGTAAACATCCCTTTGGTTGATGTTCTTAACAAGATGCCCAATTATGCGCGGTTTATGAAGGATCTAGTTGGATAAGAAGTAGCAATGGGATGATGATGAGACGGTTTGTCTTGACGCCAAGTGCAATGGCATTGTTCAACGCTGGTTATCCCCCATGCTCAAGGATCCTGATAGTTTCTCCATACCGGTGAACATTGGAAGACACACATAGTATCATTCACTTTGTGATTTGGGGGCAAGCGTCAACATTATGCTGAAGCCCATCTATGATAACCTAGGGATCTCCAATGCAAAGCCAACCAACATTACACTCTACTTGGTAGATTTGTTCGAGGTAAAACCATATGGCTTGTTGAAGGATGTGCTTGTTCAAGTAAAAAAATTGGTGTTTCCTATGGATTTCTTGGTGTTAGACATTAGCGAGGACAATGAAATTTTGTTGATTCTAAAGAGGCCGGTTTTATCAACCGCATATGCATTAATAGACGTTGATCAAAGAAAGTTGATTTTGTGAGTTGATAATGAATCTGTTGAAATTGATGTTTTTAATTATGATGATAACGTTCCAATATCTCTTAAGAGAAAATGCTAATTATTCCCTTGGTTCATTCATTGATAGGTTTGAAGATGAGGTACCCAAGGTGGGTCAAGCTAATAAGTCAAAAAGCATGTTGAAATAAATGAAGACTCTGAAAATGACGTGGAAAACAAATCACCGGATGATGAAAGCGAGATTTCACAAGCGCGTAAAGGTAAGGGTTTGGGTAAAAGGACCATGAGCAAGAAGAAGAAAAACAGTGCAAAGAGCGACTCTGTCTCTTATATCACCTTGTGTACTATGCTTGGTAAATGCTTGGAAACAAGTCTCAAGTTCAAATTAGATGTCGGAAATCAAGAATCAAGAGTGATGAAAAATGATTTTAAACTTTTCCCGAGAAAACCGAAAAGAAAATGATGGCCGACCATCCTTAAGTGCTTGAATTGATCTCAAGTGCCGAAGTCAAGTTTAAGACTATAAGAAAGGGTGCTACTTGGGAGGCAACCCATGTTTTTTCTTAATTTTATTTTTTATGTTTTTGTTTAGTTTTGCATCTTGGTTTTATTATTTATTATTTTAAGTGTTTTAATCAACCCAAAACATTTTAGTGGTAAATGATTTCCACTAAAACTCAAGGGTATAAAAGTTCAACATGTATGGCACCAAAGATTGTTCATTGGTAAAGAAGCTTCCCTTTTTCCCTTTTACTCTTTATTTTTGCATTGGGGACAATGCTATTCTCTAAGTGTGGGGTTGGGACTTTTCTTAATTGGTATTTTTTTGGTGTTTTGTTTGTTCATTTTGTTTAGTTTTTACTTTCATATTTGTAGCTTAGCTTCTGATTTGAGAGCTTTTCAAATTTTTGAAATTTTTGTTCACAAATTGCTTAGCATGTTTCTTTGATTTTCTACTAGATAATTCTTGAGCTAAATTGTCATGAGTAGGGTAATCGGTGTTAATATTTTCCTAGAATGATTTTTAATTTTTGAGCACTAGTTGCCCTACAATGTTCTACCTTTTTGCCAATAAGAGAAAATTATGTAGATTCACTTATATTGACCTACACTCCAAATACATACTTTATTGCATTTTCGAAGAAAAATTTTAGATGACATGATTTGATTTAAAGATGAGGGTAGGCATTTCTTTGGACATTTGAGCCTTTCAAGCCAACCCTATTGCAAAATTTATCCCTAGAACCCTACTTGAGCCTTAATTTGTTTTGAATGGATAGAAGCACCATTCGTTTTTTTTCCTAACTCATTTTTTATTTACCTTTGTGAGCTATCCTAAATGTCCTTTAAGAGTTTTAATGCCACATTAGTTGTTAAGGGGATATAAAGGTGCAAGGTAGTTGTATGGGAGTGTTAGAATGAATGGAGTATAGTTTATGGTGTAGGGGTATTAAAAAAAATTTTTTTGACCATAGTAGGTGCTGCCCATCACTGGCACCTGCATTGGAGTATCACAGGTGGTGCCCATCACTAGCACCTACATTGGAGTGTTAGCAGGTAGTGCCTACACTGGTACTTGCATAGATATTTTTTGCGGGTAGTCCCTACCACTGGTACATGCCGTTTTAGAAAAAAAAAGAAGAAAAAAAAATAAAGGAGATATTTTTACAAGGTGTTGTGAGTAAGGTTGAAATTGAAAAATAATGATTTTATTTTGCTTGTTGCACAAAATTTTTATAGGAGTTTGGAAAATTAAGTTGGGGTTACTTCTTTGAAGGATGAGTGTTTTAAAACTCAAAAAAAAGTTTTATGTTACTAAGATGCACATTAATTTAAAGCTCTTTTTCTTATTTATCTTTTTACACCTTCTTTGTTAGCCAAGATCCTAGCCTTACGTTATAAGGTAAAAGTCCTACCTAATTTAAGTCAAGTCAATTATCTACATTAGTGGAGAAATGAAAAAGACATAAGCAATGGAGTGTTTAGAAAAAATCTAAAACGGTTTGCATGATTTGATATAAGTGCCTTAAAAGTTAATTTTGTACGGCTATGCACACTTCCACTGGACTTCATGCATGGGAGCTTATTATCATTTGACTATTTTCTTTATGATGGTTTGGTTCTTGGTTATTCATGTAGATAATTGATGAGATGTGTTGAGTATATCTATGATTCATTTCTATGTTTTTTTCGAGTACGATCAAAAACTAAGTCTGGGGTAGTTGATAAACTCGCAAATATCGTATATTTTATGTATCGCTTACCTCGTTTTTAGTGATGTATAAGCAATAATTGAGTAATTATGAGCTAAAATGGTTTATTTTGAGTTTTGTAAGATTAGAGTGGAGAAATAGTCCAAATTGATTGCAAAAGCATAGGAAAATTGCAAAATTGGAATTTCGTACACCGCAGAGGAGTGATTCCAATACAGTTTGGTAGATTGAGCATAACATTCTTGTCAGAGCTCCAATTTGGGTGATTCAAGATGTTTTCAAAATTCAAGACATAGAGATACAACTTTCATGTTTTGAGTTTTACCAAATTCGGCATGCATAGTGGTCAAAATTGAGGACGAAGTTGAAACTATTTCTGCCCCTAGCGCCCGGGCGTGACAAAAGTGCAGAGCCCAGGCGCCAATCACAACGAATAGGTCTTACAAAGTTATTTATTTTGTAAGAAAAATCCTCCCGTGGGCCTGTTTGTGTGGAAAATCGTGTACTTATCATCCCGGAGCCCCAAAACCCTAAAAATATCTATGAATACACCAAGAGAAGGAGAGGAAATCATGATAATTATCATCCATCATTAGTTTCTTAGGTTTTCAATTGTTAGAACCATAATTTAGCCTAGGTTAGATTTTCTCAAGCATTCAAGCTTGGATTTTGTTTTCTTGTCATGAATTCAAAACTCTATGATCATCAACATTCATTTTCACTGCAAATATTGAGTTTCTCTTATTTTTATGCAATTTAATTTTTTTTATTATTGCTTTCTTCTTCCTTAATTATCATTCTTGTTTTATCGCTTTTAAAATTCTTAATTGCTTCCGCAGTTTAGTAGTTAGGGTTTTATTAGATTATTTTTAATTTCATTTATAGAGTAGACTAATTTAAATTCTTGTTCTTGATTAAATTCTCCCACAGCAAGGTAGATTTAAATTAGGGTTTTAGTTTTTCTTAACCCCAACTGGGTGAAATTTTTTATTGAAACCAGATTCAAGATCCAACCAAACAATCCTTTCACAAGGTGTGGAATTGTTTGCTGGTTATAGTCAAGATATGTCTCAGTTTTTATGCCCTCATTTGCAAGATTATCCAGAACTTTATTTGCCTCCCCAAATACATGCAAAAAAGAGAAATGTTTTCCTATTACAAAGTTGTGAATGAACTGAAGGAGGAAGTCAATGTGCCATGGTGGTGTTGCTTTGCTATTCAAGATATTGACAATTATCAAAGAGTCCATTTCCACTTGGGCCGATGAGAGCTGAAGTTTGGCACAAAGTTGAAGACCGTCAAACAGAGCCATAAGTTCTGCTTGAAGATTGGATTGGCCATGATAAAAGTTAGAAAAAAAGTACAAATAAGTTCGCCATTGTGATCTTGGATAGCTCTTCCTTCATCTATCTTTCCCGGGTTCCCCTTAGATGCACCATCTACATTAAGCTTGACCATTCCATGAGGCGGAGGTGACCAGCTAACGGCCCTTGGCCTAGTGCTCGAGATAATAACAATTCATCAGCTGGGTAGTAGCATGTAAAAGAATGGATTCAGGAAATGTTTTTCAGGGAAGCACATATTTCAATGATGATGTGGTTTGTGTGAGTCTTCTTTCCTTCATAAAGCAACTTGTTTCGAGCTTTCCGTAAGGACTAGCAAACTAGAATCGGGATGATCTTATGGATTGTCTCCATGAATTGAACTTCTCCACAAGGTTGGAGAAAGGAGGGAAATCCAGCTCTAGCCAAGATTCAAAGAAACTACATACTTGTGATGACCAGTGACACGTAGTGAAGAGGTGATCCAAAGTCTCTTGTGTTACTTCACAAAAGCCACATCTTGTCATTGCAAAGACGTACTTTTGTAGGATGTCATCTATTGGGAGCCTTCTATTCATCAACCTCCACATAAAGATAGAGATTTTTGGTTGTAGCTTGACATCTTCATCCTAAACCATTTTCCTCGTGAAGCTTGAGGGGAAAGTAGGCAATGTGGAAGAGATTGAGAAGTTCCTTTTGGCCATGAGCTTCCATATTATTATGTCCTTTTCATTTGAAGTGATCAGCGACTTTTCTTTGAGGGTTTCCTGTATTCTGTCAAGTTCTTCTTGAGAGTATCTAGTGTCAAGCAAGTTGAGATTCCAGCCATTAGAGCTCCAAATTTGTGCCACCATGATGTACTTGTCATAAACATTTTCTATTTCCCAAGCTAGGGCACCTCTTTCTACCCATGGACATACCAAAATGAGGAATTTCCATCACGCAATAATACCATTGGACCACTTTCAGCCTCCTCTCGCACTTTTAGCATTCTTTTCCATATGGAAGAGACACTAACAGCTTTGTGCACTTCATAAGGATAAGTATGCCTGCGAATTTATCTTGTGTGAAGAAAGTTTCTCCAAAGTGAATTTTCCCTTCTAAATTTCCACCATAGCTTGATGCTAATAATAGCCATTCGCCAAACTATGCAAGGGAGGGGATTCCTAGACCATTGGCTGTCGTAGGTCTACAAATGTCTTTCCAAGCAAACCAGTGTTGCTTTCGTCCAAGGTCGGATGCTCCTCAAAAGAAGTTTGCAAATTTTATATTCACTTATTTTAACACGGCTTTGGGTGGGCAAAGGACCGCCAATAGGTAGATAGGGATACTTGTGAGGATGTGCTTTATGAGAATCAATTTTTCCCCAGGGGAAAGAAGCTTGGACTGCCAACCATTGATTTGAGCTGCTATTACCATAGGCTGGAAAAGTGTGAAAGGGAAATTCTTCTTTGGAAAGCCAGTTTTGTGTTGAATCATACCTATTCTAGACAGGGGTAGTGTATGGGAAGGAAGAAAGAGCTCTTGGATTTGTTCACCAGTTGACCGGTTGAAGCTTCAAATTTTTCAAGAAACATCATAAGATTTCTAATTGATTTTGCATCCCCTCTTGTAAAAATGACTACATCATCTGCAAAAGCAAGATGTGAAATTGAGAGATAGTGATTAGGAAAACCAAAGTCCATTATTTTCCTTTGATGGACCAAGTTCTTTAAGCCCTTAGAGAATCCTTCCATCAAGATGATAAAGAGCATAGGTGATAGAAGATCTCCTTGACGAACTCCTCTAGAAGATTTGAAGAACCCTTTTGGAATCCCATTAATGAGAACTGAGAACCAGCAATTTTCAATGACATTTTGTACTAGAGAAATCTAGTCTTCATGAAACCCCTACTTCTTCATTTGGCATATAGGAACTGCCAAGAGAGCCTATCGAATGCTTTTGTGAGGTCTAATTTAACAATTAGGTTTCCTTCGTGTGTTTTCCTATCCATGAAATCAACCATTTCTTGAGCAAGAATAAAGTTGTCTGTGATTTCTCGCCCCTTCACATAAGCCACCTACTCTTCAAAAATAATTTTTGGCAGCATTAAGGCTAGTCGATTTGCCAGCACTTTTTTTTTTTTACAGATTTTGTTGAACAACGTTTCAATTAAAATGCATAGGCTAATTGGCCTAAATTCAGTAAAAGAAGACAACTTGGCTACCCTGGGGATTAATACAGTAAAGGTACTTGTGAAAGCTCTTGGAAGTTGCTTGCCTTTCAAAAAGTCCTTAACTGTATTGTGTACGTCTTGTTGAATTTTGCTCCAACAACATGTGCAAGAGGTTCCATTGTATCTGTCTATTCCCGCTACTCTTTCTAGGTTTAGAGCAAACGTGGCTTTCCGGGTTTAGAGCAAACGTGGCTTGCTTTACTTCTTCTAATGAGGGCTCGGCTAGGAGCATTCTGTTATCATCCCTTGAAATCACTTGTGAAATATTGTTGAGAAGTGACTGGTCTAAGAAATCAGCATTTTCTTGATTTAAGAGAGTTTGAAAGAAGTTGATCCCCTCCTCTTCTATTCCTGAGATGTTCTCGGTCCATGCCCCATTCACTTTGCTTTTAGAGATATGCATTTTTTGCCTTTTAGCTTTGAGAGAGGAGTGAAAAAAAATGAGTCACACATTTTGGTCTCCATCTTTTAACCACTTCAGTTCTGCTTTTTGCCTCCAACATGTTTCCTCTTCTGCTAGGCATTTGGTACACATCTAGATGTGCATGAGCTACAGCAATTTGATTGCTTTAACACGACTGGTTTAAGAGGGACATCTTCGCACTTATTTACCTTCAAATCTGGATCCATGACTTTGCTAAAAATATTTCCAAAGATTGTATGGCTCCAATTTCGCAACTCTACCTTGAGTCTTTTGAGCTTTGAAGCTAGGATGAAAAGGGGAGAACCAGCACAATTGAAATTCCAATTTGTTTCTACCACCTTCATGAAATTGTGGTGTTTAGTCGACATATTTAAAAAACAAAATTGTTTAGGGCCTGAGAAAGACAAGGAGGTTTTCTGGAGGAGGAGTGGAGAGTGATCTGAGCATGTCTTGGACAAATGTTCCACTTCAATACTGTAAAAGGCTGCCATAAACTCATTATTGCAAACATATCTATCTAACCACTTCCATACAGCAGACATGTTGCCAAAACGATTTTCTCCATGTGAACTTGCATCCTTGAAATGCCAATTCCATCAATCCGCAATCTTGGCATTTAAGTCATTAAATTCTTGCATTGCTTCTAAGTCTAGGGTTGAAGATCCTTTATATTCATCCGATGTGGAGATATCATTAAAGTCACCACCGACAAGACATGGAATGTTAGGTTTACATTCTTGTCTTTATTTTAATTTCTTGTGATTATATTTAGTTTAAGTTTAGTCAAAAACTCGTGATTATTTCGTCTAACTAGTAAATAGGATTGTGAACCTAGTAATTGTTCCAATAGTTCTCGTGGGAACGATTCTTACTCACCCTATATACAAACTCACTTCGTATACTTGCGATTGTGTGGGAGTTGATTAGAGTAATTAAGGTTTTTACTACTAGTTCATTGTTTATAAAAACCTAATCAATATTCTACCGAACAGTTACATGTGAAGAATAGTTGGAATTTTGAGGTGGGGGTCTTGGTGGTGGTAGCACATTGGTATGAGTTATTTTGTTGAGGCAGAAAGTTTTGGACACTCCTTTGGTGAGGTGGTTGATATGGTCTAGAGGATGAAACTTGGTTAGAAAAATTTTATTGTGGCTGATTAGATTGGAAATATGGATTTTGAACATTGATCTGATTAATCCAAGAAAATTTGGATGGTTATGCAAAGATGGGTTATAGGTTTTAACATAGGAGGTAGGTTGATTCCTTGAGCCGGAATTTTGATTGGAAATATACTGGACTTGCTCACCATCCATCATTGACACTTCACAAAGGCCATTCTGATGATTCCTTCCACAGAAATCACAATTGAGCATCCATTGAGATGTTGAAGCAATGGAATTACCGGACTCCTTCCCATATTCTCTGGGGCTTTTGTCAAATTTGTCATCACATTCATTATCATATCCTATTGAGCTAAGAAAACATCATTGAGATTAATTGTACCTTCACTTGATGCATTTCTTGTTGTGGTTATTGCCCAACTAAAGGAGTTGACTGTCCCATGGTAGTAGTGGGTTGATGCCATTCTTTCCAACAGTTCTTGCGCTTCTTCTGGGGTCTTAAGAGGAAAAGTTCCTCCTGCACTTGCATCAACAATTAATCTTGTCTCCGAAAATAATTCATTGTAAAATATTGGAACTTGTACCCACAATGGAATAGCATGGTGTGGACATTTTCTAAGTAACGCCATGAAGAGTTCCCATGCGTCACTTAAGCTCTCCCCAGTGATTTGCCTCAATGAAGTAATATCATTTTAGAGCTTTGCAGTTCTAGCCGATGGAAAGTGTTTGACTAGAAACTCCTGAGCCAATTGGTTCCATGTGTGAAAATGGCTTGTTAAAAAGATTGCAACCAAGATTTTCCCTATCTCTCAAAGAAAATGGAAAGGCTCTTATTCTAATACAATTTGGATGCACTTTGTTGTACTTGAATGTGTCAATGACTTCCTTAAAATTTACTAAATGTGCATAGAGATCCTCGTTTGGCCCACCTCTCGGAAACATAGCATGGGTTTGGAGCATTTTGAATCAAGCCAGGCTTAATTTCAAAATTGTTAGCTTGTACCGGTATTTGGGCAATGCTAGAACTCGCTCACTCAAGATTTGGTATCGTATAATCTCTAAGGGGTCGAGGATCAGCATTAACTCTATTGCCATTATTGCCGGCTATCTCTTTTTGTTCCTCAACATTGCAGTTCAGATTTTCTATTGTATCTCTTCTTGGCTTGATTCTTGTTGTTTCCTACTGTTTCTGGTTCGAGTCCATTCAATCTCCAAATCACTGAGATATAGTGGTTGTTTGGAAGAACGAGTATTTACCATAAACTATAAAAAAGAGACCAAAGTTTGAATATCAAAGTAAGATTCAAACTCAAAAAAGTCTAATCTAGTAAGGCTTTAAACCTTATATTGCTACCGAGAATAGTCCCCGATAACGACGCCAAAAACTTGTTTGGGTAAATAATTGATTAGGCCTTTTAGTTCACAAACAAATAATAAATAAAGCTTTAATAACCCTAATCAACACTTGCATGCTTGCAAGGATACGAGGTAAGTTTGTAAATTGGGTGAGTAAAGATCGTTCCCATGAGAACTATGGAACAATTACTAGGGTTCACAAGCCTATTTACTGGTTAGACAAATTAATTAAAAGATTTTGTTATTTACATAACTAAATTAATTCTAATCACTAACAAGGTTAAAAATAAGAACAATTACTAAAACTAATTAAATCTAAGAAAGCAATTAACTATAACGAAATCAAACTTCAATTAACAAACTAGAAGAGTAAACACAGCAAGATTCAATTTAAACAACGAAATTGCAATAAAGAACTAGGATTGATTGAATATAAGAAACCAAATTTAGCAATTGTAGCTGAAACAAAGGTTGATGAAGTTTGAAATCTTGATAAGAAATTAAAACCCTAACTAATGACTTCTAATGCTAACTAATAATCTATCTACTCTAATGATCTAATGTCTAACCCTAACTAACGATTTCTATCATGATGTATGTTAATGTCCCTCAACTCCACTCTATATTGGGGTATTTATAGGGGAGATTAGGGTTAAATACCCTCTTCAATGATAGAAACATGAAAGCTCTTAAAAAAGAGTCCAACCGAACGAAAAAGGCTATCGAAATAACAAACTTTGTTGAAGTACACTGCGTCGTGCACACAAAATCTCATGCATGTGTGCATTTAACGGAACCAACCTCCTTTTTTTCCAGAATGGTTGTATCAACTTCTACCTCGATTTTGACATTGATGCTAATGGAATTTGAAAAAATGCAAAATTTGAAGCTATAGCTCTTCCTATTAGCTTTCAGTGCATCTTGAATCAATTCAATCAGAGTTTGGACAAGAAATTTATACTCAAAATAGCAAGCAGTGTCCAAATTCATTCCTCGCTAGTGTACATTTCCATCCTTATGATTTTCTCCAACCTTTTGATCCTTTTTTACTCCTTTTTCTTTCCAAACACAAACTAAAAATAAAATAGTTAAACTCCATAATTAACTCAAATAATGCTTATCACATCAAAACCCGGTAAATGCTGCATAAAATATAAAACATTTATGAGTTTATCTGCAATGAGCGTTGAATTATTTTAGGAGTGCATAGGTAGTATTTTCTTGTACTGGAATTACAATGTTTTAACTATGTTTTAGGTGATCAAGGGTCTCTGAAATTTGAGTATCTAAGCTAAACTAATTTTTTGGATAAATTAATCAAGTAAGTGATTCTCTTACCTTTTATTGTTTTTTAAAACTTTTTACATCTATATAATGTTTAAAAGTACTTTATAAGATGCAAATTGAATTGAGAACATTGGTGTGTAATGCATGTGGATTATTTGATTTATACTTGTGATCGAATTATTAAAGAATGTGGGAATGTGAAGAATATGTATGTGCGTTTTATAAACTCATTGGTAAATATATGATTATGGTCAAAACTAGTTCTCATCACTATTATCTGTTCATGTCAGTTGTAGACACGATTTGTGAATCTGATAATATGTGCAAGTATATTTATCAACAAGTAATACAGAGTGAGTAGAGATCGTTCCCATGAGCACTATGCTTGATGAGATTGCTAATTATCATAATGACACAAGCAACAGTCTATTTAAAAAACAAGTAAAGACTAAAAAATTAACTAAATAAATAGATTTGAAATCAATTGATATAGAGTCTAGGGTTTATTGTTCATTTACCAATCCAATTGAATACTTTGATTTATAGTTCCATCAATTTCTTAAGTTGCTTACTAATCTAGGGTTTAAAGTAATTGCATGCTTTCTATCGAACTTCATGCCAATCTACTAATCTCAACTAACTCACTGTATTTCTATGTGAATTCAGTGAAGATTAATGCATATAAATGAACCCTAATTTGATTGTGTAAGGTGAATAGATATATATCTATCCTTACCCATGAAATCGTTTGATCAATCATAGAATGTTCCAAACAAAGGCTATTTGAAACCATCCTAACCCAAGTATCCTAGAAGGTAATCAGTCGATCTAGAGGCATTAATAATAATTCAAATAAGCAAATTGAAACATATGAGAACTTGAAAGCAACAATTAAAAATCTTAATAGTCAATCTTCATGGAAAAAATTGAATAAAACCCTAGTTATGAATTTCATAAATACATTAAAAGAATGTTTTACAGTCATTCTAGAGTCTACAAAGAAAAGGAAAAGAAAGGAAAAACTAGTCATGGCTATGATTCTTCATTCCTCTATGTTGATGATTTAATCCTAAAGATTATTTGATGTTTTCCTAATGTCTCTTATAACATCTAATATCTAGTCTGCGTTATGTTTCTAATGACCTAGGACAATTATTTATAGTGTTTTCTAGGGTTTTACAAAGTTAGAGGAAAAAAGCCCCCGAAAAGCCCTAAACTTGTGAAAAACATTTTTTTCCTATTTCTGGTGTTGCGTGGGTGAAAATGAGCTCTTCTAGGTGCAGCCACATCTAGCCAATAGTGGCAGGAAGCAACTAAGGCCTTGTATTGGGCACGACTGCACCCAACCTTGTTGCCTGGCCTCATTGTTCGGCTATTTTTTTTCTTGTTTTCATCTGTTATGCTCCATTTTCGTCCTGCTTGACCCCTAAAGTACTTCAAACCTATAACAACACCATCAAATATATAAATAAGTGTATTTGAACACTAAAACACATAACATAACTTTATAGCCTAAAAATGTTAAAATTACCAAAATACCCTTACTTACTAAACACAAAATTTCAGAATCTGATCAAACCAAAGTTAAAGAGCATGTAAATAACTCCTTTTTGGAGAGTTCACTCACTCTCCAAATTGAACATTTACTCGTCCCAAATAAAATAAAACACGTAATAAACAAACACATAACACACTAACTTTCTTTAATATGTCAATTGTAGTAACAAAGAAAAACCAAACAAGTAATGGAATGAACTCAACATGCATATAAAAGAACCTTATTAATCATCCCCTAATCATCATTATGGAAGTGCTAAACTCTCCACTCATGTAAAGAAAATATCACTCGCTCACTAGTCAATGAAAAAACCCGTTGAACAAAAGCTTAACAAGTGACAGGCATATTGGAAAAATTAATAGACAAAATACTCACTAATACAAATAAACCCAAACCAAGGATCAAGTAACTGGGTCTTAAGCTTGTAATGTAGGTTAAGGGACAAAGGTGGGATACATTTGGATAAAAGTAACCAATATTACCTTAGACACGTGGATGAATACTTGAACCATAACCCACTAGAACATCCCCCCCTAACTACCATAAAAATTAACCAACTACACTTCCAAAGGCAAAAACTTACCTTCTTTATTGCAATTTAGAAGGAATTGCCCTTCTTTATTCGCAACACTTACACATTTTTTTTCTTTTCTTCAACATTTGTCTTCTTTTTATTTCTTTCTTTCTCTTTTTCACATAACATAACATAGGGGATTACAACAATAAGCCATATAATTTGACTTTTTTTCCCAATAAAAACACTTCTTTTCTATCTTAGCACCTATAGGCATATCATAACAATAATATTGATAGCTAAGGGAACCAACACTAACTACTAAGGTGATAGGTAGCAAGAATGGTAGAATAGAAAGGTAAATTTACTAAATAACATGGTTTTCCAAGAAATAAGCTTTATAAGACTCAAGAGGGGACACTAAATAAAAAATGTCAATCAGGTAGGTATTTTAGCAAAAACGGTCTAAAGAACTTGCCTAAATCATTTTCTTGGTCTAAAATTCACTTATATTTTGTAAGCATCAAATTACACACATTTCTGACGAATGTCATAAGTTACATAATATCGCAAAGCAATCACGATTAAGAACCATCAAAAAATTATCTTACTTTCATGTTCTTACTCAAGAAAAGATACTTACATGTGTAGTGATCACACTTTCACAATTTAAAGGGATCAAAGAGTAAAGAAAACTATAACGTTCAATCTATACACTCTAAAAGAATAGTTCCTCTTTGAAACATTTTTAAACTCATGACACATAGTCACAAAAGTTAGATGAATACATACAAAACAACTAAGCACAAAAAATCTTTTTGTTTTAGCCCTCTACAATATTTCAGACAAAGAAAGTATAGAAATCCTGAAAGCTGCCATCCGATAGCTAGGGAGTTTTTATGCATTCAGATCCTCAAGACTGATAAAAATTACCTAAAAATCAAAAATCTTTTTGTGGTTTTTGAAAATTTGTAAAAATAAGCCTAAATTTTAAAACAAATAAGGAACAAACTTAAACATAAACAAAAGAAATGACTAAAAGCAAATAGCTAACTCTAGCCTATAGCACCTAATCACATTCACTTCACCAAAACGCAAATACAAAATATAACATAACACAAAATACAAACACCACCCCTAACTTAAAACGAAACATTATCCTTAATGTTTCACACCTTAACTAAAAACATGAGAACATTCAAAATAATAAAAAATAAACAAACTACAAAAACAACACTTCCTTGGTTTTTAGTTGCAGCTTGGTCAATCATCCTCTTCCTCATCACTCATGGATTCATCTTATCCAACTCACCACTTGCCACATCCTCTGATTCTTCTCCGTTTTGAGGTTTTACCTCCCAAAAAGTTGGTGTAACCGGTAAGGTTAGAACTGTTGTCATATCAACATATTTGGCTTCACGAATGTAATTAACTAGATTTCCTATATTCTTCATATATTGTTATTGGTTCAACATTTGCCTTTCATACTTTTCTAGTCAGTTTTCCACACTTTGATTGGCATTTGGAGGATTGCTTAAGGTTGATGCTTTGCCTTTTCACGATTGCTTAGACTTTGAGTTCATCCTTGTGATCGCCTTTGTAGCAATCCGATTGTCTTCCTTTTCATTCCGTCAAACTCCTGCATCAAGACACAATTTAGTGATTAAGTAAGAAAATCATAATCCCTTACTTTTTGTTCTAGTTGTACAAAAGATTTGCTCATGAGGCACGCGGCCAATATCAATGGCTCCGTTTGGATTGCAAATAATTTGCATTATTTGCCAAATAATAATAATTTGGGTAGAATATTTGGTATTTGGTCAGCAAATAATTATCCAAATAATTTTTTATACTATTCATGTTTTGTCTTGTTCATTATTCATTATCCACACAATCAATTATTTGTATTATTCATGTCCTACTTTCGCATAGGGACGTCTTAATCTAGTAGCTGTTAGAATCGTATATTTTTAACATAACCTGTGTTTTCTACAATCTTTTGTTAGTAATCTATGAATATTAATCTTGTGGATATAGAGATAATTCACCTTTGTGCTTTTGCCTTGAACTATGAACATATATTTATTATTAGTTTAATTTAACTTATTTTGTATGTTTACTCAATTCCGTGTGAAATATTTATACGCGTGTATGTGTGTGTTAGTTCTTTTAATAATGGCATCAAATAATTGGGTACAAATTGTTAATTATCTTTTATCAGTATTATTTTGGTACTTTTTTTTTTTAGTTTTTATGTGGGGTTAGTTTAATTTTGTCCGTTTGATATTTAAAGTCACAAGACCACTCACTTTAGTCCCTAACATTTTTTAGGCACTGTAGTCATTAGACTAATGGTCAAAGCCAATAGTGTTAGATTTTCGATCTAAATGATATTTTTACCCTCAAATTATTAATGTGAACAAATTTTCTTATAACACCCAAAACATTTTATGTTATTTTCATAGATAGAGTTTGATGAAATTTGAGATATGTTGATGAATGACAAAAAAATTAATGAATCATGTCAACAAAATTAGAGAGAAAAAAAATGAATCAAGTAAAAATGAGAAAAAATAAGAAGAGAGAATAAGGGTATTTTTTTTAAAAAAGTGATATTGAATGTTAAGTTAGATTTAACGGAAGGATTTAAATGCCTAAAAAATAACATTAGGGATTAAAGTAATAGTCAGTATAAATATTAAGGGTGTAAACTAAAATTAATGCTTTTTATGCATGTGGAGTTTGATAGAAACAAGGAGAAAGTTACAATTTCAAGTCTTCATTAAATGTAGTGTGATGAGGATAAGTGAAGATTATAAATCTTGATAAGTATCATTTTTCTATTTGTATTATTTTTTATTTTTAAATGGGTCTAACAAATAATAGGTACTATTCATTAGTTCCAATGCAAATGGTTATTTTGAAATATTATTTCGTATCCAAATAATTATTCTATTATTCCAAAAGTCAACATTATTTCTAAAAACCACTGAAGTCAAAAGATAAATATTATTCACCAAATAACACTCCATTATTTATAATCCAAACGGACCCAACTTTTCCCTTTTTAGTAGGCAATAAAGCAACACAATCCTATCTCTAGTGACATTGGTTGCATGTAAACCTAAAATCATAGAAGTGTTGATAAAATGGTACCAAACTTTTGTAATTGGGGATAATAATTTACATGGAAAAGATTTCTTTAGTTCCCAAAGCATTATTAGCTATCTTCCAAGGAACACCAACACTGTCACATAAAAGTTTACACATTTTAGCTATATCCGAGTCATATTGCTTTTAATATTTAGTATAACCTTCTGGATTATCAACGGATAAAATTCCAAAGAAATCATTTAAAGATTCACGAGTGCAAGGTTCTTTCTTTCTCCTAACCAAGACATACCTCTCCTCATTTTCCAGAACATTAGCTAATATTCTCTAACAACTTGTTCAATTATAAACTCATGATGCATGCAAAATTTAGACCAATCTCTCTTTTCAGTCATATGTTTAACTTGATCCATGAGGTTATCATGTCTCCGTGCTACATCAAGTTTGAATCATCTTTCAAGAATTAGTTTTTTTGTCATTGGAATTAGTAAGCAATCTTTGATATGCTTTGTCTAAAGGGAATTGATTTTTAGCATATTTTTGGTTAGGACTACTTGCTCTAGATGTCTTATTCCCTTTAGATGCCATAATTCAAAATTTAAATTACCAAAGCTAAATTAATCTCAAAATAGGCAAATAACAAGTTAAAGAACACAAATGAATTCAATTCAACAAAAAAAAAATGGTCTTCTTAAGCACATATAATCACAAATTCAACATAGAAGACTTAAATTCAACCGAGCAATTTCACGAATTGAGGCACAATTAATGGCAATAATCTAACTTTAAAAGTACTAAATAGGATAGAAATCACACAATTTGGTACTTATAATTACTCATTGAAGCCTCCTTGAATCCTATGAAGAATCCTCCAAGAATGAGCCTTCTTGATGTTCTTGGTGAGCACTTCCCTTCTTCTTTTTTAATGGCCAAAAATTGAACAAAAGGTGATTTCTTTGTGTAAGTTATGCAAGATTTAAGCTGTATATCAAATGATATTTGTGTTGGGAAGAGTTTGGAAGAGTTTTGAGGAGGTCCTGAAATAGAAAAACTGCAAAGAATGCTTAAATAGGCTATAAAATTGCAGCCCTTACCCTTATTTGACTAGCTTGGGTGCAACTGCACCCAGCCAGCAGTGGCATGGCATGGCATGGCTGAGCCCTTCCAGGCATGGCTACGCTTAGGTTCTACAGTCAGTGCTTGATTTTCAATAAATTCTTCGACTGTTCGAGATTTCCATCCTTATACATAATTTGAACCTCTAATCACCTCCAAACTTCATTTCTACACCTATATGACATAAACAAACATAAATCAATTCAAAACCAATATGTTTAAAGTAGACTAATTAACAAAAAATCAAATAAAAGTAGGTAAGAAACTTGGATTGCTTCCCAAACATGCTTTTTTGAATGTCTATAGCTATACCTGGGTAATGCTTTAGACATTTTATACCCTTCAATTGCATTATAGGACCATTAACTTGATACACATCAACTCTAAAACACTCAAAAAACTCACAAGGATATTTTCTCACTAGCTTAATTCTAAATGAGAATTACTCATGGTGTGCCCTTGGAATAATTCGTCCTTGTTCCATATATAGTGGAGCTATTGCAGTAGCTAAGAACAGCCTTCCTAATAACAGAGGACTCTTTCAACATCCTCTTCCTTCACATCTAAGATTACAAAGTCCATTAGGAAGGTAAATTTCTTCACTTTAACTAGCATGTTCTCTATCACTCCTTATGGTTCCCTTATATTTCCATCTGTAAGTTGAATGATCTTATCAATCTTTCGCGTGACATTTAACTCTAACTTCTTGCAAAGAGATAGAGGCATTAAATTTATGCTCGCTCCTAAATCACATATAGATTTCTCTTATTAAATTTACACCAATGATACAAGGTATGATAAAACTCTTTGGATTTCCTATTTTCTATTGGAGTTTTTTGTTAAGGATCACACAACACTACTTCATGAGCAATTCTAATGCTCCCTCCTTCCACTTTTTCTTACTTGCTTCCCTTTGAGTTGACTCTTTGATAACTTCATCACTGTTATCATTCACCTCGGCACCAACTTGCTCAATGAACTTGTTAGACTCCTCCACTTCTGAACTTACTCCACTCTTCACAACTTCCTTGAATGAAACCTCTGATATGCTTGTCGAGGTACTGCCTTTTTGTCAGCATTTACTACTGTGTTCACTACAAAACATTCTTCCCTGTTGGTCAAACATTTTCATAATATTGAAAACATTAAATTTTACCTCCTCATCATGCATTCTCATTGTTAGCCCACCTCTTTGAACATTGATGACAGTTCTTGCTATGGCTATCAGGAAATTTACATCTTCTTTGAAATCTAATACAATAAAATCTACAAGAAATATGAGTTTATCTACTTTTAGTAGTATAGCTTCAATAACTCCCCTAGAATGTGCTAATGAACAGTTTGTCAGCTACAGAGTCACTGATATAGGCTTCACTTCTCCCATGTTCAATTTCCTAAAAATAGAAAGAGATATTAAATTAATACTAGCACCAAGATCGCAAAGATCCTTACCTATAAATTATGTTCCAATTCTTGCATGGAATAGTAAAGCTGCCCGGATATTTTAACTTTGGTGATAGCTTTTGTGGTAGAATAGCATTGCATTCTTCTGTCAGAGTAATAGTTTCAAAGTCAGTCAACCTTCTTTTCCGTGATAAGATGTCTTTCATAAAATTCACATAGCTAGGTATCTGGAATCTGTTCCAACGTCTCAGTAAACAGGATATTAATATGGAGTTTCTTGAAGACTCCATAAATTTCCCAAATTGCGCGTCCAACTTTTGCTTCTTCAATCTTTAGGGAAATGGTACCTGCGGAAATATTATTTCAGTATTCTGCATTTTCTCCAATCTACTTTTTTCTGGACTACCATATTTTTTCCCATTGGTCACTTTTGATTCTTGTGTCTAGCTATTTTTCTCCACCAGGTGCTTTCCACTCCAAAGTGTTACCTCTTTGCACTGCTTCTTACCCTCTCTGTGTAGATTTAGTCCTGAGTTACTAAGAGTGTACCTTGGAGCCTATCAATGATAGAATTGGCTATTTACCCTATTTGAATCTCTAAATTCAGATTGATACAGTGTAGGCTCTGCAACAATACATTCATGTTCTGGGGTGTTGCATCATTTTTTGCCATGTACTGTTTAAGTAGCTTTTCCACACTATCCTTTTTTTGTGCCTCGGTTGTGGCAATTTTTTCTAATTCTGAAAACATTGGTGGAACTGATGGTCTCATTAATGATAATGGTCTACCCTACCGGTTATTCCTCTAAAAAAAATTTGGGTGGTTCCTTCTACTTGGTTTATAGGTGTTGGATGTAGTAATTGTTCTGGTTCCTGTTATCATTGCCTATGAATTCACTGCTTTCTGCTAGACGGGCACTGCTTTGTAAAATGTCCCTCCTGGTATACATCACACAATACAAACAAGCTCTGCACTTGTCAGTCCTAGAAACTCATAACCTCGACTCTCTCGGTCAATGTGATTACATATGTTGTCACTGTTATGAGAGCATCGACTCATAAACCCCTATTGTCCTTCTTGGTACGACTCTCTCGCTTGACCACTAATAGTTATTTGATGACATATCTTCTAGCATCAAAACTACCTCATCATAGGTCTTACTTATAATGGCTCCCCTACTTCTGCATTAACAGTGGTCCTAGTTGGCCCTTGCAACCCATTGTAAAAGGTCTGAATTTGCAACCAATCTTGGAGACCATGATGTCGGACATAACCAAAGTAGGTCCTTGAATCTCTCCCATGCTTCAAATAATGATTCATTGCCATGTTGAACAAATGAGGTGATGTCGTTCCTCAACTTTACTATCTTCAATAGTGGAAAGAATTTAGTCAAGAACTTCTGTGCAAGTCATTTCAAGTTGTGATAGAAGTTGGAAGTTGAGAAATTAACCAGACCTTGGCCTCATCCCATAGTGAGAATGGAAAATCTCAACTTTATAGCATTGTCTAATAATCTATTATGCCAAAAAATGCCACAAATCTCCACAAAAAATGGAAGATGTGAATATTCGGGTCATCACTCGTTAACCTGCCAAACATTGCCGGTGTACACCATCCGAATGGTCTCTGCTTCAACTCAAAGTAATTTACCTGAATTGGTAGCTTCAAGATGCTTGATTGAAGACCATCCACAGTTGCTACGGCCAAGTCTTTCAAAGACCTCGGTTCAGTTTGATTTAGCAGTACTTGAATGACCAGGTTGACAGGATTTCTTGTTCGTCAGCCATTTCTAAGATAGACAAGAAACCCCTCCTAGCTCTATTCTTAAATGGCTAGTTGTACACTCAATTTCATGGTCTAAAGGAAGAAGTATCCTCTTTGACCTTCTAGGCATAAAGTCCCAGACAACGGTGTCGAAAACTTGTTTGCATTTAGTTGTAGACACAATTGGCATACACAAGTATACATATGGGACAAGTAGTTCAGAGTGAGTAGAGATCATTCTGATAAGAACTATGCTTGACGAGGTTGCTAATTACCAGAATGACACACGTAAGAATTGATTTAAACAATTCAATTGTTCAAATTGTAATAAAAACAAGTAAAAAGAAATTAATGAAATAAATAGATTGAAAATCAATTGATATAGAATCTAGGGTTTATTCTTCATTTACCAATACAATTGAATGCTTTGATTTATCGTTCTCTCAATTCCTCAAGTTGCTTACTAATCTAGGGTTTAATGTAATCAAATGCTTTTTGTCAAACTCCATACAAATCTACTAATCCCAACCAACCCACTATATTTCTATAAATTTGATTCAAGATTAATGCATAAAAATGAACCCTAATTTGATTGTCGAAGATGGAATAGTTATATGTCTATCATAACCCATGAAAAGGTTCAATCAATCATTGAACGTTACATACAAAGGCTATTTGAACCTATTCTAACCTTTAGTATCATCTTCCGAATTGAAATAGGGTTTATGAATCACTTTAGAGGGTGATCAATCATTTAGAGGCATTAAGAATAATTCACATTAGCAAACACACGTGAGAACTAGAAAGGAACAGTTAAAAATATCAACAATCAATCTTCATGACAAAATTTGAATAAAACCCTAGTTATTAATTAATGCATGTTCATTGTCATAAATACATCAAAAGAAAGTTTTAGAATCATTCTAGAGTATAAAATAACAAAGAAAAAGGAAAGAGAGGAAAAACTAATTGCGGCTGCATTCTTCATTCCTCTGCTTTGATAATTTGTCTCCTAAAGACTATGATTGATCGACATTCTCCTAATGTTTTGGTGACCTAAGTCGGCTAATATCTAGTCTACGTTATGTTTCTAATGACGTAGGAAATTTATTTACAGTGTTTCCTACGATTTTACAAAGTTATAGGCTAAAGTTGCCCTTGAAAATACCTAAACTCGCGAAAAACATTTTTTTTCCCATTTCTAGTGCATTGCCTAGTCAACAGTGGAATGGTGCAGCTGAGCCCTCCTGCTCACGGTTATGTCCAGCCTTGTTCATGCTCCATTTTTGTCCCGTTTGACCCCAAAGCACTTCAAACCTATAAAACACCATTAAACACATAAATAAGTGTATTTAAACACTACAACATAAATTAATTTTTTTTCACAAAATCCTAAATTTATCAAAATACCCTACTTACTAAGCACAAAGTCTTCGAATTCGATTAAACCCAGGCTAAGATGCATATAAATAACTCTTTTTTGAAGGGCTAACATTATTTTACTACCACCGCCACTGGCCATTTCTAACACAAATCAATAGTTACATTTGGATATCTAGAAGTTGGTTGATCTCTGTGAATTATAAGCTAATCATTGAATGTATATTGTTATTATTGTATGCCTGGTATAGAACAGTTATTAAAAGATTAATGTATGAATACCTAATCAATACCATATATACTATTATGTGCTTAATTCAAATAATAGGAAATGTGATCTACTTGTTTAGCATGTATTGTATTAATACCATTTGGTTTAACTAATGCGCCTGCTAGAATTACGAATTTAATCAACATGGTGTTTAGATCACATTTTGATAGTTTGTTGTGGTATTTACATCTCAGTGTATTCCACTAGTAAGAAAGAAGACAAGAAGCACCTAAGAGTGGTTTTCAGACATTAAGAGAAAGTAAGTTGTATGCCAAACTTGATAAATGCAAGGTTTGGTTAAAGAGTATGGCTTTTTACGGCATGTCATATCTTAAAATAGAGCCTATTGACTACAAGAAGATTGAGGGTATTACTGATTGGTCTCAACACACAACTAATATAGTGGAGGTGCGAAGATTCTTAGGATTCGCCGGCTATTATTGAAAAATTGTGGGAGCATTCTCCTTGTTAGCCATTCCTTTGACTCGCTCAAAAGAAGGCAAGGTTTGAATGAACTGATGAGCGTGAATCAAGCTTTGAAGAATTGAAGAAGAAGCTAGTAAGGGTTGAAGGATTGTTACATATAGTGATGCATTGAAGGGTGGCTTGGGATGTGATCTTATGAAAAATGACAAGGTCATTACATATGCTTCGCTGCAGTTGAAACCTTAAGAATAGAATTATTTCACAAATGATCTAGAACTAGAAATAGTGGTCTTCACGTTGAAAATTTAAAGGCACTACTTGTATGGTGAGCAATGTGAGGTGTTCACAGAGCCTATAGTATTTTTTACTTAGAAGACTAAATATGACACAGAGGAGGTGTCTTGAGCTATTGAAGGATTATGACCTAAAAAATTAGCTATCACCTTAGAAAGGCAAATAAGGTGGTTGATACAATGTAGTCCAAAAGCAATGGGTTCAATGGAAGCTGTGTTGGCATGATAGTTCGAGGAGATGGATCTAGAAGTAGTTGAATCCACAAGCAATGTTTTAGTGGCCTTGACTACTCAACCAGCTCTCATTGAGCGAATCAAGTTAGTTGAAGTGAAAGATGTTGAATGTGCCAAGATCAGGAGCAAGGTAAGAAATGATGAACTGGGGAATTTCATATCAGAGATGATGACAAATTGTGGATGTTAGGATGAATTTGTGTGCCTGGTAAAGGGTTGAGGAAGGAGCTAATGACTGAAGCTCACAACTCTAAGTTTTTTGAACTTCCGTGTAGTACAAAAATGGATGAGGATCTAAAGCAAAGCTATTGGTGGAATGGCATGAAAAAAGCGATAATGGATTTTGTATCCAGGTGTACAGCATGCTAGCGGTAAATGTGGAACATTAGAAACTGAGTAGTCTTCTTAAACCATTACAGATTTTGGAATAGAAATGGAATTACATCACCATGGATTTCACTGTCTACCTAAGACAAGATTGGGTAATGACTATGAGTAGGTGATTATGTACCGACTTACCAAATCCACTCACTTTCTACCTATGCGTGTTACTGCTTCAATGGAGAAGTTGGTGGAGTTGTAAGCCAATAATATAATAAATTTCATGGAGTACTGGTGATGTTTTAGATAGGGACACAAGGTTTGTTTTTCAGTTCTGCACAACTTATCAGTAGGCAATGAGAACAAATATCAAACTCAATACTTCTTAACATCCTCAAACTAATAACCAGTCTGACAAGACCATTCAAAAATTATAGGATGTTGATAGCATGTGCTATTGTCTTTAAAGGAAATTAGGGATGAACATCGTATGCTCATGGAGTTCTTTTATAACTACAGCTATCATAGCAGCATTGGGATGCCGCTTATGAGACACTCTATGGTAGGATGTTGATAGCATGTGCTATTGTCTTTAAAGGAAATTAGGGATGAACATCGCATGCTCATAGAGTTCTTTTATAACTATCAGCTATCATAGCAGCATTGGGATGCCGCTTATGAGGACTCTAATAGTAAATGCATATCTCTGTTGTGCGGATATGAAAAAAAGCCCCATGGAATTCCAAATAAGGGAAAATGTGTATTTGCAAGCCAACCAAAGGAGTGGTATGTTTTGGAAAAAATGGAAAGTTGAATCCCATGTATGTGGGGCCTTTCAAAATCTTGAAAAATATTGGGTTTTGGCTTATTAATTGGCTTTACCTCTGGAGTTGTCTAGGGTACATGACGTGTTTCATTATCCTAGTTATGAAAGTATGTGTCCGATCCAACTCATGTGATAGAGTATGAGCCAATGATGAGTAATCAATATAGGCTACCTTATGAAGAGGTTCCAATCAATTGTAGATCAGAATCAACAAAAGCTTAGAAGAAGGACCATACCTTATGTGAATGTAAAGTGATCTAATCACACAAAGAGGGAAGCTACATAGGTGCTTGAGGAGGATATTCTCAACCGATTACCTTTCCCTTTTCGAAAAACAAGGTATGTTTAGTTTCGATGATGAAACTATTTATAAGGTGGTAGAATGTGAAACCCACACAATTAGATGGGGTATAATATTAGGAAATTGAATTAATGCCTAAACTAAGTTTTTGGTTGTTATAAACTAACCTAATAAATTTGAGGGGCTAATGTTATATTTTGGAATCCTAATATGTAACTAACGTTTAAGGCAGTTGTCAAAAACGTCCAACCTATTTTGGATTCTTGCAACTAGGGGAAATCCTAAAATCTTTTTTATTTAAACTTTCAATAAACTTGTACAAGTAAAGAGGTACTATAAGTGAATTTTTTATTGTAATTAACAAAAGAAAGAATATCAAAATAAAGGGAGAAACAAGTGGCTTGGAAAAGATATTTGATTAGTTGCATTCACGGCTACGTTTGATTTATGGTGTCTATGGGTATGTGTAACACTCCAAGTCTTGAGCTGACCCAACAACTTTTGAACAGAAATAACGGGTCCAAAATACTTGTAAATCAAGTTGTAAGTAACTTATAATTCAAAGTGTTATAAATAATATAATATTTTTTTTCACTTTCGATGTGGGACGGAGCATCACAGTATGCGTGTATTACGGTACTAGATCAAAAAAAAAATTTAAAAAACAATGTGTCGCACCGTTCGGGACTGCACAAGCCGCAAGGCTTGCTGCTTGATGTCGTGATAATCATCATTACGTCTTTAATTTCTACATGTGATGGTATGATGGCTTGAAGTCAGTAACAGTTGAGTGTTATTCATGCGAGTCACATGTATTGGGGCAATCAAAAAGGGCTTGATTATTTGATGGCACGCCTGTGGTTTGCTTTTGGAAAATTGGAGCATGGTTAGGAATTTAAAAAAAAGGAAAGCTTTTGAATATTTTTGCCGCAGTCAGTCGAAGCTTATTGATGGTGTTTAGTCATGTGGGTTTTTATTTGGGAAATTGACGTTGAATTATTTTAGGATTGTATACGCATCTTTTCCTTGTATTACAATTAAGTCGGTTTTAATTGTGTTTTAGGTAAGGAATGGTCTCTTGATTTTGAATATTTAAGCTAAATTAATTTTTGGATCAATTATTCAGATTTGTAGTTCTTTCTTCTTTTTATTGTTTTTCAAATGTTTTACAACTGTATAATATTTAAAAGTACTTTATAACATGCAAATCAAATTGAGTAAATTGGTGTGTTATGTATGTAGATTATTTGAATTGAACTTGTGACTGAATTATGAAGGTGGGAATGTGAAAAATGTGTATGCGTGCTTGATAAACTCATTAAATTTTTTTTTTTTTTGTGAGAACTAATTCTTATTACCATTATCGTTACTGTTACCGTCATTGTACGGCTGTCGCCCTATCTAACATGCATAATAATAATTAAACCTGAATATCCAATAACCAATAAACATATATAATCTAACTATTGAATGTATATATTTTTGCTGTTATTTGTAAGAATATGAATTGTTATTGAATGACCAATGTATGAATACTTGATGAGAGATACTGTATATACTATTTTGTGCTCAATACAAATAAAAAGATATATAACCAACTTGTTCAGTAAATATATTTTCTCACCCCATTATTTAAAATATTTTTGAACTCTTTTGACTAATGGCACTTAAGATGATATTAGAGTGGATTACTTGTACTACAGGTTTCAAGCCGGATGGATCTCAATGAGTGGGGACTGTGATAGATTGACGTGCTTTATTTAGTACTAAACGCTAGTTTGCCTAAAACCTACATGGCAAATTAGGCTTGTTTATTTTTTGCTAGTACACATGTTCTTTACTTTCAAATAAATGTTGTAGTTTGGTAATGTTCAGGACAATATTGTTACTTCCTTTAATGGCAATAAATATTATTTTTGCTTTAAGTTTTGACCTGTTTATTGCCGCCTAACATGCTAGAGTTTTATCTCGTGATGTGTCCTATCATAGTATCATGGGCCAACTTTCCACACCTCATGCGATACGTCACAGTTGATATTTTTCACCCCAGAGGTGTGGTGTCTTTGAACCCATCAAACTAAATGCTAGCCTAATTCGTCTTCTAGAGTCTTTAGTATTTTACCCCATACATGTCATAGCATAAAAGATTGCCAACAAGAATCCCAAAAGGTTCTTATGCACATGCTGCACACAACAATCATTCCCCAACGCAATCCTTCGTCTAAGGTTTCCCACACATGGGCACTTATGAACATGAAAAGGCTTCCTTGCATTGGTACTCATTGTACACAACACTCTTCAATTCCTCAGCCATTGCCTAGAAATTAGAATGAACTCTGGCACTAGCACCCTTCCTACATAATGTATGCTAGTTCATTAGCACATAACAAAGCAAAGCACTCGAAACCATCAGCCAACTCGTTCCTCCCCTTGGGGAATGTCTGCATCTCGCAAGGCTGTGGTGTATTGCCAAGCCAACCAAGCAACAAGGGTTGCTTTTGAACTTGAGGCACAATATGCATATCACTACACCCAACCAAGGCCAAGGACATTTGCACGCCTGATGCCCAATCCTTGTGTTCAACAATCGCATGCAAGTCCTATCACCATTCGTGTTGCCTAGGCTTTGGTTACACATGCTCGCTCGAGTAGAGAAACAATCAACGTGTGGCTCATTTGATAATGAATTTTGAATGATTTCCAACACACTAGAACATCCACATTTGGGTAAATATCATTGAACAATTGCATGCAAATAGCATCAAAGGTTATGTCCACAACACGGGTCGTTTCCACCCACTCAGGCAACATTGCCCTGTTGTTGCATGCTATTGCCAATGGACCTTATAACCAAGGGAAGAACCCAACTCCAAGGCCATAAGTTAGAATGCGAAGCCTTAATGATGCTTAGATGTCTCAATCGCCAAATGGTAAGAGTTGTTTTGTTACTTGAGATTGAGACAGATAGATACAGTGAAGGGATCACCCCAGGAGGATTTTCCTAATGACAAGTATCAAGGTTCTCAAGATATAAGTACTATCTAGACAAACAAGAAGAACCTGTCTCTTATTCAATTTTGAAGCTTACTACTAAAGTATGCTAAATAACCAATAAACAACTAACAAAGTAAAAACAATAAAAAGGGTGGACCGGGCTAGGAAAACACTCTCTTTACCATGGTTATCATTCCAATTGATTGTCCAAATAATGGGTAAAATTAGAGGCTCACTCCTATCTATGAACCAACCCCTTAGCCTAGAAATTGATTCCAATCTAATTCTCGATGTAGAGTTTTATGAACCAACTAAGAAAATTGGCATCTTGACCCGACTGTCACTCGTCCTAATCTAGTAAATGTTCAATCTAGGAGTAACAAGCAACCGTTGTATCTAGTATAAACCCACAAGATAAGTTCAAAGATTCATTACTTCTTTTCACTTAACTCTCAAAACAACAATTACTATCTACTTTGCATTTACTTCATGAACAACCAACTAGAACTGCCAACTCATGGGTACAGTTTACATTTTCTTAGCCCAATCCACAAACTAAGCAAGTATATATAAATATAAAATGCAAGAAAGAAAAAAAAAAGTATAAATAACACTAAGAGTAATTATATTTGGAAAGAAAGAAATACTAAATGAAAACTAGTAATTTTTATATCTAAAGAAAGCTAAAAGAAATCCCACTAGATTAAACTAAGAAAGATATTAACTTGCACGGATTTATACTACGAACATTAAAGAATAAAAATATGAAAATTGTATTAAAAACTAAGAAAGCTTGAAAAGAAACTACACTTTCTACAATATGTAGTGGTTGTACTATCTTGGAGTATATTACAAGCTTTTCCAACAAAGTTCAAAAACATCATAATTTTCCTCTAAAATCTATACTCGAACCACGGTATCATTTCTGTAAAAATGATTATGCGGTCTAAACTAGGCTTGGACTAAGGAAATTTGGCTTGAGACCGAGATATCATTTTGGTTTTTCTTTGAAATCGATATTGCGGTTCGAACTCTACTTTAGCTGGACTTCTAGAACTCCTCTTTTTGCAATCTAGCCCTTCTATTTGTTGATTCTTCTGGCTTAGACCTACTAGCAATATTACCCTACAATAAACATCCACAACTCTAAAAGATTCCAAAATGTCTTAATAATACCATAAAACTAGTACTAAAAGCCTATTATTAGCTTAATGCATATGCTATTACTAATTGCTACTTAAAAAACCACACACATAAACACATTTAAACTGGGGAAACAGTATCAAAATTCCATAGTTTTAACAAGTAAAATAATTCTAATTTATCAATTTATCAATGTTTGTGTTACCATAGCCCAATCCCACTTTGATTGCCTTACAATTAATCCCATAATTAGCTGCCCCTATCGGTCACCCAGCGCCACTCTTAACTTAGCTAAATATATGCATTCCCTGAAGACTTCACCAATTCGAACTCAAAGTGCTACTCATTTGAGTAGTTGCTACTGCTTGTTCGTGTAGGAGTGCCATATCCTTTCCCACTTAATGCATCGATGCCCTCGTCAACTCTGGGTTGGAGCATATCCCATAGTTGTTAACTTAGATTCTAAGTCATTGATAACAGTCTTGACCTTCCATGGTTCTTAACTAAATAGACAGTCTTGTCATAGTGCAATACTTGCCATGTCTTGTATTAGCCAGTTTTTCATCTTTCCCAGGAAGGAAGTTCCATTTACTCTTTCGCCCGGCCAACAGCCCTTGGCACGAGAACTTCTATTTCGACCCTTGCCAACTATGGAACCCGTATCCACTACTGAATTTTCTATCAAAATCTAGAAGACTAACCTTCCACTTATTGCTACTCCACAGGCGGTAAGGTTCATTTGGTGTTTCCCAGATGCATCATTTCCTTTGGAAGACTGACCTTCCATTCCTTGAAACCTCGTATGTGGCTAAGGTCCAAGATTTTAGAATGAAATATGCACGGTCCTTGAAAAAATGCTAACAAACCAGCCTAAACTGAAGTAGAAAGAACACATCAACCCAACGTCTTTTAAAATCCCTACACCCAAATTGATCTTATATCTATTCTTGGTTGCAGAATAAGAAACAATTTGACATATGATGGCACCCACAGAAGAGATTCTTAAGCACCATAGTCCACTAATAATGTCCCCAGCAACATTACAAACAACTTGATATTTGTATCCTATCTTGCATTTGCTCATCTATGAGTACCTAATTTTACAAATAGAACTAAATATGGAGTATGATTGTACCCATAGAGGAGAAATCCAACCGTACTTAAGCTACGAACAAAGTTACTAACAACACTGCTTATAAACTTAAAGATCATATCCTATTTGCATATTTGCCTCAATCTGATGGAGTATAACCACTTTTAAACACAAACAAAACTAAAATTAGAGCAAGATCAGACCCACAAAGGAGCTTCCCAATCCAACTCGGCCTACTACCAATATTCCTATGACATTACCAGCATGCTTGAATCTCGCGTTTCATTTGTATCTGTTCCATTATGAATGTAAGGTATCACAACTAATGTCTTTTCCAACCACATTCATACCTAGTTCAACAAGATCAAAACACAAACCAGCATCCAATGAAAATGTGAGGTAGTTTAAAGTCAATGACATCAACTTCCCACTAAGCACAAAACAATACTTGTAAAGTGATGGTACTAACAAACTTAAGTCACAAAAGTTTGGGTCTCAGCAAGTATCCAAACAATAAGTATAGCTAACACCTTCATACAATAGTATCTTGGATAACTAGAGGTCATAGAATATGCCAAAGGACAATCTTCAACCCCCTTGGGTATAACTATCACAGACCAAACTTTTGTGCTTCATTCAGCACGTTGCAACGGATATTTTTTGCCCATGCAACTCCTTTGATCCTACCAAACCAAAAACTATCCTTTTTTGACCTCTGATTCTTTAGTATTTTAATCAATCTCCAGTGCAATCTTTCATCTAAGGTTTCCCAAACAGGGGCACTTAAGAAAACGAGAACGCTTTCTTGTGCTAGTACTCCTCATATGTAACACTTGCGCTTTTCTTAGCCATAACCTAGAATGCATTCCGCATCTAGCACCATCATGCGTAGTGTATACTCATTCATTAGCAAGTAACTAATCTAGAGTCACCCGCAACTAGTCAACCAACCCATTCCTCCTTAAGACAACATGTCTACATCTCGCAAGGCCATAACAATTGCCATGCCAACCCAGCACCAAAGTTGTTTTTGTACCCTAGGCACAATATGCATACTACTATGCCCAACCAAGTCCAAGGGACATTCGCATGCCCAATTGCCCAATCCTCATGCTTTACACTCGCACGCTAGTCATGTTGACATTCATGTTGCCTAGGTTTTGCTTACTCGTGCCTTGCTTGAGTAGAGCAACAATCGACCCATTGCATGCTTGATAATGATTTTTGAATAATTTCCAGCACACTAGAATACCCAACATTTGGATTAAACACTGCCCAACAATTGCATGCATAAAAGCATCAAGGATTATGCCTCAACACAAGTTATTTCTACTTACTCATGCAACGTTTCCTTGTCGTTGAGTGCTCTTAAGCCATTGGTTCTCATAAACAAGCCAAGAACCTGATACCAAAGCCATAAGTTAGCACATAAAGCTTTATTGGTGCTCCAATAGCTCGATGTCGCCATAATCATTTGTTATATGGGTGCTATACCAAAGCCTCCAGTCCCTTGTAGCCTAACACAAGCCCGTGGGCTAGTGGCATTTGCAAGGTTCCCTAACCTTAACGAAGACTTTAGACACTCCTTTCAATACCCAAAGCTAGCCCCTAAGATCTCCCTAGGAAATGCTTACTTGGTACCATGGTTGCCCAGAAGCATGGGGAAGGCCGGCGTCTAGCGCACCTTGCTACCTTCCTTATATATGGCTTGGAGAAACATCCCTAAATGATATAGTAGACACTGTTTTCTGAGAAGAAGGAATAGCCATATCTTTCTCTTCAAAACTCTAAATCCTGATCCGTCATTGCATTAGCTTCTCATCAACTTCCATTTCCATCCTACCAAATCCTACATCCATCCGAGCTTCCCACAAGGAACTCATGTTCCAAACGTGCATTCCGTGCCTAAGCATGTGATCTGTTGTGTCGTTCTTTGATCAAATGAACTCGGATCTGTCCCAAACTTGGCAAGGTATCCTCCCATGCCCCAAGAAAGTGTCCCAAAAAAGATGTATTGACAATCCATACTTTGCTTGGTAAATTATAGTCCACCCACTAGTCCTCCTAACGCCCCGCTAGCCAGCCTAGGCTAGTTAGTCATGGGCAATGGCACTAGGCAAACTGCCAACCTATGACACGTGGTCCCGATTTTGGTGCATAATATTAGTGGTATTGAAGCCCAAGTTTTTTAATCTTAGTCCAACTAAGTTGAATTACAGCATAGGATTGTATTGGAGGCAAGGGCATTACAGGTGGTGCATGATATGGGGATGACCAGCTCATGTTGAGCGTCATTGTAATTCTTGACTTTGATTCAAGGGTAGTGATAGGTGTTTTTTAGTGTGATCTATTTTTTGCTCTAATGTTATATGTATGTGTGCTTAAATGTGATTTTGTTACTGTTACTTATGACTACTTTGTGTATAAGATCATGGCACTAAGGAAGAATAAGGAAAGCAAGTTTTTGAATCTCATAAGAAAACTCACGGTAAAGAAGAGCTTGAGCTAAATCAAGAGAAGCTGGAGGAACACTATGAGGTGAATGATGGGGATAAGAAGGATGCCAAATGAATGTCCCTATCAAGAGATTATTTGGAAATGCTAAGACGCTCAAAGGTAGCAAGAATAGGAGGTTGAGAAAGCGAATCCCTAGTAGGCTGAAGCTACTTCCATGGTCCTGGCTCAAGGCTTCAATACCTTTATGCATCAAACACTACCAATTCACCACATCCTCCCTAACCTCTACCTCAGATTAAGGAATTAGAGGATTGCATTTAGAATAAGAAAAGAAAAAGAAAAGAAAAAATATAAAGAATGGAGGAATTTGATCAGTGTTGAAAGGCAAAATCTTGCATGCACCGACAAGAACCAAAGTTCATGGGGTCTTTTCATAAGTAGGGTCCATGTGGGAACCAAAGACTTTGGATCTTGTTTGTGCTACATTGCAGGAAATACATACAACATTAGAGTAGCTCTCATAATTGCACAATGCATCCAGTCTTAGTTTCCCTCACACAAAGTTAAACACTAAGTAAGATTAGAGTTGTTTCACCATATTATTTTGTATTGAATTCCAAGAGTTGTCCAAAATCAATCCCCTTCCTGGAGCTAAGTCTACCCCTAAACGTAGGAGCAGGCACAAAAAAGTCTACAATATTCCATGAGCTATGAAATTTAGACTTTTCAAAAAGCCAGTCATACCACCTCCCATTCCAAAGTTCTAAATGGATCATGTCCTACTGTGGAACATAATAGGTATAGGAAATAAACCATCACTCCGACATCTCAAATTGCTAGTTAAACAACATAAAATAAAATTTCTCACCTTATTGGTGGACAAGAATGGATTGCCTCATTTGCTCAGAAGCTAGTGTTTGAAGGGTACAAATCAAACCCTAGGGATGATAAAATCTGGATTTTTTGTAATAAAGAATTGGTTTTTACAGACATTTTTCTTTCTAATCAACTCGTTCATGTATCTATTACCTCTAGTCTTTTTAATTTCAACATGTTGGCCTCATTTGTTTATGCCAAGTGCACCAGGGCTGACGGAGGCCCTTATGGGAGTATCTTAGAAAGGTGCATTCAACACAATCTCCATGGTTTGTAGGTGGTGATTTTAATGTGATTTCTAGCTTCGAGGAGTACAAGGGCTCTACTTTTATGGATCTAGAGGCAATGAAAGATTTTAATGATTCTATCCAAGATTATGGTTTGATTGATTTAGATTTCCAGGGTTACAAATTCACTTGGCTTGGAAATAGGTTCCGACAAACAATTTGGAAATGATTGGATGGGATTTTCTGCAACAAATCATTCTTGTCAATGTTTCATAGAGTTGCTGTGGAGCACTTGTTGAAAACTTGCTTGGCCCACTCCCCCTACTCCTTAGCATATTTAATACTATTGTTGGCTTCAGGGCCATAGTAATTTAAATTTTTTAATATATGGATTAAGCACCCAGACTTTTTGTAGGTGGCAAAGAATAGTTGGAATTTGCATTGCTCAGGTTCTCCTTTGTTCATTTTAGTATCCAAACTAAACTCAGGAATTGGAGCATTATAATCTTTTGGAATGTGTTCGCAAAAGTAAAGGAAGTTGAACTTAAGTGAGGAATCAGGACAAAGCTTTCTTGCACGAGCCAAGTCAATGTAACCAAATTGCATTGGTACAAGCACAAGCATTATAAAACAAATGTCTTGCTAAGAAAGAAACTTTCTGGAGACAAAAATCAGGCTTAAAGTGGTTAAAGGAGGAGGACCACAACTCCAAATTCTTTCACTCTTCTCTCTTGGCTAAGAGGCAAAGGTTGAACATCTCAAAAATCAAAATCAATGGCTCCTTGACTAAGACATAAAGTTGATTGAGAAGGAAAGAGTAAACTTCTTTCAAAGGCTCTTGGCTGATAACTCACCTGTAGATGTCTTATATAGACCTGGATCTACTTAAAACCCTTACGATAGTTGTCGCACAGAAGGATAACCAACATTTGCTTGCTGATTTGTCACTAAGTGAGTTGAAGGAAGCAGTTTTCTCCTTGAACCCAAACGGTGATGCGGGTATTAACGGCAATAATGGTGTATTCTTCTCAACTTGTTGGGGAATCATTCAATTGGACCTTTTCAATGCAATTAAAGACTTTCTTAAGGATGTAAACTACCAAGGGCCTTCACTAGTACCATAATTACTTTGATCCCGAAATCAACCGATCCCACTTCCTTTAATGATTTCTGACCTATTAGCCTATGTAATTTTTTCAATAAGATTTGCATGAAGATTTTGGCCAATAGATCGTCTGTTATTTTGCCAAAAATCATTACCCATGAATATATGGCTTTCATATAGGGAAGGGGAATTGCAGACAATATTTTACGTGTTCAAGAGATGGTGAAGTTTATCAATAGAAAAACAAGAGAGGGAAATTTAATCATCAATGCACTAGACTTGGCAAAGATGTTTGATAGACTTTGATGGGACTTTCTTTATACCATAATGAGAAAGCTAGGGTTTTCTGAAGTTTGGATTTCTTTGATGCAAAATGTGGTAGAAGATTGCTGGTTTTCCATGATGATAAATGGGATACCAAAAGGATTTTTCAAGTCAACAAGAGGAGTTCGTCAAGGTGACTCTCCATCGCCCATGCTCATCATCATCATGCTGGAAGCCTTTAATAGAGGCTTAAAGAATCAATTTCTTTTTTGGAGAATTTCATAGTATGTTCTTCCTAGGAATTGTCCACCCATTTCTCACCTTGCCTTTGCTGATGATATTGTTATTTTCACAAAAGGTGAAGTCAGTTCCATCAAAAACCTCATGAAATTTCTTACCAAATTGGGGACTATCTCAGACTAGCTTACCAACTCTTCCAAGAGCTCTTTTTACCTATCCTTAAAGACTCCAGCTTCTCAAATAAGAATGATACAAAGAAGGATGGTTTTTGCCTGAGGAAAATATTCCCAATACTGTACTTGGGATGTCCCATTCAGATGTCAAAGAAGAGAAAAGATCTTTTTCAGCCAATGACTCAGAAAGCGGCCTTGAAGATTAATGGCTGGCAAACAAAGTTTCTTTCACCTGGAGGTAGGCTTATCCTTATAAAACACGTTCCCAGTAGTATACCAATTTTTTTTTGTTGGCAATACTTCATCCTCCAAAATTGGTCATCAAAGAACCAGAAAGACTATTTGCTAATTTCTTTTAGGAGGCAACACAAAATTGTAACAAACACCATTGGATTTCATGGGACACTATCTGTCAATCTACAGCAAGTAATGGCCTAGATGCCTCTTTCTTGAGTGATGTGGTGAAGGGTTTTGACATTAAATTATGGTGGAAGTTTCACAAAGGAATGTCTCTTTGGTCCATATTCCTCAAGGGTAGATACATGAAGCACAACACTCGCCCTTGTTTAATAAATGATTCCTTCTCAGCTACATGGAAGAGGATGTTAAGGGAGTAAGGAATGAGGCCGAAAAACATCTTTTCTTCCTAAGTAGGGATGCACAATGCTCTTTTTGGTTTGACTCGTGGCTGCCCAGTTGGGTGTTTTTTTCATGAGGTGGAGCAAGTTTTGGATCAAAACCTCACGGTGGCACAGGTATGGAATAATGGACGGAATCTCTCAATCCTAGCCGAGGGTTATTCTATGACTGAACTGGTTCAACTAAGCAGATTACTTGAGGGTAAAATACTTCATATAAGGAATATTCCAGACATACTAGT
Organism: Cinchona pubescens; assembly: GCA_025175665.1. Classification (NCBI taxonomy): domain Eukaryota; kingdom Viridiplantae; phylum Streptophyta; class Magnoliopsida; order Gentianales; family Rubiaceae; genus Cinchona; species Cinchona pubescens. Next base: position 666,131 of record JANKKI010000132.1, read on the forward strand.
TTGGACCCTAACTGCCAAAGGGGATTTCTCTATGTCTTCCATTATATGTTTGGGTAACTCTCCAACAATTTTCTCCAGAATGATGATATGGGATGATAAGCTACAACTTAAAATATCAATCTTTAGGTGGAGGCTATTGAACAAGCACTTGCCACTTGATGATGCACTTACTAAACTTGGTTTCTCGTTAGCTTCCAAGTGCTATTTTTGTGAGAATCAAGAATCTATTGATCATACTCTTTTTGTTGAGTGCACAATTACAAGACAAGTATGTTCATTCTTTGAAGCTTGGTTTGAGCCATCCATTTCCCCATCAATGCAAATCCAGCATAAGCTCAACACTTGGTAGTGACACCGATCCTCTTCAGCTACCATCAATACACTTCACAAAATTATTCCTAGTATAATTTGTTGGTTCATGTGGAAAACAAGGAATAAAGTGGTCTTTGATGGAGTAATATCAAATGTGAATCAAATCATTTCAGAAACTTGCTCGTATCTAAAGGATATTTCAACTATTCAACCTTTTATAAAGTATCCTATAATTGATGATCTTTTTTATCACAGGTTCTTTTCCAACAATTGATTGAAACCAAACCCAGATAGACGATTGTAGTCAAATAGATACGTCCTTCTCCAGGTTTTATTAAATTGAATGTGGATCGAGCTTCAAAAGAAAACCCAGGAGAACCATCTGGTAGAGGAAATCTTAGATAATGGAATGGTCAAGTTATCCGAGCATTTTGCAAGTACTATGGCCAACAAACAAACCTTCAAGTCAAGGCAATGGCATTAGTCGATGGTCAACAATTGTGTGAAAAATTGCAGCTAACTTTTGTTGAGGCAGAACTAGATTCATTAATCCTTGTCAACATCTTGAATGGCCGAGTCTTATCCCCTTGGAGCATTGATCCACAAATGCAATCAATCCAAAACTTTGTAATTGGAAGAAACATTTCTTTCTCACATGTATTTATGAAGCAAATCAAATTACTGATTTATTTGCTAATGAAGGCATTTGTAATTCTCACTATCTAGAGTATAACCAAAGCACAATACTTTCATCTATAACAGGTTTGCTATCTTTGGATGCCCATGGCTGCCCTTACATGAGGCATTATAAACCTGGATAGCTACTTTAATAAAATCTTTCCTCTGATTGGGCGTTTAGCCAAAAAAAAAAAAAGAATTCATGAATACATGCATGTATTAATTTAAACAAAATTACGCCTTTATTATCAAATATTTAGACTCAATAGTTGAATAAGTGAAGAGGTATGGTGAAGCCTCTTGATCCTCCTAATTTGCAACAAGACCTCAACAACCCAAGACCTTAGCTTCAATTAGATCACCAAATTCTTATGAACCTGACATTGCCTCCCTAAATATTCTGTTTCCAGTAGCATTCTCTTTCTTCTTTGTAAACCACCTTTGTATCCTTCTAACTACTCACTGGCAAAACCTTAACCTCAATCTCAACTTGTTAGCACTTGAGGTCAAACCACGACCCTTCTTACATGGTCAATCACCATCCCCTATCTTGTACATGGGCATGCAGTCAACTAGTATCATACAATTACTATTTCTTCTTAACTCTGGAACAACAGTTTGCTCATATCAATAAAACTTTTAACCATCAAGTGGATGTGTTGATGGATAAGAACCAATCTAAGGAATCAGTTGAGAAACTTGAAAATATCTCTGACAACTCAATTTTACTAACGAGAATAGGAGGAGAATCTATAATCCTTGGTAGCACACAAGCTCTCATTATTAAGGCTATGGAGAAGAACTTTGGGTTCAAATACTTTGATAAGAAGATAACTGAATTATGGAAACCAAATGGACACTTGTCTATTGTTCATCTTAGTAGAGATTATTTCTTCACAAAATTTGTTGATATTGTGGATTTTCAAATAATTAGAATTGGGGAACCATGATTTTATTAAGATTATTAAAACCAGATTTTCATGCAAATGTGGCTAAACCAACAACAGTGACAATTTAGAATGGATTGCATGATTTGCTAGTTGAATACTATGATAAGAAAATCTTGAAAACACGGGAAAGAAGCACGGGAAATTACTAAAAATTGATGCATGCAGGACTACAAGTGACAATGGACATTACACAAGGTTGTGTATGCAAATTGATCTCAATGAGCCCTAGAATGTGCCATTAAATTTGGTAAGTATACCAAAATTTTGCAATATGAAGGGCTAACTTTTTGCTTTCATTGTGGGATTATTGGGCAATAACGCCAAGCTAACTATAACCAGAAGAGTAAAATCCTTGTAATCAGGGTAACCTCTATAACTCGGAACATGGGTTCTTCCACATTGAATATCTTGGTTGGTGCTTAAGAGGAAGTAAAATGTTGAAATTAAGGAAAATCAACCAATGTCTAAGGAGATAGAAGCTAATCAGAGATCCTTGCTAGAGTCCCAAAAATTCAAATTTTTGAATTTCAAACAGATTGAAAAAAAAAAAAAGAAGATTTGGAAGGCTAAAGACCTTAAAGAGAGAAATGTGAAATTATTTTTAATTCTAACTCAATCCTGGTAAGCAGCTCATAGATGAGTATGTGCCAATTTTAGTAAAGATGAGGCTAGGCTAAATAAGACAACAAAAGTCAAACGTGGGGTGTACCAGACTCTAAAACTGGTTAGATGATATTAGACTATTATATACCCATGAACCTCCTTCAAAATGAAGGAAATAATACGAAAAAGTTAGATGCCAATAGAGCTAAAGCTAAAAGGTGTAGTTTATTACACTGTTGAGCCAATTCATAATAATCCAAAGTTGTCGAAAGGAAAAGGTACCATTATAGATACTCTTGTTGTATTAAAGGATTCATATTTAGTAGCAGGAAGATCAATTTTTAACCATACCCTAGAACTACGTTCAAATCCAACGACACTTTATGCACACGACAGGCAATACCAACAATAGAAAAGTCAAGAAATGGAACCAAGGAGAGTTCAAAACTCCATCTTCAAGACTGTATATCAGATATCAACTTAAAGAAATAACATATATTGATAAAGAAGATCCCTTCCAAGACATAAATAGTGGTCCCTAATTTGCACTCACCACATCTTTATTCCCTTGTCAAGTATCCCAAGGATTAACAAAAGAAGAGTATCTAAAATTCCAAGAGGATCATATTCGAGGCAAACTACATATGTGGAGTCCCCAAATTAGTTTGGAATTTACAATAGATTTAGATTTCTTTTCCTGTTGGATCCAGACTCAAGATCGAGATAACTTGGAGGAACTAACCAAGAAGTTACTCCCTATATAGGGCATACAAGAGTGGTAAGTCCACCATAATGAAACTCACCACCACCAATTGTCAGCTCTCAGGACCAAAATGTAGCTCAAGGATCATATTGGTTCATCATAGAAAGCATAAATATAGCAATAGAGTTGCTCTCTCTATTCCCTTTATCGATCAACTTTCCAGGTACAAAAAGCACCCTAGTTATTATAAGTCATGTAAAAGAAATGACCTGAACAAGGATAGGTTTGATCAACCAAGCAAATTCAATCACAGAAACACTGAACTATCTTGTGATTCTTCATCATAAGTTCGGCATAAGCAACTAATTTCAACATGGTAAACCAAAATTGGAGTAAACTATCACCTCTAGAGAAGAGACAATTATTGTCCCAAAATCCTTAAAGAAACCACAATCCATCATCAGTAAAGATATTAATGAGGAAATGTGCTAACAGAAATTCCTTCAAGGATCATCTCCTACAATAAGCAGTAATGTTAACATTCATATACCTAGTATAGTTATCATAGTTCAAATTAAACTCAGCTGTGAAAGAGCTATTGATTTATGTAGTGACCTCACCTTTTTGAAGCTCAAGATAGTTGATGTTAGCTTACTTATGTTATGGGATGATGCTCATGTGATTATGGATAGTGTATCTAATAGCTAGAAGTTATTTATGTCACAACTCAAATAATTCCATCTTCTTATATATGGATTTCACTTAGTATATATGCTAGTAAAACCTTTGATACCAGGAAGAATTGTTGGGAGACAACGAAATGCAACTTAGTTAGTAAGATGCTTCTCTTATGACGTGCTGGTCATAGGTTCAAGTCACTAGAGAGTAGAGGGGTGAGGCTGGTTTTTAAAAAAAAAAAAAAAATAGGAAGAATTGTTGGAATAATCTAAAAGCTATGTCTAGTAATTATTCTTTCCATTGGCTTTATCTAGGGAATTTTAGTGATCTACTTTCTAGTTGTGGTAAGAAAAGGGAGAAAGCAACGAATATATACAAAACTAAAAGTTATTTGATTAAAGATTGTGTGTATATTTATAGGTTCATTGACCTTGGGTTTGTTGGTCCTAGCAACATTGGTAGGGAAATGAGCTAGTAACATATTAGGTTATAAAAGGCTTAATAGATATATTTGTTATCTTGATTGGAAGAAACTCTCTCTTGAAACTTATGTCACTCATTTAGTCAGGACTACGTTAAATCACTATCCCATCATTATTAATCTTTAAACTTTTATTCTTGAGATGTCCTAGATTAACCATCCTATGTTAGTTCATCACCATAGGAATGTGATGGACAAGGAAATTCCTGACATCATTTCTGAATTCCAAGATAATTTTAAATTGTGGAGTAAGGATACCTTAGAGAATGCTTCAAACAAAATAAAAGGATATTGAGTAGACTAGATGGCATCCAAAAAGGTATCCAAAATCAGCAATCTAATTTCCTCATCAACTTCGAGAAAACACTTCAAGCAGACCTAGAAAGACTAGTATAGCCCGTAAAAGAGATCTTTGGGCCATGAAATTCAAATTAATCCATCTTATCTATCACGGATGATCTTAACCCCAAATATTTGAAAACTTCATCTATTTGTAAAAGGAAATATAATAGAATTGGGTGTTATGAACCAAGTGGGCCAGTGGACTACTAAGAGAGTTAAAGTCCAGAACCTTATTTTCAAATTCTATAGAGAATAATTCACTGCTAATATTGTTTGTTCTTTCAAGAAAGCAGAGTGTTTTCTATTCCTTTTGTTGGTTTTAGTCTTAAGACTAAGATTAAATTGAACTGTGTTCCTTCTGTCCTGAGATTATGTGATAACTTGAGCAACTAAAGTTATTTTCGGCTTCTCTTTTAGTCTCGATTGCTGAACATTCTGAGTAAAATAGTGATTTTTGTCCTTGATTTGTTACTCTCTTTTTTCATGTTTAGATTGTTATTTAGTTACATGTTTTGGATGTGTTTTGTAGGTTTGAGGAGGTCCAAGACAAGATGTTCGGGTTGAGAAACGTAAAGGAAACTCTAAACGAAGCAGAAAGGGCGAAGCTGGAAGAAGGCTAGCATGTCCAAAATGCTACTAGTGTCTCCACAACACCAGAAACTAGTAGTGGCCAGCATGATAGCGCCAACAAGGCACCCAACACGCTAGGGTTACAGCTGTGCAAGATTTTTGACCAAAATTTAGGGTTTTGGTGTCTGTTTTGGGCCTTGTTTGGCGTGTTTCAAAACTTATTCAAAGGTCTACACTTTCTGACCCTTATGAGGTACAAATATAGGTCTCTAAGACCAAAATATTCAATATCTGATTGTAAAACACTGTAGCATTATAGATTACTTTGGACCCAGTGTCATGGCATTCATCACGTGACTTTAGAGAATCCAAAAGTAGAGCTCACGACATTTTGGTCAAATCCAAATATAAATGTTGCAGCATTATAACCTAAGACGAGCTAGTTCATGAAAGAATGAGAAAGGGATTTTTAACCTAATTTTACCTGTCATGGGCAAACTTGTCGTTTGTCCCCAAAACCTATACCTATACATGTTTTAGAGCTAATTAGTAAGCATATTTTCTATCCTCTTTCTATTTCTTTTCTTCTCCCTACTTGAAGAGGAATTTCTAGTTTTAAATTCCCTTTTCAAAGTCTTTCATGGTGTAATAGGATTCCAAAGTTAATGATTTTTACATTGGATTAGTAAGTGCATCTTTGATGCTTTCTTTACTTGTATTAATGATTAATTATATGCTTTCTATGGTTTACAAATATTCTTCAATGCCTTCAATTCAATGCTTTCTTTGATTGCTTTCGTACATTAATGGCTAAAGTAATTTACTTGCTTCCTTTAGTTTATTTTGTGTTTGTGCCTTCAATCATGTTCTAATTTCACTGGGGTTGGGTATAAGGCGGTGTTAATTCCCGTTGATTAACTTGAATAAACCATTAATCACAAAGATTACATATTTTGATAATAATCAATGGACCATGACAAGTTAAGAACACTAGCTAACTCTTTATTTGGTTAGGCAGCCCAGGGTGATAACGGGAGTTAATCTTTTGTTATAGACCATTATTGATTTTAGATTAGATTCAGTTTGATGTTTGTGGCTGACCAAATTGCCTTAATTCTTTCTTAATTCCATAAAGATAAAAGTGATTTAATTGGATTGGATAAAGGAAGGATCCACACTAGATTCGATTAGGTTTGGAAAAACTCAATTGTCATGAGGGATCAGGATTGGATTTAATTTTGGGAATTGAATTCTCTAATTTGTGTAGTTTCACCTGTTGAGTGGCAAAGTTGAATAATTTCGAGAACCACTGCTTTCACTAGTTTTAGTCCTGAGTTTAATTTTAGTTAAATCTCTTACATTGTCGTTTTTCTTCAAATAGCTTTCAAGTCAAAGAGCTGGTACATGTAAAACCAATTCTTGTGGGTTCACATCCCTACTCCCGCTATATACTATTTTGCCCCATATACTTGCGGTGCATTATTTAGTTAATTCAGTAGAATTAGGTGATTATAAATTGTTCAACTTGATAATTTATGTATCAAGGTTTTGACACCATTGCCAAGGATTAGGTCTTTGGTAATATCGGTATAATTTAGCAAAAATACTATTTTGATGTGAAATTTGTATTTTATTTGTCTTAATTTCATTGTGTTTTCTCAAAATTTTGTAAAAAAAAAAACAAAAAGATTTTTTCTTTTTTTGTTTGTGTCTTTTTTATTGAAAAATCCAAAAAGATTTATTCTTTTTGGTGATAGTTTAGGCTAGCTACTAGGCTAAACTCTCCCATTTTTTAAAATATTTTTGTGCATTTTTGTTTTACTACTTGTTTTTGTATTTTGTTTTATTGTTAACATTTTAAGATCATGCAGAACTTGAATTAGAATCAATCCAGCAAAGGATATTATCATCTTTATGACTATGTAGGCATGACCAATGTGCATAGTTCTTATAATGTCCTTCCCTATCTTTTTTATTATGACATGGGATGGTACGACTATCATAATATGTTTTCAATTATCAAAAATACTCTTTTCTTTTCCTACATACCACGAGCCTATATTTGAACAAAGTGAGCCTCTGAGTGTATGCGCCCAAACATATGCAATATTTTTGGAAACTTCACCAACTCAAGAAGAATATTATGAGGCAATAATGGAGAGGATGATGATAACCTTTATGGAAAATCAAACCAAAATCCTTGGGCATCAACCTGAGTCTTTTGAGGGCCTAGGCAAATCCATAAATAGATTAACAGATCAATTTGCCAAACTCCCAAGTAAGTTGGTCGGTGAAACTTAAAGCATTCCTACATTGTTCCTAGATGAAGAGGAAAATGTCCACTTTGAAAGGATGTTCGAGATGATCGGGTCATTGGTGTGAATAATGAAAAAGAACCTGTTGTAGCAGAATTCTCAACATCTAAGTAATTCAATACTTGTTTTGAAGCACCACTAACCTATCTTGGGCATGAGTATAAATTGACCCCTGTGTCTATATTGTGGGAAAGAGGTGCCATTTATTTTACTTGTGGAGAAAGAGCCTGTTCAAAAGGAAGGAGATACAAAGTATCCACTAGAAGGACCTAGAGAGAGGATGAACTCATATGTTAGTGTTTCACCCATTCTTGGGAACTTGGGATATGCAAAAAGCAGTAGAGCACATTTACAAAGGATTTCGACATCCTTGGAAAACCTCCTTTAGCTTTTTAGGGGAGTATATATGATTTAGTTTAAGAAATTGGTGGGATAATAAAAGTTTGAAACCTCGTAACTAGTTAGGTATATGTATTTTATGTAGTCAATTACTTTTGATTATACTTTGAATGTGTTTTTAGTTGATCAAAAATTAATCTAATTTAGCTGATGATGATATATTATAAGCTCAGTTGATGAATTGTGGTTGTCATTGAATTATTAGTTGTACTTGAACTAGTTGTTTCTATTAGGTTACGAAATTTCTAGTTTTTGATACATTATCTTTGATTTGTTTGAATAGTTTGATATTAAGAGAAGTTATATGAATGCTTTTTACACATTTGGATTAGTCTTGGTTGTTCAATACAGTTTGAGGATAATTATTGGCGAATCTAAGTCTGGGGGATGAATTTGGCAAATAAATTACCTGTGTATCATTATAATCATGTTACCTTTTATGTTTGTCTTATTTGTATTTTTTTTTTATTTTCTTGAATCCCATGAAGCCCCAATGACCGCTACTTACTATAGTCAAGTTGGTTGAAAAGAAAACTCAATTTCAAAAACTCATATTTTTAATTGGACCTTGCATTTATGTGATTCACTAAAACTTGCTCATTTTCTTAGTAGTGTTAGGAACGTATTTTTGATTAATTCCATAAATTGATGGTAAAACCATAGTTTTGAAGTTGAATATTTAGCTTATTAAGTGGCATTCAAATAAACTTATATGGATTTTAATCATCATCTATTAGAGTTTTTTGGTTATTCAAGTATAGGTAAATGTGGTTCACTAGTGTTATGTTTAGTTATGTCTATTATGTGTTTAGGTGCATGTGTTTTGTTTAGTTAGTTTTTGCTATTTCCTTTCTCTTTTTTTTTATTTATCTTTGTAATAGAGAGTTTTCATCTTGAGGATTTGACTATATAAAAGTCTCCCTAACTACCGGATAATAGCCTTCACGATTTTTATGCCCTCTTTACTTGAAGTTTTGTAGAGGGTTAAAAAATTAAGTTAAGTTTTCATTATTTTGTATTATGTGTGATTTAGAGACATTGGGGACAATGTTTCATTTAAGTTGGGAGGTGTTTGTGTCTTCGTGGTGTGATTATATTCTTATACTTTGGGAATGTGTTGTTCATTTGATTTTTGTGAATTTGGTGGTATTTTTGTTTTGCGAAAAAGAAAGAAAGAAAAAAATCATAAATTTTTTTAAAAAATTCAAAACTATTTTGTGAGTTTTTAGTAGTGTTTGTGTATATTAGCTTTTTTGACTATTTATCAATAGTTTAAAAATATTTCTGGGGAACTATATGTTAGAATTTTTTGTTAATTGAAAGTAGACATAAATTGCTTTGATTTTTGAACCTATTGATTTGCGGAACTATTACTACAAACACACATTTATGAACCTTTGTGCGTGAGGTGAGAAGAGTGAGAGTTTTGATATTTTTCTATGAGTGGTAATCATGATTGTGTATTGAGATCTTGTTTAGCTTGTGACATTTGATGGAATTGTGTGAGTTTTATGCTTGCAAAATACAAGTGAAGATTGAACCATGAAAATGATTTAGGCATTTTCTTTGGGCCGATTGAGCCAAATTGTCTACCTATTTAAAATGATTCCTAGTTTCCTCTTTTGAGCCTTACTAGCTTATTTTTCTTTGACAGATATATTATTTAACCAATTTACCTTTTTATTTGTTTTAACTGTCATTGTGCCCATCACCTTAGCTACTGTTGATCTTTTGAAGCATCAATATTATAATTGTGATGTTTAGGGTGACTAGTTGGGAAGGAAGTGTGTTTTGTTGGGAAAAAGCCAAATATATCGATGGTCGTACCATTAATAATGTGTGTGTGTGTGTTGTGTTGTGTTGTGTTTGAGTGTGTTGAAAAGAAAATAAAAAGAAAAAAGAAGAAAAAATGTTTAAAAAGAAAAAGTCATTCTGGTGTTTTGTGTTTGTGAATAAAGAAGGGATGTTCCCTTTAGTGGCAATAAAAAAGGTCAATTTTGCCTCAATGGTGTTTGGTTAAATGTGGTGGTGTTTTGGGAGATGTACTAGTGGAATATGATTCAAATTATTGACTAACGTGTCTAAGGTGATATGAGTTACTTTTATCCAAATTTATCCCACCTTTGTCCCTTGGCCTACATTACAAGCTTGAAAAGTCCTACTTAATTCTTGGTTTGGGTTAATTTGTACTAATGAATATTGTGTGTGAACTATTTCCAACTTGAATATCACTTGTCAAGTTCATTTGGTCAAAATAGGTTTTTCATGATTGGTAAGATGAGTGATATCTGCTCTTGTTCATTCTTTATGGGTGGAAACATTAGCACTTTCATGATAATTTATGATTGATTGCCAAAATTTTCTTATATACATGTTTGTTTTGTTCCTCTTACTTCCTTAGTCCTTCTTGTTACGATTGTTGACAAATTGAATAAGTTAATGTGGCTTTTGTCAATTTTTTTTGTTTTACTCACGACGAGTAAAAATGCAAGTTGAGTGTGTGATAACTCTAGCAACTAGAGTTAGTTTTGGCTCTCTTTTGGTCTAGATTGGTTCACATTCCGAGTAAAATGGATTTTTATCCTAGGTTTTGTTACTTTGATTTTTCATGTTTAGATTGTTATTTAGTTATTTATTATGTTTTGATGTGTTTTGTAGGTTTTAGGAGGTTTGGGGCATGCTCAGGCTGAGAAATGCCAAACAAAATAGAACCAATGGAGCTGGAGGAAGGCTAGAGTGTCGAAAGCGCATCTACTAGCCCCTCTAATAGCACTAGCAACTAGTAGTGGCACCACTAGCGTGGCCAACATGCTAGGGATGCAGTATGCACGATTTTGACCAAAAATTATGGTTTTGGTGTTCGTTTTTGGCCCCATTTGGTGCATTTCAAAACTTATTCAGAACTACTTTGTAACTCTTATGACCTATAAATTAGGGTCTCTAAGGAAAAAATACTCAATATCCATTGGTGAAATGCCATAGTGTTCTAGATTACACTGAATCCTAGTGTCGCGGCATTCATCACTTAACTTTAGAGAATCTAGATGCAGAACACCACAACATTATGTTCCAATCCAAATTCAAATGCAGAGGCGTTAGGACCCGAGGCGAGCTATTTCAAGAAAGCACAAAAATTTGATTTTTTACCTAATTTTCATGAGCATACTTGTCCTTTTATCCCCAAACTCTATAAATATATGTTTTAAGGCTGATTAGCAGCCATATTCCCTAGCCTCTTTCTTTTTCTTTTATCATTCTCCCCACTTGGAGAGAAATTTTTAGTTCTAAATTCTCTTCACAAAGTGCTCATGGTGTATTTGGATTCTAAAGTTAAAGATTGCTTCATTGGATTATTAAGTGCTACTTTGATGCTTTCTTTAGTTACTTTAATGGTTAATTATAGGCTTTCTAAGGTTTACAAATATTATTCCGTGGCTTCAATTAAATGCTTTCTTTAATTGCTTCTGTACATTAATGGCTAGAGTAATTTACTTGCTTCCTTTAGATAATTTTGTGTTTATGCCTTCAATCATGTTCTAATTTCATTAGGGTTGGGTATTGGGCAATGCTAATTCCCATGGATTAACTTGAATAAACCATTAATCACAAAGATTACATATTTGGGTAATAATCAATCGACCATGACAAATTAAGAACGTGGCTAAATCTTAATTTGGTTAGGTTGGACAGGGTGATAACGGGAGTTAATTTTTTGTTTTATATCATTATTGATTATTAGATTAGGTTCAAATTGATCGTTATGTTTGTGGTTGACCAAATTGCCTAGTTAATTCTTTGTTAATTCTATGAAGATAAAACCAATTTAATTGGAATTGGGTAAAGAAGGTATCCACACTTGATTCTATTAGATTGGAAAAATTCAATTGTCAATAGGGATCTTCATTGGGTTTTCTTTTTGGAATTGAATCTCTAATTTGTGTAGTTTGAGTAGTTGATTGCCAAAGTCGAGTAATTTGGGAATTGGATAGTCTTAAACTTAATCCACTGCTTTCACTAGTTTTAATACTTAGTTTAATTTTAATTAAATCTCTTCCATTGTTGTATCTTTAAATAACTTTCAAGCCAAAGAACCGATACTTGCTAAACCAATTCTTGTGAGTTCGACCCTTATTTTTGCTATATACTATTTATGTATCATTAAGTAAGCTATTTTTAACTTCCAACCTTTCAAAGGCCAATTGCCTCCATCCTCCTTTTCTTCCAAAACTTTTGGAATGAGTTTGCTACCAAAGTCATTGGTTTCTGATTGGTTATTGTTTTGATCTTAAACCATTTCTCTAAGTATCAATGATACCTTTGTTTGCCTAATTCCTAAGCTTTATTAGCCTCAAACTGTCAAACATTACATACCTAATTGTTTTGCACTTTCCTTTATAAGACCCTTACAAAAGTTATTGTTAATAGAATTGGGCTCCTTATGAAGGGTCTTATATCCCCTTGCTAGTCTAGTTATATACTGGGCCATTGTGCAATTGATAATGTTTGGCCAGAAAATCCTGGTATAAAATCAAAAGAAAGGTAAGTGTTACAGTATAAATTCCACATCGACTAGCCGAAAGATTCTAAACTAATTAATAAGTTCCTAGACCACTCCACTTATTACCAATTGATTTTGAGATGGAAGTCCATGTTCTTTAACATGATATCAGAGCTAACCCTCAAGTATTTTCCTATCCATCTACACATGTCTTGAGTTCTCTCCAACCCTGTTCAGTGGGCTCTCTTACGTCTAACTCACGTGTAACAAAGCTCTTCTGTTCTGTCTAGTCCTTTCCAACAGGCTCTCTTACGTCTAACCTGAGCGTAATAGGGTTCCTTGTCCAACCCAAGTCACATGTGAGAGGGGGTGTCAAAGTATAAATTCCACATCGACTACCCAAAAGATCCTGAGTTAATTAATAATCTCCTTGGGCATCCATTTATCACCAATTGATTTTGAGATAGAAGCCCATATTTTTTAACAGTAAGTATGGTCTATGTGCTATTTAGATTGATCTTCATAAAGCATATGATAGACATGAATAGAGTTTTATAAGAGATACATTTTGATTTTTGTATGAGGAACTCTCCAATTCATTTTGATATGCGTATCCTCTTCTAAAATGTTCTTTTTAATCAATGGCACACCTATTGAGCTTATACATTCTTCTAGGAGCATCTGACAAGGTAACCCCTCCTCACCATATGTATTCATTCTATATGTGGAATATCATACCTTGAGTACTGAAAGGAAATGTCAAGAAAAAACTTGAAAACTTATTTGAATCTTATATTTTTGGGAAAATTGGTTTTATCTCTATCCAACTACATGTTTGCGGATGATGTTATCTTGTTTAGTTTTACTAAGGCTTTGTTTTCAACTGCTTACGAAAAGTTATAAGTTGTTTTTTTTTTTTTAAATAAAAAAAGTAACTTTGGAAAAGCAGGTATAGAGTTGCTTTAGAAAACTACTTTTAACTTTTCTAAATATGAAAAATAAAAATATTTTTTGGGTTTTTGTCAAAAAAATCTTTTTAAAAAGTTAATTTTCAAGTTCAAAAAAATTATATTTTAATAAGCTGTTGAGAACAAGCCCAAAGTTAGTTTTTTTCAAGGCACTCTATTCTACTCCTGAACAATTTATCCTTGGATCACAATTATCTACAAACCTGGAAAATTCTAGGATCAATTTTTCTTCCAACACCCTTTAAGGTACCGGAGAAACTATTGCTCAATATCTTAAATTTTAATGCATTTAGAATTTGGGAAGGTATCTTGACTTTCCTAAATATTGTAGTAGAGGCAATGCTTATCAAAACTTATTAGTTCACTCTTGAAAAGGTCCAAAAGAAGTTCCTAGAATGGAAAGCAAATATGTTTTCTTTTAATTGTAGGAAGGCCATTATTCAACAGGTGTTTCTGCATTCCCTACCTTCTACTCTCAGTGCATTCCTTTTCCTAAGAGTCTCAACAATGCCATAGATAAAGTGCAAAGAAATTTTTTGTGGGGCTCAGTTGAAGATAAAAGGAAAACTTCATCTAGTTAATTAGGAAAATGTGACCAAACCTAAAAGTGTTGGTGATTTAGGGCTGAAACAAACTAGTATTATCAATAAGACAGCTATGTCTTAAGATTGGCTCGAATGTTTTTATTGGTTAAGAAAGATCTTGGGTGTCTATTCTTAGTAGGGTTTAGCTTTATGTGGATGAGGCTCTCTCAGCTGCTAATATGTAGCTATTTTTGAAGTCTATTCCAGGCTCTGACAACAAAAGATGCAGTCAAAGAGGAATCAACTTTGTTAAAGATGGTTTGAAATGGTAATAAATATTAGGAAGGCCAGCACTATTAGGTTTTAGCTAGATATATTGGGTTGGAAATGCCTCCTCAAAGGTTCTATCCAAGGACCTCTAAATTTAGGAGATGAGGATTTGTAAGTCAAGAATCCTTCTGGACCTATAAATACCTGGAATCTGGAAGTGTTATATATTCAACTACCAATTGAGGTGATTGATACGATTAAAGCTACTTCAAGACAAGCAATCTCCCCAACCAAAGACTTCATAGCTTAGGCAAAAACTTCCAGTGGATATTTCACTTCAAAATCTGCTAATGATATAGTTGGAGCTTCCTTCAAGAATAACATCAGAGAATGAGAGTTTATGATCTTGGTTTTAACATCAACAGGATTTGGAAAGTTAAGGTGACATCCAAGGTTAAACCTTTTTATGTCTAGCTGTCTTAGATAGACTTCTAACTAAAAATAATCTTGTTAGAAGGAACATTACCCGATATGCCAACAATGATGTACGCCATCGACAACCTCAGAATTCTGATCTTAACATATTCCCAGCCTTTGCTCCAGAGCAGAGGATCTCTGGGAGGCCCTTAGGTGTCCTATACAAACTGTTCTTTCCATGAGTGGCTCAGGAACAGAACCCCTAATGTTCAATTATTACCTCTTTTGAATATATCTTGGGGTATTATTTTCTCCTATGCTTGCTGGACAATTTGGAAGGATAGAAGTAAATGTTTGTTTGATCCTAGATCCAGAAATAACTCCTTCCCTCAGGGACTGTATTGAAATGGCTGTTGAATTCTCTTCGGCTGGACCCAATTCACTAAACAAAAATGTAGGGAGGAAGTATTGATCAACTGGGACCGCCTCCCCCCTCCCATCAGAGAATTACATTAAGTTGAATAGAGATGGATCAAAACTAGGCAACCCTAGAAACGCTGGTGTTGGGGGTTTGTTTAGGAATTCTATTGGCTTTTGGATTGTTGGTTTTGCTAGAAATCTAGGAATCTCTCCTAGCATTGAAAGTTTTAACTGAATGCTAGGCTCATAAAGATGGTAAAACTGTCCTTAGCCTATGATCTTGAGGTAAACTATTTGGCTATTGAAATTGATTCCCATCTAGTCTTCTCTCTTCTTAACCTTACCCAAACTCTTCAAGAATTTTTTGTTTTCGTTGATGATTGTAGGATTCTCATGGGCAAGTTTAGAGGCTATTCTATCAGGCATATCTATCTGGAAGCTAAATGTTGTCTGGATGCGCTTGCTGGAGTAAGATTTTGTTTCTCTTGTTTCCTGCCCGATTTTGTTTCTCTTGTTTCCTGCCCCCTGTTGTTTCTTCCCTTTTGCTAGATGATATTAAAGGGTTGTTTCTTCTCTGGATGACTATAATTAATTCGAATTGTTTGTTCCTCTTATTAGATGATATTAGATGGTTGTTTCTTGCCTAGATGACTGTATTTAATTCAAATATCTGCTTGTTGCGACTCTTTTCTAGTTTTATGTTTTTTGCTACCTATTTTATCCCAAAAAAAAGGGAGTACTTGATTAGTCCTTGGACAAAAGGTCGTATAAGTCACTAAAACTTTCGCATGTTACAAATCATGCTCACTAAAAAATTTTCATGACTAAATTGATCATCCAACTCTAAAAAACGTTGATTAAAATTTTTTCCATCAGTCTAAAAGGTTAATTCTGCCTAAATTGGTCACCCAACACTAAAAAATATTGACTAAAAGTCATTCTACCAATCTAGAGCATTAATTCTGCCGTTAACTCCATCTGGCAGACACAAATTATTAAAGGGTAAAAATATCTCCAAAAATAAAACATATTACTGTTCATCTCTCAATATTTTTTTTTTAGTTTTTGAGATTTCTTTTTCTTTTCTCAAATCATCATCATCAATTATATTCCAAGCCAAACCATCCATTCTAGCAAACAATTCTCTAATCTCTTCCATGAATTCCCATATCTAAGTATATTCAAAAATTAAACCATATCTAATTCTTTTTCTTTTTTCCTTGTGAAACATGTTAACTTGTTTCCATTTGAAAATTTTGGTCTTGCTATGTCTCAGGATATCTACTATAGCATGCTAGAAAGCTAAAAGAGGAGGATAGTGTTCTCGAAGTGCCTTCTAGCTTCTCCAAATTGACGAAGAATTCAGTATTTTTGAAGGTCTGGTGATTCATGATTCCAAAAACCAATAATAGACATAAAAATGTAAATAAATGCTTACTAGATCATTTGGGAAAGGTTTAGCTTCTTTCAGCCCCCATCCCTACGCAAAAAATATCAAAAGTAGAAATCTACTTTTTTGTTTGTCCTAATCATTGTTGTTGTTTATTTGTGCCCAACTTTCATTTGTAGGGGTGAATCATGCTATTGATTTATGTGCAACGCCTAATAGGGAAAGGATGGGAAGGGAGAAGGGAAGGGGAATCGAGATCAAGAGGATAGGGGGAGAGGGGAAGGGGGAGGAGGAGGGAGTCAGGATAAGAAGGAAGCGAGAAACAGGAAAGGTAAAGAGAGCATAGACGAAGACAGAGATGGAGACGGGAGTAGGGGTAGAGAAAGAAGAGACAAGAGTAGAGGCAGGGGATTGAGATTGTGAGAGAAAGAGGTGGTGGTGGTTGGTAGCAATAGGGTGGGAGAAGGGAGATAGGAGATTGTGGAGGAACATGATAGCAATAGGTAGGGAGGTGGGGGATTGTGGAGAAAAAAAGGGTGATGATTGGTAGCAGTGGAAGGAGGAGTAGGGTGGGGGATTGATGGGTTAGAAAAAGAAAAAAGAATACAACTGTGGCTGGGTTTTGGGGAATGACTAGGTTTAAGTAAATAGTGATTGGATGAATTTGTCCCTTGATATATCATGTGGATGGCATATTTTAAATATGAACATCTTATTGCACAATCAAAATAGACAGAAGGATTATTAGAAGACAAATTTAATAGTTTAATGATTATTTCAACTACAAAAAAGTCGAATGAATAATTTCAATAACACAGAAAAGTTAAGGAATTATACAATTTTTTGCCTTAGTTCTTTTTCTCTCTTTTTATGTTTTTTTTTTTTTCACCTTTTAAGATAGTGAGAAGGAATTAATATGTAGAAAGATAAAAAACCACTAAATTTTTTAGTAAGGGGAAAAATTCTACCTAAACCCGAACCCCATATTTGTTAATTGTTTCTTTTATTATCATTTTTTTGAAATTAGTATAGAAAGTATATGTGGTTATTTACTTTAGGGTTAATAACATTTGTCCCCTTAAAATATAGAGTAATTACATTTTATCCTCCTAAACTAAAAAATTTCATTTTGTCCCTCATTTACACTATTCATGAAATTTCATTCTCTCCCTCATTTACACTATTCATTTATTAATTTTTCTAATACCATTAATAAAAGTCAACTACATGACTAAAATGCCCTTATCACTATTTTTTATTTTTCATATTTTCAACTTTTGATAGTAGTGTGATAATTATAAAAAGTATAAGTAAAATTAACTATAAAAATATATCAATATAATCTATATCCATATATTTTTTTTGGTCAAATTCTCGTAATTTATAAATTTTTTTTAGCAACTTTTGGAGTTTATTTGATATTATTTTAATTTTGTAGTATTTTTACGTAGTGGTAACACGCTTCTCAAAATAGATTCTTGGTGACATTTTCTATTTCAAATTTTTCTTTAAGAGTTTTGTATGATAATAGTTTTTTCATTAAAGTTTTATATTTTTTCGTTATATCTTGGTATTTTATTGTTTATTTTGGATTAAATGTGTACACATTTCAATGTTGAATTTAATTTGAGCTAAATTTGTTTCATAATCTTCATTCTCAAAGACAAGGATATCCATTTATTTATATTTTATTTTTCCTAATTTTCAATAATTATCAAACCATTATAAAAAATAAAAATACTTAAAAAATAAAAATAAAAAATTAGTGACAAGGAAGTTTTAGTCATTCAACTGATTTTTCTTGACGTTAGAAATGCTCAAGGATGAATAGTGTTAATCGAAACAAAGTGTGATTTTTTTAATTTAAGGAGTAAAATGTAACTACACCCATACTTTAGGGGAGGCAAAGTGTTATAATATTAACCCTTTATTGTCAATTCTTATAAAATAAGTATAGCGAATACAAAGTTTTGCTAAAACCTAAAATGGACATTTTCCTTTTGGCATCATTGTCTAAACGGTGGATCCCCTTCCGAATAAGAAAATACTTAAATAGATCCAATTTTTGACACCGTTTGTAGACCCTGTGATTAGAATTAAACCTTAAAAAATCTTAGTTACGTCAACTGATGTCATAGATTCTTTAAAATTTAATCCACATCACAAGATCTACAAGTGTGACGAAAGACCGAATCTACCTAAGTATTTGCCTTCCAAATATACCAAGGCCAAGGCCGAACACAATTACCCAAATGCAGAACCCGGTGTCTTCCCAAAAGCAACCATGTCAAATTAGAAATGGATCTACTTCAATGTTCAATGTTTTATATATTTAGGTGGCGCAAGACTGCTTTTAGGTTTTCAACAAGCTACAGGACTTGCAACTTCATAATTACTGTAGTAAATTGAAATAAAGTAAAGACTTCAAAATGCACAAGAAACTCAAACAATGAATGCATCGTCTAGCAATGAGTCTGGCCAGGATCCACTGGATTGACTGTAGAAGTACGAGACTGGGCACCATATCATGTTTCTAACCATAAACCCTTCTTTCAACTATCCATTGGCTCAGGGTTAGATGTTGACAGAATATCCAGCAGTGACTCATGGGCTTCCAGTTCTTCATGCCAAAGGGGAAGCGAGTCCCCAGGGTAGAACTTTCTAGCAACTCCTTCAGAATTAATCTGCAGAAAATAGATTAATAAGTTGTCATTAATGCATACGAGTCAAAAAGGAAGCCTAAGGCTTAAGATCCATACACAGCATAATCAGCCATTAAGGAAGAGCATATACTTTGCCCAATGAAGAATTATCCACCAGAATCCAAGAGAAAACCATCTAAATATAAAATTTGAAGCAACTCACTATGTTTTATCCTAAACCAAAGAATCGGACAGCTTAAGCATAATGCAGTTATAGTATCAAATGTATTATGCATCATAAGTTCAAAATCATACTTCGAAAACCAAGATGCTCAGCAAGCATATGAAGATGTACACGCAGATAGATACACATTATCATGAAAATAAATAAAGAATAGATATCAGCTGAAACAATTTCCTACACATACAAAATAAGAATAACATGGTATTCTCATTTTTGCAGAGTGAACATTTGGATGACTAACATTAAATTGTACTACTTGCTACATTGCAAAATGAATATCCTACTTTCTCTTTTAATTCCTTCTGAAAATAATGTCCTCCTTACGAAAACAGAAGTCCACTCATTTTAGAAAACATCCAAAACTTGATTGAGAGAATCTTCTTCAACTACTAAGAAGGCAAAACAGAGTGAATGAACGTTCATACTCTCCCTAACCTACATTTTCCCCAATTTATCGTCAAAGATTTATAACATTTCAACTTTGACCTATGACTCGAAGCCAAGTCAAATTCGGTAGTCTAGGATAATTTAAAACAAGAAAAATCTGAGAGTTGCAAAGTCCTGTGTTATTTGCTAATTGTCATGTAAAGTACTTTTTAAAATTTTTAACAATGTCATGTGATGGAAAGAAAAGCTTCTCAAATTCTAATTGTCTAGATTTACTATTCATGACCTCTTAATACAATGTTGTAAACTGAATTGTAAGGATTCATCAAACAGCAAAATAACAAAAGACACAACAATAACTGCTTTAGTTTTGAAAACTTCAATGAGTATGTAATAAGTTTTTGAAGCTTAAATTTTGTATAACCCACTATTCACACTTTTATCCTTGCTAATAACTTTTCTTTAACCGTAATTTTCATCGAGACGAAATGCCATAAGACATTAGCACTATCAATGATGCCATATATGAAAAGCAACAAAACACAGACAACCGAATGATTTCAGTAAAGCAAACATTATTAACACTGGACAAGCATAAATTATATTCTGAAAAAAAAAAAAACGAACAAAACAAAATTAGAAGGTAAAAATACTAGAAAAGAATGGAAATTCTATTCATATTGAAAGTATCTCAAAAATTATAAGTACAGGATTAAGCAAACCAAGTCAACCTACATATAAATGGCGTTATGATAGTACACCCACCACAAGCACAAATACAGTGTCATGATAGTACACCAACCACAAGCACAAATCCAATTTCTCAAATAGGGTTAAGGGTATCCTTTTTTTACGTTGAGTAAACCACCTGTCCATTGGTGGGGGCCATCACCCTTCTATTAATTTGAAATTAGAAAGTATGAGGGGGACATTAGACCAAAACCTCCTATCGAAAGAGTTATGGGTATCTAAGATATCATCAAAGGGCTACATCAAAATGAGACAAAGGATAAACAAAATAGGAAAACACAATCGAAATCAGGAAGAAAATATAAGGAACTGGGGAACAATGTAAATAGGGCCTGAAATAACATATATAACATAAACACGCTATGGCTGCATTTGGATGGAGGGATTTGGGTGGATTTGGATTTGAAATCCAAATCATCTACGGTTATCCAACCAACTCAAGGAATTTAGTTGGGAATTTGAAATCTTACAAACAAGTTAGAGTGAAATTTTAATGGGTTAAAATGAGTGGATTTCAAATCCACCCAAATTTCATGTCATTTCGAATCCTTCCCACAAATTAAATCCACCCATCCAAACGCAACCTATTAGATTATGTTCCAGCATACTTCTGTCTCTAACACTTTCTAGTTCCATATATCACATGAAAATCCTAGAGTCTTGGCTAAATCCCTTTTGAAACAATTATCAAAACTCCAAACTCACAAAGATTATTTTGAATTTGTCAAAAATATCACATTGCAATTTATTAGTGGATAAATGCAAAGGCCAATTAATGTCATCTACATGGGTCAATTAACAAACACAAGTTAAAGAGAAGAAACTCACAGTCACAGTCCGAACAACACCACCACTGGCACCATCTCGAGCAATGGCTAGAGAGACTGCTTTGACCACCAATTGCTGCATAAAATCACAGGCATGCATAGTACATATATAAGAACTCCCTTAATGCAAAAGCCATCCAGCATATAAAGGAGCTGGTAAAATTACGATTTCTGAGTTTAATTCTTAAGAAGGGAAGAAATCTGAGAAGCAGCAGGAAGGTAAATATATGCTAGCATGATGCAAAAGGCACATGTCAACAGATTTCCCAGTAAAATATTCTTACCTCAGGGAAAACTTGGATAGAATTCACTAAAGATATCCCTTTTTTTTTTTTTTTTTTTTCATTGGGGGGGATGAAGAACTTTCGAACAAAGCTTAGACAAACATTCACAAAATATCAGAGAAAAATGAATTCAACCAATGCATGAAAGAAACACTTCCAGCATGCACAATTTTCAGATAGAGAGCAACCTTGAAACTAAACATCATCTAGGATAAATATAAGAAGACTGAATTATTAAGCCTAAAAGCTAACTCATAGCCAGTGAAGAGACTTTTGGTGAAAAAGTTATTAATTTCTGCATAGATTTGACAAACTTATTGAAACTAGTACAAACCTCAGCTTCTTCTTGGGTCATTCCTTCTAGGCTCCATGCTTGGTCAAAAAAACCATACAAGTATGAAGAGCCTGATCCTGAATACACAAGGAAACAACTATCAAGTTAAGAACTCAATTACTAGAAATCCTATTTCACAAATAATAATATAATAAGTTTTCTTAAATAACCCAAATTGAATGTTTCACTCAGACTATGCATGAGTTTTAAGAATTATTAGAGGATAATGTTAGCTTATGAAGTGGGAAATATGTAGGATTCGTCGTATTAGTTAGATGAAATTTAAGGATATAGTGAGGAAAATGTGGGAACAACAGTTTCTTGTACATAAAACCATTAAAACGAAGGAAACTTTATAGTCCAAAGTTTCTATTAAGTATACTGGACATTAATTTGGAACAGACTAAAAAGGCCATTAAGATATTTAATTTGGGATAGAAGATTAATATAGCAGTAAGATTTATTGCCATCTGAAGTCTACATTTTCCAAATGAATGTTGATGGATTGATTCAAATATCAAATGGAAAGATGATAATACCAAGGAATGAAAATATTGAAAAGATATCATGAAATGATGATCTTGATGAGCCATATCATCATTTGCAACAAGGACTAGAGCAAAGCATACCAGGTCTGTATGGACAAACTGAGCCATGCAAGATCAATGTAATAAATTTTGATTTTTCATTTTCACTAAGAAATCCAATGTAGTTATGCCAACTTCCTAAATTTCGTAGCTAGGTTTATGTGGTATAATTGATCAAGAACCAGCAAAAATGTAAGTCAAGAAAATTCAGAGATAGAGAGCCATAAGCTATCTTCACCTTCAACCATTTGGAAATACATAACTTGGCCCAAAAAACTGGGAGCGTAAACTAGACAAAAAGATATTAGGTATTAAATACATTATGAATATGATGTGTACAGTCATTTCAATGCTCCAAAAATGCATGCCTGCACTACATGTCAGGCTCACTATCAAAAGGTACAGTTGCATGCATTTTGAGACGTAAAAGTATGCTAGCCTTATTTTGGGATAAGAGACATGAGTATCTTGAGTTTATTAAGAAAGAATAAAGGATGTGATTCATACCAAAGGGAGTATAACAAAATTGCTAGAATGTTTGATTAGCACAATAATAGGAAAATACTTACCTGGACCCACGGTCCACGGGTGGGGCCGTGGACTCCTTGGTCCAGGTAAGTCCACATCCGCCTCTTCCTTCCAAAAAATTAACTTATTTTGGAGGGGAGAGGTGGAGGAGTAGATGTGGACTTACCTGGACCAAGAGGCCCACGGCCCCACCCGTGGACCGGGTCCAGGTAAGTATTTTCCACGATATTAAAGGTAATAGGGAGACAGAGACACCTCTATCCAACCAGTTAATTGGCAGTAAATAATACCACATGCCAGCAGCGCAAGAATTTAAAAAATAAAAAATTAAAATTAAAAAAAAGAGTTGGAGCATAAGCAGGAAAAAAAATGGCATACCTCCAATAGCAAAAGGTTGTTCCAGAATGGTCCCTCCAAGAGGTACTCCATATATTTTACCTCCTTCAGTTCGCATTATTTGTCCCATCCACCCACTATGAGGCCAGCTTGTAGCATATTCTGAAAATTTAGAATGCAATGGACGAACAAATGAGCAAAAAAATAGCTTTAATTCTCTATAAACTGTATAAAGTATGTCATAATGGCAGAACAATATGAAGAGTTTAAATAAAACTCATATAAATGCATTATCATCAACATATGAAGATCCAATTTACACACATGATTACACAAAACAAAATCTACTAAACAATATAGGGAGGTGATGATGCAGGAAAGCAGTGTCTAAATGTCAAATGAGATACTTGTACATCTTCAGCATCCAGGTAGGAAAGAAGTCTCTTTCGTCTTTATATTTAAAGAGAGATTCTCCAAATCCTACTTTAAAACATTTTGAAGACTGCAAATGTATTATACAATATATTAGTAAAGCTGGCTCATCTAAAGCTACAGAATATTTATTGCAGGGCACAACCTGAGCCAAAAAGAAATGCACGAGAAGCATAGGCAGTCAGGATATAATTCATATGGGGCACTCCCCAATCTCAACTATACAAAACTCTTGGAAATCTATAAATAGCTTCACCGTGCATCTAAAAAAATCCAATTATATATATGCTTCCAAAACCTTTCCTTTGCTTGTTCGGTTATTAATGTTTCCACACTCAGATTAGTCTTCTTTCCTTATGCAGATGCTTAAAGAACATGAACAACTCAATATAAGTGAAACTGAGGAATTCCAAGCAGACTCGCAATATTTTCATCGCAGATAAAACACCGAAAGAAATTAATACATCAGACTCCAGACAACCCATGGGAAGGGTCCACATATTGTCTTTTTAGTTCAATTCTATCAAAATTTTCAAGCTAAGCAAATATTCTTGGAATCCATAAACTTACACATTCTAGCTCAAGGTGTAGATTTTAACAGATTCAGCACAATTCTTGTTTTCATTTATCAGATCTTATTTGAAGGTTACATCAGATAATTCAAATGATAACATGACTATGTATTGTCAGATAACTAGATGTATTTAATGACACATTAAAATTAATTACCAATCCAAATACTGCCCAAAAATGGTAAAATTTTCAGCAAGTTAACTGAACCTTGTTATTATAGGCCAACAATCTGACGAGGTTTGCAGCAACTTTGACAGTTGCAGGTTGCCCAAGTTGTATCCTGCATCAACAAGAATGTCTTCAAAATCAAATAATGTTTTTACATTTTGCAGTTGTAAGAGGTAAAGTTGTATCAAGAATTCTAGTAATGACAACCCACTTTAAGAAGTTTAATGTTCATGTGGTCAATAAGTAGTAGAGCTCACTCTTAAGAAGTTTATTATCTAGCACCTGGGTTGATCTGTAATAACTCAACAATGAAACATACAACCTTTGGGAGGAAATGATTTCAGTAAAGTCATATTTGCAACAAATCAGGGCTTCTTACTTTTAACAGAACCAAAAGGTCTTACACTTGTGCTAGTAAATGAATGGAAAACAACGTCAAAAAAGTGAACAATCTAATAACAAAAAAAGATCAATTGTAGTGAACAATCTAAATAGCAAAAAAGCAATTGTAGTGATGTGGATGGAACTTTAATTCCACTTGATATCATCTAAGGAGCATTATTTTAATTGTTGCAGATTGTAGCTTAGCCCTAATAAAATATCAGAAGGGAGACAGAATAATGTACTAAACCCCTCTCTCTCTCTGCATACACACACACACGCACACAAGGGAGATAATGTAGTACACCTGCCCCTCTCTATCTCTCTTTCTACCCCTATCAGATGTTTAAATGCAAATATCAACTTAGTGTAAAATTCTTATGGGCAGGTCTGAAGCAATTAATCAACACATTCAGCTAAACACATACCTCTGGAATGCCTGCAATATGAGTACTAAATATGACTTTTTATAAGAAAACTCCAAACAAGGTCATCATCAAACTATTGATATGTCCCAAATAAAGTCACTGACCTATTTTATTTCTCAAAAAATGGTCACTTAACTATCAAAAGTGTGCATTTAGGTCATTCAGAGGTTAAGTTTGAACCATTAGTACTAACAGAAATTGGTATTTTTAGGGTTAAATTGTCTAAATACAGTGAAATAAATAAACAAACAAACAAACCAAGGCTTAATCCCACTAAGTAGGGTCGGCTGCATGAATCCTGCTACTCCATTGATCTCTGTCATAGACCATATCCTCCTCAATTCCTAGATGGGCTATATCTTTCCTACAAGTTACCCATCAAATCTTTTTCGGTCTTCCTCTACCCCTCTTATGTTGACTACTCTCTCTAAAATCTACTCGCCTGACAAGCACTCCTATTGGTCGTCTTAACACGTGACCTACCCGCCTTAAGCGTGTTTCTCTCATCTTCTCATCAACAGATGCTACTCCAATCTTCTCACGAATATGCTCGTTCTGTATCTTGTCCATCCTAGTGTACCCACACATCGATCTTAACATTCGCATTTCTGCTACTCTCATCTTTTGCTCATGTGTGTGATTCATTGCCCAACACTCAGACCCATAAAGTCTTATACCGCTAGCCTAATTGCCGTTCCATAAAATTTACCCTTAAGTCATATAAGAATTTTGTAGTCACATAATATTCCCGATGCCATTCTCCATTTAGTCCATCCCGCTTGCATCCGATATGTAACATCTCAATCTATACCACCATTACTCTGAATAACTAATCCTAAATATTTAAAATTTTCACTTATGGGTATCTCTTGATCTCCGATAGTAACCTCCATTCCATTCCTACGTGCAACCTTGCTAAACTTAAATTCCATATATTCTGTTTTTGATCTACCAATTCCAAACCCTTTTGTCTCAAGTGTCTCTAATCTCGAGTTTAACATTAACCCCATGTTACTAAACTCGAGGTTTGGATCTCGAGTTTAACATTAACCCCATGTTACTAAACTCGAGGTTTGGAGAGAGACACTTGAGGCAAAAGGGTTTAGAATACAGTGAAATAACATTCCTAAAAATTCTTGGGGTCAAAGCTAGAAGAGAAAACAAAAGAAAGTAAAATTAATTGGGGTCACAATTGAATTAGCTAATAATTTTCCAACCACTCTCAGCCTTCCCTATGCCCCTCACCACCTCCCAACCCCCACTCCCACCTCGCCATCTCCCCAGCTATACCCCAGATACCACCAGGAAAAGTAACCTGCCAACCCCAAAACATTAGATTATATCTATCTGTCACATGACATAAAAATAGACATAGCCCTCAAAAAGGATTAGCAATCTGTTGAAACTTGAATTCCAGTGCTGGTACTATCGAGCATAGGAAGAGGTTGAACTTAACAAACCTGCCTGACATGCGTTGAATTTTGTAATCTGTTCACTAGTAGCAATATAGCAAACATATAATTTTGGTTTCAAACGATAGATCCCTCCAAACAAATGATTCTTTCATTTAGGAACCATCTTCCTGAAAAACTTGAAGCACAATCTGCGAAACTTGCAGTACGATCTGCATGGAAGCTTGAAACATTCAAGCAAGAAGACAGACTAAAATTTTGTCAAAATTCTGTAATTTAAACCCTAACCCAGGTTATTTTGGGGTCCAATTTGTTTCTTAAAAAAAAAATGACTGATTTTTTATTAGGTTTATTTAAGATCTAAATTTTTGTGGCTATTTGGATGAAGAAATTGGAGAAGGAGAGGTTGGAGAAGCAGAAGGTGAAGGCAGATAAGAAGAAAGCCGAGCGTGAGAAGTCTGAGAATGTATGGTGGATCCCATTGTCTTCTTTTATGTTTTTTCTTTTTTGGATTTATATAAATCCTTTATTTTATACACATTGTGCTTTGACAATTTTACCCTTGATAAATCAGATTACATCGGTCCCTAACGGATCAAACTGACAAATTGACCTTAAATGCACACTTTAGATAGTTTAGTAAATTTTTAGCAAAATAAATAATTCTGTGACCTTATCTTTTTCATTCTCTTTTTATTTGTATTGGAAGCATTCTTCCGAAAGTTCATTATGGCACTGCATAGAGGAATCTTTCTCTACTGCTTAACTTGCCAGGTGCTCATCAAGATGAACGGTTTACTCAAAGCAAATTGGGACATATCAATCGTTTGATGACCTTATTTAGAGTTTGCTCTTTTTTAAATCCTCAGAAGAGAAAAAGTAACTGGAAATTAGGTGGAGTCAAAAATAATTATGTCTGAACATCCAATAAATCTAGAATGCATCATGACATTCCACTACCACATGATAGTCCAACTTAGCTATTCTGTAAATTAAAGAGTTTAAACTATTACAGTAAAAGACAAAAATGCATTAGTACCCTTAAATTTTCAAAAGCAAAACAATAAGTATTGAAGTTGTCAATATAACTGATAAAAATATAAAAGAAACAATCAAGTAACCTATAAAGATTTATTAAAAAAAAAAAACAAGGAGTCACTGCTCACTGACTGTATTTTATCACATTCCCCTTTTTGTTAGACATGAAAAAATACGGTCACTTACGTGTGCTGATGGAGATAGTAACGAACATAGTCCGAAATAATTTGGGTATCTGCTGCCTGTGCAAGGAGGAGGATTGAAAGTAAATAAATCCAAAACAAAAACCAAAGTATATACCGGGGGGGGGGAATAAAAGGACATCATCAAACTTATTTTTTCCAGTACCGCTATGTTATTGTTCAATTATTTCCAGTTTCTTGGGTTTGTCTTAAACAGGAATTAGAGAATAAGTGAACAAAAGAGAAATTAGGAGATAGGAAGATGGTATTTTCAAATATGTAACAACCAGTTTTAAAATGTGTAGATGAGCAATAACAAGTTTGTAAGATTGCGAAATAGCCAGTGCAAAGAAGAGACCAGTAGCAATGATGCATTAATCAATTGAAGATTTTTACCAAAAATTAGAATCTAAGGAGGGGGAGCGAAATATTTATAAAATTGCTAAAGCAAGAGCCAATAGACCGAAGGATTTAATCCAAGTCGAGTGCATCAAGGATTAAAATAATAATGTGTTAGTAAGAGATAGGGAAATTAAGGAAAGGTGGGAGAGATACCTATATCAACTATTCAATGATAGGCAATGGAGACGATATCATTTTAGGAGAGTTAGCTAAGTGTGAAGAGTATAGAAACGTAATGTATTATCGAAGGATTCAGGAATCAAAGGTGGAGAAGGCTTTGAAGAAGATGAAGAAAGGAAAAGCAGTTAGCCCTGATGATATTCTAATTGAGGTATGGAAATGCTTAGGAAAGAAAGGCATAAATTGACTTACCAATATTTTCAATAAAATATTGAAGAGTAGAAAGATGCCTGACCAATGGAAGAAGAGTACTCTCATACCCATATTCAAAAACAAAGAGAATATACAAAATTGTGTGAATTACAGAGGTATTAAGTTAATGAGCCATACGATAGAACTTTGGGAGAGGGTGATAGAAAGAAGGTTAAGAAACAAGACGAAGGTGTCAAATAATCAGTTTGGTTTCATGCCAGGGAGATCGACTATTGAAGCCATACATCTCTTAAGGAGACTTACCGAGAGATACCGTGATAAGGAAAACAATTTACATATGATTTGACATTATTGATCTTGAAAAAGCATACGATAGAATCTCTAGAGAAGTTCTGTGGAGAGTTTTAGAAAAAAGAAGAGTTAGAGTAGCATATATAGAATCGATAAAGGAGATGTATAGGGATGTGGTTACAGGTGTAAGAACACCAGAGGGGTTGACATGAGAGTTCCCTATAAATATAGGTTTACACCAAGGTTCAACTTTAAGTCCTAATCTATTTGCATTGGTCATAGATAAACTTACAAGGCACATATAGGATAAAATACCGTGGTATATGTTATTTGCAAATGACATTGTTTTAGTAGATGAAATAAAAGATGGGATTAATGCTAAACTCAAGGTTTGGAGAGAGACACTTGAGGCAAAAGGTTTTAGAAATAGTAGATTAAAAACAAAATATATGGAATTTAAATTTAGCAAGGGTGCACGTAGGCATAGAATAGGGATTAGTATCAGAAATCAAGAGATACTTATAAGTAAAA
The DNA here is from genome assembly GCA_025175665.1 of Cinchona pubescens. Classification (NCBI taxonomy): domain Eukaryota; kingdom Viridiplantae; phylum Streptophyta; class Magnoliopsida; order Gentianales; family Rubiaceae; genus Cinchona; species Cinchona pubescens. The sequence goes on from JANKKI010000132.1 coordinate 695,739, forward strand.
ATTTTAAGTATTTAGGATCAGTTCTTCAAATTGTGATGGTGGTATAGATCAAGATGTCACACATCGGATACAAGCGGATTGGATTAAATAGAGAATAACATCAGGAATATTCTGCAACCGCAAAATTCTTTTACGATTTAAGGGTAAATTTTATAGAACAGCAATTAGGCCAGCGATACTTTATGGGTTTGAGTGTTGGGCAGTGAATTACACACATGAGCAAAAGATGAGAGTAGCAGAAATGCGAAAGTTAACATGGATGTGTGGATACACTAGAATGGACAAGATACGCAATGAGCATATTCGTGAGAAGATGAGATAAACACACTTAAGGCGGTTAGGTCATGTGTTAAGACGACCAGTAGAAGTAGATTTTAGAGAAAATAATCAACATAAGAGGGGTAAGGGAAGACCGAAAAAGACTTGGTAAATAACTTATAATAAAAATATAATCCATTTAGGAATTGAGGAGGATATGGTCCATGACAGAGTACAATGGCGTAACAAGATTTATGCAACTGACCCTACTTAGTGAGATGTTGCTGATTAAAGCTTGATTTGTTTGTTTGTATCCTTGACTATTACAAGAACATTTCTGCGAAATCAGTCATAAAAGCAACAATCTAAGTAGAGATCCATCTATAGCAGACACATCTGTGAAATCTAACTCTACTCGTTCTAGGCTCAGTTGTGCTGGAATGCTACTTGATTTGCTTTTCCTTCTATGATTCACATAAGCCTCACTCAGTGGAGTCCCACAAAAGATAAGACAAATCAAAGTGAATTATTTTCCAGTTCAAGCTCATATTTAGTTTTTCCCGCATCTCCTATTCATAAACAACATTTGATATCTGGAACTTGTAACTAAAAGCCCAACATTACCTCAAGAAAAACAGAGAATTCACAATTACTTAGTATTAAACTATTAAATAAAGCTAAAAAAATCTGAACCTAGAAATTAATCGATCAAATTAACCAATAAGACTCAATCAAAAAAATGTTTACACCCTAGAAAAATCTAAACCCACATATACAAGCGGGGAAATATTTTTAAAGAGAAAGAGAAATTTTCGATACCGATCCAGAGCGGCATAAGTAGACATTATCGGTCAATTGAGTGATCTTGTCAGAAGCCCTATTTGCCACATACATTCCTACACCAAAAAAAATAATAAATAAATAAATAAATCCCCACAAAAATCAGCCAGAAAAACAAAAATTAATTAAGATTCTCTAAAGACAGGATCTTTTGATGGAAAAACTAGCAAAAAATTGAAATTAGGAGCTGAAAATGAAAACTTGGGAAAAGAGTACCGGTGCTGGTGCGGGAGTCGGCGCCGAGGACGACGCCTCCGTTGTAGGTAACGCCGATTATGGTGGTCCCCGTTGAAAGGGCTGAGTTGAGATCGCCTAAGCTTGGGTCCATGATATCGTTGATGTGTAAGAGGATTCTTGAGCTTCACTGCAAAACGGTAGAGACTTTAAGTGTGCGGCTTCTGCAAAGGTTGCTTGGAGACGAGACAATGAGAAAGAAAAATGTGTTGGGTAGGGATGAGTTATTATGTGCTTTAAAGGACTCGAGTGGAAATTTCAAAGATTTGCTTGTTTTCTTAAAGGAAAGATTGGCAGACATTATCTTTAGCCCCACTTGTAGATCTTGTGATGTGAACTAAGTATTATGGAATCTATGACATAAAGTGATTTAAGCAAGATTTTATAAGATTTAATTTTGACCTCAAAGTCTACAGGTAAAGTAAAAAATCGGGTTTATGTAAATTTTTTCCTTTCTTAAATTCCAAAGATTGCATAAAAAGCCAGCCTTTATATAAGGGTTAAAAGCAAGATGCCCCTTCCAACTATTACCTTAGTTGCAAAATACCCCTAAATAAGTTTAATAGGCATTTTGCACCCTTGACATATGGTCAACAATTTAAAATATGAATTTTGCTGAAAATTGACTATTTACCCCCAATACATTAGTTAAATGAACGTCATTTTCTTTTTTCCTTTATTTATTTTCTCTCTCTTATTTTTCATTTTATTTTTTCTAATCATTTTTCTCATTGTTAATAAAATTATATTACTTCTAATAATTTATTAATTATAACATCTAATTTTACATGCATCTTATGACACAATTTTTAAATTAAAATATATTATAATACAAATAAAGATATTTTATAATATATAATAATAAATTTGCAATGAAATCTAAAGACTAAAAATTATACACATAAAGATGTACAAAAAAAGATAGCCTAAAAAATTTAAAGAATTTATTCTAAGAATACAAATAAAAATTGTGCATGTAGAGTCATTCGGCATATTTTGGCTAAATTTATTGTACTTTATATTAACAAGTTATAATATTTTATTATGCTTTATTATTGTTATGCCAAAAGTAAAACTTTTTACATGAATTCTCATTCTATAATTTATGTTTATGTTAAGAGTAATTTTTTTAAAAAGTTTTTTTTCTCGATACTTTATTTTTTTGTAGTTGGTTTGTTTGTAATAGTATATCATTAATAAATACACAAATTGTATATTAAAATAAAAAAATATTGCTTGTAATATAAAGTATCATTTATTTTATAAATTAAATTATTTAGACACATAAAAATTAAAACTGATGCATGACCAAAATTAAAGTTGTAAAATTATTTAGTAGTATGGAGATTGTATAGACCTTTCTTAGTCATTTAGTAGTAAAATTATTTTGTAGTTATTTATTATAATATATTTCAATTTAAAAATTAAATCAAAAGATGCACGTAAAATTAGATATTATAATTAATAAATATAAGAAGTAATATAATTTTTTAACAATGAGAAAAAGGATTAGAAAAAATAAAATGAAAAAACAAGAGAGAAAAAATAAATAAAGGAAAAAAGAAAATGACATTTCACTTAGCTAATGTATTGGGGGTACAATGGTCAATTTCCAGCAAAAATGATATTTTAGATAGTTGACCACATGTCAAGGGTGCAAAATGCCTATTAAAATTGTTTACGGGGTATTTTGCAACTAAGGTAATAGTTGAAGAGGGCATTTTGCTTTTAACCCTTTATATAATTATAGAGTGACAGATACAAAATGACAAACAAAAATTATTAATGTATCACTCACTAGATCTTAAAAAAGAAGAAAAAAAATTTGATCGAGAATATAAAATAAAAGGATCGTGATTTGATAAAATATTATCATGTGGGGAATTTTGACAAGTGATCATAAATTTTGTGAGTGACTTTGTAAATGATTTTTCTTATAATTTATTTATTTTCAAAAAAAAAAATTGAGTTAATCTTTCCTACCGCTATGTAAAAAAATATTTTATGCCATCTAGTTTTAGATATATGCTAAGTATGCAAAAACTAATATTTGAAATTAAAAATGTACAAAAATGGACTGATAGCCACCAAACTATTAGTTTGTTACATATAAGGTCATTGAACTATTTTCTTTATAAATTTAGTCAGTAAACTGATGACCTACAATCTTGGTTTGATGATAAACAAATGCAATCTAACAATCTAAACTTAACTTGTGCAAGAATTCTATTTCATTTGTTCATAATAGGGTTTTCGGACGATAAACATCAGGTGTCTCTCTGAACAACGCTAAGTTACTTGGACGCACAAGCTTATCCGAACGGAATTATCTCGGACGCAACGTACCGTCCGAAAGGTCAGGCAAAGAGCAAGATTTTGAGGCACCTACAGCAGACGCACCTAACTATCTGAAGGAAATCTTATCAAACGTGCCTGACTGTCAAAAGAAAGAGCAACCCTGGTCAAGCACTAAACCTTTTGGATACATTACACTGTCCGATGACTGGACTCATCAACATACCTGTTTCGAACAAATGAACGAACGCAATCTCGGCCGTCCGAATGGAGTTTTGAACTCCATGATATCACTGATCGAATGTTTGTTCGAACGCTTAATAAAGATTTCGGACGTCTGAAACCTATAACAGCTAGTTTCTTAGTATTATCTAGCTGTTAGGAAATGGTTGGGAGCTGATTTATTGCATCTATAAATGCCAACCCATCTGTATTTTGATACGGTATCTTACATATTGAATACAAGCAAGTAAAAATAATAATTTGAGTGTGCAAATTAATTCTTTAGTGATATTGTATTAGTGTGTACTTAAGAGTGCCATTCAAAAGTTTTGTAATTTTGATAATTTTGTACAAAAGTGAGGTTGAGTGTAAAATTCTTGACTTAACTAAAGAGAATTAGTGTGAGCAAAGGTGATCCTATTTTGTGTACATTTGAGATTATTGACTTACCAAATTTGAAGGAGTTCTTAGTGGATTACTACTCCAAACTAGCTAGTTTGGACATGTTGTTTGTTTAATCTCTCTCTTTATTCATTCTAAACATTTTGTACTTAACTAATTATATTGTTATCAACTTACTTGTTAGTGTAAAAGATTTTAATTGTGCATCATTTGTAAATTATTTTTAAGAAACCTAATTTACCCCCTCTTAGGTTGTTTTGGGACCAACAATTGGTATCAGAGCATTACTCTCTTTATTTTACTTAAATTGTATTTGAGTAAAAATCTTTTATGGCAATCAATAATACTTTATTTTTTAAAAGTCAATCATATCAGTAGACCTCCTATATTTAATGGGGTGAACTTTATTAGTTAGAAAGATAGAATGAAAATCTTTTTGTAATTTATTGATATTGACTTGTGGTATGTTGTCAATGAAGGTTCTTTCGAAGTCACTATTGTTGATGATCATACAAACAGAAGAAGATAAAAAATAAGGGATGAGCTCACTCCACTAGACAAAGCAAACTTGACCTTAAATGGTAAAGTCATAAATGTGCTATACAATGCCTTGGATGCTAATGAATTTACTCATGTCAAAAGATGCGTTTCGGCTAAGAAATTTTGGCACTAATTGAAAGAAATCCATGAAGAAAGTGATGATATTAGAGAACAAAAGAAATCCTTATTTGTTGCCAAGTATGATACCTTCAAGATGGAACCACATGAAAATAGTGATAAAATGTATTGTAAATTCAATGATATCATAAGGATCTTGAAGTTTTGGGTAAGGAATATTCTTTGGGTAAGAAGAATAGAAAAATCTTGAATGCTCTCTCCAAAGAATGGGAGGCAAAAACTATTGCTATAGAGGAAGTAAAGAACTTAAATTCCATACTCATTGAGCCATTGATAAACTCTCTCACTTCATATGAATTAAAACTCAAAACTAAAGTGGTGGACAATGAAGAAGCAAGACCAAAAAGAAGTATAGCCTTAAAGACTTCTCAAGAAGAAAATGAAAATGACTCCATCAATTTAGAAGATGAAGATCTTGATGAAGGTGATCTTTCACTCATCACCAAATGATTCCTCAAACACTACATTAACAAATGGAGAATGAGAAAAGGAGGAGCAAGTAACTCAAATAATTTCAAAGGGAAGACCAAGCTGAAAATTAAGAAGCAAAATGAAAAATATTTTGAATGTGGTCAATCCAGACACTTTGCAAATGAGTGTCCCTCCAAGAAGAGGAAGGAAGGAAGGAAGTCTCGTTTCAACAATTTTCAAATCACTTGGGATGATTACAACTCCGAATGAAAATTTGAAGAAGAGAACGGAATCGGCACAAATGGCCTTTATGGACATTGGTAATGATGAGGTAACATCTACTTATGATTCTAATGATGAAAATGACGATAATGATGATCTTGAAACTTTCATTTTAAAATTGCATTATAGCTTAAAGGAATTATATGCTAGAAATAAGGAGTTAGTCAAAAAAAATGAATGCTTTATTGAATGCTAACTCCAAATTTGTGAATGAAAATGACAGGTTATCACAAAAAATGCTGATTTGAAGAAAAGAATGATGTGAAAACAAAAATCAAGGAAGAACAAGCGTTCTTGAAGAAAAGAATGGCTGATGTTCTCTTGCATAAAAAAAGGGAAAATATCGTTGATATGAAAAAAAATAGAAATATGTTGATCAACTCGAATTTTGTCACTTTTTAAAGGAATGGCTTATGTTTTGTAAAATCAAAATATTTTTTATATGGAAATAAGAATATTATTTGTAACTATTGCCAACAACATGGACATGTGAAAAATAATTGTTATGTCAAGAGAAATAAAAAATTTAGAATAAATACCGTATGAATTTGTAATCAATTTACTTACTCTTATGGACCCAAGAAATTTGAGTGCCAAAAGTTATCATGTAATTTCTTGTGTAGGTAATGAACATCACCAAAAATACCAAATGGTTCATAGATAGTGGGTGCTCTAGACATATGACCGATGGTGCATCTCTCTTCACCAAACTCATGTCCAAAAATAGTGGAAAGGTGACTTTTAGAGATAACATGAAAGAAAAATCAATTGACATTGGTGATTTAGGTAGAGATGGTGAGACATGAATTAAAAATGTTCTTCTAGTTGATAATTTGAATTACAATCTCTTAAGTGTGAGCCAATTATGTTATAAAAATATATATGTATTCTTTACCAAGCATGAATGTTTAATTTTTTATAAAAATTTTGCTGTTTTATTTAAAGGTTTTAGACATAATGATATTTATGTGATCTATCTTGATAATTTTGCTAGTGGCAATGTAAAATATTTAATTACCGCTTCCATAAATGATCCATGACTTTGGCATAGAAGGCTTTGTCATTTCGACATAGATTTAAGAAAATCTCGCTAAGAAAAAATTGCTAAGAGGTTTGCCAAAATTAAAGTTTTTGAAAAACAAGATTTGTGATGCATGCCAATTTGGTAAACAAGTTAAAGTTTCTTTCAAGCTGAAAAATTATGTATCTACTTCTAAACCTTTGGAATTATTGCATATGGACTTATTTGGTCCAACTCAACATACTAGTTTCGGTGGAAGTAAATATATTTTTGTGATTGTTGATGACTATTCTAGGTATACTTCTTGTTCACAAAAATGAAACCTTTGAAAATTTTATAAAATTATTTTCAAAAATACAAAATTTGCTGAATTTGAAAATTATTCTCTTGAGAAGTGATAATGGAGCCGACTTTAAATTTGGAGGTTTTTTCGAATTTTGTGATCACAACGGTATTTCGCATGAATTTTCGGTTCTAAGAGTGCCTCAACAAAACGGACCACATCTCATGTTGTTGAAAGAAAAAATAGAATCCTTCAAGAGGCCGCTAGAATCATGATTAGTGAATGTGATTTACCAAAATATTTTTGGGCAAAACTTTTAACAGGCTTGTTATGTTATGAATCGAGTATTTTTGAGGCCTATTTTAAACAAAATATTTTATGAACTCATATTTTGCAAAAAACCTGTTGTGAGCTATTTAAAAATTTTTGGTTGTAAATGTTTCATTTTAAAAATTAAAGAAAATCTTAGACAATTTGACAAGAAATCGGATGAAGAAATTTCTTAGGATATTCTAATGACAAGAAAGCTTCCGAGTAAAAAATAGAAGAAATCTTTTGATTGAAAAAGTTGTGCATGTTAGTTTTGATGAGGCTAATGATGTTATTGATGTTTTCCAAACCTTATTTTGATGATGACATAAACACTTAACTCTGTAAACAAGTTTTTGCAGGAAACAGGGCTTTCGGACGCACTGAACCGTCCAAACTAGGTCAAAACTTCTCGGACGCATTAGAGCACCGTCCGAACGAACTGGCAGAAAGAAATGGGATCCTACTGCTTCTCTTTCAGACGAACATGACCGTCCAAGCCTCTATCGGACGAAGGAACGGACGCATGCACAGACGTTCGAATGAAGCTCTTCAACAACTGTAAGAAGATCGGATGCTATTTCGGACGTATCCAATATATCTCGGACGTCCGAAACCCCAACGGTTGCTTTTTGTGCATTTATTATTTAGCCGTTAGGAAGTAGTTGCAACCACTATTTATTGCTCTTATAAATAGTTGCTTTAAAAAAGAGAAAAAATTATCTAATACATTGAATACAAGCCTTAGAAAAGAGCAATTTGAGTGCAAATTGACTATACAATCAAAGTTAGTGTGCTCATACTGGAATTCAACTTTTAGTGGAGTGATAATCTTGTATGAAAGTGTGGTTGTAAGTAAGATTCTTGGCTCAACTAAAAGATTTTTAGTATGAGCAAGAACTTCCCAACTTTGTAAAGATTATTGGCTAGAGACCTTACTGTTCTATTGATTTTATTATATCAGCATTTAATTTGAAAATCTCAATATTTCTGAAAGTATATTTTTTAAGAAACCTAATTCACCCCCCTCTTAGGTTGCTTTGGGACCAACAGTTATTTCAAGAAATGTTTGTGAAGATGAAGAAGTAGCAGTACAAAAGAAAACTTGAAAAGCTCACTATACATGAAGAACTTCAAAAGACCAAGGCGCAAGCAATGAGGACGATGCTCATCACTTGAATGAAGAAGGAGAGAAGAATGAAGATTCTTTAAAAAATCTTCCAAAAGCATGGAGATTCATCTCAATCCACCCTCAAGAATTAATCATAGGTGATCCGTCCGATAAAGTAAAAACTCATTCTCATAAACCTTTAAACAATAATTGTGCTCTACTTTCTCACATTGAACCTAAACAAGAGTGTGAATGATATTTTGAATGACGAATCTTGGGTTCTTGCTATGCAAGAAGAACTTAGTCAATTCAAGAAAAATAATGTGTGGACTTTCGTTGAAAGACCCTCAACTCATCCCGTAATAGAAACAAAATGGGTTTTTAGAAACAAATTGAATGATAAAGGTGAGATAATTAGAAATAAAGGTAAACTTGTTGCAAAGGGATATGCTCAAAAAGAAGGAATTGATTTTGATGAGACTTTTGCAACCGTTGTTCGTTTAGAATCTATTTGTATGTTTGTTGCATATGCATGCTTTAACAATTTCAAATTATTTCAAATAGACGTTAAAAATGCCTTTTTAAATGGTTTCATTGATCAAGAAGTTTTTGTTGAACAATCTTCCAATTTTGAAAATAAAAATTTTCCAAATCATATTTTTAAACTATCAAAGGCTTTATATGGGTTGAAATAAGCTCCTAGAGTTTGGTATGAAAGGTTAAGTAATTTTTTGATTGAAAATAATTTTCAAAAGGAGTGTTATCGATACTATTCACCAAAACTAGTCTTAATGATTTGTTGGTTGTTCAAATTTACGTTGATGATATTATTTTTAGAGAATTAATCAAAGTTTGTGCAAGAAATTTTCTTGTTTCATGCAAAAGGAATTTGAAATGAGTATGATGGGAAAATTACAATTCTTCCTTGGATTTCAAGTTCACCAAACAAAAAAAGGAACCTTTATCACACACAAGTACACAAAGGAGCTACTCAACTTTGAAATGGAGGATTGCAAACAAGTTGGAACGCCGATGTGCATCACAACCAAGTTTGACAAAGATGAAGAAGGCAATAGTGTTGATGAAAAATACTAAAGAGGTATGATCAGAAGCCTATTTTATTTAACAATTAGTAGATCAGATATTATGTTTGTCGTTTGTCTTTGTGCTAGATTTCAATCTTATCCTAAGGAATCACATTTAATTGTTGTAAAAAGAATTTTTATATATTTGAAAGGGACATTGAATTTTCGGCCCATCAGGTCTTTGGTATCCTAAAGCCACTAGTTTTGATTTAATTAGTTATTCGGATGCCGACTTTATTGGCTGTAAAATTAATAGGAAAAGTACTAGTGGTATGTGTCACTTTTTGGGTAATTATTTGGTGTCCTAATAAGAAGCAAAATTCTATTTTTCTATATACAACGAAAGCCGAATATATTGCTACTGAAAATTGTTATGCTCAACTTCTTAGATGAAACATACCTTCAAAAATTTTGGTGTTATTTTTTATTGTATGCCTATAAGATTTGATAATATTAGTGCAATCAATCTCACTAAAAATCCTGTCTTGCATTCTAGAACCAAACATATTGTGTCAAACATCACTTTATAAGAGATCTTGTATGCAAAAAAGAAATTTTGTTGAATTTGTGTGTACAAAGGATCCATTGGCTGATAGTTTTACTAAACCCTTGCCATTGAATCGTTTTGAATTTCTCAAAACTTACTTGGGCATTATTGATTTCAAAATTGTATGATATATATGTTTTCGGACGCAAATGTGCATCCTAAGTCATCTGTTCTCTCGAATGAAAATAACCATCAAAAATCCTATTTTTCTTACTTTTTGCCTTGGACGTTTCCATCCGTCCGAACATCTCATCTTATTCACCAAACTCTCTGAAAAATCATACGAACGATTACCAACGTTCGACATTCTTTCAAATGCACAGTTTAGAATTTCAGCCGTCTAATCATTTGTGATTGGACACACGATCGGACGTGTATCAATCATTTGGACGTCCGAACTGTTGAACTCCAGTTATGTTAATCATGTTTTGATGATGACCAAATCACACTAATGGTTTGAAAACAAGTGTGCAGAAAAATAGGTAGGTTCGGATGCAAATGATCGTCCGAACAAAACAACCCGAAGACTCCACGGACGTAAATAACTGTCCGAAACCACAAAGAATATTGAAGCAGCCTCGGACAAAGAACAACGTCCGATCATATTTCCAGAAGACTTTGTTTCGATCGGACGCAATTCAGGTTCGGACGCATCATCGGACGTCCAAACGAATACCCTCAGAGAATGGACGCAGGGTTTTGCAGTGGCCGTCCGAACGGTCCAACGACTAGTTCGTTCGGACACACACCTACTGCATCGGCCGTCCGAAAGGTCCAACGGCTAGTTTTTCAGTAAACAGAAAATAGTCGTTGGAAAGTTGTTAGAAGCAGATTTTGGGCAATTATAAATACCCCTAAGTCTGAATTAAATAACAAGAGACTTCTACATTGATTACAAGAATACTTGAGCTATTTGAGAGAAATAGTGTGTACAAGTGTTGTAATAGTGTAGGTAGTTTTGTGAAAAGAGCTTAGAAGTGTAAGAGTGGTGAGATAACAATTGCAACAAAGGAAGGTTGTGAGTGTAAAACTCTTGGCTCAACTAAAGGAAATTAGTGTGAGCAAGAGTGATCCTCATTTGTGTACAAGAGGTTATTGTCTCACCTACTTTGAAGAGACTTTTAGTGGCTATGAAACTTCAAATTGTGAACTTGGTAGTTGCCTTGTAAGAAACTCTTTATAGTTGTAAGCTCCAAGCTTGAGGAGTTTGGCAGTTTGGTTTAATTCTCTTAATCTCAACATTCTTATTTGTTCTTTAAGCTTAAATTGTTGAATATCTATTGTATTCATTTGTGCTTAAGTTTTTATTTGGTGCATAAAGTTTGCATTTTTATTAAGCACATCAAAAGGTTTGTTTTAGATACAACCTAATTCGCCCCCCTCTCAGGTTGCCCTTTGGGACCAACACGAACAACTATTCTATTCATTTAAAACTTTCATTTTTCCCTTTTTCGAACATTCTATTCCCACCGAACCCAACCTCTCACAAAATAGAAGAACCATCAAATTCCTTCAATCTACCCTTTCTCCTCTGAAATTCATCAAAAATTTCTTCTACCTAACTCTTCACCTACCCGATTTGCACTTCTTCTCACCATATTAACATCCTCCTTCGTTCAATTTTCTAAAAATTCCTTCACTCTCATTTTTATACTCTCCAATTTCTTCTTTGATTCAAGATGGTTCGCTCACGTGGAAGGTTTTCAACAGCCACAAGAGGGCAGAAATCGAAGGGAAAGGCTCCGGTACAACGTCAAACATCAACAAATCCTCAATCCACCTCCAATCCCACTTTACCTAAATTCATTGATGTCAAGGCATCAAATAGGTACACTTCTTTACTTAGCAAATCCATAATAGTGCAACGTCCTATTTCTCAAAACTTGTTTGATGAATTAAACTTACCTCTTATCAAGGATTGCTTTGAAAAAAAAAAATGGGAGAATTTAATTCATCTTGATTTGCTCGTTTATCATGATATGATTTTACAATTCACTGCTAATTTTAGCAAAGGTTCAACTGTTGAAACCTTAGTTTCTTGTGTGAATCACATCAACATTGAATTTACTTCTAATGTCATTAATTCGATTTTTGAGTGTGAAGTTATTCTTTCTGATGAAATTTCATATTTCTTCTCGTTAGAGGGGTAAATTAAATGGACTGTTGTAGATACTCGGTTTGACATTGAGGAGGTTAAACAAAATTTTCATGTCAATTTTAAACAAGTTTCATAAGCCAAAACTACTTTGTTTAGTCCTAAGCTCAATATCTTGTGCTCTTTGGTTACAAATTTATTATTACCTACTGATGGGCATCGTACTAAGTCAGGAAAAATGTAATTGTATTTATTCTACTGTGTTTTTAAGGGAATCAAACTTGGTTTTGGATATCTATTTTGTTCCTTATGGGAATTATTTTTGACTGACACTCGTAGGAACATCCCTTTTGGAAAATTCTTAACTAAAGTTTTTGATCACTTTGATATTCCTTTTTTTGGCAAAAAATAATTCCCTCCTATTTCAATAAAGCTTATATTGAACGTAAGGATTTGCGTTTTGTTAATGACCAATGGTTCCCAAAGGTTGATTATGAGATTGAGAAGTCTATAACACATGCTTCAAGTTCAGGACATGCACTGCCTCACTCTCCTCCTCCTCTAGTTGAAACCCTCCTCTTCCACACCTCCACTGCCCCATTCCCCACACAGTCACTTTTCGAAACCCTCCATTTCCCAACTGTGCACAGTTGTAACCTATTTCAGCAATCAAATGAGTTCATTTCAACACCGCATACTTCGAAAGTTAGAAAGACTAGAGACCAAACAGACCATTCTTCAAGAAGTGTTAAGTCACAGAATGTTTGCCTCAGATCAAGTTTAATTAGCCAATATTCAGTCACAATACATTCTCGAGTCCTCTTCCGACGGCAATGACAACGATATTGACGATATTGACCATTCCAATCTTGAGCCCGAAGCCCGTGAGGATCCAGTTGGTGCAACCAATCCTGAAAAATCCACTGTTCCTAGCGTTGATGCTGATGATGATGAAGATGTTGATGACACATTCAATTACATCATGCAACGCTGTGATCCTCAAGACCTAAGTGAACAAGACAGTGAGGCTACGGATGATGATTTACCCGCCAAAAGCACAAACGTGAGGAAGCCGTGCGCTCCAAGAAGAAAATGATCTAGATTCTACCCCTAGTTTCTCCTTGGCTTCATGTGTTTATCCCTTGCATTATGTTTATCCTTGGATTCATATGTTTAAACTACATTTGCTGAATTTGGATGTATTTTCTTGACTATTTTTTATTAAATAGAGAACTTTTTACCTTTATCCTATCTTGTGGTTTGCGTAAGGGGGAGCATCCCCTCAAGGGGAGTGTATTTTGTTTTGATGATGCCAAAAGGGGGAGAAATATAGTTGCTTGTGTGTTTATAATTAATTGTGTGTTTGATTGAACATGGTTGATGGATTATGCTTGTTGGATTAATTATCTGAGCTATGATTGGATTGATTTGCCCTATGATTTATCGTCATCAAAAAAGGGGAGATTGATGACCTACAATCTTGGTTTTGATGATGACAAATGCAATCTAACAATCTAAACTTAAGCTATGCAGGAATTCTATTTCATGTGTTCATAATAGGGTTTTTGGATGATGAACATCGTCTGAACAGTACTAAGTTACTCGGACGCACAAGCTCGTCTGAACAAAATTACCTCGGACGCAATGCACCATAAGAAATGTTAGGAAGAGAGCAAGGTTTTGAGGCACCTACAATGTATGTGCCTAACTATCCGAAGGAAATCTTATCGAACATACACGACAGTTTGAAAGAAGAGCAACCCTAGTCAAGCACTAAATCTTTCGGAGACACAACACTGTCCGATGACTAGATTCATCAACATACCTGTTTGGAAAGAAGGAACGGACGCAATCTCGACTGTCTGAATGGAAATTTCAACTCCATGGTATCACTGATCGGATGCTTATTCAAACGCTTAATAAAGATCTTGGACGTTCGAAACCTATAATGGCTAATTTTTAGCATTTATTATCCACCCGTTAGGAAGTAGTTGGGAGCTGATTTATTGCATCTTTAAATGCCAAACCATTTGTATTTTGATACGGTATCTTACACATTGAATACAAGCAAGTAAAAAAGGCAATTTGAGTGCCAAATTAGCTCTTTAGTGATATTGAACTAGTGTGTACTTAAGAGTGCTTTTCAAAAGTTTTGAGTAGAGTGATAATCTTGTACAAAAGTGAGGTTGAATGTAAAATCCTTGGCTCAGTTAAAGAAAATTAGTGTGAGCAATGGTGATCCTACTTTGTGTACATTTGAGATTATTGACTCACCAAATTTGAAGGAACTTCTTAGTGGATTACTACTCCAAGCTAACTAGTTTGGAAGTGTTGTTTGTTTAATCTTTCTCTCTCTTTATTCATTCTATGCATTTTGTACTTAACTAATTATATTGTTATCAATTTACTTGTTAGTGTAGAAGATTTTAAGTGTGCATCATTTGCAAATTATTTTTTAAGAAACCTAATTTACCCCTTCTTAAGTTGCTTTGGGACCAACATGAACTTCATTAAGCATGTATTTGAAGTCACTCTGCTTGCAAATTTGGTCACGGAACTATCTTTAAGTGTATGTCAACAGTCACACAATCACAATATGGAAAATAGGAGTGCAGTCACACAGTCACCATGGAAAAATAGGAGTGACTTTAGCATATATTTAAAGTAGTTCGGTGATCAAATTTACAAAAAAAAAAAAAAAAAAAAGTTCAGTGATCTTGTATGCAATAACCTAATAGTTTGGTAACCATTGATTCATTTTGCTCTTGAAAATATGATTACTTGGCATGCTCAATATCTGATGGCGTAAAAAATCTTATACACCTCGATGTAGGAGAGATTAATCCAAAAAGTTCAAGAGTAAATCTTTCTTGCATAGACGATGTAGAAAATCTTATACAACATCATGGAGATGCATGATACATAATATTTTTTGAATTTCAAATGTCAGTTTTACATATGTAACAAATATCTATGCACAAATTATATTAAAAAAATTCTACATTGTTAGTGTAATTTTTTTTTACTAAATTCACTTTTAGTAATCCATAATTTTATTCAAAATGCAACATTATTATTAATGAGGAAGAAAATTTCTTGAATTACTTCTTCGAAGTCATAGATATTTTATAAAGAGGTTAAAATAGGTTTTATTACACTTTATTGTCTTAAACTTTAGCATCATATCACTTGAGCATTTATGTTATTTGATGGCTTTATAGGTCTATGTGCTTGAGTTACGGTTTGCATGAGAAGCAACGTGATGATTGAACGATCAACGACATTCGATGCGAAATAGTGCTATCACACACATTCTGGCAGCAGCCAAGAATTTGTAGGCCAAAATTCCTTAGCCATGGCCAGGGTTCTTCAAGACATAAATTTCATGTAGTGACCGCGTCCAGAACAAGGGATTTTTTTTATGTGGTGGTCACATCAAGGGATTTTTGTACTGCAACTTCTATTCGAACACTAGCACACAGTGTGTGTGTGTATATATATATATATATATGTATGTATGTATGCATGCATGTATGTATGTATGTATATGTGTTCCTTCCATCCCAATTTTTTGATCATAGTTTGACTTTTTAGTCAAACAAATAAATTTTATAATTAATTAATTTATATAACTTTATTCGATTTTTAATAAAATCTATTTAACAAAAATGAAATTTATATTAAATACTAACACATACAAATTTAAAATTTTTAAAAAAAAAGTTAAAGAAATCTATATAAATTTAAGTTATAAAACCTTAATGTGTTGAGCAGAAAAGTCAAATAGTGACAACTTTAATAGGACAGAGATGGTATATATTAGCCTATTTTTCCAACAAGTAGTAGTAGTAGGTAGCTTTCTTATCTCTTTTCTCCTTCTCGCTTGGTTGGGAAAAACTTTTATCCTAGCTTTCTTCTTCCTTTCTTTTCTAGTATAGTTTGTTTCCATGTTAAAGAACGGAACTTTTATTTTATGTAAACGTTAAATTTAAGCTCAATTTAGTTTGTTTAGTTATTAATTTTATGTTTACTTTAGTTTACATGCTCTATTTAAGGGTTTGCTTTACTTTCTTTTATTTAATAACTTTTTAAAATACTATCTTAGTTTAATGACTATATTAGTCTATGTAATCAAATCAATATATTTATACAAAGTGACAAAACCACCATTGTGTCACTAAATCTGAAAAGAAGGAATCAAATCTGACCAAATATCTAAAATCAAGGATTGGTGATTCATTATGATTTTGCTATGTGGAGTAGTTTTGACAAATAATCCTAAATTTGTGGCTTTGTAAATCTTGTTCCTTAGTTTATATGCTTTAAAAAATCTTTCTTTATGCTTGTGTCTTTAATAATGCATTAGTTGGTCATGGAAATTTTTATTTTGGTCAGGAGCAACTACTGGACATGCCCAGTAGTTACTCCTCAACAAAATAGGAGCCTACCATTTGGAATGCAAGGCCCATTTTTTTAAATAGGATGGCTCTCTTATTTTTCAGAAATATGAGCCCTTCACTCCAAATGGAAGGCTCCCATTGGTTGAGGAGCAACTACTAGGCATGCCCTAGTAGTTGCTCTTGACCGACATAAAATTTCTCGTTGGTCATAGGTTAGTGTTTTGATGACGTAAATTCTCAGCTTGTGGTGATGGTTAATTAAATGGTTATAATAAGATTGATAAATTGGACATTGTTAATGGGTTAATTAGTTAATTAAGGATATTGATCACTTCCTTATTTGGTAAATTGAGGGGAGAACGAGAGTTGAACCTCAATTTTGACCATGAATTAACAATTGGACTAAGGTTAGAACTGGATCTTAATCTGACTAATTCACCTAGTTGGTAACATAGAATTCCATAGGGTAATTAACCAAATTTGGCTTGTTCAAGATTGTAGAAGCAATCCACATATAGACTAGTTGAATTGATAAACCTAGTTGACATGAGAGATCGATATTAGGTTAAAATTGTAAACTGACTTCTAATATGGCTATTTGAACAATTTGACTGATTAAATTGATCAAAACCTGGAATTTAATACTAATAGCCTAAACCCATTTTAAATTATTTTCTTAGTTACATTTAAGTTTGTAAAATCAAACCATTTTATTTGATTCCTCCAAATAGTCAATTGACTTAAATCGTACCGGTACTTAGTAATCAATCTCTATTCCCTTTGGTAGTTTACTTGGCTTTTATTTTGAAATTTCAAAATGATTTTCTCTTTTGAGTTGATAGTTAGACTAGTCACTAAGCTAAATATCTCCCATTTGTGTAATTTTTGTGTTTTTATTTTGTTTTAGTTATTATTCTTGTTTCTATTGTATGACATACAAGGAATGAATTATGATCAAACATGCTAAGGATATGATCCTTAAGACTATGGATGCATGAACTATTAGTATGATTCTTATAATTATATCCCTTATCTATGTGAATATAAAAAGAGATGGTACAACCACCGTAATATCTTTTTGAGCTATCAAAAATATCCCTATTCTTTTTTTATACTTCAAGAGGTCATTGTTGAACAACTGAAGCCCAAACTATGAGGTGACCATGTATACGAATAAATGATGATTTGTTTTCAAGAGACAGAAGAAATCACATGCAAAAAGTAGACCTATTATGGAAGCCAAATTTAGGCATGACCTAGACCAATCGAAAAAGAGGAGAACGCAAGATTAGAAAGGATATTGCATACCTTTATGGAGGAAACAAATAGTTGCCTACAATGCATTTGAGCTCACATTGATGAAATAGCACAAAGGTTGGTGGGTGAAATTCAAATTGCCCCCATGGGGGATGTGGCCAACTTGGAGGATCAATTGGCTATTTTAGTTGTGAATATGCTCAAATCGGATATGAAGAATCACTTGCAATGGAATTTGCAACAATCAGGTCATCCTACACTAGTTGGGAAGTGATATATGAAATATCTAGTTATAAAATTTATAATCACTTATCTCTATTATTAACTAGATAATGCACTGCAAGTGTACATGATCAATTAGTATATAGTGGAAGTAGGGGTCGAACTCACAAGAATCGGTTTAACAATCACTAGGTCTTTGGCTTGGATGCTATTTGAAGAATTGACAATTAAAGAAATTTAATTAAAACTAAACTATGAACTAAAAACTAATGACACTAGCAGATCCACATAGAGTTAAAACTAGCCAATTTTCAGCTTTGATTAATTTATTCAATTAATTGGTTCAGTTAGCCAATTATAGGTGAATTCCAATCAATCGACTCAATTACACACAGTGGAGGTTCAATTCCCAATTATCAACTCAACACCGATCCCTTGTGGTGATGAGTCCTATCAATTTAAGTATTCTTTAGGGGGAGATTACTCTCAAGCCTAGTCCTAATTAAATCAAGTAGTCCAGTATATGGAATTATCAAGAACCAATTAGAAACTCACGTCAGACATGACTATGAATGATCTAATCTAATAACTATACATTGATCTATAGTCGAGGGTCAACTCTCGTGTTACCTCAGCCAATCTACCCGGAACCAGAGTTAGATACTCTCTAAAATTATCTTATTTATGACTATTATTACTGAAAAGTTTAATTGATCCTATTAATGGCTAAATCATCTAATCATCAATTATATTATTTAATTTCCAAGTTAATCACCACCAAATGGAATTTACATAAACATTAAATCTTAGCCTATAATAAATTAGAACATGAATGAAAACATAAACACAAGAGAAATTAATAAAAGCAAGCAAACTAGTCTAAACATTAATATAAGTCAGCAAATAAAGCAAGCATTGATTGAAGGAAAATGATAAAGAGCAATAAAACTAGAATTAAATAGCATAATAAAGATATAAAAAGATTTGAAAATGCTTTTCTAATGAAGAATCACAAGTTCTTAGTCCAAGGTTGTCAATTGTGAACCTATTTTTCAACTCTTCTTGAAAAATAAAGAAAATCCTAGTCTAATCTTGCAGCCCCTGAAGGGAAGCTGAAGAGAACGTGTTTTTGAGGTCTTATAGACCATTATTTATGGTTTTTAAGAGTTACAAAGTGTAGATCTTTGAATAAGTTTTAAAACACACTAAACGGGTCCAAAACGGACACACGGAAACCCTAAAAACACTCAAAATTGTGAAACAGTGCGTTGCTGCCACTATGCGTTTACCACAACAAAGTTGTCCTTCACTGCAGTGAACTTTGCTTCTGCCCACGGGCATTTGTGTTCGCCCCGGCGAAGTGCTCTAGATAGCTCTGCGCGGTTTTGTCATTTTGCCTCTTCAATCTCCATCCAACATCCGATTGATATGCCTTTTTTTTCACCCGACCCTAGAACAAAGATGCACATTAATATAAAAAATTTAGCACTAAACTAACACATAAACACTTATAAAAACTAGCAAAAAACAAACAAGAATACATAAAGAGCTCCAATTCTAAGAGGAATTAAGTAAACAAGCTAAACACAACTTGAAATATATAAACACATAAATTTAACTTAAATAACATCATATAAATACTACAACACTACATGCAACACAAAATAACACATAAAAGTAAAAATTAACAAAAATACACACTTAAACACTAAAAATGTCAAAACCAGTGCAAAAATCATATAAACAAGGGTAGGAATAAATTACACTTTTATATTTTTTCATATTTTGTAATATGGCATTTTTTATCTCAATTGGATATGATAAATTCTTTCAAATAAAATATATGAGGAAAAAAATCATAAATAGTTATGATGATGAGATTTTTTGTGTAATTATATTTTATTCGTAAATATCCTTAATCATAGTATTTTACATGGAATGATTAGTACATAATTGTATATGGATACTTATTGAGAATAAGTGTGTCGAATTAACCTACTAAGAGTATTCCACACGGATTATTATTCGAGTGTCAATGGATTAATCTCTTGGTGATAGTAGTGTAATGATCCTTGGACTTGAGCCTATGAGTTTATCTTGACTGTGGATTACTATACTTTGACTCTATTAGTTGTTATTCTTAAGGAGTTGCACATAATATAGAGATTGGGTGAAGTGTAAACCTTAAAAAAATAAAATATAACCAATGTAGGATTCACCGCTCCTTATAATAGGAGATAGAATTAAGAGTGCCATAAATTCTATTTCAAGCGAGTTATATTTGGAAAGAAGTAAATTAATTAGTTCAATAATTTAGAGTTGGCATTGTATTTGTACTCTTGAACTAATCGGGATATAGTATACTGAAAGGGTAATAATTACACGGTAACTAAATCATTGATAGGTGAAGTCAAATCACTTGACATATTTCAGCACTTGGGGGGCCATGATGTTCTGTTAGAAGCCAATTTTGAGTATGCTTGTAATTTATCTAATCCTAATTAATTTAAGATTATAATTTATACATATTGTCAATGTGAGTGAGAATCTAAAGGGTCACACACTTTAAAATGATTAATTCGGGATTAAATTAATTACTTGAAAGTATGAAATACTTATGGGTTAATTTACGAGATAAATTAACTTTTGAGACTTAATTATAATGTCATAAATTTTAGGGGCTAATATGTAATATCATATAAGTTCTTAGGGTTATACATACATACATACATATGTACGTATGTACGTACGTATGTATTTATGTATGTATGTGATATTCCATGCCAAATAGCCGTGGAAAAAGCATCATGGAAAAATACATTCATTCTGGAAAAAAACCTTAGGAAGAAAAAAAGAGAAAAAAGGGAGCTAGCATTCCGTTTTGCTTGGGGCAATCAATCCTATGAGAAACCTAAATTAATTATCTATGTAGATACCATTAGAAATCGACTGTTTGTGCGACTTGCGGATCGACATCCCTGACATATTGGAGATTGCAATTTTGAGGTATAATATCTATACTCCTCTTTTCCTACGCATAAATTAATCAAGGTGATCCATAGAAGGAAGTAAAAATTTTAAATTTCGCTGCATGTTATATGATTTACATTCTTTTAGTGATATCAAAGCCATCTTTGATTAATTTATGATGTAGATATATTACTTGTCATGAATTTATTGAATTTGTTCAAGCTATATGAGTTTTTTATGTGATTTTTAAAATTATTGGAGAAAAAATTTGAAATTGATCGCCTTTTTTCACCCATGGCATAAAGGATTTGTGTCAAGATGTTGTTGACGCCATTAGATTGGATGTCATCTGTCACTCCATATTTTAGTGACATTTTTTGTTTCTGTCACTAAAAATATTTAATTAGTTAAATAACTTTTAATGACACTTAATTTTATATTTTCATTTAAAAGGTTTTTCTAAATTTGGTTTTTGAAACACCAATTAATTCTTGACAAATGTTGTTTAAAATTATTTGTTAATATTTAGAAGCCTTTTTATTTTAATTTGATTAAAATTTAGAAAATATAAAGCCTTTGAAAATATTTATTTCATTCTAATGAGATTAGAATTAGACAATTTGTTTAAATTTTAGAAATTTATTATTTTTCAATGAGATTAGAATTTAATAAATGTTCAAAATTTTTGAAAATTGTTTCTGATATAATTTTTTAAATTCCAATATTTAAAGTGTTTATTTTCTATTGCGGTCCAAAAATAATATTTCTCCATAAAATATTTTTGTAAATAATTCAAGAATGATAATTTCATTGAGATTGGAATTATTATGCATAGTGATTTATGATTAGATACTAATACAGTTTTTATAGTGATTTTATTTAATTATTAAATTATATAATAGCATGATGTATGATTATGGACTTAAGACCAATGTGATTGTGTATGGTTTACTTTGTTCAAATTTAATAGTTGTAAATTTTAAATAGGATCTGTGTGTCCTGCCTTTCTCTGTTATTCTAGATGTAATTATTTTTCTTATCTCAATCCCATCGAATGTAACTCGAGGTTTCTTGATCAATAATGTACATAGAGGTAGGTTAAGGATAATATTCAATATCTAAAATGTTTAGATAGAATTATATTTGTAATATACAAGATGTTGGAGATGGCATGAAGGTGCAACCACGAAGGAAATTTTCAAGAGTTGAAAATTACCCTTAGAATTTGACTATCTAGTTTCCTTCGTGACTCAAGGAAACTAGTTTAGTAAAAGTCTATAATTATCCATGGTTTTGTGCATGTTTTATTTGTTATATGTTGATATGATAATATTGTATGCAATTTGATGAGACCTAATAAATAATTGAAAGATTAGAGAAAATCCCTCAAATCAATATTAAATCAATAAATATGTTGCATTCCATTATTATAGCAAGAAATGAGAGTTCTTATTAGATATAACTTGTTGTGCTAATCCAAGGTTACTCTACATTGATCATGTTTAAGCCATGAGATGAGATCTTTGAATAATATGTAAGACGTAACGGAGCCGTATAATTTGTTGGGCATGCTCAAGATTGTACGTCTTTAAGGCAAAGGTTAGGAGTCAAATAAGATGTGTTATCAAGAGTTGATACCTAATTGTCTAGGAATTACAAAGTGTTATAATTGGTAAGAGTTAACTACCTTCCGAAATTGTTTTGGTTTGCTGGACACACCCAAAATCAAAATAATTAGATGAGATCCTAGCCCACTAGGGTATCTGTGAGCTCCTGAATCAATATGTAAGCGTTATTAATTTGAATTAAAATAGTGGCAGCAAAACCAAATTAATTGAAGTTCATGTTATATTTTGCTTTTGTTTATGTATAAATAGAATAATTCTTATTCTGGATTTATTTACATATTGTAGAATATGAGTAGCGACTTCAATCTGCGTCCTATTTTAAATGGTAACAAACTCACTAGCTAAATTTTTCAGACTGACAACATAACTTGAGAATTATTCTCAAGCATGAGAAAATTGATATGTCATTGATCAGCCTATTCCTGATGCACCTACGGATAATATTGATCAAACTGTTCAGAATTCGTATCGTAAGCACATGGAGGATAACGATATTGCCACTTGTATCATATTGGCCGCTATGAATTTTGAATTGCAGAAATAGCATGAAAATATGAATGCTCCTTCAGTGATTCTTCATCTCAAGGAATTGTTTGATGAAGAGTTAAGGAATGAGAGGTATGGACCTCTAAGGAGTTATTTTTTTGTATAATGACAGAGGGTACTTCAGTAGCTATTCATGTATTGAAGATGATCGTACTGATTGAAAAATTGGAATGATTGGAATTTTTCCAAAATCACGAGTTAAATGTTGACTTCGATCTTGCAATCTCTGCCTAAAAGCTTTTCACAGTTCGTGATGCACTATAACAAGAATAAATTGAAAACAACTCTTTTTGAGCTATTGAATATGCTCAAGATTGCTGAGACAACCATCAAAAAGGAAAAGAAATGAGTGTTGGTTATTGATTCTTCCAATAGGAAGAAAAAGAAATCTAAGGTTGGTTTTAAGAAAGCCAAGTCTGGGGTGAAACTAATACCTGTGACCAAAGGACAAGACTAAGGGCACTTGCTTCCATTGTGGACAAGGTGGATACTAGAAGAGGACTGCAAGGATTACTTGGATACATTCAAACATAAGAGGCTTGGTGAAACTTCTACTTCAGGTATGTTTATGAGTGAGATTAATATTTCTATTTCCAAATTAGATTCTTGGGTATTAGATATCGGATTTTCATCTCATATTTGTAAAAATATGCAACGACTAAAAAGAAGTAGAATGTTGGCTAAGGGAGAAGTGAACCTGCATGTAGAAAATGGAGCTTAAGTGTTGCTGTTTTAGTTGTAGGGACTTACAATCATTCTTTGCCTAGTAGTTTTGTTTTAGAACTTAAAAAGACTGTTATTATGTTCTATCACTGATTAGAAATATTATTTTATTTTCATATTTGATACTGATGGTTTTGTCATTATGTAATAGAATAAATGTTATTCTTTTTTACGTGAAGAATTGTATATGGAGCTACTGCTATGATTAATGGTCTTTATATTCTAGACATGGAAAGTCCAATTCTCAACATAACTCCTAAAAGGCCTAAAATTGATAATATGAAACAATCTTCCCTTTGGCATTATAGATTGGCCATTTAAATGAGAAACACATACCAAATTACATAATAATGGTTATTTGAGATCATTTGATTATGAATCATATGAAAAATATAAGTCTTGTTTACTTGGTAAAATGACCAAATCATCTTTTACAAGAAAGAGTGACAAATCTAGTAGGGCTCTAATACATAGTAATGTTTGTGGTCCTATGTCAATATTCCATGCTAGGGGAGGTTTTTTATACTTTATTACCTTCACTGATGACCATTCTAGATATGGTTATATATACTTGATGAATTATAAGTCCTAACCCTTTGAAAAGTTCAAGAAATTCATGAATGAAGTTAAAAAACAACTTAGTAAAAGTATTAAAATATTTCAATCTGATCAAGGTAGGGAATACTTAAACCAAGAGTTCAAGATTATCTTAAGAAGAATGGAATTCTACCTCAATAGACTGCTCCTTATACTCTACAACTAAATGGTGTATCTGAGAGATATAATCAAATTATATCAGATGTAGTTTGATCAATGATGAGTCTTGCAGACCTCCCTAAATCATTTGGGGGCTATGCTCTTAATGCGACCTCTTATTTACTAGATTATGTTCCATCAAAAGTTTTGGATTCCACTCCGTATGAGATATGGATTTGAAAGAAACTAATCTTTCATACTTGAAAGTTTGGGGTTGCCTTGTTTATGTGAAGATGATAGAATCTGATACAGAATTGAAACTAAATCAAACAAATTCCTATTTGTGGGGTATCTAAAGGAAACACATGGATACTATTTCTATAATCCCATCAAGTAAAAAATGTTTGTCTAAAAACATGTCTTCTTTCCAGAAAAATAGTTTATTCTTGAAAAGACAAGTGGTAGCAAAATAGATCTTGAAGAAGTTCAAGAAATACAATTTGGCATTGATCAACAAATGAAACAAGAGCTTTAATCATGTGATGATGTGATAGAAAATGAAGTTAATGATACACAAGCTCTTCATAGGACTATTAGGATACATCATGCTCCAAAGAGATATGAATTTCTATAAGTGAGCACAAGATGTATTAATCATTACGAATGATGAATCTACATTTGTCGAAGAAGCATTATCTGATAAAGACTCTCAGATGTGGTTACAAGTCATGAAGTCTGAGATGGATTCCATGTATGACAATAAAATTTGGACCTTAGTATATCCATATGTAAGGATTAACCCATAGAGTGCTTTAAGTGGGTCTTTAAGAGAAAGACTGGCATAAATGGTAATGTGATTACCTATAAAGTGCGGTTGGTGGTAAAGGGTTATATACAAAGACAAGGAATTGACTTCGATGAAAGTTTCTCACCAATTGCAATGCTGAAATTTGTTTGGATTTTACTTGCTGTAAATGCATATTATGATTATGAGATTGGGCAAATTGATGCAAAAACTGCATTTCTTAATAGAAATTTGAAGGAAGATGCGTATATGATGCAATTTGAAGGATTTATATCCACAGATCCTAACAAAGTATGCAAGTTACAAAGGTTTATTTATGGACAAAAGCAACCTTCTAGGAGTTGGAACATCAGTTTTGAAGAGATAATCAAAGAGTTTGATTTTATCACAAATGAGGATTAACTTTGTGTATACAAGAAGGTTAGTGGGAGTGTCATTATTTTCTTGATACTTTATGTGGATGACATTTGTTGATAAGAAACGACATACCTATGCCTCAAAATTTTAAGATATAATATCATATGGTTGTACATGAATTTTTTCATTAAAGATTTAAGAGAGGTGACCTACATTCTAGGAATGAGAATCTATAGAGATATATCTAAGAGGTTGTCTGGTCTTACTCAATTAACATACATAGACAAGATGCTAAAGTGATTTAGAATGGATCAATCAAAGAAAGATTATTTACCAATATCACATCGTGTGTACCTTTCTAAAGACATGTGCCCTAAGCATGAAAAAGATCCCATATGCTTCGGCTATAGGCTCTATAATGTATGTAATGTTATGTACTATACTTGATGTCTCCTATACTCCAAGTATTATAAGCAGGTTTCAATCTAACCCAGAGAATGGCCATTAGATAACAGTCAAGAATATTCTTAACTACTTAAGAAGGACAAAGGATTTATTCTTGATTTATAGTAGGCAAGAATTGACAGTTCACGAATACACAAATGCTAGCTTTCAATCTGACAAGGTTGATAGAAAATCACAATTTGAATACGTATTTACTCTTAATGGACTGGTTGGTGCAATTAGTTGGAAGAGTCCCAAGTAAGATGCCACGACTGATTCTACAACAGAAGCCAAATATATTGTAGCTTCAGAAGCAGCAAAAGAAGCAGTTTGGATCAAGAAGTTTGTACTTGACTTGGAATGGTTCCCTCTATTAATGATCCTATACTCTTGTATTGTGATAACAATGGAGCTTTTGCACAAGCAAAGGAACTCAAGTCTTATCAGCATCCAAACATATGTTATAGCGCTATCATTGAATCAGAGAAATCGTAATAGAAATGAAGTAAAAATAGAGAAAATCTCAACTGATGATAACATTGTTAATTCGTTCACTAAAGGCTTGTCCTAGAAAAAACATGAAATTCATGTTAACTCGTTCGATCTTAAGCACATGAATGATTGGCTTTAGTTGTATACTCTAAAGTCAATATGTTTTAGAGATAAATTACTTGTTTTCATTTTCGCATTTATAATATGGCATTCTTTATCTATTTGATATGATAAAATCTTTCGAATAAATTCATACATATATGAGAAAAAAATCATAAATAGTTATAATGATGAGATTCTCTGTGTAATTTTATTTTATTCGTAAATATCCCTAATTTTAGTGTTTTACACGGAAAGATTAGCACACAGTTATGTATAGATGTTTATTGAGAATAAGTGTAATGGATTCACCCGCTAAGAATATATTCTACACGGATTATTATTCAAATGCTAATAGATTAATCTCTTTGTGATAGTAGTGTAATAATCCTTGGACTTGAGATCATGAGTTTATTTTGACTATGAATTACTATATTTTGACTCTATTAGTTGTTACTCTTAAGGAGTTACACATACTGTAGAGATTGGGTATTGTGTGAATCATAAAAAGATAAAATATAACCAACATAAGATTCACCACTCCTTATAATGGGAAAGTATATCCCAATATAGTCACTTCTTGAAATACGACTCAGAAATCTTTTCACAAAGTGAAAATAAAATTAAGAGTGTTTTAAGTTCTATTTCAAGCGAGTTGTATTTCCCTAGAACTAGAAAGCAATAAATTGTCTAGTTCAATAGGAGTTGGCATTATATATGTACTTTTGAACTAATCAGGATATAATATGGTGAAAGGACATTAATTACACGGTAACTAAATCACTGATAGGCGAAATTGAACCACTTGACAGATCTCAACACTTGGGTAGTCATAATGCTTTACTAGAGTCAATATTGATCCATAAGTGTAAATTAATTAATTAGTGAATTAATGATAAATTAAGGTTGTTTAATTTATCTAATCCTAATTAATTTAGGATTATAATTTATACTTATTGCCAATGTAAGTGAGAATCTAAAGGGTCACACACTTTAAGATGATTAACTCAGAATTTGATAAGGATGAGATACTTATGGATCAATTTATGAGATAAATTATCTTTTAGGACTTAATTGTAATAAGTCATAAATCTTAGGGGCTAATATGTAATATCATATAAATTCCTAGGGCTATTAAGTAATAAATATATGTGTGTGTATATACATAAGTTATATACTTAATACCATCCTAAGGCTATTAAGTTATAAGGCTATTAAGTTATATATATATATGTGCGTGTGTGTGTGCGCTTTTGTGTGTGTGTATATATGTACACACACATACATATATTCCAAGCCAAATAGCCATGGAAAAAGCATCACGAAAAAATTTTGCTTTGGAAAAAAAAGTTAGGAAGAAAAAAAGAGAAAAAAGGGAGCTAGCACTCCATGGTTTGGGTCAATTAATTCTTTGAGGATTCCAAAGTAATCATTTGTGTAGATACCATTAAAGTCTGGACGTTTGTGTTGCTTGTGTATCAACATCTCTGATAGATTGGAGATTTTACTGTGATTTTGAGATATAATCTCTATACTTCTTTTTTACTAAGTATGAATTAATCAAGGTGATCCGTGGAAGGAAGTAAAAATTTTAATTCCGTTACGTGTAGTATGATTTACATTCTTACATGTTGGTTAGGGAAAACCAAGGGATTCCTACGTTCCTCCCAATCGAAGGCAAAGTGGACATTATAAAGATAAATGTGAAATGATCAGTCATGAAGCATCTGCAACAAAGAAGAGACAAAAATTTGCTCACATTACACGATCATTTTATACAAGGAAGTGTCACTTGGATTATTTACGGACAAAGAGTTGATTCAAGAGATGAAAAGTGATGGCTACATTCTAGAGGAGACTAACGAGATGTATACTTATGACAAAGTTCCACATGTTCATTGGGACTTTGGATGTGCAAATCATTAGAGCAAATTTACAGAGACTTCGATATCCTTAGCAAACCTCTTGGTGTTGTTAAGGGAGTAGTTTCTTCCTTTACTTTTACTATTCCTTAGTTTAAGAACTTGATGGATTGAATAAAAGTTTGAGCTTGTGTTAGTTTAGTATATGCTTGGTGTTGGGAATTATTTTTAATATACTTGGCTAAATTTGGTTTGGTTGTTAACAATGATGGTGCATTATACTACTTGCAGATTGTGATTGTCATATGATATTATTGGATGAACTTAGACTTGTAGGTTGCTATTTCGATATGTAAATTGCTAATTTTTTATTCATTTTCTTTGTTAAACATGTGAGTTGATTTTATAGAAAAGTCAGATGAATGCTTGTTGTAGTTTTGGAAAAATCTTCGTTGTTGAATGCCTTTCGAGGCTAATTATGTGTAATACTAAGATAAGGGGATGAATTGGATATATATTTAACCCTTGTATTGCGTTTGAACCCGATTATCCTTATGTGTATTTTTCTTTTTCTTTAATTGCTTAGACCATGTGAAGTCCCCATAACTTCTACTTAGGTAGTCACATTGGTTAAAAAATGGTAGGTATTTATAGGACTTGTGTATTTACTTAAACTTTGCATTCTTATGATTTCTTTGAACTCAATCATTACTATTGATTAATCTTGTGCTTATTGTTAATCAAATCCATGGTTGGAAGCCAAACTATTGTTTTGAGTTATATTTGTACTTATTTGATTGTATTTACATTTACTTTGGAGTATTGCTGTCCATAATATATATATGAGCTTTTTGGTTGTCCAAGTAGGGTTGGAAGTGATTCCTTAGTATTTTGTTTATCTAGTATAAATATTTACATGATTTCTAGTTATTTTGTCTAGTCTAACTTAGTAGTTTAACTTTGAATAATGGTATACTTTGGTCTATTCTTGGTTGATAATTGATGGGGTGACATGATTGAATAAGGAATAGTTGGGAATTCTTTGCTTTATATTGTCATTAGATTCTTGATTTGGAAGTACATTTGACATTGAATGAATGGTAATTGTAATGGCTTGAATGACAAATTTATTCCCTTAACTGTTTGAGCTTAAATGGTTGCCAATAGTAGTTGATTTTGACTCTAGTTGTAGTTGCTTTTTTATTTTTATTGTGTTTGTTATTAGTTTTTTATGAAATAGAAGTTGAAATTGTAATTTGAACAAGTGTTTTTATTTTGTAGGATCACATTTTGGTTGGCTGATGAGTCAAAAATTGGTAAGAATCAAAATGCGATTCAAACATTAAGAGACTAAACAAAGCTGAAAATTTCTTACATGAGACCATTATTGGCCAGGACCAAGAATTTTTAGGCATAAAAAATTTTGGCCTCTAAAACCAACTTCCGACTAGTTTCAGGCCGTAACCAGCCCTGCCTTCAAAACATTCAAAAGTCATTCTTTGTTTTAGAAGCCCTCCCATTCTGGCGACCCTACCTTTTGCCCTTTCACTTGCAAGAGTTGAAGAAGGAGCTAACAAGTCTTAACCACTTTTCAATCAAATTCTTTTCGAATTCACTCAAGTAAATTGTTTCAATTTTACATTTTTAGCATGAATATAGTTGATAGAACTTGATTTGAGTAAGATTAGATGACAACTTCAAAAATTTGTGATGCTTTACTATTATGGTTGAATTGGTAGTTAATTTGGCTTTGTTTGTAATTGGTTTGTATTACTTATTGGCTTTTAATGGTTCGGTTGGTTGTTTGTTCGGAAAAAGTGAATTTTGATTGTTGATAAGCATATTGGGTTTTCAATCATAATTGATAAAATAAAGTTTTCTCGTACATTGTGCTTTGTTGATAAAAATCACTTGACATTTTTACTTTCTATTTCAATTTAGTTTGGTTTCTTAGTTAATTAGTTTAGTTTTATGACATTCCGTACTTGAATTGTTTTTGTTTTTGTGATTTAGTGAGTGGTAAGATGAGTTGGCAACTCATCACTGAAATAAATTTGAAATAATGGATGGTGTGGTTTTTTTTTTGTTTATTTAGAATTGTGAATTGTTAAATGTTTATACATATGTGTCATTTAGGAACTGTAAATAGAAGGTTAAACAAAAGTTGCACTTCGTATTTTGAATTTATCAAAAATAGGATTTAACCCTTCAAATTCAACCATGTTTTTAGCCACTTAGTTATAAAAATACTTTCTTGTCTAATTTTTATCACAAACAATTACTTCGTTTTGAACCTTTTTCTAATGTCGGCTTTAATTGAAGTGATTAATTTAATGTACACACTTATAGATTTTCAAGATGGTTTCTAAGTTGTGGTCAGAAATGATTTAGGCCATCTTTGGTCATTTTCGTTTGAATTTTCAATTTTCAGCATTACATCCCTCTTATGTTGTTTTAATTCCCATGGACACTTTTGGGTGTATTTTATTCCTTCCTTTTATACATATATATATATATTTATTTATTTATTTATTTATTTATTATATCATATCGATATCGTCTAATTTTTTAACCTCTTTTTTACTACATTGGACACGTTGATCCCTGACATGGTAGCTTGTCTAGTTCTGCTCTCAGTTCGAGTTAAGAACAGAGGTTATATAAGTAATTATTGTGAAGTTCCACAAGCCCGAATCTTTTAAATAAATTAGATGTCAAAGAAGACACTAGATCTATATATCAGGTCATGTTTTATGGATATTTAATTAATGTATTTTGTGGTTATATATTACAACTCTTACTCATATATTCTTTCATGCTTTGGGCTTTTATGCATTCATCTAGTTCATTAAAAAAAAAACAGTTTTATCACTAGTAAAAGTTTGGATGCTCTGATGCAAAAGAGTACATGAATTTCCTCTGATCAAGTGATATGTGTAAAATTTTTCAAGTGATCAACTTGTGCATTTCTTCCATGTACCTACAGTACCATTCAAGTAATGCCTTTTCATTTTACATGTTTCAGCCTGTGCTTTATAAATTGTTTTGACACAAAAAAATACGCTCGTATCACCAGAAAGGCCAAAGGGTCAACAAGTCAAGATTTACAATAATTACTTGAAATGTGTTTGGATAATATCCTTTTTCGATTGGGTATGGCTTCAACTATTCCTGCAGCCCGCCATAATATGAATGGCTCGCCATTAACTCGGTTTTGGGGTCATAATCATTATATAGAAGAGATGGCTGAGCGGCTCAAGACGTAGCATTGGAACTGCTAATGGGATCTACTTACAACTAGATGCATAATCATGAAACTTGTATAATACTAACAACATAGGAATGTAAGAAATGGCTTAAAAAATAGATCGAAAGCGATTGTATAACGACTATGATAATCAGACTTAATGACTTACAATCTAAAACTTGAAAACACTTGTCGATTTGAAGAAGAAGTTGGTAACGCCTTAACCAAAACATAACCCTATAAATGATTCAAGAAAAGGCAAAAACAAAAAGTAGATGGAAGAATAAATCAAAAAATAAAAGGATGGGGTAAAAGAAGTGATTAAAGCATTTAGTTTAGATTTTTAATAAAACAAATCACAATGCAATAAAGATATTAAAATTTAAATCCTATTTTTTTTTTTCACAAATTTCCTTATGTTGAGAAATCAAAAACTTTTCAAAAAAAAAAAAAAAAAAAAAAATCGAACATTTGCAATGTAAATTTAAAATTTCTAATTATTTTCATAATCTACAATTCATGCCAACCAGGTATTCTTGTAGAATAAGTTTAGCAGTATGTACGCTCGATATTTTCACTGTTACTTGATGACTTCTGAGTGATAAAGTCTTGTTTGCTAAAATCTTAACAAAATTTACAATTTATATAAAGAAAGGATTGAAGTTATTTTCCTAATCTACAATCCATGCTTTTATAGCTGCTAAAGTATTTAGGAAAATATCGAATGGATGTATTGATTTTGCAATCTACTATTTATAATAAGGATTTATTAAATTTGTGTTGTCTGAATTGGGACCAAGAAATACTTCATGGACCTTTTTCTAGCAAACAATGAGAATAAATAGGTGTTCTAGAATATCTACTTGAATGTTAAATTGACAATGTGTCGATATTAATGAGTGTGCAACTTTGGCATCATCATCCGACACATCTTTAGAAAGTCCAATCCATTTCCAACACATATGAATATTACATGTCATGCAACATCATTGAACATTTATACCAATTATAATTCTTTATAATATCAAAATCCCTAAGAAGTATGAGAATGATGTTAACTTTTGAATGTACTATGTAATTACAGTTTTTTTTTTTTTTTTTTATATTTACAATTTTCAATTAAAGAAATTAGATTTTACACCACTATTCACTCTAAAATTTAGTTATACTAGATGATTATGGTCTCACGCTATGATGAAATTGCTCACGTTTTGATGCATGGATTAACAATAAGTACATATGCATACTTGTTTGGAGAAAATCTACCACTAAAAGGGAAATTGCTAAAGAAATTGATCACTAGTCATCCATGTATAATTAATATTTTATTTATGAATTATATACATTCATGAATTGTGGAGTTACACCCATGAATAATTAATGATGTGTTCATTAATTTTGTGCATTTATGAATTATGAAAATTCATTCATGTGTGATTAATGTTGTATTCATGAACTATGAATATTCATTCATGTATTAATGTTGTAATTATTCATTTACTAATTAAATCCTGTAAATAGGTGTGATATAAAGGAGTTAAGGATCACATTCAAGTTCAAAAATTTTCTTCTCATTCTTTCTTCAAGAAAACACATATTCAAATTCAAGAGCCTTCTTCGGATCTCATTCTTCCTTCTTTCTTGATTCTATACTCCCATTCTAGATGTCTCAAAATTGTTTTTCGTAGATAGAAAGTTAAGTATATTCCATAAGTTCGTAGACCTTGTTAGTAGTGCAACATACAATGGTGAAATTGTTGAAATCCTAAGAGAAAATTGCATAGAATCTATTTGTACTAAGTGACAGACAGTTACGCCTTAAATATAAAAGGGTTGAATCCTTTGCAACAACTATATCATATACACCAAATAAATTCTTATATATTTTTACATTTTGTTTTATATCATATAATTTATTTAAACAAAGATAACAAATAATATCTCATTATTTTTTTCTAACAACTACATATTCCTTTCTATTTTTTCTAGCATTAGTTGATGATTAACTAATTATGTAAATTTGGTATCTATTTAGCTGTTTGATATTCTCTGTAAACTTGGTATTTGAATTTAAAGTAGATATTTATAGAATTTATTTCCTTCAAATCTAATGGTGGATAATTTCGCTTTCCTAAGAATTTAACTCTCTATTTATAGCTTTTGGTATGATGTTCTTGCATAGTACTTGTCGTTGGACCATGTAATTGAAGACTACCAAGTTTAGCTTAATGTTTTTTTCTACAAGGGATAATGTCATACCAAATTACTTGAGCAGATTTTACAACTGACTCCAAAGACTGCAAAGTATAGCTATTTGATTTGTCACCATCCCACACCACCTGATCATTCTTCTCCAATTGAGGTAGTAGATATGAATAAAATTTTAGCTTTGTTGACGCAATTTCAGTATGTTTTAGTTTTGTAAAATAGTGATGATGCCTCTAATTTAATTTTTCATTTTAATGTCGAAGCATATGCTGTCTAGGCTTCTCTTCTTCCCAGACCTACCCCTCGCTTCACCAGTCTCTCTTTCGTCATCAACTCTAATTTGGTATCCAATGCATGATGTAGTTTGTGTATACTTGTGTAATTTGGTGATTTCCTTTCTATAATTGAGAGTTATCAGGACTGGTTAATTTAGTTTGATTAAGTAAGGTTCTTTGAAATTTGGGAATTTCTTTTATGACCTAGAAATTAGAGTTTCGTTTTGAGGTTGTTATTTCTCTTTATGTGCTAGTAATTAGTAAATGTTTAAATGTGATTCGTCAAAAAGTTAGTTACAGAGTTAGTTAAGAAATTTTTGGCCAATAGAACAAAGGTTTACCTCTCATGAAATTGGCATGTATTCTAAAATGGACCCCTAACTAGGAAGAATATAACGCTTCAACCAATTTCTCCCGAAGGGTAACCTTATGCCCTCACATACATCCTTGTCTTTATATCTCAAAAATCTCAAAATCCTAATAAATCCATCCAATGCTACTTTTGACAGTCAAAAGCTGCTTACTAATCATCTTTTGTGCTTATTTATCACTTTTATAATTGTTGATAACTTCCTTCACCCAAGTTGGTAGCATGTGTCATACCCTTGATTCAGTTGGTTCCATTTCTCTTATTGAAAGTGCATCAATAAACAACATTCTCTACTACTGTCTTGTACTACATTCTTTTATATTTCTCTCTTTAAATGGAAAGAGCCTATGTTGTTTTTGCTGGTTCAAAAGTTGGCTTGTTTTCGAGTTGGGAAGACTGTTATCCTCATGTCAATAGGTAAAAGGTGCAGTTCATTGTTCATTTCGAAGTGAAAGAGATGCAATGGCTTAATTTCACAATATTTGGAAAAATAACAATAGATTGAATTAGAACTCTTTCTTGTGCACCTCTTATTTTTATCTGTTTTACATAGTGATGTGTTATAATAAATTGTTTTTCATCTTTTTGCAGAATCCAATCATTATCCTAAATCTCAAGGGTTGATGAATGATGAAGCATTATGTGTTTAACTCCCGAAAAAGATTGGACGCATTCACCTTTTTTCTGGTACCATTTCTTAGTTGTTGCCTATCTCTTGCATTAGTAATATTGGATTCATTATACCATTAACTTTAAGAAATATTGGTTGTCTATCAATAATGTTAGGAAGACCTATACTGGTTTGACAAGGTTAGCTTATTTATTATCCTTTTCAATGTATTGTTTTAGTTGGAGAAAATTGCAGAAAACTTTGGGAAAGCAAAACTGGAGGAAATTTCAAATTTGAAAATAGTGCTCCTAATCTATTTAATTTTTGAAGTACCTTGAATTTGATTTTGATGTAGCATGAAGTTGATTTTTTATGTACCCTCTAATCCCTTTTTAATGTAGCACAAGGAATTTTGTTTTTATGTAGTACAAGACGGAACGATCTTGTATACAGGCACGACTAGGAGAATAGGGGTTTTGTGGCTATTTTTCAGGATTGTGAATGATACTCCTGAGCAATAATCAAGAGGAAAAATGAGAAATAAGAAGAGAAATCTTATGAAATTAGATAGAAAACAACCAAAATAAATAAATCAAATAACTAAAACTCTTCAATTAATCAATCTCTCTCTAAAATAATCTACCTAAAACTCAATCTAATTCATTCATAAATCTGTCTAAAATAATCTACTAGCAATGAGTATTTATAGAGCTGTAAATTACCTAAAAACATAATCTTATAGTATTAGGATTACTAGTTTCAATCCTAAATATAACCCATACTACTAAAACTTTATTCACCAATTGGTCTTTTAGCACTTTCCTTGTTAGAAAACTATTTTCCTTGTTAGAAAACTACTCAAGGCTCAATAAACATAATTATAGAAATTTATTACGAAGACCAAATTTTTTCTAGGACCTAAATTCAAAATGTACTACTCGTAAGCGTATTCCAACTTTAAAGGATGCCTAATTGAAGAGGCATAAAAATCTGTAATCTTTAACTTTATTGTTTGCTGCACTAAGTGTTATCCTTGTCAATTTTGTTCATGCATGGAAAACCTCAATCATTGGTCATTTATTTGAAATTGATATTTTTTTAGTCATGATGAAGGTTGGTGGTAAGAAAAGGTCTTCTGTCCAAATATCTCTTTTGGAGGATATATGTTGAAGTACACCATGCAAATAAAAGAGGATTTCCTTAATATGATGACTCGTTTTTTTGAAACGACCATACACATAAATTTTGATGGGTTACTCCTTTATACTACAATCTTTTAACCAAATATGTAGTAATAATTACTGAAAGGTGAGTTGAATTATAGACAGTATTGTATGTGCCTTAATAGTGAAACTATTGACCACTTGTTTCCTATTAACATGTATCTGTTAAACTTATTGAATTGATGCGTCCTTTCACATTTTTTGACTAGTTTCATTAACTTTTCTTTGTAACATTGGCAACCATCAAGTATTGAATTTTAATTTTCTAATTCAATTTTGTTAAAAGTTGGAGTATATTATGGTATATCGTATGTAAATTCTTTTATCTTTTTTTTTTTATTGCTTCTGATATGTGGACCTGGTAATTATCCTATGAACTTACTAAAAGCTTTCCTTTCTAAAAATGGGTTACTATCTAGTGTTGAATGTCAGTTTTCTAATATAAATCAATATTGTTAAGAAATAGAAGTATACTATAGTATATGATACGTAAACTCTAAATTCTTTTAGATAAAGATGTTTTCTCTTTTTCAGTAGCTTCGTTTGTATGTGATTTTTTCCTATTGATGTATGTTTTACAAAATTTATTATATTCTTTTGTTATGTGTTTCAGATATTTATACATTATTCTGTTTGTATCTTTCAGCTATGTATTTGATGCTAATCTCTCCTTGTTATTATGTTTTGGTTGGGTTTTGGATTATCGGTTTAGATTATGATCATTGAGGGGGCTTTTTATGTTATCTCATGGGTTAGGATTTTTTTTAAGTTTGTTTTTTTTAGAACAGTGGCTAAAAAGATACTTGGAGAGTCAAGATGTTATGCCCCCATGAATAAGGAATCTTGATGGTGGGATGAAGGTGTACAAAATAAAATCAATGTTAAGAGAGCTAACTATAAGGCTCTATATAGTTGTAGAAGTGACGAAAATATTGAGAAATATAAGCTTGCTTTCTAAAAAGGAGGCAAAAAACGCTATAAGTAAAGCAAGGGATAGAGCTTTTGAAGAATTTTACCAAAAACTAGAGTCTAAGGAGGGGGAGCGAGATATTTATAAAATTGCTAAAACAAGAGCCCATAGAACGAATGATGTAACCCAAGTCAAGTGCATCAAGGATGAAAGTAATAAGGCGCTAGTAAGAGATGAGGAAATTAAGGAAAGGTGGGAGAGATATTCCCATCATCTATTCAATGAAAACAATGGAGACGATATCATTTTAGGAGAGTTAGCTAAGTCTGAGGAGTATAGAAACGTAATGTATTATCGAATGATTCAAGAATCAAAGGTGGAAGAGGCTTTGAAGAAGATGAAGAAAGGAAAAGCAATTGGCCCAATGATATTCCAATTGACGTATGGAAATGCTTAGGAAAGAAGGGCATAAGTTGGCTTACCAATATTTTCAATAAAATATTGAAAAGTAGAAAAATGCCTAACCAATGGAAGAAGAGTACTCTCATACCCATATTCAAAAATAAAGGGGAAATACAAAATTGTGCTAATTATAGAGGTATTACGTTAATGAGCCATACGATGAAACTTTGGGAGAGGGTGATAGAAAGAAGGTTAAGAAATGAGACTAAGGTGTCAAATAATCTATTTGGTTTCATGCCAGGGAGATCGACTATTGAAGCCATACATCTCTTAAGGAGACTTACCGAGAGATACCGAGATAAGGAAAAGGATTAACATTTGATTTTTATTGATCTTAAAAAGGCATACGATAGAGTCCCTAGAGAAGTTATGTGGAGAGTTTTAGAAAAAAGAGGAGTTAGAGTAGCATATATAGAATCAATAAAGGAGATATATAGAGATGTAGTTACAAGTGTGAGAACACCAGGAGGGTTGACTCGAGAGTTCCCTATAAATATAGGTTTACACCAAGGTTCAACTCTAAATCCTTATCTATTTGCATTGATTATAAATGAACTTACAAGGCACATACAGGAGGAAATACTATGTTGTAATGTTATTTACAGATGACATTGTGTTAGTAGATGAAACAAAAGATAGGGTTAACGCTAAACTCGAAGTTTGGAGAGAGACACTTGAGGCAAAAGGGTTTAGAATTAGTCGATCAATAATACAATATATGAAATTTAAGTTTAGCAAGAGTGCAAGTAGGAATGGAATAGGGGTTAGTATCGAAGATGAAGAGCTACCTATAAGTAAAAATTTTAAGTATTTAGGATCAGTTCTTCAGAGTTATGGTGGTGTAGATCGAGATGTTACACATCAGATACAAGCTGATTGGATTAAATGGAGAATGGCATCATAAATATTATGCGACTGCAAAATTCCTTTATTACATAAGGGTAAATTTTATAGAATGGCAATTAGACCAGCGATAGAAACACGGTTTGAGTGTTGGGTAGTGAATTACACACATGAGCAAAAGATGAGAGTAGCATAAATACAAAAGTTAAGATGGATGTGTGGATACACTCGAATGGACAAGATACGCAATGAGTGGTCTAGGAATATTCATGAGAAGATTGGAGTAGCATCTATTGATGAGAAGATGAGAGAAACACACTTGTGATGGCTAGGTCATGTGTTAAGATGACCAGTAAAAGTGCCTGTACAGGCGAGTAGAATTTAGAGAGAGCAGTCAACATAGGAGGTGTAGGGGAAGACCGAAAATGACTTGATAGGTAACTTGTGAGAAAGATATAGCCCATATAGGAATTGAGGAGGATATAGTCCGTGATAGAGCGCAATGGCGTAGCAAATTTCATGCAGCCGACCCTACTTAGTAGGATTAAGCCTTGGTTTGTTTGCTTGTTTGCTTGTTCTCTTTAATAAAAAATTCTACTCTTATTCATTACTATGAACATAAAACAAGTTATTTTCTGCTTTTCTTTTATCATTGTTGTTGTTGATCTTTCTTTAATAGGGTAAAGTGTTAACCATCTATTGACCATGGGTTTATAGATTTATAACTACATCATATTAGAATTTGTTATGTTGCTCAATTTTGTTGTGAATGATTCATGAGAACTTAAAGTAAATTGTTGAGCATGTATTTGCAACTATGAATTTTTTTATTTTTTTTTGTCTCTCTTTTTTATCAAATGAACTTTTCATAGATCCAAAATAGATTTAGTTCATATTCTTTGCAACACTAGTCTCTATAATTCACATATAAGGGTGATACAAGTACAACCAATTTTTTCAAAGCATGTGACAACTTTTGGAGATAACTCACACTTTTGAGAAAATATAATTTATGTATAAAATCATAAGCCAAGCTTAAAGGTTTAATCAAATCTTGATGCATTGACAACCAAGATCTTTAAGGTCAATGCCAAGTATTACAAGAATCAAAATGAACAAAGAATTTGAAACTAATTGCAAACTTTATTAACTAATTTAGTTAAATGAATTAATAAGAATTACAGAGGAATAGTACCAAAACAATCCCAACACACATAATCCTTTCCTTTCTCTATCATTACTACACATACTACTATTACAACTATGATTATATAGAAGACAAGTTTCTCAAAGTTGCAGAGTTTTTCGAAAAACCTTGATGCCTTTAACCTTCTATTTTCTACAACTCATATGCTTTGTCAATGATTATGCCTTTCACACAATTCCGCTCACAGAATTATCTACATTACACCATCTGTGAAATATATTACTTTAATTTCGACAATTAATCACACCTGTCAATTACTATTACATTTTTCCTTTTCTTAATATCACCACATAAACTAACAATGTTACTAAAATACACTATATATATGTGTGTGTATGTTTATACACACACACACATATATATATATATATATATGTGTATATATATACACACGCACACATACACACACATATATGCATATATATGTAAACATACACACACACATATATATACACATATATATGTGTGTATATATGCGTGTGTGTGTGTATACATAGATTTATATATATATACACACACAGACACACATTCAATTTTATTTGATATTTATATCTAATTTTTTAATGCAAAATCCGTCCTACAATTCATAAAATCTAGAGAGAGATTTTTAGGATAAATCTAATTTCAGAAGTTCTTATGTCTGGAGTCGGGAATTAACTTGACAATGTCTTCACGGGAATATGATGATTTTCCTTCATATGCATTAGAAAACCAGCATTATCTATTTCCATCTATTTTATATGGAGAGCTAGAAATAAATTGGTTTCCAGCACGTGCTACAAAATTACAAATACATGATAAAATTCTTTACATGATAATGATTTTTTTTTGTGCCCGAGTTGTAGAGAAAAAGGAGTTCAATATTGTAAGAAGATATGAGAATTAAGTATTTCTTGGAACATTGAGTAATTTATTTTTATTTCATAGTTTAATCTTTTGTGATTTGTTTGACTGATCATTTTCTCTAAATTTATCTAGAGATTGTATAAGATTCTTTGCACTTTAAAGCTCTATTTTTCTCTCTGTTTCGATAAAATTTTGACTTGCCAAACAAAAAATATTCAAGTAAATATTGAAAATTAGAAGACAATTAATAGAAATGCGTCTAAATCCTTGAAGGAGAACTTACAATGACAAGATGGCAAGAGAAAGTAGTCTTGTTGTTATTTTTAGGGTCACAAATAAAGGATATATGAGGAGGAGAAAGAAGATGGATTATAGTTATCAGATTCATGATACTTTTCGCAATGTGGTGTATATGCGGTACGTCACTTTGCAAAAATATAGTATGCTTGGGTAGGTTTAATCAGTATGCTCTTTCAATACTGTAGACAGTGAAAAATTATGCTCTAAATATTATAATTTATTTAGTCAAAATTAAATCAAATTAGTTAGTCTTGATTAATTAAATTAAGATTATGAGTCCATATGATATTTGGACTTATAATTGGGTCAATTACAATTGATCCCTAAATCAAATTAAAAGTTGAATATTCATTTAATTAATTCACAATGGACTATTGGACAAACACACTTATTAAAGCCTACACAAGGAATGAGTTTCTTGACGTACAAGTAATTCAAGCTGAATTCTAATAACTCTCATGAAAGGTTCAGGAGGGTTTCCTTTAAAGCCAATGAACCCTAAGTTTTGGCTATAAATAGGGCACTTCCTCTCAAGACAAGACAAACATTAAAAATCCCCAAGTGTTGGAAAAACTCTACCAAATTCTTAAGAGCTTTCTCTCTAAATTCCCTCAAATCCAAGTCTAATTCTCAATCAAATTCAAATCTCACCATTCATACAAAAGGCTTGAAGATCAAAATTCAAGTGTTCGAAATGACACCATCAAATCCATGTTTTCTGATAAGTTCATAAATGTAGTATATTTTATGTGTCATTTACCTTCGTTTGTAATGTAATTTGAGCAAAAATTGAGTAATTATGAGATAAAATGGTTTATTTTGAGTTTTGTAGGGTTTGAGCAAAGAAAGAGTCGATATTGATCACAAAAGTGGAGAAGAATTGCAAAATCGGAATTTCGTGCACCGACGAGGAGTGACTCTAACACGATTTGGTAGATTGAGCATAACTTTCTTGTCTGTGTATAGCTGCAATTGAGGTGATTCAAGATGTTTTAGAAAGCTAAGACATAGAGCTACAACTTTTGTGTTTTAATTTTGCCAAATTTGGCTTGCATCATGGTTAGAATGGAGGTTGAAGTTAAAGTAGAGTGTAGAGAGGAAAAGCTTGTGCACGTGCACCAGCCGATAAAAAAAGAGTTGTGGCTACTGAAAATTGCACAATAGCACAATTGCGCAAGAAAATTCTGTGCATGTACGCATGCCAAGTAGCTGGTGACGTGAATTGCTTGTTTTGGAAGTTTTCTTAACCCGGTTGGACTCCTTATCAAGTTTTAACGTATTTTTATCATCTTAGGAGTCTAAAACCCTGATATAACCCTATAAATACCCCATTATGAGGGGAGTTGAGTACAACATAGCAGCTATTAGTTAGATTAGACATTAGAATAGAAATTCATTAGATTAAACTAGAGTATTTTTTATTTTTAAGAAAGATTGAAAACGAGATTCAAGATTGACAACCTTGGACGCAAGAACTTGCTATTCTTCATTAGAGAATCATTCTTAAACCTTCTTTGAGCTTTCTTATGTTATTTAGTTCTTGTTTTATGATTCTTTTATCGTTTAATGCTTTCTAGGGTTACATAGTTTTCTTTGCTTTCAAATTTAATGCTTTCTTTAATTACTTTCGTAGATTGATGGTTAGAGTAGTTTATTTGCCTTCGTAGATTAATTGTAATTTTAGATCTTAGATTAGTTTAGTCAAATCTCTTCCACAATGATTTCTTCAAATAGCATTTGAGTCAAATAACTGGTAATTGCTAAACCAATTCTTCTGAGTTCGACCCCCTACTTCCACTATATGCTATTGATCTCATACACTTGCGGCGCATTATCTAGTTAATAGTTGGATTAGGAAATTATAAACTTTATAACTAGATATTTCACGTATCAAGTTTTTGGCGCCATTGCCTGGGAGTGGGTCTTGGGCAATATCAATATAATTTGACAAGAATACTACTTTGAAGTGTAAATATTAGTTTTATTTGTTTTAGTTTCGTTGGGTGTTTTCAATATTTTGAA
This sequence comes from Cinchona pubescens, assembly GCA_025175665.1. NCBI lineage: Eukaryota > Viridiplantae > Streptophyta > Magnoliopsida > Gentianales > Rubiaceae > Cinchona > Cinchona pubescens. The sequence goes on from JANKKI010000132.1 coordinate 738,836, forward strand.
AAAAACCAAAAAGATTTTCCCTTCTTGTGGTTTGTGTCACTTTTATTAAAAAAATCCAAAAAAAAGTTTCTCTTTTAGTGCATAATTTTGGCTAGCTACTAATATAAATTCTCCCATGTTTCTATTTCTATTAGTACTTGCTTTTGAATTTTGTTTTTGTGTCAGTCTTATAAGAACATGCAAGGAATGAATTGGAATAACTCATGCCAAGGATATTATCATCCTTATGACTATGGAGGCATGACCAATGAGCATGTTTCTTATTATTATCCTCCCTACTCTTATGATTATCAAACGGGATAGTCAAACTGTCCAAATTCTTTCTCAAGTTACCAAGATTATCCCTGTTCTTTCCCTACACCCACAGAGCCTTTATATGAATCAATGGAGCCCCGATTCATTCACCCATCAATCCAAGAGTATGATGAGGCAGGATCAATGGACTTGTGCATTGGAATTCAAGAAATCTACTTCAAGAAGAGAGTGCTAAACTCCGAGAAGAACAAGCTCAACTTCAAGAAAAGATATCTAGATTCTGTGAAGAGCAAGCCGCATCCAAAAATCAATTACAAGACCAACTTTTCAAGATTCCAAGAGTGGTAAATGGTGAAAAACATTGGACTCCAACCCCCCTACCAATGGGTGAAGAACCGGTTCAAGAAGAAAAAATTGCAATGTCTTGCAAGAACTGTTCCCAAGAGGCTCATGAAGTTGAAGTTACAACAACTGACACACTCAATGCTTATGTAGAGAATCACCAACTTTTCTATTACATGAGTGTGAGTTTGTTCCGATTAACCAAATGAGTTTTCATTTGGGGTGTTTGTGGTAAAAAGGCTAATTTTAGAAGAAGTGAACGAAGAAGGAAACATTCTTCTTGGGGACAATACTATTCTCTAAGTGTGGAGTGAGGATTTTTCTTAATTTCTATTGGTTTAGTGTTTTGTTTGTTCATTTTGTTCAATTTTTAATTCTTTTATATCTGTAGCTGAGCTTTTGATTTGAGAGCTTTTCAAATTTTTGAAAATTTTGTTCACAAATTGCTTAGCATGTTTCTTTGGTTTTCTACTCGATAATTTTCGAGCTAAATTGTCCTGAGTAGGGTACTCAGAGTTAATATCTTCCTAATATGATTTCTAATTTTTTATCACTAATAACCCTACAATGTTGTAGCTTTTTGGCACCAAGAGATAATTGTGTAGATTCACTTATATTGCACTCCAGACACATGCTTTATTACATTTTTGAGGAAAAATTTTAGATAACTTGATTTGATTTAAAGATGAGGGTAGGCATTTCTTTAGACGTTTGAGCCTTTCAACCCAACCATTACTGTAAAATTTATCCTTTGAACCCTATTCGAGCCTTAATTTGTTTTGAATAGATAGAAGGACCACTCATTTTTTATCTACCTTTGTGAGTTATCCTAAATGTCCTCTAAGAGTTTTAATGCCACATTAATTATTAAGGGGATAGTTAAAGATGGACGGTAGTTGTATGAGAGTGTTAGAATGAATAGTGTACAGTTTAAGGTGTAGGGGTGTAAAAAAAAATTGTTGACCATAGCAAGTGGTACCCGTCACCGGCACCTGTGTTGGAATATTATAGGTGGTGGCCATCACTGGCACTTGCATTAGAGTGTTAGCAGGTAGTGCCTATCACTGGTACCTGCGTAGATATTTTTTGCGGGTAGTGCCTACTACTGGTACCCGTTTTGGAGAAAAGAAAAAGAAGAAAAAAAGGGGTGATGTTTTGGCAAAGTGTTGGCGAGAAGGGTTGAAATTGAAAAAGTATGATTTTACTCTTCTTGTTGCACAAAATTTTTATGGGTGTTTGGAGAATTAAGTGTAGGGTAAGTTCTTCGAAGGATATGTGTTTTAAAATTCAAAAAGAAGTTTTATATTGATGTGTGGCCAACATCAATTTCAAGCTCTTTTTCTTATTTGTTTATCTTTTTCCCTCTTTGTTAGCCAAAACCTTAGCCTTACGTTTACAAGCTAAAAGTCCTACCTAATTCAAGTCAAGTCAGTTGTCTACATTAGTGAAGAAATGTAAGAAGAGTAAGTTATGGAGTGTTTAAAAAAATTGAAGGGCTTTGTATGATTTGATCTGAGTGTCTTAAATATTATTTTTTGTATGGCTATACACACACCTACACTGGAATTCATGTATAGGGGTTTATTATCATTTGACTATTTTCTTTATGATGATTTAGTCCATGGTTATTCATGTGGATAATTGATGAGATATGTTGAGTATGTTTGTGATCTATTTCTATATTTTGCTCGTGGACGATCAAAAATTAAGTGTGGGGTAGTTGATAAGCTCATAAAAGTAGTATATTTTATGTGTTGTTTACCTCCATTTGTAATGTGATTTGAGAAAACATTGAGTAATTATGAGCTAAAATGGTTTATTTTGAGTTTTGTATGGTTTGAGCAAAGAAAGAGTCCAAATTGATCGCAAAGGTGGAGGAGAATTGCAAAATTGGAACATTTCCCGCACCAGTTAAGAGCGATTCTAACACAATTTGCTAGATTGAGCATAAATTTCTTGTCTGAGCTCAATTGAGGTGATTCAAGATGTTTTGGAAAGTTAAAATGTATAGCTACAACTTTCATGCTCTGACTTTTTCCAAATTCGGCTTGTATCATGGTCAAAATCGAGGTTCAAAATTGAAGCAGAGTGCAGAGCACGCACGTGCACGAGGAAAAGCTTGCGCATGTGCGCTAGCTAAGAAAAAAAGAGTTGTGGCTACTAGAAATGGCACACATGTGCAAGAAAATGCTGCATATGTGCGCACACCTAGCAACTGGTGACGTGAATTGCTTGTTTCGTTAGTTTTCTCAGCCCGGTTGGACTCCTTATCAAGTTTTAACGTATTTTATCATCTTAGGGGTCTAAAACCCTGATGCAACCCTATAAGTACCCCATTATGAGGGGAGTTGAGACAACATAGCAGCTATGGGTGGCCATGATTTTGGTTCCGGAATTGAAACTGGACTATAGCCAAAAAGCAGCGGTTCCGAAATCGGAATTGAGTAAAAAAATAGAATATATATATATATATATATATGCCAATTTAATTGATGCATTTAATTTTTCTTTAGATTATCTTGTAGTATAGATTATCTAAAATGTATCTTTACTTTAATTTTTAATAGTTCGATATATGATGTAATAGTGTACTTTTTTTTTTCAAAAACAAAGTCTATAATTGAATATAAATAAAACCTAATTTTTTGTTTCTCATCTAAGCTTTTATTAATTTTTTAATATATATATAGGCCAATGTAATTGATGCATTTAATTTTTCTTTAAATTATCCTTTAGTGTGGATTATCTAAATTGTATCTTTATTTTAATTATTAATGATTCAATAAATGATGTAATAGTGTACTTTTTTTCAAAAATAAAGTTTATAATTGAAATATAAATAAAATGTAATTTTTTGTTTCTCATCTTAACTTTTATTAAATTTTTTAGTATTATCCAAAATGTATATTTACTTTAAAAAAAATTTTCAAAATCGGAACCGTGACTAGAACTAGGATCGGAACTGAATGGAATCGGGAAACTGGTCGGAACTGCCTGTTCTAGAACCGGAACCAACTCCCAAGGTTCCAGTTCCGGTTCCAACTCTTCATGGAATCAGAACCAGCGGTTCTGGTCGTGCCTAATAGCAGCTATTAGTTAGATTAGACATTAAAATAGAAATTCATTAGATTATATTAGAGTTTTTTTTTTATTTTTTAGAAAGATTGAAGATGAGGTTCAAGATTGACAATCTTGGACCAAGAACTTGCTATATTTCATTAGGGAATCATTCTTAAACCTTCTTTAAGCTTTCTTATGTTATTTAGTTCTTGTTTTATGGTTCTTTTATCATTTAATGCTTTCTAAGGTTACATAGTTTTCTTTGCTTTCAAATTTAATGCTTTCTTTAATTGTTTTCATAGATTAATGGTTAGAGTAGTTTATTTTCTTTTGTAGATTAATTATAATTTTAGATCTTAGATTAATTTAGTCAAATAATCTCTTCCACAATGATTTCTTCAAATAGCATTTGAGTCAAATAACTGGTAATTGCTCAACCAATCCTTATGGTTTCGACCCTTATTTTCGCTATATACTATTGATCTCATACACTTGTGGTGCGTTATCTAGTTAATAGTTGGATTAGGAAATTATAAATTTTCTTAATTAGATATTTCACGTATTATTTTCTACAATCAAATCGTTGGAAACGTCAATTTTAATCCAAGAATAAGCTTTAGGCCATTGGATCAAATCTTTTTGGAGAGAATAATCAGAAGATTATTTTCTTTGTTTAAGAAAATTTATTTGAAAATTGTAATCTTTATTGTTAAATTAATATATTCGATATTTTTGCTTGTTTTCTTGTCTTTTCTTTGCAGACATAAAATTTATGTGTAAATGTACGTGATATGTTTGGTTAATTTAGTAGGTACGTTTCCAATATAAATTTTTGTATAAACTTTAATAGAAAAAGCAATCATTATAAACTTTATGCTAGTAATGTAAAAAGTTGGAATTAATTAAAAAAATATTACATCTCCTTACAGAATACAAAACACAAGACACAAACAACGAAAAATACAAGCATAATAGTTTAAAAGAAATTATATTCTCCAAATTTTGTTTCTGTTGGATATTTTAGCAAAAATAAGGTGCATATAATTATTAAACATTTTGAAATCAAATATGTGAGTTGCAGTTGTTTCAAATTTTTTAGTTACTAGTCTTCTCCATACATACATAATGATTTTTTCATTATTACGTAATCTAAGAGATAATCATAAAAGAAAAATTTTGACTATTATATACATTGTATTTGGACATTTTGATTTTGTAACTGAAATTTTCTAATAATCATTAGTTAAATGCAAGGTTGTAACTCTTATATCTTTTATCCTGTAAACTGGAAGGACTATAAATAAGAGAAAGTGTGAACTAAGCTTTTTACTATTTTCTCTACTACTACTACTAAAATAATATAGTAGGAATATATGGGATAAAAATAGACTTGATATTGTGTAAGGTTTTATCTAACTTTGATGGTGTAGACAGGAGTAGAGTACAGTATAAAGTTTGGGTTGTTGTATCCTAGAAATGATGTGCTGTTCACCTTTTACACTGGTTATAATATCAAAAGGTGCATTTAAGACAGCAACCTATTTGCGGCTCACTTAGCCAAAATTTGTTGTTGTCTTTCTTTAACATTTGTTTTGTAGGTTGCTAGAATTGATAAAGAGTTCAAGAACTGACAATTTAAGGCGATTAGCCCTATTATGTGTAAGAACTATTCATAATGTTGAGATAAGTAATATTATTGTTCTTTTAAAATCTATGAAGTTATTGTGGATCATGTGCTTATTCTTAGTCCATGACTAATGGAAAATACTAGACCTTATTTTCAACTAAAAATAAATATATAGAGGTTGAAGTTAAAAATAGTTGAGTCTACTATTTATTAATTTGATCACATAATGATAATGACTCTTAACAAATAAAAATTATACAGAGAAGTCCTGTCATATACACTCTTGAAATTTCTGTTGTTTTTTTAGTGTTGCTATCACCATTTGCATAATTCGTGACTATATGATATGTTGAGTTTATTCTAAGTTGATGCGGAAGAAAGTCACCAGTCTTATGAAAATTAGCAACTTGAAATTGGATAATCAATATCTCCATGTTTTTAAACAAGGAATATTGTAGTTTAACAAAACTTATTGCCTTTTGTTAAGATACAATATAGCTCTAATGGATCAAGAGGTTAAAAAGTTAAGTATAGTATTTGTTTCTATTCATTGGCTTACTGATATGTGGTATGTATGCAGTGATTTAATGCTCATATACTTTAGATTGGAATTTCGTCCATTTGAAAGAAATTGTCATAAGTTGACATTGAAATAGTTGTCTCTATTCCTTACAAAATCTTTCTTACATAAGTTTGTAGGTTTGTGTAACAATCATGCATCTGAACATAACAGTCAAGTTCACTGCAAATATAATGATAAAGCCTTTGAAATATGCAGTGATTTTTACTAATTAATTGTTCATGTTACCTCATAGTTGAACTTGTTTAGTGTGTTTGACTATTAAACTTGCTTGGACTGGATTGAGGTTCAACTGATAATTAATGTGCCTTTCTTGCACATCAAGAAATGTAATTTTTATGTGACCACAAAGAGTAGCTACTTTGATTTGGGTTTGGATTCTAAAAATTTTAATTCACAATTTTTTAAGTACCTTAACTCTTATAAATTAGTTTAGATTATACAAAAAGTTAAAGCTATAAATCTGATTTGACATTTCTAAATTGAGATAATGTGCTTGTTAATTTGGCTATGGTTTGAATTTTATTGTTACTAAATTTCCAAGGCTTTGCTTGGTAACATTACTGATTGAAATATGCATCAAACTTACAGTCAAATTGATTCTACATGATTAAATTATAGTAAAAGTGGCACTTTTACCAATGAAGTTTGGTAGGGTTAATAATAAGCTAAAAAGTGAAATGGTGAAATATGGGAATTGAATCACTTAATTTGGGAATATTAGCTTATGCATATAAACAAACTTGTGTCATAGAGCTAAAAGAGAAATATTTGACTGTATTGACAAGTTGAATTATGATAAAGCATCTAAATTGTAAAAAAAACAAAAAACAAAAAATTATTACAAATCATGCTGATAATGGATATTGAATACTTCTTCACATTGATGCTAATTATAGTCACTTGAATTTTGTAACAGAGAGAATATGTTATTAGATTTTGGCTAAAAGATTGAGAAATAGTGGGGATTTTCTTTATTGAAAGTTATTATGATTGTAAGACAAAATATATGAGTATTTGAAAGTTATTATGATTGTAAGACAAAATAGATGAGTATTCCTCAAAGTTTTCCAGGAAGATTATAGAGTTAATCTAACTCATGTATGCACCAATAGAAAATAAATAAAATCTAACGTGATATTATGATATTTGCTCAATTTGTGTGTATAAAATTTTGATTTTGGAGTATGATATTATATGACATAATTATTATGTCTTTACATTTTTTAACCTTTGTTTTGAGTGTGAGCAGATTAATACTCACTATGGGAGATATTTTGGATCAAAGTTTGAGAAAAATTGTGAAATAATTACATGCGATACTTAATATTTTCTTGCAAAAGGAAATTGTGAAGACTTATTAAAATGGTTCCTAGTAGGTTAATACACTACTGGCCATTGAGAAACGATTAAAATATATGAAAAATATATAGTACCTCCTAATAGTATTCTATTTGTCATCCACATTGATGATTCATAATAATAAGACTGTTAGAAAAACTAGGTAGAACAACGGGTGAAATTGGAATAGAATTGTCGAGGCATGTAATCACTGTCCTTAAAAGTGATTTCGTCTCCCACGAGATCGTAATCTGCTAATACAAATAGGATCACCGAGCGGTCACTCTCTAGAATTTGATGGCAGCCTTAGTCGCGTGCATTTGCAAGTAAAGTTTTAAGCTCAAAACATGACTACTCAATACCAAGGAAGAGAGAAAGAAGAAGAAATGCGAAAGAAGAATGCTTTTTGAAGTGTTTTGAAGAGGATCTCAAGACCTCTATTTATATTGAGTAGTTCAGCCAGAAGTTGAGAGTAATCAGTCTGACTTGGAAGAAAAGATAAGAGGGAAATTAGTCTCCAAATGCAAGTGAATAACCAACTCCAGTGTGAATACTAATCAACAGTGTGAACATTAAAATCAGATATAGATTAGTAAGTAAAATTTTACATGAAATTGGTAACAAAATCATATAGAAACTCAATTCTAACAGACCAAAAATATACGAAAAAAACTTGTACAAGGAATAAAACTCTAACATATCACACACAAGTACCACACCTCACCGCGCTGGGCCGCATGGGCACACGTGTGACATAGGATAATTCCTCAAACCACCAACCATATATAGTCTAGACTCCCGCATAGTGTTGCTCAATGGCAAAACACCAAACACATATAAGATGAAGAAATCCAGCACAAAGTTCTAATGTCGGATAAATGGTTTCACCAAGATTAAAAAAGGAAGGTACAGAAATGGAGAGAAATAAAATTTTATCGAAATTGTTATTTGGAGGCAAAATCCAACAATCTCCCTAGACTCAAAAGTATAGAAGTAGTACTGAGTAAAGAAAACTAACACATAAATGACAACATCTTTTGGACTTGAATCGTACTTAGTGTATTTAACAGCAAAGTATATGGAAGATAGGTGACCAAGGTCTTGAACCTTCTTCCTTAATGCACACTTCTATAGTTAAACACACGTTAAACTTCAATCCATTGTAAGCTCACAGTTTGATGCCTTTTCGGCCATGCACCTTTCTTGGATATTCATGAGTGATCTAGAGACATACTCGTTAGTCTCATAAGAAGCAGCCTCCACTTCCACACTCATATAGGTGAGCTTATCAAGTGTGTATTGCCACATACTACCTATAAAGAATATAACCTCATTAAAAGTATTTGACTCAACCCTCATAATTTAAAGACAATAAGCATTATCTACACCATGAGGAGGAAATGTGTATACCACATATGATAGTGCAAATGGACTATCTTTGTGATGAGATCTCCACTATTGTAGGTTGGGTTGCCATTACATTCAATTCCCATCAACGGGTTTAAGTCTCATTCCACTCTTGTGTCTTGGACTAATTTTTGGTTCAATTCTTTAGTCTAAGAATCAGCCAAATTCTTTTTAGACCTCATAAAGTCATGGTTATGACCCCAGTGCTCATGAGCATCTCGCAACATTGTGTCTTAAAGCTATATGCAAGCTCTTCCTAGTGTATATTTTGCTTTTGGCCTTGGCAATCGCTACCCGTAAATCATAATGTAAAGAAACAGAAGACATGGATTTTAGCCACAAAGGAATGCCAGTCCATAAATTTTGAAGCTATTTTGCTTCTGAACATGCCAATTTCAAAGCAATAAATTTAGATTTCATAGTAGATTTAGCATTATATATTTGCTTAGATGATTTCTATGAAACAGTAGCTCCAACAATTGTAAAAACATAACCACTTGTGGAAGTTAATCTCATAATTATTAGATACCTAATTAGCATCACAATAAGCTTCTAGCATAGACGGACTATTAGAAAAATAAAATCCTAGAAGAGTGGTGTCTTTTAAATATCTAAGCAATCTAGATAATGAATTCCAATGATTCTTATCAGGATTATGTGTATCTACTCAATCTACCAACAGTATATGCAATATCAGGACAAGTACAATTTATCAAATATATCACTTTCCCATTAATTTTTGCATATTCAGTTTGTGAGTCACCATTACCTCCGCTCCACTTATTTTGTCACAGTTTGACTTTTTTGGTCAACCATATTAATTTTGTAATCAATAATTCATATAGATTTATTTGACTTTTGATGAATTTTTTTCAACAGAAGTGAAATTTATACAAAGTATTATGACATGAAATTTAAAATTTATAAAAGTAATATAAAAAACCTACAAAAGATTGAGTCTTGAAAATTTGATTCGCTGACCAAAAAAATCAAACGTGACAAATATATTAGGAGCGGAGGTAATATATTTTTTTTTTCAATTGCATACTAGCGTCATAAGGTGTACTAACAAAATTCAAATCAAAGTGGTTAAATTTTTTAGGATTTTTTTCCACATAGTGTAACGAGAAATCATGAAACTATTGTTAATTCTAGTCAATTTAAAACCTAAAATAACATCAACTTTACCCATGTCTTTCATGTCAAAATTAGAGCAAGAAAAAACTTGATTTGTTGAACAACAGTTTCATTGGTTCCAAATATAAGCATGTCATCAACATACAAGCAGATACTCCAACATTTTCATGAAATCTGCTATAGACACATCTATCATATTCATTTACTTTAAAGTCATTAGAAACAAGAGTCTTATCAAAATTTTCATGCCATTATTTAGACGCTTGTTTATGACTATACAAGGATTTAACAAGTTTATACATATTATATTCTTGTCCTTAAACAACAATGCCCTCAGGTTGATGCATGTATATTTCCTCATTCAATTCACCATTCAAAAAATATAACATTTTTCACGTCCATTTAGTGTACAATCAAATTATATATAGAAGCAATAACAACAAGTACACTAATGGTAGTGATTCTAGTGATAGATGAATAAGTGTCAAAGTAATCAACACCTTCTTTTATGTAAATATATTGTCCATTAACATGCCTTAAATTTATCAATAGAACCATCAGGCATTAATTTCTTTCTAAACACCCACTTACACCCAATAGGTTTACACTGCTTAGGCAAATCTATCAATTTCCAAGTGTGACTACTCATTATGGATTCAAATTCTTTTTTAAGTGAATCTCTCCAAAAACTAGCATCAATTGAATTCGTTGCCTCTTTATATATTTTTGGATCTTCTTTAGTTGTGAAAACAGTTATAAAATCAGGCCCAAAGTTAGTTTCTACTCTTTCCCTTTTACTTCTTCTTAGTTCTTAAGTTTCTTCATTTTGCTGTTCTTCTAAAATTTAAATTTCTTGAGACAACATTTTTACAGATTTTTTATTCATTGATGAAAACAATCTCAAAAAATTCAGCATCTTTAGTTTCAACAATATGATTAGACTCCAAAACTAAGAACCTATAGGCAATACTATGATGTGCTTATCCAATAAAGACACTATCAATAGTTTTAAACCCAATCTTATTCCTTTTAAAGTTTGGTATTCCTATCTTAGCTAGACATCCCTACACTTTGAGGTATCCAAGGTTATGAGCAAAACTTTTCCACAGTTCATAAGATGTCTATAAAGTTTTCTTGTAAGGTATTCTATCAAGAATATGACAACCAGACAAAATAGCCTCCCCACATGTTAGTAGTTAATCTAGAATTTATTAACATTGCATTTATCATATTTTTAAGAGTCCTATTTCCTTACTGTAACCCCATTGGATTGAGATGAATAAGGTTAAGTAAACTTATGAATTATTCCATTTTGTTCACAAAAATTCTTGAACAATTTGGAATCATATTCATCTTTTCTATCAAATCTAAGTACTTTAATCTTTTTCTCTAGACTAATTTTCCACTTCATTTTTGAATTTAATGAACATTTCTATAGCTTCATGCTTTTTAACTTAAGAGATATAATTTAGCTATCTTGAGTAATCATCAGTATAGTATTTCTTTTAACCCTTGCTTATATTATTTTTATATTCTCCAAGATCACTGTGAATTAATTCTAAAAGACCACTAGACCTTTCAACAAATTTAAAGGGTTTTTTTTAATTATATTTAGCTTCCACACAAATTTCATACTTTGTGAGTTTATGATCAGTCAGATTAGGAATCAAGTTTATATTTTTCATTCTCCTTATGAATCAGCATTTACATGTCCTAATCTAGTATGCCACGTATCAATAAAATCAATAATATAAGCAAAAGTAGCATTTTTGTTTATTCTATCGCAAGTAGCATCAAGTACAAATAAGCCTCCACAACAACAATTCTTTCCCACAAAATCTCCATTCCTAGTCAAAATTAATTTATCACCCTAAAAAATAAGTTTAATAACAGCTTTATTTGAGAAAAGAATTATAAATTAAATTCTTCTTACAGATGGAACATGAAGCATATGTGTCAAAGTAATAGATTTTTCAGAGATAATCGTCAAAATGACTTTTTCCTTGCCTAACACTGTAGCAACACAAGCATCTCCAAGGAAGACTTGCTCCCCATTGCTCGCATCTTCATACTTAAGGAAGTGACTTTTGTCAATAGTGATATGCTTCATGGCTCTGGTGTCCACAATCCATTCAATCACATCATGAGCCAAGTTCGCTTCGAATAGCAACAATTGCCTCATTGCCTTTAGTAAGATTCACTTGATTGGCTGATTGCTACTCTTGTCCCTTGCGAAACTTTTATTTATTTGTCTTGTGGCCTACAACTCCACAGACATAGTTAGGTCCTTTAGACTTTTTAATCTTTCCAAACCTTTTGAACTTACTAAATTGATTGTCTTGACTGTCCAGTTATGACTGTTGTTGTGGTTCCAACCATTCTTGGATGATTTTTGCCTTAAATGTGAACCTTTGAGAAGCTCTCTTGGACCTACTATCCACCAAGTTCACCTTGGTTGCAAACTCATAAGCCAGATTAGACTTATCCTTCAGATGATTACTTTTCTCAATTTGGATGTGAGATTTCACTTCATCAAGTGTCATGCCAGTTTTGTCATGTATAAGCATATTCCTATACTCCTTCCAAGATGGTGGTAGTTTTTTTATCAATGTAGTAGCCTGGAAGGCATCATAAATTTTCATGTCTTCTGAGTGATGTCTAGAATAATATTCTGGTATGCATAGATTTGGTCGGTGACAGGTTTGTCATCCACTATCCTGAAATCCAAGAATTTGCTAACCACGTACTTCTTCTTTCCAACATCTTTAGAGTTGCTGCTTCTCCGGGGCCACCCATATTTTTTTGGTAGACTTATATGAGCAGTATAGGTCAAACAAGGCGTTGGTCATGAAATTCAGCACGTGACCCTTAGCGGCTCAGTTATCATCAACATAAACTCTAGTAGATTCAGAAGGTGGTTCTAGAGTCATCTCAGAATAGAACATAATCCACCTTGAGGGCCTGTAGATAAGACAAAACCCTCTCGGACTACCGTTTGTAGTTCTTCTAGTCGAATAATTGCAATTTTGACATATCAAGAACACCAATGTTGGCCATTGCAGTAATACTGAAAAATCACTTTCAAGATTGTTAGAAAAACTAGATAGAACAACAATTGAAACTGGAATAGAATTGTCGAGGCATGTAGTCATTGTCCTTAAAACTAATTCACCCTCCACAGGATCGTAATCCACTAAAACAAATGAGATCACTGGGCAGTCACACTCTAGGATTTAACAGTACCTTTCGTCGTGTGCACTCGTAAATAAGACGTCAGGCTCAACACAGAACTATTCAGTACCAAAGAAGAGAGAAAGAAGAAAAGACAGAAGAAGAAAACTTTTTGGTGTGTTTTGAAGAGTACCTTAAGGCCTCTATTTATAGTGAGTAGTTCGGCTAGCAGTTAAGAGCAATCGGTCTGACTTGGAAGTCTTTCCAGAAAGATAGGACTGAAATTAGTCTTCGAACACAAGTGAATAACCAACTTCAGTAGAATACAAGTGTGAACACTAATCAACAGTGTGAACACTAAAATCCAATAGAGATTAACAAATAAAGTTTTGCACAAAATCTGCAACAAAATCAGATAGAAACTCAATTCTAATAGACCAAAAATATAGGAAAACACTTGTACAAGGACTAAAACTTTAATGGATCACACGCACACACAACACCGTGTTGTGCCGGACCGCACGAGTGTGCGCATATGACATAGGATAATTCTTCAAACCACCAACCATGCGTAGTGTAGGTTCTTACCTAGTGTTGCTTGATGGCAAAACACCAAACACATATAAGATGAAGAAATCCAACACAAAGTTCCAATGCGGGATAAATGGTTTAAAAAAATAAGGGAATAAAAGTGAAGAAAGATCAAATTTATTGAAATTATATTTTGGAGACAAATCCAACGAAGGCTACTAGCTATTAAAGTGAAATTAATTATTCATTGTAGCTTGAATAATTATGGGTATATATAATTATAGTTTATTCAGTGGTCACAAATATGTAGGAGACTTTTTTACCAAATGATGATATAATGTGACTATGTTGTCATTGAAATACTTTGAGTTAAAAATTCTCATATCTTTGTTGTAATAAATTTTGTGAAACTAAGTGCTCAAGCTTGTGACAAAGATTTTAGGTACATCAAGGGGATAAAACATGCTCCAAATTTTGTTATAAATCACCTTTGATGATACAACTACTAAGGGACTGGAGATCCCAAGAACTAAGTTGGAGGCAAACGAATCATAGAGTGGTTTGAATAAATGGCAAGCACAATATTATGTCTTATTGACAAATTGTCTATCCCTATGGTGTAAGTGCATGTGTGGTCTTATGATGTTAAGTGAAGGTTGAGATTTTTAAATCTCTTAATAATTTCTATAACCCTTACGGGTGGAATATTTTAGTTATGAGAGTATTCTTGATAGACCCACCTAGTATATGTGTGTGGAAGAAAGGCTGCTTCCTATGAGAATCAGGCTTATTTTCTAGAGCACTCATGAAAATTGGAATAAAGTGGCTAGAATGTTTTGGTTCATGAAACCTATTTTAGAACACCAAAAGGTTAATGTGTGCGATATGATTTTACATGCCTTCTAGTGGTCATTGTTTAAAGGCTAAATCTACTTTGACTCTAGTACGGGAATTATTAAACAATAAGTGAAGGTTTAAAAGCATTTCCACCTTCATTTATATATAAGCTTTTGAGTATTGTTGTATTGTGTATTTTTATTAAAATAAGTAGAGGATTGTTGGATATTTTAATAAAAATAAAGTGCGTATGATTTTTAGACATTTTGAAATCAAAATATGTGAATTACTATTGTTTTAAATCCTTCAATTACTGGTCTTCCCCATAAATACGTAACAGTTGTTTTTTTCATTATTATGTAATTTATGAGATAATGATAAAAGTAAAATTTTGACTATTATACATTGTATTTGAACATTTTGATTTCATAACTGAAATTTTCTAATAATCATTATTTAAATGTAAGGTTGTAACTCTAATATCTTTGTAGTCTACAAATTGTGAGGATTATAAAAAAGAGAAAGGGTGGGCTAATCTTTTTGCTATCTTCTCTACCACTACTACAAAAATAATATAGTAGGCATATATGCAATAAAAATACAGTGTTGTGTAAGGTTCGATCTAACTTTGATGGTGTAGATTGGAGTAGAGTACAATACAAAAGCTGTGCTATTTTATGTAGGAGGTGACACACTATTCACCTTCTACATCAATTATAATACCGAAAGGGACGCGAATCGTCTTAAGATAGCTCCTAGTTCACGCATCATTTAGCCAAAATTAGTCATTGTCTTTTTGTAGGTTGTTTGAATTACTAAAGAGTTAAAGAACAAACACTTTCCCTTTTGTCTTAAAGAACCAACATTTTTCCTTTTGTCTCTTAGTGCTTCTTTTTTTATTTTCAATAAGAAAAAGTCTCTTATTTTAATAGTAGGGTAGGTTACCCCTTTTTCTCCTAGAGTAGGGCAAGCTACCCGCGTATAGTACATGCTATTCCTTTTTGTCTCTTATTGCTTCTTTTTGTTGCCTCCCTATGTTCTTAGTATAATTTGACTTAGTATAATTTTCATATAACATTATTTTTTTAAAGAAAAACCACACTTCCCCTATCTTTCTTCTAACTTGAACCCATGTAACTTAAATTATACTACATGATAAGATATCTATATTTTTTTAAAATAACACCTGAGGGTGAGACTTTATTAGATAAAATCAAATTTTACAATGCCGAATATAGGGGCAACCTTGAGCATCCCAATAAAACAATCTTTTTATAGAATAAGGGAGTGTATTTTGGTTATGCTCTAAATAGGAAGAATTCACTAAACCCTCATTTTCTAAACAATCAACTATTTGGTTGGCCTCCCTAAATACGTGAGAAAATGAAAATGTTCTATTTAGCAAGAAAGATTTGATATGCCTCCATTGATTTATGGTCAATACTTCATGATGGAGAGATACAACCATTGATCATTTGCACCAATGTTAAGGGGTCAAGTTCCACTTCAATAGCCTAAAGTTGCAACATTGGCACAAAGGTTCAAACCATCGACCAAAGCCATAGCCTCTTGTTGCAAATTGGTTTTGTATTATAAGAATTGCAAAAAGCACCCATGAAGTTGTCGTTTGAGTCTCTTATAACACCACCTCCAGCTACTGGACCTGGGTTCCCCTTGGATGCTTCATCAATATTTAGTTTGGAAAAACCTAACGGGGGAGGAATCCACTTGACCGCCAAGGCCTTCCTTGGTTTTGTGTTGATTAGGTGATGACAAATTCCGTGTGCTAGAAGTAGATCATCAGCTACTCCGTGCCTAGTGAAAGGAAGATGGACGAAATATTTCTCAAGTATGAGAAAATGTTTGTGATGATAAGGTGCGCTTTGATATTAACTCCCTCAACATGACCAAGTTCCTTGCTTTCAGTAGGAATAATTTTGTGCCTCAAAGTCTCCTATGGTGCTCGAAGAAATCTCCTGCAACTACCATGAGTTTAACTTCTCAAGCAACGATGAAGAATTGGGGAAAACCATCTCTAACCAAGATTCAAAGTAACACCACACTGCTGAGCTACAACACACTCAACAAATAGATGATCTAAGGTTTCTTGATTGTCAATAAACCTGCATTTGGAAGCTAAAGCCACTTCGATTCTGTTGGAATTGAGATCATCAAGAGGAAGCTACTTGTTAAGTAATCTCCACATGAAAATCAATATTTTGAGTTGCAATCTTTCATCCCAAATTGCTCGCCTTGTGAAAGTTGTCCTATGGGATGGGAAAGTTGAGGACACAGTAAACTTTCTAAAAGATGTTGAAATCCATACCAATTCATTTGGTACATTTGTAAGTAAGAAAGAGCTCCCTTTGATAATATTTTTGTATTCAAGTCCTCAACTGAATATTGGCCATATAAGCTTGATAGGTTCCAACCATTAGAATCCCATAGTTGGCTGATAGAGAAATCGCCATTACACATCTGCTCTAATTCCTCCAAAAGAGGACCTTGAGGCAGCCACGGATCGAACCAGAAAGAAGAGCTACCATCCCTGATTAGGAAGAGGAAATTTTTCTCAGCATCGTTACAACTTCATAGCATCCATTTCCAAGTGAGCGAGTCCCCAGGAGTCTCCTCAACTAGGTATGGATAGGTTTTACAATATTTGCCAAGAAGAAATTTAGACCAAAGGGAGTTCTTTTTCCTAAATTTCCACCACAATTTCATTCCAAAACCTTTGATCAAATCTGAGAAGGAGGGGATACCAAGTCCATTTGAGGCCATTGGTTTACATATAGAATGCCAAGAGACCCAATGATACTTGTGTCCTGATTTCGTGGAGCCCTAGAAAAAGTTTGCAAAATGCCTTTCTAATTCTTGGACAACCACTTTAGGAGGCTTAAGAATTGTGAAAAGATATAGAAGGATGCTGCTAAGAACATGCTTGATGACAGTTCTTAATAAGCTTGCCACCTGGGGAGAGGAACTTGGATTGCCAACCAGCTATCCTTGTTTTGATTTTCTCTAGCATGGGCTGGAAAAGAGCTTTCATTTTCTTTACTTTTTGTATGGGGAAGCCGGGGTACATGAATGGAAAGGACTTTCTTTGAAACCCTATTTTTAACTGAATCATTCACACTCTAGAGATTGGATCTTTTATTGGCATGAAGAAGTGACTCTTTGACTTATTTATGAGCTGACCCGAAGAGGCTTCAAATTTTGCCAAAAAAACCATGAGATTTTGGATGGATTTCACTCTCCTTTTGTAATATAATGGTGTCATTCTCATACACCAGATGGGAGATAGTTGGCTAGCGTCTTGGAATCGAATAACTAGATATTTTTCCAGATTGAACTTGTAGATTAAGTCCTCATGCAACTACTCTATCATAATTAT
Organism: Cinchona pubescens; assembly: GCA_025175665.1. Taxonomy (NCBI): domain Eukaryota; kingdom Viridiplantae; phylum Streptophyta; class Magnoliopsida; order Gentianales; family Rubiaceae; genus Cinchona; species Cinchona pubescens. The sequence goes on from JANKKI010000132.1 coordinate 756,518, forward strand.
GAAAAGAAGTGGAGATAGGGGATCTCCTTGTCCCACCCCTCTTGATGACTTGAAAAAGCCTTTTGGAGGTAAACCCTATTTATGAGGATTGAGAACAAGCAATTTTCTAGTACATTTTTCAATAAGGTGATCCATGTATCATTGAAGCCCAATTTCTTCATAATGACATAAAGCACATTCCAGGAGAGACGATCAAACGCCTTTGTTAAATCAGGCTTGAAGATGACATTTCCACCCCTCATCTTCCGGTCAATAAATTCCACCATTTCTTGAGCAATCAAGATGTTATATGTGATCTCCCTACCTTTATCATAAGCAATCTGCTCCATAGATATTAACTTTGGCAACAAAGAGGACAACCTTTTAGCTAATATCTTTGTACATATTTTGTTAAAAAATGTACAAAGACTAATTGGTCTAAACTCATTAAAGGATCTAGGGATTGGAGGTTTTAGGAATAATTGATCTTCTAAAAAAAAGACAACAATAAATATTAGTAAGTTAATATAATCTATATTAATATACATGAGAGATACAAATATATGTCTGATTTGCTAAAATATTGCGCTTCATAATTTAATATTCAGTTAAATTTTTAGCAGATTGAATTTAAAGACGGTACATCAGATTTGGCAATCTGATACATGTACTATAACATTCCAAATCGTAAAAATATCATGAATCAGAACACGTGAACTGAGTTTGCAGAGGTATCTGCAGAGGTATTAACTATGGACGGATCTAGTGAATAGGGGAAAAGCAAAAAAGGGAAAGAAGTGAGGAAACTATACTAAAATTGTTAAGCATGTGATAGAAAAATTGAGGGAAAGTTTTCTAAAAGGGTGTAAGGGATCAAACTTGAGGGAGATTTGCGAGTGGCGAAGAAAACAAAGAGCACAAAGTGAAATGACGAAGGGAGAGGGATAGAAGAAAAAGGGAACGAAACTTTAGATTGGCAACTGGACAATATCATAATGGATAAATATTGAAATATTTACTTTTTCTACTTGTTATCTACCTTTGACCCGAGGCCCATAAATGAGTCTAGACCATAGTTTTTAAACTCGACCCGCACGACAGTCGGACCGACCGTTAACCCAATAAATTAGCACAGTCCTATAGCCCGGTAAATTAGCCATAGGACTGTGCTGGTTATACATCTAACCAGATGGATGGACATGGAATTTGTTGACTTTTCAACGAATCGGCGGTTCAACTGGATGAACCAGAAATCCGTCCAATTAAACCATTCAAGCAACCTAATAGCTATAAACTATTTTTGAAAAAAATTCTACCACTTACGGGCAGCTAGAAGGAATCGAACTCAAGTCCCCAAGAAATTAAAGCTATGCAATAACCGCCAGGCCTACCTCTTGGTTGTGCCTCTTTCCATGACTATGTAGTATATATTCACTTCAAACTCCGTCTTATAATTTCTTGAGCAAAATTCATCAATGGTTACCAAGCTATTATATTGTTGCATACAAGATCATTAAAGTATTTATTTTATTTTATTTTATTTGCAAATTTGATAGTTGAACTTCCTTGAGTGTGTGTTCGAAGTCACTCTGATTGCAAATTTGATTACTAAACTACCTTAATGTGTGTCTGCATTAAACATATACTTAAAGTAGTTCAGTAACCAAATTTATAGAAAAATAGTTCAGTGAGTTGTATGCAATAATCTAATAGTTTGGTGACCATTGGTGCATTTTGCTCTAATTTCTTTTAACTTTTCCTCATTTTTTTTTGTAAAAATATTAAATTAAAAAACTATTTAATAATATTATATTTCCTAAGAAAAATAGCACCCATTAAAATTAACAAATGGTTTTTTCTCCTAAACATTTACTATTCTTAGATGTACAATCATTGTAAAGTAATTATGTAAGAAACAGTAAAAAAATAATTTCTTATGCGTTAGATATATATTGTTAGTTATCTTATTGTAAATAATTTTAAAAATATATATGTATAGAATTTAAATTAACTATTTCAATCTTTCTTATTATAGTTGGTAAAAGAATTAATTATTTTAGAATTCATTTACAATAACTACAAGTTTGATATAGCATTTTTTATCAATGTTTTACCATATGTATACGTCTTATTTCTATTACTTTGAATTTATTAAATATTTAATAAAAAATATATTTTAGTGACCCACTATTTTAACCAATAACCCATTAATGCACTTCCTTCACTGGGCTTCTCTCTGGGTTGGGTTTAGTAACTATGGTCTAGACAACCCAAGGCCAAGCCCAAGTTCAAGCCCGAATAAATGTTCCAAACCATGCCAACTGAAGCCTAACCATTAACCTTTAGCTCCAATCTTAAACTCTTAAACTTGAACAGTGGTTTCTCAGGCCCAGCAAAAGCTCCGGCCCTCATACTTCTCTTTCTCCCTCCGCCAAACTTCATAAAAGGCTAAGGAGCCGGCGGCCTTGCCCGACTTCATCAACGGTAAGATTATTTATCCCAAAATGGAAAATTTCATTTTAATTTCCATCATTCTTTCAGTATATGTTGCTCCATTTACCTGTTCCTCGTCTAAAAGTTTTGATTTTCTGCCACTGAAATCCATGCATGCATGGAAATGCAGCATAATTGTACAACTCTAATTTATTTCCTGGTCCAATAAAGTGCAAAAATTGAATCTATATACGTTAGGTATTGTGTTTACCAGTATATAATTTGAATGATGTGTTTTGATTGGGGTTTTAATGTGCTTAAAATGGATATTAATTGGTAACTTCACTCTGCTGTTTAAATTGAAGAATGATAATTAAAATACCGGAAAATTTATAGTAAAAACCTAGCTGTAGTTGCTACTGCTGTGATGTGTAAAGAGACAAATAAAGGAGCAGAATTTTTCCATAGAAATATGTTTCAAGGGCTTTTTTCTTTTTTTTCCCCCTTTCTTTAATGCAGAATTATTTGCCTGGAATGTAAAAAGTGCGAATTGAAGGTTATAGGTTTTAATTAGAAGCTGTCGCAGTTAGGATTAAGGAATGGAGGTGTCTCCTATTATTGAGAAACGAAAACAACCTGAGGAAGACTTAGAGAATAAGGAGAATTTGAAGCAGGATTCTGCGTCAAAAAGGCGTAACTTATCTGTCCGGACATGTATCCATGAGGTGGCTGTTCCAAATGGGTATACTTTGAGTAAGGATGAGTCGGTTCATGGGACACTTTCAAATCCTGTTTATAATGGGGAGATGGCTAAGAAATATCCATTTAAGCTTGATCCGTTTCAGGAAGTTTCTGTGGCGTGCTTGGAGCGGAATGAGTCTATTTTGGTGTCTGCACATACTTCTGCAGGGAAGACTGCTGTTGCTGAGTATGCAATTGCAATGGCTTTTAGGGATAAGCAGAGGGTCATTTATACTTCTCCTCTGAAAGCCCTGAGCAATCAGAAGTACAGAGAGTTGAACCAGGAGTTTTCAGATGTTGGATTGATGACAGGTGATGTAACGCTCTCACCGAATGCGGGTTGTCTGGTGATGACGACCGAGATTCTGAGGAGCATGCTTTATAGGGGTTCTGAGGTTTTAAAAGAAGTTGCCTGGGTTGTGTTTGATGAGATACATTATATGAAGGATCGTGAAAGAGGGGTTGTATCTTGTTTGGGAGGAGAGTATAATATTTCTACCTCCTGCTATTAAGATGGTTTTCTTGTCAGCTACAATGTCAAATGCAGCGGAATTTGCTGAGTGGATATGTAATATACACAAACAACCCTGTCATGTGGTTTATACAGATTTTCGACCAACTCCATTGCAACATTATGTGTTCCCTGTGGGTGGATCTGGTCTGTATCTTGTGGTGGACGAGAATGAGCAGTTCAGGGAGGATAACTTCTTGAAGTTGCAAGATACTTTTACAAAGCAGAAGCCAGGAGATGGGAACAAAAGTGTGAATTCTAAAGGAAGTGGCAGAATTGCAAAAGCTGGAAATTCTTCTGGTGGTACTGATATTTACAAGATTGTCAAGGTCTGCTACCCAGTATCAACTTTTACTTCTTCTTGATTCTATAGTGATATTCTACTTTAAACTTTGGATTTTCAATTTGGAACTAGTACATATTTTGACTGTATAGATACTTTCAGTTTTTAAATAATCAAATCATACTATTGTGAAGAGCAACTTTTTTATGTTCTTCCTTTTTATTTTGGTAATTCCTTATTAGTTAGTGTCTGATATTCTGTGTAGGCCATTGTTTGTTCTTATTGATGTTGTTCTAATAGCAGCGAAATTGAATGTTAATTGTATTTCAGATGATTATGGAACGTAAATTTCAGCCAGTCATAATTTTCAGTTTCAGTAGAAGAGAATGTGAACAACATGCGATGTCCATGTCTAAACTTGATTTTAACACCCAGGAGGAGAAAGACGTGGTTGAGCAGGTTTTTCAAAATGCGGTGCTCTGCTTGAATGAGGAAGATAGAGGCTTACCGGCAATTGAACTGATGTTGCCACTGCTTCAACGAGGCATTGCCGTTCACCATTCTGGCTTACTTCCTATTATCAAAGAATTGGTGGAACTCCTCTTCCAAGAAGGACTTGTTAAGGCTCTCTTTGCCACAGAGACGGTAATATTGTAACCGAAAGCATTGTACTTACTGGAATTCTGATTTTGTCTTTGGGTTGTGCAAAGCCCCTCCTCAGTCCCCACCCTCCAAAAACAAAAGGTGAGAGCCCTTCAGCGGAGGGTTCTGGTTTATTATGATCTCTTTTGACCTGCTTTAAAAAAATAGCTCTGGAAAATATTTTTGAAAACTGAAATGGTGATTTCGTATGAACACTTTTGGAAAGTAAAAGCTATTTTTCAATGAACTTCTAAGGGATGTATCCAGTATACCTATTCTTTAGCTTAAAATAAGATAAAAGCATGAGACAACAGCAAAGAGACACTGTACAAAGATGCAAGTAATCAATTTTAAGCAAATACAGATAGGCGTGTCATGAAGTATTAGTAATTGTTGGTTTGCTACCTTATAGCTTGCTATGGGATTAAATATGCCGGCAAAAACTGTTGTTTTTACAAGTGTCAAAAAATGGGATGGTGATAGTCATCGGTACATTGGTTCTGGTGAGTACATCCAGGTGAGTAAGTGTCATATTCATTTTATTACAAGTATATTTAATGTGTTTGCTTCGGAGAAAACATATGTTCACCATCTCATTTCTGAGATTTCATTGAATTTTCTCCAGATGAGTGGAAGAGCTGGTCGTCGTGGCAAAGATGAGCGGGGAATTTGTATTATAATGATTGACGAGCAGGTGGTTAACTAATTAGGTTATCTTAATGTATTTTTTGATGACAGTTACTTCTGACTAAGAGTATGCTCTTCATGAATTCTATGAACTTTTCGGTCTAAAGCTCTGGGTCTTCCTTTCATTTTTCTGTTTTCTGCTGGCAATTAGTTATTTCCTATTGTATTTGTTTCATTTTGAAAAATAGAGCAGTTAAGTTACTTAAGTATGCATTCTAAGTTGATCGTTCTTTTTGTTGTAGTTTATTTTTTTGCCTAAATGTTTTCAGAATTATATAACATAATAAATTTGTGGTGTTTCTTGCATATTTTGCTTTTGATTCTAGATGGAGATGAATACTCTCAAGGACATGGTTTTAGGTAAACCAGCCCCACTGGTCAGCACTTTCAGGCTGAGTTACACAATGATTATACTCGATCTTGAACTTGATGAGTCGGGCTGAGGGGCAATTTACAGCTGAACATGTGATCAAGAATTCGTTTCACCAATTTCAGTATGAAAAGGTCACCTTATTCTACGTTACTAGCAACCAAAAGAAAGAAAGAACATTATTTACAATCTTTAAGCATGTAAAAAAAATTCTAAAACGATATCTCCCTACTCTAGGCTTTACCTGATATAGGCAAAAAGGTATCCAAGTTGGAAGAGGAAGCTGCAAAGCTTGATTCCTCTGGGGAGGTACAAAATTTTTTCCCATCTCTTAAACCTTTACGTATTTTTTCATCCAGAGTAGCTCCTGAATTTCTTTTTGTGTCTGCTTTTAGGCTGAAGTTGCTGAGTATCATAAACTAAAGCTTGAAATATCACAGCTTGAGAAGAAATTGATGGCAGAAATAACACAACCAGAAAGAATTCTTTATTTCCTTCAGCCCGGTAGGCTGGTATGTTGTGAAGAGTTCCTCCTTACCTTGAAACTCTTCTGTGTATCTAACAGTTCTATTGTCTTTTCCTAATAATTTTATTCTGTTCTTGTTAATGTTTTTTGATTTTGTCTCTTAGAAGTCTGTACTTTGTGTCATTTTGTATATCTGTTTTCTTGAAAAGGTAAATCTTTTTACTATAGAAATGAAACGAGGCACCAAGGGGTTGTAATCCAATTACATAAACAAACAAACCAAGCCTTATTCCTACTAAGTAGGGTCAGCTGCATGAATCCTGTTACGCCATTGCGCTCTATCATTTACCATATCCTCCTTAATTCCTAGATAAGCTATATCTTTCTTACAAGTTACCCACCAATTCTTTTTTGGTCTTCCCCTACCCCTCTTATGTTGACTACTCTCTCTAAATTCTACTCACCTGACAGGTGCTTCTACACATTCAATCTATTTCTCTACACAGCAGTGTTTCATCAAGGAATTCTGCAAGGGATAAAACTGTCACTAGGATTACTGTGTATCATGGTTGAAGATGCGTTTATTTTTGTGCTGTGACTTAGACTAACAATGGAGAAGTGGTGGTTGAAAAAATACCCCAAATTAACTCCAATGTGAGTGTAGTTTTGATTATTAGCTTGCATTGTTTCTGACAAAAATAGAATTTTAAGTTTTGAATTTATCCTCAAGATTTCTGGGAAAATGATTACTTTTGTTGTAGTATGGAGCTATTATAGGTTACTTCATGGAAAGTGTTCAAGGATGTTCTTCAGAATTCTTTTAATTCTATTTAGCACGAGTTCATGAATTGTAGAAGCAACAGACCAGGCGATTTCCCAAATCTGATTTTGATAATTCAACTACATGGAGAATTGAAACATTAATCTGATGTTAGCTCTAATTCCATGTGGGTGTCTGTATTTTTTTTTCAAACTGCCTTAGTAAGCTAGGAAGCATGGACACTTGTAGTAGTTCGACATGTGTTGTACAGAGGCACGAGGTGGATTTGATTGGGCATGTATTAGTAGCACAGAAAGTGTTTGCATATTGCTAACATGCTAGGGGGCACATGGAGTATGTCCTTAGCATAAGTTCTGCGTAAGTAAATGCCTTTAAATATATGCCCAACGGTTAAAGGCCCAAAGGGCACTAAAGTGAAAAGGCATTGGCAAATGCAAAGTGCACTATTGTGCATCATATATCATCTTATTCATCGGTTTATATCTTTCAGTTATGCAATCAAAATATGTTAACTTATTAAATAACAAATTATGCATAATAAGAATAATGTTCTAACACAAAACATTATACATGAGTGCATCCTACCATTTTTGTTCTTCCAATGGTCAAAACATAATAAAGAAATCACAACAAACACAAAAAGTCAAAAAAAAGAAAAAAAGAAAAAATGTGTTTCTGTGTGCTTTGCTTTGCACTTTGCCTGTGTGCTTTATTATCCTAGCTCGCTTTAGATACCAAAAAAGCAACCTACGTGCACTTGCGTTTTTTTGGCACTTTTTCTCGCTTTTGACAACTATGAATATATGAAAACTTGATGACATCGAGTATCATTGACAACAAAGGGTTGTTGGTCTCAATTTATTATACACTATGTAACCGGACTTGTCTTCCAGCCTCAATGCACGCATGTCAGACATGAGCATGGTGCTTGATACATGTTGTATGCGGTTAGTCAAAGTTGGATATGTTGACCATGATAGCTTCGAGGTGATGAAGAGCAAGAAGGGATTGAGTATATCTACGCTTCTGCTAAGATGAGAGATGGAGAGGAAGAAGAGATGAAAAGACAAAGAGGAACAATTGAGATGAAGAGGAAGAAGAAAGAGTTCAGAACCTTTCTGAACTTGTAGAGACGGTCACGTACAAGAGAAAGAGGTAGCAGATAGAGTTATTTGTGAATAATTTTTCTTTTATGTCCGTATATTTGACACATTTGTATACTTTCCATTAATATTTTTCTTTCATAATTGTTAAATAAAGTTACAATAGATTGTTTTTGCCCAACACTTAGGAATTTTATCATATCACCACTATTATTTAATATTTCTACATAATTGTATTACAAATTGATTTTATTTATAACCATATAAAAGTAATTGTCCCAAGAAAATAGCACAAATTTTTATGAAATAGATGATATTTTCTTAATACTAGCAATATGTGTTCCATGACGTATCACCGTACCCGTATCCCCAACTCTTTGTGGTGTCACCCGTTTCCAACTCTTTGTTATGCCCTTGTATCTTAGTTTATTTTGACGAATCCGACGTCCAGATAACTTAGATAATACAACATAACGTCCATTACATGTTTATATAGGTAACTTAGATCATACAACATAACCTACATTTTTAGTATTTCCAAAACACAAACTGCTTGACATGTTGTAGAGTTTTGAAGCAATAGTACGCCAGGTTACTTTAAGAATGCATTCTCTTCATGGAAATTAAGCTAAAGGAATGGTTCCCATTCCTTGCCATTTCAATGTTTGGAAGTTGTTTATGTGGAAAGGATTAAATGTTTTACGTGGCAACCCTGGGTCAAAATAAGACTGTGGCATACAATGTGAGAACATGAAAACCACATCTCTTAGTGGCTATGTGATGCCTATTAGGTATAAGGTTTTAGATATCAATATAGAATTTAGTTACCACTATGGAAGTTAATTTATAGGAATCCACCTTGTATCACGTAAAAAGTCTCCAACTCTCAAAGTTTCAATATATGGTAGGTTTGTTATATTGCTAGATATAACAAGTGGGGTTCACTTTTTGCTTATCCCCTAGATTAGAATTGGACTCCCCCTGTTTTAAGTAAACAAAATGGAATATTTTATTCTCATTATTTGAACCATCCCTAGAATGAGATGTTTGTATTTGCATTTCCATTTCAGTTAATAATCTTGCCGATTTAATTTGTAAGACATACTCAGGGGACTATCCTAGCATGTCATTATCTTCTAGTTTGGAAGGCAAAACCTAAACTATATTCTGTTATATACCACGCACTTGTTTTTACATATCACTACAACCTTTTTCCCAAACTTCCAAATTTTTGAAAAGCTTGGCTTAAAAAGAAAGAATAATTTGGATGTAGGCTTGGGAACATTTTTGACCTTTAAGTTGTATCAAACTTTTTGGCTGGATTTACTATCACTAATTTATGCAAATAACCCCTCAGAAGTGATGCACTCTTGTATAGTAACTTCTTTTCTCAATCCCTCGCTTTATTTCCAAAGAGATCAATTTCATATTAAGGAATGCTTGGAAAAAGATAAATTCTCTGAACATATGCTGATTTTGAAATTTTTTGTCACACTCTTGTAGCATATACCTGTTTAAGCAATGTTTTGGCTTCTGAGATTTACAATGCTGATAAAGTTTTGTTTCTAGAGGATATATTAAGTTTCAAATTCTCCATTTTTAAAAAGTGAATACAAGAAGGTTATTTGGAGTTCAAAGGTAAATATGTGAAAGAAGTTATAAAACTATGTAGGTCTTCGTTGGAATTATTGATGAAAAGTAGAATTTAGGACTTGATGATCCATAAAGGTTCAAGTAGGACCTGTTTCATGAACTTCCTTTTTTGCACTTTTTTCTTTTGGTTCTAAAATTTGGATATAGCCCAGTGTTTGAGCTTTAGGGGTCTTTGTGCCATGTTCTAGAACAAGGATTCGATTCTTATCACTCCGCACTTCTTCACAATCTTTCCCTTCTCAAAAGTGTATTTCTAAAAAAGATTCAAATTAGTAAATATGAGTAATTTTCCAGATGTAGTGATGTACACTTCAATTGTAAGTTTCTGTTCAGTTAATTTGTTAGGAGATAAGGATTAATGTTGCCAATATGACTGTATTTTCTGTCTGTATTGTTGTGCCCCAAAAACGGGACCGTAACACGCCGCGCTAATGGTACACCGGACCAAAGCGCAAGGCACAAACGAACAGAGCAACAAACTTAACCGCAATGTAATAGAACCATCAAGCCATTTCTTAACTATAAAACCAAATATTTCATTTTACACAAGAATACGAATTACAAAATTTCTTCTTAGTATAAAAGATGCTACAACAAAAATAAAGTTCATCAATGTGTTGAGCCATGAACATTTAATAGATCGGAAGGACACGACAGACCTGGGAGCTTGAGAGTTCTCATTGATTTTAAGTATCCAGCTTTGTTTGCTTCGTGATTTCGTATCCAAAACGAGCACCTAATCGAAAAATTATAATTCACGTGGGGTGAGCATAACTAGCTCGGTGGATATCATTAAAACTCTTCAAATGGGGCCAAGCATTGCGATAAAAGAAAACATAAAGATAATAACATTTGTGAAAACCATAGTTATGAAGCAGTTTCTAAAATGTCTCATGCCATTTAAAAGTCCATAAACCATAATCATAAGTAGTTTCTAAAATGTATCATGCCATTTAAACGCCAGGCATGTCCAAAACATAGTCAAAAAGATCCAATCATTTCAAAACATAGTATGCTAAAGCATAGCGAACAAATCCAAGTACAGTTTCAATCCAGAATATAATAAAATAGCATGAGTATCTTTTAGGAGGGCAGACTAGTGGAGAAGGCTAGTGGGCCTGTATAACGGTACACCCCTAATCAAACATTTCCAAACACATCCAAAATTATATACCTAGGTCACCTATGAGCCAAAACAGTCATAAAATGCTTTCATACCAAAAGAGTTTGCAAACATATCAATTGATTAACATAAAATAGCTTGGTCCCGATTTCATATGTAATAATTCCAAAACTTGGTAAAAGTGCAGTTCCAAACATCATACACATTTTAAAATCCATCCAAACATATTTCGAAAGTCGTTAAACAAAATACAAGTGGAAGAGAATCTATGTTACCCACCTATCAAAGCAAAAACTGCACAATGATCACTGAACGCGATCGCCGGCGGTAGGTGGCGTGGTACCTAAAACATTAATGGATATAAGAGGACTCTTAGAAGAGATGTAGAAGTTAAAGAATGACTAGGGAAACGAAAACGACGCGAAACGATAGAAAACGACACCAAAAGCTCTTTGGTCAAAAATGATTCTTTTCACAACTTCTGACCAACTTCAACAAGCTAAAACCCCAGTGGATGGACTTAGTTAACCCCTCAAATTCTTATTACAGCTAGATTAGGAGATAATAAGCTCAGTTTTCCAGAAAAATTGAAAAACTTCGCCTCTGTATAAGAGACAGGGAGTATCCAAAATCACATATTTTCACCCGTGGGGCTGTACTTCCATCTGGGTAGTGTATTTTCCATCCACTTGTATTTTGTTTAACGACTTTCGAAGTGTGTTTATCTGTCTCTTATACACATCTAGATGTGTATAAGACCTGTCTCTTGATTGGTTGTATATGTTGTAATCCAGAAAGTGGTAGATTCCACGGAGCAATAGCCGGGACTATATCAATAGCATACCACAACAATCCATACCCCATACCAACCACTACAATTAACTCTATTACAACATTAGAGCAACAACCTATGGTTGGAATTCCTCTTTACTATCAAACTGAAATTTTTACCGATTAGCCACACGCATGATTCAAACATGCTTCCTATCCAACCCACTACCAAGGAAACACTTAAAACCATCAAAAGATCACTAAAGATCCTTCAAACATAACCAATTATCCAAATTATCCTAGTTGCGCCAAACTTCCAATTGCAAGAGACTGATCCAAATTGATATAATTTATAATGTTTTTTTTTCTTAATTTGCTACTAAATAACATTATAAATCAGCCATCAAACAACACTCACACACCACAATGCACTAATTACACTTAATCCAACTTTTGACCCGTTTACCCGCCGGTACCGAAATCGCGTAAATCGAAAAATTTGCCGAATTGAAAAACGAATAAGTTGAAGTACCTTATGCCTAAAAATAATATGAAAAACATTTTAAACCAATTAAAATCAAAGAACAAGGATTTTAAAATACTGGGTTTCACATTCTACCCCCCTTAAACAAAGTTTCGTCCTCGAAACTTACGAAATCACGAAGCAAACAAATCGATACTTGATCTCATGAGGCTCTCAAGCTCCCAGGTAGCTTCTCGCTCAGAATGATTAGACCACAAAACCTTCACGTAGGGAATAACTTTATTTCTCAATGTCTTATCTTGTCGATCCAAGATCTTCTCCGGAACCTCCTCGTATGTCGTGTCCTTCCGATCTATTAAATGTTCATGGCTCAACACATGAGAGGGATCAGGGATATACCTCCTCAACTGAGAGACATGGAAGGTATTATGAACTCTAGACAACTCCGGAGGCAAAGCCAATTGGTATGCCAAATCACCAACCTTGTTCAACACCTCATAGGGGCCTATATAGCGTGGACTCAACTTTCCACCTTTCCCAAACCTAGCTACCCCTTTAGTCGGCGATACTTTCACAAACACTTTATCCCCAACCGCAAACTCCATTGGCTTCCTCTTGCGATCTCGCCCACTCTTTCTGACGATCTCCACTGAGCTAGTTCTGTCTCTTATACACATCTAGATGTGTATAAGATCATTGCCTGAATCAAATCTGGGCCCTCCAAAGATCTTTCACCAACTTCATCCCAATGCTTTCTGATATACACTTACGAAGTGTATAAAGCCTACATTGGGATGGATACCTTTTTGTGATAGCCGTTATTATACGAGAATTCCATAAGCATCACATGCTCATCCCAGCTTCCTGAAGTCTATGGCACAAGCTCTCAACATATCCTCTAATGTCCGAATAGTACGCTCGCATTGGCCATCATGTCGAGGATGATAAACAGTACTAAGACTCGAAGTTGGTCACAAGCTGTCTCTTATACACATCTAGATGTGGATACAAACCTGGGATCGCGATCAGAAATAGATGCTCTTAGGCACACCGTGCAAACGGACAATCTCCTGATCATATAACTTCACTAAATTGTTTTGATTCCAAAGTAGCGGTCACCTTCATCGGTAAGAAATGGGCGGACTTTGTTAGGCGGTCAACAATCACCCATATACTGTCATTACATCGCCTAGTCCGTGGTAATCCATGTACAAAATCCATAGTAATATGCTCCCATTTCCACTTTGGTATCTCCAATGATCGCTAGTAGGTGTGGACAGTTACTAGATCTGTCAGGGTACCAGTATAAGATTGAACAACTAATGGACTGCCAAAGTATGCTCAATAGACTCAACAGTTATTTCAAATTCGGTGCCTGGAACATGACAAATCAAAAGAGTATAATATCACATGATTTACGACTCAAAGCATCGGCAACCTTATTAGCTTTACCAGGGATGATAGCTAATAGTCGGTCATAGTCCTTCAATTGCTGTCTCTTATACACATCTAGCCTCATATTAAGCTCTTTTTGAGTGAAAAGATACTTCAGACTTTGATGATCAGTGAACACTTCACACTGCTCTCCATACAGGTAATGCCTCCAAATCTTGAGAGCAAACACTATCGCAGCTAACTCCTGGTCATTGTAGGATACATGGGGCTGTACGGTTTTGTCAGTTTTAATACACATCTTATACACATCTAGAGCCTTGTATCTGTCTCTTATACACATCTAGATGTGTATAAGAGACAGGATTTGTTGGCAGGGATCCTCCGAACGAAGGTAAAGTCAACACTGAGCTGTCACCAACCTATGCTTAACTAGATGTGTATAAGAGACAGGGAGAATAAACGAAGAGATCAGGTTTTGAAGATATCTACACATAAGTTAAGATAGTCCTTGAACATTCTATTCATCAACTCCATAAAGGCTGCAGGGGCGTTAGTTAAACCAAAAGACATAACCAAAAACTCGTAGTGGCCATAGCGAGTCCGAAAAGCGGTCTCCTCAGCTTAATTAGGTACATCCTCTTCCTTCACCCTCAATTGATAATATCCGGACCGCAAATCAATCTTAGAGAAGTACCTCGCACCCTTAAGCTGATCAAACAAGTCATCAATCCGTGGTAAAGGGTATTTATTCTTCACAGTTACCTTATTAAGCTCACGGTAGTCAATGCAAAGTCTCAAACTACCATCTTTCTTCCAAACAAATAAGACCGGTGCTCCCCAAGGTGAAACACTTGGACGAATGAATTTCTTGTCCAAGAGTTCTTGAAGCTGCTCCTTCAACTCCTTTAGCTCCGCAGGTGCCATACGGTAGGGGGCCTTTGAAATTGGTGCCACCCCTGGCTCTAAGCAAATCTCAAAATCGACAACCCGCGACGGAGGTAAACCTGGCAGCTCATTGGAAAACACGTCCGAAACTCTCTAACCACTAGGATATCCTCAATGCTGGCTCTACTATTTCAGCTTATGTCACAGACTCTGATATAGTAGCTGTCTCTTATACCTATCTAAGGCCTTAAACCCTGTCTCTTATACACATCTAGATGTGTATAAGAGACAGATGACCGACTTTGATCGAATCGAATAAGGTCACCTCAAACTTCCTATCACATAACTCTAACCGGATCTGTCTCTTATACACATCTAGATGTGTATAACCTTCCCGTCCGGGTCCCCACTCTATAAGGATCCTTCTAACACATCTATTTTATCGGACAGAAATGTTTAAGAAAACATCTACCGCCGGCGATAGTATCCTTATAGAGTGGGGACCCCAGACAATGGAGGATAAATGAGAGCATGTTTGGATAGATTTTAAAGGAAGCTGATGTCCTAGGAATTGCACTTTTGGAAGTGTCGTGGAATAACAGCTATCACAGCAGCATCGGTATGGCACCATTTGAGGCTTTGTACCGAGGTGGCTCCCAACTAGAAACAAGAACCCGTCGACGGACCCTCCTAGAGAAACCACCTGTCGACCACGACTCCTACTCCCAGTGGAGGTGCTAAAGTCCTGTCCGGCCAACCGTCCACACGTGAGGCCGAAACGAAATGGTCGGCTAGTCCGGCTGTCTTGGGCCGCAGAGCTCGACCCTCCGAAGCATGTTTGAATCATGCGTGTGGCTAATCGGTAAAAATTTCAGTTGGATATTAGCAGACTTATATCCAACCATAGGTTGTCCGTTCTACACTGGTGTAATAGAGTTGTCTAGTGGCTGTCTCTATGGATTGTTGTGGTATGCTATTGATATAAGACCTGTCTCTTATACACATCTAGATGTGTATAAGATTGCTCCGGTGAATCTTTCCATTTATGCATTGGTTGATTAAATATGTTGTTTTGAGTTGGGTTGAAATAACTCAAAATCCCTCTCTACCTCGCCCATCCATGCTTTCCGCCTTAATCAGGATCCGGAGCCCCATCAAACGTAGGTAGCCCGGCCTTCTTGAGCGTCTGAAACAGGGATGGAATGTTAGTACACATGAGCAGACTGGTGGAGCAACGGTTGTTCAATCTAGACTGGTGGATCGCCTTACTCGTGCCACAACCGCCGCAATGGCGCCATAATCAACCACCGGCGGTCCAGTCGGAGGAGGTCTTGGCCTGCCTCGTCCCTAGGGTAGACTGCAGCCTAGTAACACTCTCTGAAGCTGACTCGGCTGCAGGGATCTCCTTCAGCGGATCCCCACCAGCCGGACGCTCCCAGTGAGGGTCTGGCAGAGCCTCTACCGCGACCTCTAGAACAACGCGTCCTAGGCGGCATACTAGCCGATAAGAGTCAAAACGAAAGTATGAGCAAAGAATAACTCTTCAAGAATCAACAAAAGAGGTACAACAAAGATTACATAAGCAAGGACCTCTCAAAACCCCCAAAACAAGTCAATCAATAACTCCAGTCAAAGAATTCCACGATCCCGTAATGTCGCGAGCAAAACAGAATCTTATATAGAAACTGCTTCATGACCTGTCTCTTATACACATCTAGATGTGTATAAGAGACCGCAAGGCACAAACGAACAGAGCAACAAACTTAACCGCAATGTAATAGAACCATCAAGACATTTCTTAACTATAAAACCAAATATTTCATTTTACACAAGAATACGAATTACAAAATTTCTTCTTAGTATAAAAGATGCTACAACAAAAATGGCCTGGTTGGTAATGAACATTTAATACGTACGGAATGACAAGAACCCACGAGTAGGATTCCGATTAAGATCAGCAGTGAAGACAATATTCTCTTAGATAGGGGTGGTGAGAGCTATTTAACGATGTGGAGAATCCAAAAACGAGCTGGAGAGAGACAGGTTTAAATCGATGTACTTTGGCTTATGTGATAGACTCTATAAAGTAGTGCACCCCAAATGATACATTTCCAAACACATCCAAAATTATATACCTAGGTCACCTATGAGCCAAAACAGTCATAAAATGCTTTCATACCAAAAGAGTTTGCAAACATATCAATTGATTAACATAAAATAGCTTGGTCCCGATTTCATATGTAATAATTCCAAAACTTGGTAAAAGTGCAATCCAAACGTGATATATACGATCCCTAGTTTATTTTTGTGGGGCATCACATTCATTGGTAACTAGATGTTTTCTTAGATGTCTGTCCACCTATCAAAGCAAAACTGCACAATGATCACTGAACGCGCTCGCCGTCGGTAGGTGGCGTGGTACCTAAAACAGATATAAGAGGTCTCTGAGAAGAGATGTAGAAGTTAAAGAATGACTAGGCAAACGAAAACGACGCGAAACGATAGAAAACGACACCAAAAGCTCTTTGGTCAAAATGACCTTTTCACAATTTCGACCAACTTCAACAAGCTAAAACCCCAGTCAAAACACTTAGTTAACCCTCAAATTCATATTATTACATAGATTAGAGATAATAAGCTCGATTTCCAGAAAAATTGAAAAACTTCGCCTCTCCTAGGCTATAATTAGGCTATCCTCCCCGCCAAGAAAATCCAATTCCAAGGTATTCAAGGGACCTTGGTTACAACTAACTCAAACAACCAAGGTCCCTTGAATACCTTGGTGAATGGACCTTGTTGGTTGGGATTTTGTTGGTTCTGTCTCTTATACACATCTAGATTATATCAGAATCCTAGATGTGTACGGAAAGACACCGGAGCAATAGCGGACTATATCAATAGCATACCACAACAATCCATACCCCATAACCACTACAATTAACTCTATTACAACATTAGAGCAACAACCTATGGTTGGAATTCCTCTTTACTATCAAACTGAAATTTTTACCGATTAGCCACACGCATGATTCAAACATGCTTCCTATCCAACCCACTACCAAGGAAACACTTAAAACCATCAAAAGATCACTAAAGATCCTTCAAACATAACCAATTATCCAAATTATCCTAGTTGCGCCAAACTTCCGCTTACTTACAAAATGAAGGGAAATCCATTCCACTTGGTTTCAAGTCTCAATTCCTATCCAAACTAACCTTAAAACGCTCTTAAAACATCATTAAAAGCATAAACATAAGCATTCATAGCATAACATTCTAGGGCACAAAATATGGAAGACAAAACCCTAACTCATAATCTTAAAATTTGTAATCTAACCATGGAAAGTTGTTATAAATCAACCCCAATCACTTCCCAACCTCCAAAACACTAAAAACAACCCATAACATACATAAATCAACATATATAAGGCTGCAAAGAGGGTTTATTTTCAGCCCTAAGAATCCTACAAAACTTGAAATTAAAGCTTAAATCATAAAGCCCATAAGCTATAAATGCTAAAATACATAAAATCTTACCTTCCAAGTGATTCCTACTTGAAATCCAAGAAAATTTTTTGGGGGAAAATGGAGGAAGAGTTTTCGGCTGCTGCTGGAAGAAAATGAGGAAGAAAAAAACAAGAAGAAGACTTAAAAAAGAAATTCCAAGGTTGACCAAATAGTACCCATTGACCATGTGTATAAGAGACAGGACTTTAGGACCCAAAACTAATTTTTTCTTAATTTGCTACTAAATAACATTTTAAATCAGCCATCAAACAACACTCACACACCTACACAATGCACTAATTACACTTAATCCAACTTTTGACCCGTTTACCCCGAAATCGCGTAAATCGAAAAATTTGCCGAATTGAAAAACGAATAAGTTGAAGTACCTTATGCCTAAAAATAATATGAAAAACATTTTAAACCAATTAAAATCAAAGAACAAGGATTTTAAAATACTGGGTTTCACATGTATCATGTACTTAGGCTTTCAGTTATTGAATGAGAAGAGAAAGAAACTGAATTTGGGAGGTCAATAAATTTTGTGGTTGCTGGATTGTGTGAAGTGTAGCAACCTGATCAGATCTATTTGGAGAAATCAGCATTAGAGGCATTTGAGCATTTATCATTTGGAAGACTATGTGCAACTGAAGTGAGCATGAAAAATAGGAGATTAATAGAATGGCTAGTTGTGTAAATATCTGCCAACTCGATCATCATTTAGGCTTCTCCATTTGGGGTAGGGATGAGTTGGTATTAACAAACTTTGAAGAGAACAATGGTTCCACAAAGTTTATCTTCATGAGATCATGAAGATATTTGTGGATGTGGGTATAGGTTGATTTAGAACATTGTTTTTTTTTAATAAATCTTGGTTATAATCTCTTTACTTCCAGATATACCGAGATATTTATGCTCAAATTGTATTGAAAATTGAAATGGTAATATTCCTGTCCCAGTTATTGTCAACTTTTTTACAAGTATGGTCCATATAGTTGGGTAGTAGAAATTTATAAGATCCCTATAGTGCCGATCATTTTATGATGGAAAAGTTCTGTAAGGTAACAGCTTTTGGGGTAGAGTACGTATTTATTAATATAAAATTACATTGGAGTTCAACTAAAGTGCATCTCATTTTGTAGTTATCCTCATTAATGTGCTTTCTGAACTTTTAATTGTGGAACAGTAATCAAGCTTGTCCATGATAAAACGGATGTGCTCCTTGATCATGGGTAGTGGTGTTAGTGTTGGTATTGGATGTAGTCTCTCTTGCATTGCATCTGGTCTTTATCATTCTCTGTCTTGTTAGGGTCAAGAGTGTGTTTTGCTGCTTCTTGTTTGGCAAAAAGGGCCATTACCTCGATCTCTGTTTTCTAGGTTCTCTCCTCTTTCTCTTATCATGAAGGTGGTCTACTTAGCTCTCTGTGATGACTAGATTGAAGCTCTTCTGCTATATTGTTAATTTAGATATTTGGTCTAGATTTGCACAAATTGATGAGAGTATGCCTGCCCTATTCATAGGCCTTTGGTGACATGTAGAGCATAAAGATGGCAGAGTGGAAATTAAATTTTGAGACTCAAGACATGTTTTTGATTGTTGTAATACTTTTCCCTGTAAGCAAGCGCATGTATTAGGTAGTGGAATTAAGAATGAAGTGGGCATATTACCAAATATCTAAAATCAATTGTGTATTGGAGCTTTTTGGCAGGTCACCATTGGGTGTTTAGGTAAACCACCTTCTTGAAGAGATTGAAAGAGGAAAACATGGGAAACCTGATAATGGAGACGGTCTAACTGTGATAAGTTGTAAGGATGTAATAACAAATCCTTTTAGAGGAGGTCTTGCACAAGGAGGTGGAATCAATCAAAGGAAAATTATCTTTTTATTTTT
The DNA here is from genome assembly GCA_025175665.1 of Cinchona pubescens. NCBI lineage: Eukaryota > Viridiplantae > Streptophyta > Magnoliopsida > Gentianales > Rubiaceae > Cinchona > Cinchona pubescens. The sequence goes on from JANKKI010000132.1 coordinate 776,224, forward strand.
GCTGTTAGTATCACCTTATTTATTTATTTTTGGCTTAAGTAAGATTGGAACCTCTTATTCTCCAGCATGATACTTTCTAAATTGGTTTCAAGTAAAGTTTAGAAATATATGATGAACTTATTTAACCTTTGTTAAGACAAATTCTAGCGACTAATTCTTTTAGGTGTCACAGGCTATACATTTGATTATTATCACTCAAAATAAAACTCTTGGAACTTTCGAATATCTACCTGCCTGTGATTTAAAGGACTTTCTACAGTGCCATCTTGGTGCAGAACTCTAGGTAGGAAAGTTCAGAATTGATATATTATTTAAAAGTATAAGTTTTTTGCTTTTTGCGTAAGCAGGGGCTACACCCATGTGGAGCTGGAAATTTTTGAAGTTAGAATTGATTTAGCAAGAAATGAGGACAAATAGAATTATACAGAAGAAAACATAATTACAGACATTGGGGCTGTTGGGGGTAACGCTCTTCAATTTCACAGCCCATTTATTTGACATTGAGATATGCACTTTGGGCAAACTATTTAACCTTGACATCTAGTCATTGGAGATCTTTTTTCATTAAAACTTTCCCAATCATAGGAGCATAAAACAGACAGAGTGGGGCAATTAACACATTAGTGAACATTTAGTCCATGCACTACGGGTAGAACTAACCTTAAGTTTTTATCTAGAGCTAAGTTACAAGGACTTGGGTGCAGGTGTCAGGTATGGGTATGTATTTGAGTGTCGGATCTGTCAATATTCATAAACTAGGATACGGGAATACCTCAAGGTTGGGTTACACATGTACGTGGGTACACCGTGGAACACATACTTCCCGGTAGTTTTAAAAAAGATCTCATGTATTTCATAAGTATTTGTGCTATTTTCTTGGGACAATTGTTTTTGTGGTTTGATAAATAAAATAAATTGGTAATTTTCATAATTGGTATTATATATATGTTTGTGTGTGTAAAATTTAATAGAATCCTAAGTGTTGGCGCAAAATAGTTTATAATGTTACTTAACAATGATGAAAGAAAAAATAATAATGGGTCATTACACAAATGTGTCAAAATATAGGGGTTCAAAAGCAAAATTATATGCAAATAACCCCATTTGCTATCTCTTCGCTGCCTTTCCCTCTCCCACACCTCCGTCTCTACAAGTTCAGAATGGTTCTGAACTCTTTACCTCTTTTGCCTCTTCATCTCAATTGTGCCATGTCTCAATTAATAGTAGCTAGGGGTGTTCATCTTGACCCGCCGACCCGAAAAACCCGTTGAACAGCTCCGATCTAAACCGGAAAAAGAGGGTACCCGAACCGCATTCTGAAAGCGGGTCGGGTCACTCAGGTTGAGGGTCGGGTAGCGGGTCACATTTTTGTGACCCGCCGGGTACCCAACCCTATCCATTTCAGGGGTAATTTTGTAAATTTAGTTAATAGGGTTTCATCTTAGGAGTTAATACTTACTAAGATTGTTGGCCAGCCTCTCACCTTTTCTTTTTCAGTATCTCGTCTTCCCTTCCTCTTCCTCCTCAATCATCTCTTCCCTTACTCTTTCTCGCATCCTCATTCCTCACATTCGCGTCTGTTGGGATGTATTTTGTAATTTAATTGTTGTTGCTATTGGCCTGTTGCTACTCACTAGTTTGTTGCTATTGGGTTGTATTTTGTGACTTAGATTTAATTGTTGTTGACTTAGTTGTGAAATTAACTTGCCTAACAATCATTATTTAAATTTTTATGTTTTGTTACTAGCGTGGATCGGGTATCCGGTCAACCCGACCCTCTTTTGTGGGTACCCGGTAGGCTGGGTATCTGCTTTGTATGGATGGAGTAGATGGTCGAAATTTTCTTGACCCGGTCAATGAGGGTCAGGTACTTTTTTTGGCTCATGGACCGGCCATCTTCTTCCACTTCATCTCAGCAAAAGCGTAGATCTCCTCATCCTTTCATCTTTCATCACCAAGAAGGTTCCATGTCTGCCATCTTCATCATGTCGACACAGGTGCGTTGGGGGAGGAAGACGAGTCTAGGTAACATATATCAAGAGGCTCCATAACTACCATTCTTGCCAATAAACAAGGCTAAGGTGGCAGATGCTCAACCTTTTTGTGCAGTTGTTTGATATGAGGACATTGCGGCTCATGGCTGAAAGTATTTATAGTGAGCTCTTGAGTTCTGCAGAGCTGGTTACTGAGATTTGCTTTCTGTCTCTACCAATTTCCCTCCCATTTTCCCTTACCGGATCCAGCTGTAGATCATTTTTTGGTTTAGGGGATCAAGTAGAGGTGTGACCAAGACCTAGATTTTTTTCACAACTCATGCTGATATTTGATGCTATCTATATGTCAAACTTAATCCTTAAATTCAAGTTCCATGTTAATGTCCATACATATTATAGCTCCTAGGAAAACTAGCAAATTAATCGTGGCATAGAATCCATGTGCTTTCATGCTAGAAAATTTTGTATTCAACTTAATGATGTAGGAAAAATGGAGTAAATAGTTCTTTGAATAAGTAGTAGCCAAAATTTTGGCTTTGTCAGGGCCTTTATGATGCAAGGTCTGGTTGATTAAATTTGCAAGATGCGTTTAACTTACCTATTAAGCACATATATTGAAGTTCCACCTCAGTACACTATTACAACCTACTGTTGCCTAAATTTCTATGGCCATAGACACTTTTTCCTCAATACGATACATAAAGCTTGCATTGCAAAAACAGCGTTTATGTACAATGCTGCTATACCTTTTCGGTACCTGGATAACGTCCCGAACTTATCACATATAAGTTAAAGTGAGAACTGGTAATAAAGACACTTCTGGTGCGTCAGTCACTACCCATGATAGGCTATACGGATGGGTTATCTGGTTTCTCATAACAAATCAATTAGATGCTGTATTCCTGCAGGCTTAAGCAACTTGACCGAAGGGGACCAGTGCTTCTACTCGACTGAGGACATTCCGTTCACAGCGAGTATTGACTACTGGCCTGATGTAAGTAGGGTAGGTTTGCTGCTCACTGACTATTTTAAGCTCCGATGATTTTGCTGTATCCAGACTAATACGAATAAGACTGTGATTTGATCCGTATATGTTTGTTTGAGAGAATAATCTGGTTGAAACCATAAATTTGACAATTACTCTCAGTTTCCGGCTATCGACCCAGGAAGAATCACTTTTAGACAAGGTCTTAGTTATTTCATGGTTCGGACTGCAGGCTGCAACTCTCCTGCATTCTAGAATGGTCCATCGAAAGAAGGACTTCCTTCAGATCAGCTGAGGAAGGAACCAGACAAACAAGCAGCAAGAAACCAACTCAGTTTGACTTTTCAGGGTGCACCATCTCTTAGCTTCTCACCCCATGTTGCCAACCTAAATGCTGCCTTGATCTTTTAGGCATAAAGGATACCAGTTGCTGTTCGATATGCTAGCCTCTTGATATCAGAGCGGGATGCTATGCTGATACATGTGATGCAGCGGAACCAGGGCACTTGGGATCTCAAATGCAGTTATGCCTAGACTTTTATGAAAATATATATTTGGGTTATGGTGTTGGACAAAGTTTGTTTCCTCCTTTTCTTGGGTGGAGGGGGGATGGTATTCTATGAATTTATTTTTTCTGAACCATTCCTTGTAGATTTGATATTTTGTTTCTCATACTCTTCTCCCTATATTTTGACCTATTTTCCTTTCTTTATGCCACACTCATGTATATTTTTTGAGTTGCAGGTTAAGGTCCGGGAAGGGGGAACAGATTGGGGATGGGGAGTTGTTGTCAATGTGGTGAAAAAGTCCCCAGCAGCCTCAGGTTCTTTGCCTGCTGCCCTGGCTTCGGCTCATGGTAATAGCTACATTGTGGATACTTTGCTTCATTGCTCACTTGGATCAAGTGAAAATGGTTCTCATCCCAAGCCGTGTCCTCCTCGCACTGGAGAAAAGGGGGAAATGCAAGTGGTGAGTTGAAAAATATGTTACAATGAATTTTTTTTTTGCATCTTTGGATGACTATCTATTTCTTCAATATTAAGCAACATTTGGGGTGTCATGTGATGTATTCTCAAAGTAAAATGCATGAAGTGCATAGGTAAAGCATGTTTTATTTTATCATTCAGGTTCCTGTTCAGTTGGCCCTAATTTCCACTATCAGCAAAATCAGAGTATCAATTCCTTCTGACCTTCGGCCACTCGAAGCAAGGCAAAGTACGCTGCTTGCAGTACAAGAGCTAGGAAAACGATTCCCCCAAGGCCTGCCTAAGCTTAATCCTGTGAAGGTATATTGGCACACTAGCAAATTTTCTTTCTGTGCCACGTGCTTGTGTAGAAATTATTGAGCATATTACATAATTTCTTATGGGGCACAGATATTTTAGTGTCCCATGGGATTTTTGACTTCTAATGTCCTTGAATGGGTTTTTCTTTCTTTTTTGGTTTATTGAAGGTTGGGGTGGGGACTGGGTTGATTCTTATGTGGCTTGGTTAATATTAAATTGAAGATGTGCATGAACACTGAAAAAATGAATACCATCAACAGTGACGAGTTATATTAAGTTGTTTGTTGAAGACTGCTAGGGGAAGAACTGGGTAATTCCTGAATTTTCAAGTTTTGTACTGCATTATTTTCCGTATGTGATGACATTTTTATTGCTGTTTTGTTTGAATGGCAGAAATTGGAACCAAAACTTTGACGTGCTCTAATGTGGTACCCATAGAGTTATCCGTTTTTTGTGATTGGTGTAACTACCTTTCTATCAAAACAATGTCCAGCTTCCATACACAGAAAGATATAAACATAAAATTTTACTATAAGGACGGGCAAGCCTAACATGTAACTTGTTTTGTGCTTTCCTCATTGAACACCATCTTTAAAGTTTTCCTTCATATTCATGCCCAATCAAAGCCGGACTTGCATTTGGAAATGGACAGCTCTTAATTTCGAACTTCTTCTCATGTCCTTCTTCCTTTCTTGATATTTCCTATCTGTGTTATTTCATAGAAATGTACTGAGCTGGTGGATTTTTTAAATCAAGTTGAGCAACTTGAGCAGAAATTGTTTGCTCACCCTCTTAACAAGGTTTGTCAAACATTTTTCCTTTCTTCTATTCTGTTCATTTGACTGTGTTACACCTGAAGGTGATTGTCGGCTGTGTTTGTGGAAGTCATGCCAAATTTCCTAATCTCGAACCTGACATCTCATGCCTTACTTTGTTTTGATGCTTGAACTTTTGCAGTCCCAAGATGAACATCAACTGAAAACCTTCCAGAGAAAGGCAGAAGTAAACCATGAAATTCAACAATTAAAGTTGAAAATGCGTGATTCTCAGGTGCTTACCCTTCCACAGTTGTTTATCTTCCAATTAGATCTTGAACTTCATGAATGATTCTGTGAAGTCTGTGATTCGTATTCCACCTGTCTTATTTTCCATCTTACCACAACTTTCTGTCTAACGTGCTATAGTTGTTTTTCTATTTGGCAAGTGAGTCTCCTTACTTATCGAGAAAATGCTTAAGCCTGCAGTGATAAATTAATTAAGCCTAGAACCTGCCCTTGGTGGTATCATTTTTCTACATCAAAGCTCTTCACTAGCAGACTGGCATTCATATTTGGTGTTTATGCTAATCAGTTAGCTTGATTTATTTTGTTTCTTGTTCTCAGCTTCAAAAATTTTGTGATTAACTCTAGAATCATTCCTACGTATTGTTTCTTGTTCTCAGCTTCAAAAATTTCGTGATGAACTCAAGAATCCTGTAAATTTGGTGTAGTCAGTGAAAAGGACGGGCAGCCTGCTTAATAGACACTGGAGACGAACTTCTTGTAACTGAATTGATGTTTAATGGTAAATCTCGTTTTGGTTCTTAAAACCTCTATTTGTATTTGGTTTGTCTATTTTAAGTAATTTTGCTTGGGATAGAAATATGGACCCACTTCAGCAAAGAAACTAATTTATATGGTTCAAGATTGTTTTGGCTCGCATAATCTTAATCTCTGATTGAAGTCTCTGTCCATGGTAATACTTTGTATATTTATTGTTCTGCACTTTCAGGCACTACTATTTAAAACATAAAAGTGCAGCTCTCCATTGTTTTCCTGTAAATTTCAGTTATTTTACTGTTCAGGAATTAATTTTGAGCCCTTCTTTTTTTTGTGTGTGTGTGTTGGAAGGAACATTCAATGAACTTGACCATCACCAAATTGCGGCTCTGGCAAGTTGCTTTATACCAGGAGATAGATCAACTGAGCAAATACATTTGAGAGTAGAACTTGCTAGACCATTACAGCAGCTCCAGGATAGTGCAAGAAGAATAGCAGAGGTAAGATTCATCTTAACCTTAGTCCCTTGATCATGTTTCGACATTCTCAACTAACCCAGTCGGTTTCAATAAACTTATATACCTCTATATGAGTTTGCTGCAATAGATATTCTTCTTTCTTTTGCTCAATTATTATGCCCTACAAACTTTTGAAACTTAGTGTGTTATTGGTTATACATGTTTTTCTAGCCTTGCTTATAAATAGATCATATCCTAATCTAAATTGGTTTGACTGCTTTTTCTTCTTTGAGCATCTACTTTATTTTATCTCAAAATTTTATGTTAGATTTAACATATCGTGAATGTAATCACAACATTTTTAAAAGCTAATCAACAAAATATAATCTAGAAATCAATAGAGAAGAATGAAAAGAAACAGAACTTTGCCAGTGGAGCATATGTATGATGTGGTGCATATCTGCTGTTATACAGATTCAACATGAATGCAAATCGGAAGTAAATGTGGATGAGTATGTGGAGGCATCCATTAGACCCTATTTGATGGATGTAATTTACTGCTGGTCAAAGGTTAGTTCTGTTAAGAGTTTGCTATATGGAATGCTTATAATCATGATTAGTTTACTAATGAAAGTTTAACATTTTTTTAGCTGTCACAGTGTCAGTTCATTTGCCAAGAGAATTGCTCAATGGTTTTGCAGTTTTATGTCCAAATCAGTAGTTTTTACCGTGTTTTTTGTCTTTAGTGTTCATTTTTCTCATGAGGGTGTTAGAAGGCGGAGGCGGGTTGAGCCCATAAAGTATTAATATAATTTTGATTAATTGGAGTACTTTTAGTTTTGAACTTTTTACTTTAAACTTTGGCATTGGTTTTAGGTTTAGTTAAAGATGTGTAAATATTTGTAAGATTGGTCATACTTTTCTTATTATCTATTCACTCTTGACGGTAGAACTTTTGATCTACATATCATTAACATTTCAATGTTTAGCGCCTCATTGATTATAGATAAATTTGTTATAGGAATTTAATTTTCATATTTTTTATGGATATATCAAATTGGGACTTGGGAGCTTGTTGCATACACAATTTACTCTGTCTCTCTGTGTGTGTGTCTCTCTCTCTCTCCCTCCCTCCCGAATAGCACCAACACAGATGCACACACCAACTATATATGTTTCTGGAGCGTCTTACTAACTTTGTCAGATTATAATTTTTTTTTCCTTGTAATTCCAAGGGAGCATCTTTCGCTGAGGTCATACAAATGACTGATATTTTTTAGGGTAGCATTATACGGCTAGCTAGAAGGCTTGATGAGTTTCTAAACCAGGTAAATTTGGTTGTGGTCCATAAAAGCCTCTTGTTTTGTAATCAATTCAATCGATATGTTTTATTTGTTTTATTAGAAGAGATTAAAGAAAAAAAAGAATGGAATAAAGGGACATCGAATAATGATATTTCTGTTGTCTTTTGGAGTTGAGAACATCCTATCTGTGTCTGTTTTGACTCGAGAGAGTAGGTTATGGTTTTCAGTTTTAGCTGGTATTGGATATTAGTACCTGCACAATGCAGCTCCAGGTCCTGCAACTTTCTCCTGTCTTGTCAGTTAAACTCCCCGAGTAGTGGTTTGTGATTGTATATAGCTGCATGTGGGATTCTAATGTTTGATACAATGTTCCCCAAAATGGACTAATGGCCCATTCTGATTACGATTACAGCTGCTCAGGCATTTCAATTCATCTTTCATTTCTCATTAAAACCAGTTATTGCAGTGTTCTGCTTAATTCTTTGATGGGTTTCAGCATAAAATATAGCATAACATATTTTGACCATGTCATGATGATTTTTTGAGTCACCACAGTTGAAAGCAGCTGCACTTGCTGTGGGAGAAGTTGATTTGGAGAAGAAGTTTGCTGCAGCTAGTGAGAGCCTCTGCCATGGTATCATGTTCGCGAACTCCCTCTATCTCTGAACTTGCACTCCTTCTAGAGCTTTAGTTTATTTTTATTTTTATTTTTATTTTATTTTGTTTCCGCTCAGAATGTAGCTCCCATATTGCAAGTGCATTATCAGTTAGCATCTTAGATGCGTAGTAGCTCAATATTTGTGTAAATTTCATATTTGTTACTTCAATTCTGATAAAAGAAAGGAGAGTTGTTATCAGGAAAAGGAAAAGGGGGTAAAAAAAAAAGGAAACAAAGTTTTAGCAAAATTTCTGAAAGCTAAAGAGTTGCCTTTATCATTTTTTGTATAAGAGACAGCTTTATAAGAGCTAAAGAGTTCCCTTCATCATTTTTTGTCTCTATACCTTGTTCTCTAATCTCAGAGCTCTAGAGAGGAGATTTGGAGGACATACCTTTTTGTTGCTTATTGTCTTTCCTTTGAGCCATAGAGAAGTTCGAGTATGTTATTTAATATCCTATTGACCTTTCCATTTTCGGGGGAAAGAAACAAAAGATATAGGAGCTTCTAACCATGTGAAGTTGCTGCAAGTCTGGAACTTGCAGCGTCAGTCATGCTATGGGCGACCAGTGAGTCAAATCCATTATTTTCCAAATTGGCCTGAGGTTTCATCTTCTTCATTATTATTATTATTATTATTATTTGCCCTTGAGAGCATGACTGACTTTATATGATAGTATCTAAATGGTAGAAAATACTTAAATATTTGTTGACACTATTTTGAAGGAAGGAGTGATTATGGTACAAATGTTAAGAAAATTTGTGGCTTTTAAAGGCAATATAAGGAAATTGAATTACATTATAAACTAGATATAAAATGATTTCCTGCATTTAAACAAGTTGCATCAATTTATCAAAGGGATAATTTCGAAAACCTCTCCCGAGGTTTATGTTAATATCACGTAGCACCTTTGAACTTTTAAAAATTTTACAAATTTTCGCTAACATTCACTTGTTTGTAACATGTTAGTTCAATTTTAAAAAAAATATTAAACAATTCAGTTTATTAGGGGAGGTGAAGTTAATTTCAAATTTACCCTTTTTACCAACTAGTTACTTTAATATTAAAATTTACTTAATTTGATAGTTTGAAAAAAGGAATTTAATACTAATCTAATTTATTAACAAATGGAAATTTATTAATATAGTATTGAACTTTAATTCTACATTTTGATGTATTAATAATGCTTTACCGATTAAATTTAATTGGGGATGTTTGAAGACAAATTTGCATTCCAAATTAAAAAATTTATAATAAATATTTTTATATACAAATTAGGGAGAGGATTATACTTTCGAACTATTGTTATTGAATGATAATAAAAGATATATATATATAACTTTAAATTAGAGCCCAAATCTTTTATTATTATTATTATTAAGTAATTTCTTTACTAAGTTAATGGACTAAATTTTCTTTAAATTAATTTAAAATATATCATTTTAAACTTTACTATTTATTTTGGCCACAACAAACCAAGAATTCCAAAAAGAAAAAAATAAATTAAACTTGAAAAGATGTAAGGGCATAAGGCAGTACGCTTCTCTTAACTTTCATATGTTGTTGAAATTGCTTATTTAACTCTTTTTTGTGGCCGAAATGATCACTCAACTATCTAATTTGTTTTCTAATAGTCTTTTTATCAATTGTGATTATTAAGTAGGAAGTTAATACTTATGATGTGCCATCCATGTAATTTTTGAAGGGACAAATTTGTCCAGCCATTATTTGCCTCGGCCTTTAGTCACTCCATTTTGTTTTCTTTTCTTTTTCTTTCTCATTTTCCTTACCTTTTTTTTTTTAATCCCCCAACCACACCATTTCTCCACTGCCATTGCCACCATTCTTCCTCCACCATCTCTTTTCTCTCCTATGCCTTCTTTCTATCCCTCCCTTCCAGATCCCATCTCCCCTCCCCATAGGAGTGGGTGGTGGTGGGAATGGAGAAGTAGGTGGCAAGTATTGGATGAGGGGTGGCGGAGGGAGTGGAGGAAGAGGAGGTGGAAGGAATGGAAGAGGAGGAAGAAGAGGGTAGGGAGCAATTGACGGGAAAGCAAGCTAATTTTTTAAAATTTTAATTTGACCCATTAATTATTTTATAAATATTAGTTTGACCTATTAATCAAACCAATTATCTTTAGACGTCTTTACTCTTTAGAAAACGCATGTGCAAATTACATTTTACTTATAACGGCGATTTTAATGTTTGAAATTAACAGAATGGCCATTATTTTGATAATTTTGAGGATTAAGTGATCATTTTGACTATAAAAAGAGTTTAGTTGACAATTTTTAATAGCATGTGAAAGTTAAGGGGATGTATGCACCCATCACTTTTTGCCCAAGAATTAATAAATATTAATGAACGAACACCTAAAATAAGACATTTTTGTTGTATGTCTAAAGTAACAAGGATAAATTTGTCAAAATTAATTGTTTTACATTTTTAACTTGGGCTAACATGTTACCTGAAATCAAGAGTTGGAAGAAGTTTGGGGGATTAAGTAATATTAGTATAAATTTTTGGAGAGATTTTGAAATTAGCCCTTTATCTTAAGTTTCAATTACAAACGGAAGTTTTTAGTTAACTTCTTCATCTATGAGGGAAATTTATTTCCCTAGCAAGAATCCAATCAAAATAGGTATTCAATTGGGAAATATGAAAATCTAAGGTTGTGATTGGAGATGGAAAATTCTTACATAAACTGGATTCATGGCGTAGTGCCATAGATCTCTTGTTCTATATTCTTTCATATCACCCACTTAAGTGATGTAAAATGATGTAGAGGAACGTGGACTAAAGGGATTTATGGCATAGCATGTAAGAATTTTCCATCGATTGGATGGGGGCTTTGAATAGATTTAGATTTCAAATCTTAGGAAGTGTTTGGTTTATGGGTGTGAGAGGAAATAATGAGAATCAAGATTTATAATACACATAGATATTATTTGGTTAATCACTATAAGAATTATTTTGTGGCAATGAAAGTATTAGAAAATGTCCACTTTCATTCTCCACTTGTGACACCTCCTTAATCTATTTTAGTTTATCCAAACAAGTTTTCATTTTTGTTTGGTGTGGGAAATAAAAAGGAAAACTCATTACAACTTGATTCTAAGTTGTAGAAACCCATTTCTTAAATAAAAAAAAAAAAATAAGAAAAGTCCTTTCTAATTTCATTTTGGAAAGAGAAAGTTACCGGATATCAAGTTTATCTAATTTTTAAATTTTATTAAAATTTTTATTTTCATAGTTGTAATCATGTTGTTAATAAATATTATTTTTTTAAAACAAATATGGTATTATATAACTAGTTAAATTATACAATATAATTATTTGAAAATGTACAATACAATTATTTGTAATTAACATAAATTAGTTAAAATGGACACTATAATGCTAAAATTATGGAGTACTAAATAATGAAAAAGAATACAAATTCCTTTCTAACTTAAGTTATAAAACAATGAAATGAGAATATGCTTAAAATTTACAAAATTACGTATTAATTTTTTGTTTGCATTCAAATAATTAATTGTGCAATTTAATTATTTAAATATAAACAAAATTTAATATGTAATTATGTAATTTTTATTTTAATGCAAAATACTTAAAACTTTCTCATAGTTATAGAAATAGTACACACATGAATAAAAATAAACATAAAAAGTTTTATTTAAATTCCATTATATTCTAACATCTAAAAAATTATGGAGTACTAACCACTAAACAATGAAAAAAATACACATTCTATTCTAACCTAGCTCATTGAACAATGAAATAAGAATATGCAATCCTGCTTATTTTAGATAGAAACTGCATAGAATGGTCCTTCCATACTGTGTTTAATTTGTTTAATCATGCAAAGACAACAAGCTTTAGGATTATAAAACAATAAGTAATCGGTATAAGCAGCCAAATGGCAAAAAATATATATTGTCAAACATAGAACATTCAATAGAATCTAACAACAAACTAAAATCCTGATATAAAAAGTAGAGAAATATTATTTGTCAACGGCTAACTTACCTCCAAAACATCACGACTTGGGGTAGGACGTGGCATGAGATTTAGTTACAATAGGAATAAATTGAAATATCATCTCTTAGATATCCTGACTGGAATAGGAGATGGCATGTTGCACAATTTATGCACGCATCATTACAAATAATATAATGATAAATAAATATCGTTCCTACGAATAATAATATACTTGACTTCTTTTAATTACCAAATTAAAAAAATATAAATTCTATTCAAATAATTCAAAATGAGTGGGTTCAAATAATATTAATTAGCAAATAAAATTAACAAGCACAAATAACAGAGATTTAATCAAGTAATAAAAAAGGTCTAGGGTTCAATTGTCCTTATCAATCTATTTGAATATTTTGTCTCTCTTCTCTCCGAATTCTAATTTAGGATTATTAACCCAGGGTTGTTGTATTATTACATTTCTTTAGAAATCATGCAAGTCTATTAATCCAAATCAAAATACTATATTTCTATGTGAACTGAGTTAGGATCAATACATCAACGAAAAACCCTAATCTTGGCTATTTAAGGTAAATAGGTACGTAGTTAAATTTATTCAATCAAGCAAATAAATCAAACAAAAGTTATTCAAATCTTATCTACCTCTAAATTCCCTTTTTCATGTTCAATCAAGGGTTTACGAGTCAATTCAATTGATGGCTTAAACAATTGAAAGCATTGGCATATATTTCAATAAATAATCCATTCATTCGAAAATAACAAATTCAATATCCAAATTTCATGAAAAGATTCAATTGAAACCCTAGAATACGAAATTAATTCATATTAAAATGGAAATAACCAACAACACGAGTTATATAACCAATTCATGACAAGAATTTAAGAGAAGAGAGAAAAAGGGATAAAATTTTGTCGCTTCTTTACTTCTTTGGTCTTCTTCTTGAATTTCCTGCTTCTTATGTTGACGGCTCTCTTTGTTGTGTTTGTTACGTTAAGCTATGATATAATAATATGATGTAATATATTCTGTAGAGAAACTGAAATATTTTTATAAGTCGTTTAGGTTTCAAAGGCTGCATATGGGCTCGATAACTGGAGTCGTAAATTACTAATTCACATAAAGCCCCGATCTGGAATTAACACAACGCCTCAGCTCTTCGGATTGTTCTTGAATAAAATGCCAAGTTTCTCTGATCCCGAATTCTCTGAAAAGCAGCTATGAACACTGCAGCACTAGAATCCCAATACAAATTAAAACGCCACTACACTGGATCCCAATGCAATATAAAATGCCTTGGGACTAGGAACAATTTCTTAAAATTATCTGTTTAGCATGTCAAATGTCCTAATTAACTCCCGGATCATCTTGTTGTGTCTAAAAGGATACAAACATCTAGTTATAAAATAAACACCTAAATCAACTAACTTTAACTAGATGACAAACTGTAAGTATACGGTGTTGAATAGGAGATAGGGAAAGTAGGGATCGTTCCCACGAAGAATGGTGTCCAATTATCGATTATTTTATTAGAATGCCGCTTGAAGGGTTTGATTAAAGAAAGAAGTTTAATTGAACTAGATTTTACACTATTGGCAAAGGCAATAAATTAGATTTTACACTAAAAGATGATAAAGGGGGGATAGAGTTTATGCTAGCCAAATTTTCAGGTTTTGGTTAATTAGGTCAATCAAGTGATCCTATGTACCAAATTAAAAGTTGATTCCTATTTGTACCTAATTCTGATTTCTTGGTAATTAAGTCTATCAATCTAATTAATCTAATGTGGATCCCTCCTACTCCTTAAACTAAGCAAACTTGATTATTTATCTAAGAATTATAGCAATCAACTAGCTTGAATTAGTCCATCAAAATCTAATTCTATACCTAATCTAACGCTAATCTAGGTCTATAATGGAAGTTCAATAAAGGTCCATATCCCCTCAATTAACCCAAATTAACTAAGAAAATAGCTAATTTTCCTAATTAACCCTTAACCCCATTAAAATTATCAAATTAGTCCATTTTACCACCTAATCAACTTATTAATCTCTACCCGTTAGAAATTGTCATCACACAATCCTAACCCATAATTAATTAATCTAGCATTTTAAACTGAAATAAATCAAGTAAAAGCATTGAAGAACAATTAAACCAAGGAAAGCAAGAAATGTAAAAAACTAGTAAAGTGAAATAAGTGCATTGAGAGCTAGTAGATGGAAGCAATAAATGAGGGCAAATCAAGTTAAATAACCATAGAATTAAAAGATACAAAGTATATTAAGTATAAATGAAAGACTTGCAAAGTTTGAGACAAAGTTACACAAGGTAGAAAACTAATCTAGGATCGAAAATGGAAGAACTAAAACTCCTCCTCAAGTAAGGAGGAAAAAGAAGAAGAAAACTAAGGTAGTAGAGAGTCATTTTAACCCCAAAAAGATGTATTTATAGTAAGATTAGGAGTTGGGGGTTTAAGATAGAAATGCCCTTGAAAAAGGGCTGAAAATTGCCAAAAACATGCCTCTTGGGTAACCCTCACCTAAAGCGGGTTAAGCTTCTAAGCCTTTGAAGCTTAACTACAAATTTATTATTTTGCCTCTAAAATTCCACATCCAATATTCGATTGATGCATCGTTTTCTCCTATTGAACCCTAACACGTAGGAGAATATTATTAGATACAACAAACACTTAAAATAACTTCTAAACATTTAAATGAGATTCTCACAAAAGAGATAAAAAATGAAAGACGAACAAAGATGAATAAAACCTAACTCCCAACAGCATTAGGTTAAGACAAGACGCAAATTTTAAACTTAGGAACCTAATAAAATATGATAATTAACACTTATATAAGTACTAAAACACTTAGTAAACATATGCTAATACATAAAAATAAAAATACACAAAAACATATCCTAAAATACTAAGAATGTTTGAAACTAGTAATAAAATCATTAATTTATGATATATATAACTCTAGTTTCCTAGAGTTATCACATCTCAACCCTACAAAATAGATTTTTAAAAAATTAATAAATAAATTTAAACTCTAAAAATACATAAATTAACATTTATTGCTAGAAACCCTAAAATGACTAAAATACCCCTATTTAAACTAGCACAAAACCTCGAAACTCAATTGAAACCCTAGTTAGAGCGTATTTAAATAACTCTCTTTTGGAGTTATCACATTTCCCACCTGAACTTTTGCTCACCTTGAGTAAAATAAAAAACAAACAAAGAAAACATCAGCTTTCTACAATGTATCCAAGTCATAACAAAGAAAACTAATTAAGTAGAGAAATGCACCAAATATGTATATAAAATAATTTTGATAATAAATCTCAAATTATGATGAAAGTGTTAAGCTCTCTACTCATAAAGAAAATTGAAAAGCATATATCACTAAACTCGCTAATAAATGAAAAGTCCGTTGGCTAAATGTTTAACTTATGATAAATAAGTTGGAAAGAATTTGCACACAAATTACTCACTAATATAAATTAACTCAAACCAATGATGTAGGCTAAGGGAAAAAGGTGGGATTTATTGGATATAAGTAGCTCATATTACCTTAGATACGTTAATAAATAACTTCGAACTCTAATCCACTATTGGCACTTTCCTTGGCCATCATAATACTTAGCCAAATACCAATGACGGCTAAAATGTACCTTCTTTATTACAACTAGAAGAAATTTTCCTCCTTTATTTCATAATACTTAACACAAGTTTTTTTCTTTTTCAGCATTTTTTCTTCTTTTTTCTTTTTCAACTAACATAACATAACATAGGGGATTTGTAGCAATCAATCCACGTATTTGACTTTTTTCCCCAACAAAATAATTACCTTCCAACTATCCACCATAACATTATTTTCATAGTACTAATGTTGCCCACTGCCAACACTAACTAACTAAGGTAATGTGTAGAAAGAACGGTAACAAATAACAAAATGGGTAAATCGGCTAGAATGACATGGCTAGCAAGAAATAAGGCTCAATAAGCTTAAAAGGGATGTCTACGGATAATATTTCAATTTGGTAGGCACTTTGGCTCAATTGGTCTAAAGAACATGCCTAAATCGTTTCCTTAGTTCAAGCTTCATTTATGCTTCGCAATTAGTATAAAATCACACACAATTCCAACAAATACCACAAGTTAAACAAAATTGTAAGGTATAATCATGATTAACACTCATTGAAAAATCTTTAAGCTCTCACACTTTTCACAACACACATGGGAATTTATATGTTTATAGTGATAACATTTTCACAATTCAAAGGGTTCAAAAAGAAAATGATGCTTATATACACTTTCAATCCAATAAAACTCTAGCACATAGTCCTCTTAAAACATATTTAAACTATTGATAAATAGTCACACAAGTTAATGCACACAAAAATTACTAAAAACACAAAAACTATTGATAAATAGTCACACAAGTCAATGCATACAAAAACTACTAAAAATATTTTTTTATAACCCTCTATAATATTTCAAGCAAAAAGAAGATAGAAATCCTAAAACTATTGTCCGGTAGTCAGGGAGTTTTTTAAACAGTCAGATCCTCACGACTGATACAAGCACCTGAAATGAAAAATCTTTTTGAGTATTTTTTCTTTCCTAAATGGTTTTTATTTATTTATTTTTTTGTATAAAACACATGGCACCACCAAATTTATGAACAAAATAAGCACACATTGGTATAAACATATCCAACAAAACACTCATCCCCAATCTTAAATGAAACATTGTTCCCAATGTTCCAACAAACAATTCTCCACAAGAGATGATTTCCCAAGCAAAACTCAAAACCAATTAAAGAATTAGTCTCTCTACCCAAAAATAACAAAATAGTTTCACAAACTAGATAAATAATTGTGCCCAATGGAACTCAAAAGATATAGACAAATTTCACTATTAAACTTTCGAATAAGCATACAATTTCAACACATAAAGCCTAAATAAGTGTAGAAATCACCAATTTAAATTCTTGTTAATCCTCTTTGGTGATGGGTGAAAGCCTAGGTTAAAGCTATACTTTTTGGGTTCTTGATGGTTCTTGCAAAAGTTTCTCCTCCAATTTGAATTTATGCAAAAAAAAATGATTGCAAGATTGGATCTTGGTTGTTCTTTCAAATACTTGTATTTGGCTTGGGATTGAATAAGATTTGTGTAGAGGCACAAGGGATCATGGATAAGAGAAAAACAAAAGGGGTTGGGAGTGTTTAAAGGAGAGAATAGTCCAGAAGAAGCTGAAATTTGCTGCAATTCTTTTATTAATTAAATAATATTCCATTCAGCACCTAGTAGTCATGCAAGGTTCTCCTAAAGCAATATGGCTCTAGGGCTCTTTTTTTTTTGGGCTCTGCTTCAGCACTCCATTCATTTGGTCGTCGAATTGCTTCCTTGGTGGATAACCTATAGATTAAATAAAAACAAATTAATCAACTTCAAATCATAATATCATTTAACCAAAAAACAAAAATTAGTCAAAATGGCTGAATTAAAATGAAAACTTAGGTTTCCTCCCAAGAAGCGCTTTATTTATAGTCTATAGCTAGATTTAGCTACTTTATTTGATCATCATTGAGTGCTTCAGGCAATGAACTCTGCCCTTCTAACATTGATCAAGACGCCTCCCCAGATCCATAACTAACTGTCTTCCATCTTGGTCATTGGATATAAGTGTAGACCCTATACATAAAATCCCTCTCAAACATTGCTTCCAATTTTTCTTTTAAATTTTAACCCTTTTTAGTTCTCTTCCTCTTGTTAGTTACCTTATCGCCTGGGCACCTCCGTAGGTTCCTTGTTTATTAAATGTATGGAAAAATCCTCGTTGTTATCCAGAACCTCAATAGCCTTAAATACTTAGAATATACCACTGACCCTCATGGTAAGTTCACTTTTCTGCATATCAATAAGCATCCTGGCTATAGCTAAGAAAGGTCTTTCCAAAATTATAGGAATGTTCTGGTCTTCTTCATAGTCTAACATAGAGAAATCTACTAGAAGAATAAGTTTATCAATTTTTACAAGAATGTCTTCCATGTCTCTCTTGAGTAGGTGACAAGATGGTCTGTCAGTTGGAAAGAAATTGATGTAGGCTTCAACTCCTATGTCCCTAACTTCTGATAAATAGACAATGAACATGAGATTTACTACAACTCCCAAGTTGAACAAGGACTTTCTCGTGAATTTAGTGCTGATTGAACAAGGAATATTAAAGCTTCTTGGATCTTTCAATTTAGGTGACAACTTTTGTTGTAAAATGGCATTGCACTCCTCGATAAGTGCAACTATCTCAAATTCTTCCAACTTCTTTTTAGATAATACAGCATTCATTAATTTCACATAACTCAACATTTTCTCCAAGGCCTCGACAAATGGAATATTAATATGGAGCTTCTTGAATATATCCAGGAACTTTTGGAACTACTTGTCCAGCATTGTTTTTTGTAGTTTTTGAGGATGCGGAATACGAGGATTAGTCTCTAGAACTTTCTTGGTTTCCTCATCCTTTGTTGACTTCTCTTCAACCTCTTCCTCTTATTGAACAATCTTATGAGATATCCCCTGACTTTCTGTCCATGGCTCAGAATCTTCCAATTGCCTTCTATTTCTCAAAAATATAGCATTGAACTGTTGTTTGCGCCAACTTCCCTTCATGAATTCACATCAGTGTCATAAGGTAAAGTACGTTGAGGTCGGTTATTGATAGAATGTACCAATTGCTCCATCCGATTCTCTAGAGTTCATCGAGTTGCTGCTTGACTTTGAATCAATATTGTTTGGCTCTGAATAATAGAGTCATTTTTCATCATATATTGTACCAACAACTTCTCCACATTAGACTTCTTCTTTTGTACTAGAGGTCTTGGTTGAGACCTAAATCCCGGTTGATACATTGATCTGTTAGATGACGAAGATTAACCCCTTTGCGTATTGTTCTAAGAAAAGCTTAGATGTTTCTGCCATTTAAGGTTGTATGAATTTGCACTTGAGTAAAGTCCCCTACAAAGTTAATTGTTTCAGGATTGATTGGGCATTGAGCTATAGGATGCCCCTTATTACATAATTTATAAGGAACAAAAAAGCTCTGCACTGGCAGAGTGAGATACCCCAATAGACTCAATCTTCTTTGATAAATCGTCAACCTACGCTCATAAATCTAAGCTATTAAAGCATCGACTTCATAAACCCTAACTGTCGTCCTTGGTGCAAAATTTTCATTGGTACACTGTAATTATTAGATGTCATATCCTCCAACATTTGTACAACCCCTACATAAGATTTATTCATAATAGCCCGACTAGTCGCTGCGTCAATTATTTCCCTATTTGGTTCCTACAGCCATTCTAGAATGTTTGTATTTTTGGCAAGTTAGGTAGCCCATGATGAGGACATAGTCTGAGTAACTCCTTGAATCGTTCCCAAGTCTCAAACAATTCAGAGTCCTGCTGTACAAATTAGGTAATGCGTTCTGCAACTTTTCCATCTTTGATGTTGGAAAGAATTTGTTCAAAAATTTGTGAGCTAGGTCATTCCATGTGGTGATAGATCCTAGGGCTTTAAAATCAACCATGCCTTGGCTTTATCCCATAATGAGAATGGGAAAAGTCTTAGCTTAATGGCGTCATCTGAAACACCATTATGCTTGAATGTGTCACATATCACCAATAAAATTGAAAATATGGACATTTTGGGTCATCATTTGGAAATCCTCGGAACATAGAAAAATTTAGGACCATTGGACAATTTGCAGCTTGAGCTCGAAATTGTTGGCCTATATCGATGGCCTCAATATGCTGGATTGAAGCCCATCTACTATAGGCACCGCAAAGTCTTTAAGTGACCTATGGTCATTTGGATTCGAAGTACTGATACAACTGGATTATCTTCCTCGTGTCCAAAACCAATTAGAAACCTCGTCTAGCTTCCTTTCTTTGTTTGATTAGAGTATGCTCAATTTCAAGATATAGAGGATTAAGATTTCCCTTTGATCTGCTAGGCATAAAATGGCTAAAAAATTGATGCCTTTTTTAAAAAACACCTAGTTATATTATTTATAAAACACCTAAATCCTACTATTAATTAGGCGGCATCCCACAAATATGCAGTTGTCAACTAGTAGTAAATGAAGTAGGGATCGAACCCACAAGGATTGGTCGGTAATTAGCGATTAGCTCTTAGGTTGGATTATTAGTTGAAGTGATTGATTTTGAAGCAATTTATCTAAAACTAGAATTTAAAAGACTAATAAAGCAATTTAAATGATAACTAATGCATTGCAATTTAGAGTGAATATTAACACTAAGGAATGCATTTTAAAGAAACAAATTAAAGAAGACATATAAAAAGAGAGCATTTTTAAGAAAGCAATTAAAGAAAGCAAGTAAAATAGAAGGCATCTTGAGGAAGCAATTAACTAATGTACACTACTAATTATCACTAAGAAAAGAATCATTTAGTAAAGTCTATTAACTAATCTACTCTAATTAACTAATCTAGACTACAAATTACACTTAAGAAAGTATTTAAATTAGCATGTAAAAAAAGAGCAATTAAAGAAGCATTTAAATTTACTAACTACAAACTACTACTAAGAAAGTATATTTAAAGGAGGCAGCAAACTATTATATTGATTAATCTAAGAAAGCACAAGTAAATAAAGTAATTACACTAACCTATTACTAAATTAACTCAAAGCAAGTGAAATTAAACATAAATTAAAGAGAATTTATACTAAAAGTCTTCAATTTATCACTAGGAGCTTATAAACTACATAAAACTACATCTAATCTAAGAAAACCCTTCCCAAATAGGGAGGAAAAAGGAAGAAGAACTATACTAGCTTACTTCTTCTCCTAATTGTCTCTACTTGTACTTCTACCTTATTTCTACCCAAGATCTACTTCTACTTAGCCTTCAAAGAGGATTTAAGGAGGTCTTTAGAGTGCTAGGGTTGGGGAGGAAGGCTGCAACAACAATTTGTTACGGATTGGACGATTTTGTCCGTTAAACTGCTCGAACCATGCTTGGTAATGGCGATCACTGATAGCTTGGTAACTGCAGTCACCAAAATCCTTCTTTTTGGTTATCGTGGTCACTAATACTTTTTGTGACTTCTCTGGTGACTGCGGTTACTGATTCTTCTTGTTGGTGATTGCAATTACTAAGCTCGGACAAACTATTCCAGTACCAAATTGTGTCTAGTGACCGTGGTTACCAGATTGATGACTATGGTTACCAACAGTTAATAGCTTGATTTGATTTATTTCTCGTCCGATTGTCGTACCATTTTCTCTAACCAAACCTAAACATAAACACACTATATTAAACAATAAAAACACTAAAATAACATAAAATTACAGAATTAACACAATTAAGACATTATATAACATAAAAGTAAAAGTAAGCAAAAATATCGCTTAAAATTTTAAAAATGTTCGAAACTGGGGCAAAAATACTTGAAATTAAGGTACATATAACTCTACTTGGCTAGAGTTATCAGAGACCTGAAATACAATAAAATAGAAAGAACGAGTAAAAGAAAACAAATAAAATTTTGAATTAAAGTTAAGTTGCTCAGTATTGATATTAGTAGAAAGTAAAGTAAGGCAATAGATTCTGGTAATAGCGTCAAAAACTTATTGCATGATTTATACATGTAAGTGCACATATTGTTATAAGTAATATATATTTGTTAATGATAAGTAGATATAGTTCCCAGGAGGACTATACTCGACTCCTGCTAATTACCAAAGTTAGAACAACATAAATTCTATTCGAATATAATTCAAAATAAGTGGGTTCAAATAATACTAATTAGCAAATAAAATTAACAAGCTAAAATACCAAGGATTTAATCAAGTAATAGAAGGCCTAGGGTTCAATTTTTTGTTATCAATCCATTTGAGTATTGTGTCTCTTTTCTCTCTCGATTTCGATTCAGGACTATTAACCTAGGGTAATTTATATTTACACGTTTTTTTTCAAAATCATGCAAGTCTATTAATCCAAACGAGACACTATATTTGTATGTGAGTTGAGTTAGGATCAATACATTAATGAAAACCCCTAATCTTGGCTACCTAAGGAAAATAGGTATATTTCTATCCTATTTATGAATCTGTTTATTCAACCAAGTAAATAAATCAAACAAAGGTTACTCAACCTTGTCTAACCCTAAATCCTCTTTTTCAAGTTCAATCTCTAAAGGGTTTATAAGTCAATTCAATTGATGGCCAAGTAATTGAAAGTGTTAAGCATATATTTGAAGAAATAATTCATTCACTCCAAGTCAAGAGAAAATAATAAACTCAACATTCAAAAATCTGACAAGATTCAATTATAACCCTAGAATGCAAAATTAGTTTATCCTAAAATGAAAATAACCAACAACAAGATTTTTTGCAACTAACTCCATGACAAGAATTATAGAGAAAAGAGAAAAAGAGATAAAATCTGTCAATGGTTCAAGTCTTTGATCTTTCTCCTGAATCTCCCGCTTCTGTGTTGACTGTTCTCTCTGTTGTGTTTCCTATGCTAAACTATGAGATAATAATCTGATGTAATATGCTCTATAGAGAAATACCCTAGGACCCTTTTTTATAAAAGGCCATGGGTGGTATAAGTGGTTTAGGCTAAAATTGCTTCATATGGGCCTGAAATTGGAGACCAAATTTATTAATCTGCATAATGCCCCAATCATGAATTATTGCAATTATGCTGTGGCACTTCAAATTTCTCTTGAACATAACACTGTGACTCTCTGGTCTTAGATTCTCTGAAATACAGCTATGAATGCCGCAGCACTACATTGCAATGCAATTTAAAACGTTGCGGAGCTAGGAACAGTTCCTTGAAATAATTCATTTCGCGCATCAAATGTCCCAATTAACTCCCAAAGCATCCAAACTTACAAAACACATAAACAAATTAATAAATGAAATTAAACAATGAAAACACATAAATTAACATTTATTACTAAAAACCTAAAATAACTAAAATACCCCTATTTGCTAGCACAAAACCTCAGAACTTGGTCAAAACCTAGCTAGAATGTATGCAAATAATATTCTTTTAGAGATTTAACAGCATGAGCATGACATTTAGTTGTAAGAATAAATTGAAAGGCTGTTGTGCATCCTATTTTTGTCTTTTTAAATTAATAAATGAAAATAGTACAGGGAAATAGGCTTAAATGGGATTTTGAAAATGCAAGAGTTTATTAGAAAATTGTCTATTTAAATTATTTCTGTAATTAAATTCACTAGTCTTTCTCATTATTAGATTTTGATGTGTATAATTCTTAAGATAAGATATCTTGTTAGTTTATTATCATAGATTAAGACCTTTTACCTAGATGACGCCTCCTGAAAAATTGAGATTTTAGGTTCGAGAGTTCAATTAAATTGGGAATTTTCTATATTTTAAATTCAAGGATCCCATACATCCCAATGATACTGATTGCGTCTTTAATTTATATTATTTTAATTTAAAGACTAAAAAATGAGTCGATTTATGGCCTTCAACTAAAATAAACAATAAGTAAAAGAAATAATGGAAAAAAATAAAATAAAATAAAATAAAAAACTATATAGTTTTATGTCCCAATAATGTGCTTGTATGATTTCTTAGAAAGCAAATGAGATAAAAATAAAAATAAAACTAGTAAAAAATCCACAATCTTACATGCATACAAATGAATAGATTTATAAGGAACTAATAATCATTTTAATGTTACATATTGGACAATGATGAATTCACTTTATTGTATAAAACATCTAGATTAGGAACAAAAAATAGAAAAAGTAGGATTTACAAAACTTTTATGATGAAAATGATTAACTTTAGGCACTAATAATGGCAACCTCCGACAGATTTGACTAATAACTCCTCCTCACTTGTAGCATTATTTTCCTCCTCCTTGCAAGGTGTTCTTCTGAAAGAATTTGATTAGTATGCCAGTTATTATGTGAATGGTTATAAAAGAAAGCATAATGGGTATGCCATTAATGAATGAAATGGGGAGAAGTAGTGGGGTATTTATAGGGATTTGAGAACTAAGAGATAGAGATAGAATAGGATGAGAATAAAGTTGAAAATAAGGATTAGAGATATGGATGGATATGATAGTAATAGAAATAGAGATTGATAGGATAATGATAAGATAGAAGAAGATCAAGATAAGGGTGAAAAAAGAATTCTATCTTTATTTTTAATAAATAAATAAATAAATAAGTTTTAAAAACAGGTGTCTACAAATGTTATTGAATACTTATCCAGTAACTTCTATTAGTCATATTCTCTCTAATCCTTCTTATTCTCGTCCTCTCTCCTCCTTACATACTATGTAAAAGCACCTCCTACTTGTTAAATACTTTTGTAGTAAAATAAAAACTCATCTATTAGAGTTATACTAATATTTTTTAAACAATTGAGGTGGGCCTCTAACATGTAAATATGATTATGTGGAATTCTTACATGGACTTCCTCATCAGGGTGTATAAATTAATGACAACTTTTTAGTGACACATATAAGCACCCTAAAATATACCATGCCTTGATTGGTCCATAACTGGAATGTTTAGCAGTGTGCAAATTGTACTGCCCTTTTTTTGCTTCATATCCGTCTTCTTGATTAGGAGGATTATGCATTTCTAAATGCGTTACCAGTTTAGTAATTATTAGCTCTAGAATTGTAATGTTAGAATGATCCTGACATAGCTTCTTCAACCATCCAAATAGAAGGAAAATACCTAAAATCAACTTTTCCACCAACAACATCAACTTTAGTAATATTTTTTCCTTCTAAAAATCTTTTCGGTAGAAACTCATTAGGGTTTCTTCCACCAAGTAGGATTATAAGCTAGCCACTAAACATTCTCCACAACTCTTTGATTTTCTAGGTGGTGTATTTCTTACTACTAGTATTGGAGCATGTACTTTGTCTGTTTGAAGATACTAATTGTTTAATTTTTATTGCTATAAATTAAATAATAAAGCATGCTTGGAAATCCTAATGGTTTGATTTTTTAGTTCACTTAATTTTCCTAAGTTTATATATATATATATATATATATCATTATCAACATTTAACTAATCCAAATAATATATATATATATCATTTTCAACATTTAACTAATCCAAATAATTTTTTGTAGTTCATATGAGTTTAAAGAAATATTATCTCATAAGTGGTTTTTATGCATTTTCTTTAGATATACTTTGTTGGAAATATAAGAGACTTGTTTAAGTTTAATAGTTCAAGAAATTTCATAAAAGTTAAATAATTGTGTCTTGTTAATAACACATCTACCTTGTAATTTTTAATATAGAGGTCTATTTCTTCGATTAAGAGTTATTAAAGTATTCTACAATGAATTCATTGGTATTCTATTTAATTTTAGAAATAGAAAAGTTTAAAGTATTATCAAACTGGTGCACAATATATGATAGGAAATATATTAAAATTTATTATTATATCCATTCTATAAGTTTAGTAATCAAAGAGAGAGTGTAGTCTCGAAAATTGTTGACAATTTATAGAATTTATTGGAATCCTTTATTCTCTTCAATTATTCAAGTTCTATCCTAACAACTTAGGATTTATCAAGCGTATTAAGGTATTTGATTATTCTTTAATCCCTATACCTCTCTTAGAACCAACTTGATGAAAGAAGCATTCGTGTGCAAATACCAAATAGCATTTTTTAATTTAGGAAACAAAATCTCTCTTAAATATATACTATAGGAATTTCAATATCATGAAAATAGAAAAAAGTAAAAAATAATCTACCACCATTTAGCAATTTACGGTGTTAAATTTAGTGATTGATTCATTATGTTAAAACTATCAATCTATATAGTATTAAATTAAAAGGTATATATTCAATATTATAAATTTTATTTGATAGAATATGATCAACAACATAAAGCTGCAAATAGTCTACCACCATTTAACAATTTACGACATGAAATTTAGGATTAATTCATTATGTTAAAATTATCAATCTACACCGTAGTAAATGAAAAGGTTGATATACAATATTATAAATTTTATTTGATAGAATAAGATCAATAATATATACCTGCTTGGCTATCAATTTTTATAGTAATAATTCAAAAGTAACAATAAATATTTAGTTTTTAGGTTTTATTAGCCAAAGTACAGTTTAGTTAAAATCTAATTTATAACTGATTTGATATCCCTATTTTTTGGTATGTAATTTATATGATTACTGATATTCAATATTAGATAGTTACCGCAATTAGGTCTAAAAGATAATAATAATAATAACAATAATAATAATTTTGTAGGAGGACAATAATTATTTATTAATAATTTTAGCTAATATGATTTTGGAAGTGTTCGGATGAAAAATTGATTAGGTTTTTGAAAACAATGAACAAGTAATAATAAAAAAACCCTTAATTATGCTAATTAACTCCCACACACTCGTAAGTATACGAGGTGAGTTTGTATATAGGATGAGTAAGGATCGTTCTGACGAGAACCATTGGAACAAGTATTAGGTTTACAAGCCTATTTACTAGTTAGACGAAATAATCACGAGTTTTTGACTAAATTTAAACAAAAATTTAATCACAAGAAATTAAAATAAAGACATGAATGTAAAATACTAATATTACAGAAAGCAATTAAATATAATTGACTAAAAATCTAAATCAATCTACTCTACTAGCAAGAATTTAAATTAATCTACTTTACAAAAGCGATTAAAAATGATGAAATAAAACCCTAACTAATCAACTACTTGGAAGCAATTAAGAATCTAAATGCAATAAGACAAGAATGATAATTAAAGAACAAGAACGCAATGAAAACCAAAATTGAATTGCATAAAAATAAATCAAACTCAGTAATTACAGTGAAAACCACTGTTAATGATCATTGAATCTTGAATTCTTGACAAGAGAACAAAATTCTAGCTTAAGCACTTGAGAAAATATACCCTACGCCTAAATTATTGTTCAAACTATTGAAAACTAAAAGTTAACGACGGCTGATGATGGATTCTTCTTTCCTCCCCTTTTCTTGTTGTATTTATAGGTAAAATTAATGTTTTAGGACTCTGGAATGATAAGTACACGAACTCCCATGAAATAGGCCCATGGGAGGATATTTCTTGCAAAATAAAGAAGCTCATGAAACCTATGCAATGATGCACGCTTGAGTACTGCACAAATGTTGCGCCTGGACTCTGCAAATTGGTCGTGCCTGGGTGACACTTCTAGTAAGGAGACTTCCATTTCTTTTGCGATTTTGAATATGATGTTACTAGAATCCCAGAAAACTTAAAACATAAAATTTGTAGATCTTTGTTTTAGCTTTCCAATGCATCCAAAATTACTTTAATCAGAGCTCCAACAAAAAAGTTATGCCATTCCCGCCAAACTGCATCCTCATCGTTCCTCGCCGGTGTACGTAAATTCTAATTTTGCAAGTTTTCTCCAATTTTGTAATTAATTTTAACTCTTTCTTCACCAAACCGTACAAAACCCAAAATAACCAATTTTAGCTCATAATCGCTCAATTCTTGCTTATACATCACTAAAAACGAGGTAAGCGATACATAAAATATACGATATTACAATTTTATCAGGAAGTAATTTTTTTTTATAGGAAAAGTGTAACTTAGATTTAATATGTGCTAATTATTCAATGCATTAAAAAGGAACTGAAAAAAGTAAGAATTACGAGAAAAGGATTATATTTTTTTTAAGAAAAATAAAATAGGTGCAGATCATATTTTTCACCCCTTTTTTTCGACACTCATCCAATCAATTTACAGAATAATCAATAAAATAAATTCTACATTATATTTATTTTTAGTACACCACACAGAAGCCAAATTCTTTTCATATTCTTGACGACAAATCTATTTCTTCATTGTAAAGCTAGACAACAATATTATAGACAAAATAAATGGCATTGGCAGAAGGAAGGTGAAGATATTGACAATATCTATGAAAGATAATGTCTTTGTTAATTCAAGTTTTGATGGCCTTGAGACTTTTAGGCAATTTTATGTCCCCTTTGTTCTTTTTTTTATTCTTTTTTGATAAAAATAGAAAAAGATTTTAGAAATTATTATCTCCAAAGAGTCCAAAATTTATATGTGAATGATAAGTCCTACTTTTTTTATTTCAAGATAATTCCTCCTATTATTTAACTTAATTCCTAATTTTAAAAAAATTTATTTGCATATTTGTATAATTTCTAAAATTCATCTTTAAAAAATGGATACAAGATGGAACTCTCTATTTTATATAAAATTCTTACATCTAACAGCTTCTAAAAGTTAATGGTATTTTTTGTATCGAAATATAGTTTGAAGGAAAATTAAAATAGATTTTCAATTTGGAATGTCGAATTCATAATCTTTCAGTTTTCACATTGGTTATTTGTTTTAAGTTTGAGAACCAAGTTGACTCTTTGAATCTGGAGGACTATATTGGAATATTTTTCAATTTGGAGGGTCAAATTGAGACATTTTCAATTTAAAAGGCTATATTGAGATTTTTAACTAGTTTGAATGGCCAAATTGGTATTCTGCTCCTCTTTCTTCACTTTAGGGACAGATATCCTATGGTAGGTAACAGCAAGTACAAGCAACTTAACTCTTTGAAATTAAATAACCTTATTTTCCTTCTTTTCCTTTATTTGTCAAACAAACTTTTTTTTCCTTTTAATAGTTGTTAATATACTATTAGTTTCTATAATTGCATATAAATGTTTGTGCAGTCTATTAATGTATCCTCAACCTATATATGTTGATAATAATCATAACTTTTGTATACATCATTCTATTAATGATAAATTTTATTCCATTAATTTTTTTGATAACTTTATTTAATATTCATCTTCAATTTCTAAATCTTTTCAGAATTCTACTATATGAGAAAATTTATTTCAATCAAATTTAAATCTAAATGAAATCTCAAAAAGTTAGTTTTTTTATTTCATGTGTATAATTTTAGGATTTTTTTTCTCTTTAAGGGTCCAAAAGTATAGATGAAATATGTAAATTTATTTTTCAAGTAAATTTTATATTTTTATTATTGCTTGTTTTCTAAACCCATCCCAAAAAAAAATTCCTACTCTTCTTTAATTTCTGAAACTTATTCCAAATAACTATTACATAAGGAAATTTATTTCTGAATATTAAGTCTTAAAAGTAGGTTTTATTTTTTCGTTTACTCTTTGAAGAGTATTTACATAAATAGCCCAAAAATTATATAAAAAGGCATTCAAGTTAGGGGACATAAAAAAATCATTAAATTTTATAGTAAGAGTAACTTCGAATTTTAAGGAAATCTAAATCACTAAATTGCATTCCCTCATTTATTATAGTACTAGTATGGGAGCACGTTCTTTGCACGTTTGGAGATACTAATTGTTTGATTTTTATTGCTATGGATTGAATAATAAACCATGTTTATAGATACTAAAAGTATAGTGCACTTAATTTTCTGGATATATAATTTTGCTTAATGTTTAACTAAGGCAAAGACTTTTTTGTACTTCGCATAAGTTTAAAGATCAATTTAGTTCAATAGTTCAAGCAATTTAATGAAATCTAAATTGATGTGTCATGTTAATAACACATCTACCTTGCAATTTTAAAAATAAAACTCCATTTCATTGGTTGAGAATTATTAAAGAATTATACAATTAACTCATTTGTACTTTATACAACTTCAAAGATATTAAATGTTCAAAGGATCACTAAATTGGAGTACAATGTCTGACATGAAATAATATTAGAGTTTATTATTATATCCACTCTGTAAGTTTAATAATAAAAGAATAATATAATTTGGTATAGTCCTAAAAGATGTTAATAATTTCTAGAGTTTATTAGAACCTTTTATTCTCTTCAATTATTCAAGTTCTACCTTTAAAATTTTGGATTTATCAAGCGTTAGGTTATTTGATTATTTTGGAATTTCTAGACCTCTATTGGAACCAATTTGAAGGAACCATTCGTGTGAATACTAAATAGCAAATTATAATTAGGAAACAAAGACCTAATATGTAGTTTGCACAACGATAGGAATTATATATCATAAAAATAGAAAAAAAATGAAAAATATTCTACCATTTGACAAGTTACGACATGAAATTTACTAATTAATCCATTATGATTAAACTATCAATCTGTATAATAATAAATTAAATTGTATATATTGAATATTATAGATTTTAATTGGTAGAATAAAACCAACTATATATAGTTGCAGTAGCTAACAACCTGTATAGTAATAACTCAGAAGTAACAATAAATATTCAGTATTTAAGTTTTATTTGATAAAATACACTTTTAATTAAAATTTAATTAGTAATTCATTTGATATTATTTTTTTAGTGTGTAATTAATACGGTTACTAATATTTAATATAAAGATGTTTAAGTTCAAAGAAAAATACAAATAATTTTTGTAGGAAAACAATAATTATCTATTAAAAATTTTAGACTAATATAATTTAGGAACTAATTTTATTTATAGGTACAGTGTGACTTGAATTTAAATAGGTGCAAATTATTCAATGCATGAAAAAAGGAACTACAAGGAAAGTAAGAATTTTAAGATAAGGAGTATGGTCTTTTAACAAAATAAAATAGATGTGGATCACATTTTTCAAACTCCTTCCAACTTATCCAATAATCGAAAAGATATGTTCTACATTATATTTATTTTTAATACACCATACATAAGTTTTCTTTTGTTCATATTCTAGATAACAAATCTCTTTTATCATATAAAGCCTAAACAACAACATTAGAGGCAAAATCATGAGAGTGGGAGAAGAACGGTGAAAATGTGTTGACAGTATCTATGAAGGATAATGTCTTTGCTAACATCTTTTAGTATGGCTTTGAGACTTTTTAAGCAATTTTATGTCTCCTTTGTTCTTTTATTTTTTTTTCTTTTTGTATCCAAATTAGAAAAAGGTTTTAGAATTATTCTCTAAGAAGAGTCCAAAATATTTATATGTGATATTCATATTTTTTGTTTAAAGATAATTCCAACTATTATTTAACTTAATACATAATCCTGACAAAATTTTGTTCCTATGCTTGTATAATTTCTAAAATTCATCCTTAAAAAATTTATACAAGATGGACTTTATTCTATACAGAATCTTATTCTAATGTTAAATTAATTAAGAAGCTTGAAAGTATATTTTAAGTTTGAGTGTCTTTAAAAGGTTAATAGTAATTTGGCGTATCCAAATACATTTTCAATTTGGAGGGTAAATTAGAATATATTTTCAGTCTAGAGTGCCGAATTGAAAATTTTTCAGTTTGGGGGCTATATTATATTTGGGACACTTGTTGTTTTAGTTTGGTGGACTAAATTGAGACTTTTTCAATCTAGATGACAATATAGGCATATTTTTCAAATTTGGAGATCAAATTGAGACCTTTTCAATTTAAAAGGTCATATTTAGAATTTTGATTAGTTTGAAGGGTAAAAAGGTATACCCTTTAAAATAACATTGTTTTCCTTCTTTTCCTTTTGTCAAAATTTTTTTTTCCTTTTCTTTTAATAGACTTGTTAATAAACTTTTAGTTTCTTTCCATTTAATGAGAAATTTTATTTAAGTAATTTATTTTTTAATAATTTTATTTGATATTCATCTTTAATTTCTAAATTTGTCCCAAAATTTTATCTATAAACAGATTTATTTCAATCAAACTCAATTGTAAATCTGAAATCTCAAAAAGTTAGTTTTATTTCCTATGTACCTTTTTATGATTTTTTAATTCAATCAAATTTATTTCCTAATATGAAGTTTTAAAAAGTAGGTTTTATTTCCTCTTTTAGTCTTTAAGAAGTACTATGATTTACATAAATAAAAATTATTTTCTACTCTTCTTTAATTTTTAAAACTCATTCCTAATATTCTATTACATAAGAAAATTTACTCATTCAAATTTATTTTCAAATATGAAGTCTTGAAAGTAGGTTCTATTTCCTCTTTTACTCTTTGAGGAGTATTTACATAAATAGTTTAAACAATTATAAAATGAAAAAAGAAGAAGAAGAGATTCAAGTTTAGGGACATATCAAAGTCATTAAATTCTATAGCGAGGATAATTTTGAAAAAAATCTAAATCACTAAATAGTATTGACTCTTTTAATATAGAATATATATAAATTATATATTCAATTAATTTTTAATATGTTTACTTAATATTCATCTTTTATTTATAAATCTATCCCAAAATTCTGCTTTATGAGGAAGGTTGCTTCAATTATACTTAGTTTTAAATAGCAATCTAAAAAAATTAGTTTGCTTCAATTATACTTAATTTTAAATAGCAATCTAAATAATTTAGTTTTATTTCCTATGTACCTTTTAGGATTTTTTTTCTAGCTAAGAGTTCGAAAGTATAAATGAAATATGTAAATTTATTTTTTAAGTAAATTTTATTTTTTTCTTATTGGTTGATTTCTAAAATCCATCTCAATAAAATTATTTCCTCTCTTCTTTAATTTCTAAAACTCATTCCTAATATTCTATTATGTAAGGAAATTTACTTCAGTAAAATTTTTTTCTTAATATCAAGCCTTAAAAGTAGGTTTTATTTTTTCTTTTACTCTTTGAGAACTATTTACATAAATAGCATATATAACTATAAAAAGAAAAAAGAAAAAAGGCATTCAAGTTTGAGGACATAGCAAAATAATTAAATTTTATAGTAAGGGTAAATTCAAAAAGAAAATTATAAATCACTAAATCACATTCTCTCATTTAATATAGTATAGAAAGTTTTTCAAGGTTCACATAGGGTAAAGTATAGGTATTGATGTATGGAATCTTAATTATTTGGTGTTTGATTAAAATACAACAATCATACGATCACTATCATAAACCAGTTAATGATAATGAGTTTTTTTTTTTTTCCTTTAAAAATCTATAATGTGTTTGGCAATTTATAATTTAGGAATGACTTTTAGATTTTTATTTATTATTTATTTATTTCTTTCTTATCTTTCTTTTCTTTCTTTTCTACTTCTCTTTCTCCCTTTACCACAGTACCACCAAAAACCTTTATTCTTCCTTCACCACTGCACCATTAGCACTAAAAACTTCTCTTCTTCATTTACCACTATACCACGATCAAAAAAGGGGATTGTAGGCCAGGAAAGGAGAAAGCCAATCCACCACTACAACCCTACATCACCATCTTTGCTCTTGACTCTCACTCCCTACTGCAATATCCACGCTACCACTAGATCAGGAAGAGGAAAAGAGAAAAGAGAAAAGAGCTAGATTAAAAATTTTATAACTAGATATTACCTAACTATTATGATTATTTCAATTGATGAAGTTAATCATTACATAAAGGAACCAGCATCATCCAACCTTATTTGTCAATCCATGATATTTAAAACATAAAAGAAAGTAATAACACAAAAGAAAACAGTGAAAGTAGGTAAACTGGTCTAAACACTAACCTAAGAAAGCAAAGAAAGAAAGCATTGGTTGAAGGTGAGCAATAAAAAGCAATAAAACTGGAATTAAATATCATAAAAAATATCTAAAAACATTTAAGAAAGTTTCTCTAATGAATAATAACAAGTTCTTGGTCCAAAACTGTCAATTTTGAACCTCCTCTTCA
The DNA here is from genome assembly GCA_025175665.1 of Cinchona pubescens. Taxonomy (NCBI): domain Eukaryota; kingdom Viridiplantae; phylum Streptophyta; class Magnoliopsida; order Gentianales; family Rubiaceae; genus Cinchona; species Cinchona pubescens. The sequence continues at coordinate 810,112 of JANKKI010000132.1, forward strand.
ACTCTTCTTGAAAAAGAAAGAAAACCCTAGTCTAATCTTGCAACTCCTAGAGGGAAGTTGAGAGAAAACTTATTTTTGAGGTCTTACAGACCATTATTGATAGTTTCTAAGAGTCACAAAATATAGAGGTTTGAATAAGTTTTGAAATGCAATAAAACGAACCCAAAATGAACACTCGAAACTCTAAAAATTATCAAAATGCATAGTTGCCCACGTGGTTCACCCCAAGTCCTGACTGCACTTGATTTGCCTTGATTCAAGTCGCAACAGTGCTTGTGCTTCTGATCCAAGCACTGAACGCACATGGCTTTGCCCTGTCTAATCACAGTCAACGAATGGCCTTTGACAACTTTGCGCAGTTTCATTATTGTACCTCTAAAATTTTCATTTGACGTCTAATTAATGCACCTTTTGTTCCTATACAACCCAAGAACAAAAACATACATTAATATCTATAATGTAACTCTAAAATAATACTTAAACACTAACTAAAATGTAACTCTAAAATAACACTTAAACACTAACTAAAACTATAAACAAGAAACAATTAAAAACGCACAAAAAACTCTAATTCCGGTAGGAATTAGGTAAATAACCTAAACACAACTCTAATCACATAACATCAAATAAATATTGAAACACTACACTAAATATATACATTAACACATAGAAATAGAAATGTATTAAAAGAAACTAATACACATTAGAAATAATCTTAATTTCTTAGGGCTATCACTAACATGCTTATTGGCATGTTTATCACATGTGAAATTTTTTGCCCATGCCGTTATCACAAACGATCACTAGATGATGCACCAAAGCCTTTGAATTTCGACTCACATATTATCTCAATAAGCATGTACATATGGGCAAATTACACAAAACCCTCCTATAGTTTGGCTAACTTACATATTACCTCCATGTGGTATTGAAATATACACTTAACCTCCTGTAGTTTGGATTAAAATGAAATCATTAGTCATTCCATCCAATCTAACAGTCAAAGGTTAAAAATTTTCCATTGTAAGGGTATGATTGTCTTTTAACATATATTTTTTTAAAACTTTGTAACTAAAAAAATGATATTGAAATTAAAATTTCATTAATAATAAGTTAAAAAATAAATCTTAAAAGACAATTACACTATTAAATGGAATTTTTTTTACCTTTGATTGTTAGATTGGATGAAATGACTAACGGTTTCGTTTTAGTCTAAATCAAATCACAGGGGTTAAGTGTATATTTCAATATCACAAGGGAGTAATATGTAGGTTATCCAAACTACAAGATGGTTCTGTGTAATTTACCCTATATTTTTTAGACTGAATATGGGAGTGAAGGTAATGGAATGACATTCAAGATGGTTTTTTTCCTAGTAGCGAGGTTGTAGATGAGGCTACTGTAGAGTTGTTCTTTCTAGGCATGACTACAGTTTCAAAACCGCCGGTTCCAGTTCCAGAACTGCTAGTTCCGGTTCCATGAAGAGTTGGAATCGGAACCGAAATCTTGGGAGCTGGTTTCGGTTCCGATTTTGGAACCGACAGTTCCGACCAGTTTCCCGGTTCTGTCCAATTCCGGTCACGGTTCCAATTTTGAATTTTTTTAAAGTAAACATACATTTTGGATAATACTAAAAAATTTAATAAAAGTTAAGATGAGAAAGAAAAAATTATATTTTATTTATATTTCAATTATAGACTTTGTTTTTGAAAAAAAAAAACACTATTACATCATTTATTGAACCATTAATAATTAAAGTAAAGATACAATTTAGATAATCCATACTAAAAGATAATCTAAAGAAAAATTAAATGCATGAATTACATTGGCATATATATATATATATATATAAAAAATTAATTGAAAAATTAAGATGAGAAACAAAAAATGTAATTTATTTATATTTCAATTATAGACTTTATTTTTTGAAAAAAAAAGTACACTATTACATCATTTAGTGAACTATTAAAAATTAAAATAAAGATATATTTTAGATAATCCATACTAAAAGATAATCTAAAAAAAAATTAAATGCATCAATTACATTTATCTATATATGTAAATGTTTTTATTTATAATTTTTTTTAATTAAGATTACATTATACCACCAATTCCTTATTCCGGTTTCAAAAAATGAAACCGGAACCAGAACCAAAACCTTGTCCCCAGTTCTGAATCCGGTTCCAGGAACCGTCAACGACAGTTTCAATTCCGATTCCAGAACTGCCAATTTTTGGCGGTCCAGTTCTGACGATTCCAATTCCGGAACCGCGGCCACCCCTTGTTCTTTCTCGTTGAAATAGGAATCTCTGGGGTTAAGGTGAGGACTTTATCATACCAAATCCTTGGAATCATATTTGAGTTTAAACCAAAACGACCCAATTTAGTTAATAGCTTGGAAATTAGGATTTTTATCTTATTGAATTTGATTCCAAAATTATGAATCATATTCCTATTATTATCCAAATAACTTGAATGGGAATGAATTTGATTCTTAATTCCCATTCCCTTAAACTAATTACTCCTTAGTAAACAACTTAGGTGTGTTCATAGGTTGTATTATTTGGTTGGCGGGTTTACGAAAGGTTCGGATTTTCGGAATTTTAGGTTGAAAAAATAAAACTCAATCCAATTCAAATAATATCAAAACCCAAGTAAACCCAATCCAAGTATTATTCAGGCAGATAACTTGGATTTTCGGGTTACTTAGGTTAAAATATTCCCAAAAAAATGAAAAAAATATTAGCATAAAATCATCCATTACAAATAATATTTTGTCAAAAATTAAATAGTTAACTCAATAATGAAAAGAAAAAATTATAAAACATATTAAATTAATGTTAGGTGAAAAATCAAAAGAAAATAAAATATAAGTTATATGAAATGACTAGGAAAATAGTTCAAAGCCAAAATTTATAAATAAATTATATTGGGTTATCGAATTATTGGTTTGGGTTTGAAAAACAAAATCCTAACCCAACCCAACTTTTTTTCAGTAACCAAACCCAAATAACTCAAATCTCGATAATTCAATTCATTTAGTCTCAAATTCACTTGGGTTGGATTGAGTTTAAACACCCTTAGTTAATGTAACAAGCAGTTAAGGCACATACTGTGTATGACATTAGAAATTGCCTTATGACTGGAATTGGTGGTCAGATTTTTTAAAGTGATAAAATTCATGTGGTAGAAATTAGTGCTATTTTCCTTCTTTTTTAAATTTAAAGTAATTTAAAAACAAAACAAAACAAAACAAAAAATATATAAAAGAGAGAGACCACCAAACCAATCGGCTCTCCCTTTTATATATATAGTAAGATATTCCATACTGTGTGAAACGGAAATAAAAATTGTGGCACCGAGCTTCGGAATGGAAGGGCTCGTGATTGTGGTAGAATCGATAATGATTTTAGAAATTGCAAATAGTTGTACAATCAAGTGACGAAAAATTCTTACATAGATTGAATACATGACATAATATCATGAACTCTTTAATCCATATTAAGCCATATCACCTTACAAGAGATTCATGATATGATGTGACTTCATATAGATTAAGGAATCCGTAATATTATGCCATGATTCCAATCCACGTAAGAAATTCCCAACAAATCATATGGTATGCTTATAGACAATATTATAAGCTGGTTCTCAACATTTCAGTGGGATGATCTTGCTAAATTATCTCATTTGCAGCAATTCATAATTCCTTTCCTATTTACCATTTATTGAAGACATCGATAATATTTTTGGAAAGCGAAATGTCAGTGCCCTTCTATCTATAGGTTATACATCCTCTCCCTCTTTCGAATCAAGAGACTATCATATTCCCTTACAAAATATCTCCCACCTCACAGAAACTTTGATGGTTCTGTGCTCATAGAAGCAGATATGTCTCTTAAATCACGAGAAAACAAAGTATCCCTTTCTTTTCATTTTAGGGAAAAAAACAAGCTTATTTTAAGTAGGTTTTCTGCCAGCATCACCGTTAGGCTTATTTATGTATGTATGTATAAGGTACCATATACTACTTATGCTGCTGCCACACCAGCAAAAAACTGCATTGGACTAGAGCATGGGGAGGCAGAGTAATCAAGGGGTTTCACAGTTCCGGAAACACACTTTTCTTTGTGTTCGTCGAGGGAAATTTGCTTGAAGCGACACTCGGCACTACAAAATGCCTTCTCTCCTCTGCAGAGCAATGAGGTGCAATATAAGATATTAGCAACAATTGTTTTTCGGATTTAAAAATGTGACATAAAATGCAATCCAGAAGATAGCCCAAGAAAAATCCACACAACACGCAGATACAAACAAGAATTTTAATATTGACCTAATTTCAAAAGTTAATTGAAAACCTGATATTTGGAGGAAAAAGCCAATGGTTTTCATCCTCACGAATTGGGAACAATTTAAATCAGCTAGATAGGAAACTAAGATCTTTCCAGCAAGGCCAGCTTGCAATGCAGATAATAAGTTATGGAATTATATGAAAAGACAAAAAGATAGGACAATCTAATTGAGACAGAGCATGAAAGGCCACACCAAACAAAGAGGAGGGGAAAAGAGGGGAAAAACATATCTGATGGATACAATGAAATTCATAAAAGAGAGAATCTAAGGCAAATTAGTAACACCGACAATGACATGAAAACACCAACTAACACAGACAAATTGCTACTTGCTATTACCTATCAATTTTTAATTTGATAACAATATAAAATACCTTATACCTTATAGAAACCTAAAGTGAAGTAAAATACACTTCAGAATCTTTAATCCACTCTAGTTGCAACAGTTTTCTTTAATAGACACTCTAAATCAATCTACTTAGCAAATCATCCAAGTAATATTTGACCTTTCTTTCAGAACTTAAACAATAACAATGATAAAAGAATTGACATCATCAATCAACTTGAGTAAGTTTAGAGCAAAATGACAGCTAGAGAAGCATAATTTGGGTGTGCCAATGAAGTAACCTGCTGCATAAAATATTCATGACAAATTGATCCCTTGCATAAGAAATCAACTCAAGCATTGACTTGCAAGTTGCAAATTTTACAAGACATAAAATGTGGTTGAGCAAAATAAATTCCTTTTATAGAAACACAAAGATCACCGTTCAGTTCTATTAAGCAAAACATGAGATCAATGTTCAAAATTTAACCCCAACCCCTGCAAGAAGTAACAGCAGTAGAGACCCTTCAGAACTAAGTTCCCCCAGCAGTGAGAAACAGAATGACAGAACGAGCATTGCTGCACTTCATACACTATCTTTTGCAAGTATTTTACTCTTCGTGTTGTACTTAGCTTAAGCAACAGGGAAACTACTCTAATAATAACAATTTTCACAAAGAGATGAACCATATATAGACATCGACTAGCGTTAGCAGAAATATGAATCAAAAAGTATGCAACCTCCTTTCTAGCTGCATACCACCACATATGTCCGAAATATTTTAAAAGTTGAAACAAATTTTTTGGAATAAATAATGAAAGAATTTTCAACCAAAGCAGCAGTTATAGATGGAATGCCAGATTCCTGAAAGAACCTGACATGACCTTTAGATGGAAAAATTTAGATCTCCAACCAGAGCAGTGTAAGTGCTTTGACATAGTATTTTCTATGGTTAGTGATTAATTCAATTCAATGTAGCATTCAGCTTTAGAGTTTTCGTATATGTAATTTGATCCTAATTATCTTTTTGAAGACAAAGGAAACTATTCATTGTTCAACCAACTAAATTAATGATAACCAGATATGCTCTGCAGAGCAATCCCATATATGCATCCCTGTATTATTGGCAAGATATCTGGGCCACACTTAATGACAAATTATCAAAGCTGGCCCATGAATGACTTGATCAGTCAACTCAAATCACAATAATTTCAACAAACCAATCAAAAAGCTGAGGGTATTGCTTTTGAAGCAGCAGTTCCATAAAACATCAAACCTTTCAGTTCTTTAATTTCAGAGTATAATTCAGTTTCTCTGGAAACTATTAACTGAAATATTCAGATCATCATTTTGTAAACCTCTGAAATTCATTCTGAAAACTCATCTAATTATGCCACAAATAAAATCTAGATGTATCTACCAAGGACCCAATTGCTACTCGTAAAAACCAAAGAAATCCTTAACATCAGTACTTGGGGATAAAAAACAACTACTACATCGACTATGATATCCTTAAAATCTCCCAAAATTTGTGAGGAATCACCAATTAAATTCTACCAAAACAAATCAAGGTTTCCTAATTCAGCACTTCAAGTACACCAACATCAGATAAAGAACCCAAAAAAAAAAAAAAAAAACTGCAGCAGACTTGTAATCAAGCAATCTTCCTGATTCAAAATCATCAAAACCAATCATTCACACAATAAAACACCAATCCAATCAAGCAGAAAACGGCATGCATACATACAGAAAACAAATACAACAATACACAAAAATTCTATACCTGTACATGAAAATGTCCAGCCCATGAAGCTTCTTCTTGCAAAGAAAGCAAGAATTGAGAAACTCAGCAAAGGGAAAAGCTGAAGCTGAAGCTGCTGCTGCTGCTATTTCACCACCATGACTATGATTCATTGCGGAGGAAGCAGAAACCACCCCAGAACTCACCCAATGGCCAATGTTACTATTAATATCACCGATTTTTTCAGCCTTCCTAATAACAACATTAGTACCATCATCAAAATACTCCTTTTTCTTGATTTGATTATCCCCAACATGTGATATCACACAAGTGTACTCCTCACACAACTCCATTTCCTCAATACTTAGCCTCCTCTTAGTAATAGTGTTTTTATCAGTATTACTATTAGCTGATGATAAACAAGTTAACTTTCTGTTGCTGAGAATTGGGATTGGATTTGATGATGATCTTGGTGAGATTGCAAGAATTGTAGCCTTCTTAAAAAAGGGATCTTGAGAACAATATTCATCCATTTAAGGCTGCAAGAATTCCAAGGCCAACAACCCCATTTGGCCCTTCAAAATTCTTGGGAGATTTGATCGATGATTTTGTCGTTGGGGTTTCAGTAGTGAAAGTGAAAAGGGATAGATTTATGAACAGTTTCTTGGTTTTGGAATTCTTCATGTCGTCAGCCATTTATGTTCACAAACACTAACAAAGAGAGAAAAAGAGATTTTTTGTTGTTCTTTTTTTGTGTTGGGTTAAATATCTCTCTCACGGAGTTACAGAAGAATAATAATTTTACTCAGTTTCTTGTTATGAGTTTGATTATGATGATAGATTGGGTGTTTTTTTTTTTTTTTGGTTGAAATGGAGTTGGGAAAAAGTGAGGGATGGCTGAAGGTATGGATGATGGATTCTAGTACTAGTAGTGGGGTGATAGGAGATAGCTGATGTATGGAGAAGGAAAGGTACCTGCTGGGGGTGGTGGCCGGGGTGGGAGGAAGGGGAAGGGTGAGGGGGTAGGAGAAAGTCCAGTTGACGGGGCAGTGATGGAAGAAAACCACCACCAATTTTTACACTTCTCTTCTGTCTTCTTAAAAACCTGTGATTTTCATGTCCCCAACCACCACACAACACAAAAAAGCAAACAAATGACTATTTAAAGAAAAAAGCAAGAAACAAGGAAAACAGAGTAATGTGTAGGACTGGTAATGACGTTGTGGTATTTTTAAGTGGGTGGGTTAGATTGAATTTGGATTTAATTATTAAATTCGATTAAGTTTTGAGTTAAATTTGGATTTTATCAAATTCGGTTATATTAAAATTAGACTCATATATATATATATATATATATATATATATATATATATATATGGAGACTCATATATATATATGTGTGTGTGTGTGTGAGGAGGAGAAATTTTATAATATTTTTTTAAAATTATGTTCTTAACTTTAAAAGTGTGTACAATATAATTATTTAAAATAAATATTACTGTACAAATATTTAAAATAAAGAAAATTATCAAATATCTGTAAAAGATACGGTAAAATTTATATATATATCATAAGAAAACCCCTTTTGTGAGAATGCACAAGAGGATGAAAAATGTCATGCCATTCTTAGTTTTGTTTTGTTTTTTTTAATCTATCATTAATTAATTAACAAATTAATATTTTTTTTAATTATATAACAAACAAGATAAGAGTTTAATAATAAAAAAAAATCTTAATTTATCTTCTCTCAACCTACTCATCCATCTATCTTTTCTCAAATTTAAAATATTTTCTATTAAATATTGAATTCTATATATATACATATCATAAGAAAACCCCTTTTGTGAGGATGCACAAGAGGATGAAAAATGTCATGCCATTCTTAGTTTTTTTTTTTTTTTTAATCTATCATTAATTAATTAACAAATTAATATTTTTTAATTATATAACAAACAAGATAAGAGTTTAATAATAAAATAAAAAAATCTTAATTTATCTTCTCTCAATCTACTCATCCATCTATCTTTTCTCAAATTTAAAATCATTTTCTATTAAATATTAAATTCTCACATCCCTCTCATTTTGTTCACTTCTATATATTTTCTCTTAGTTTTTTGAGTAAATATTTAGATGAGTTTGTGGTTTTGCATAAGCGAATTCCTCCAGTGTCATGATTTTGCAAAATGATCTGCTTCCCCTTTTTCTTCATCATCCCCAAAGGTGATTTTTATTTTTGGTTTAGTATTCTCTTGAATTTTTTTTTCTTCTGATTTTTAGTTTTTTTATATTTCTTTGGTGGATCGGAATCGCGATATACTTTCCTTTCTTCTTCATCTATGAAAATAAATTTTTATTTTTTATTTGGCAATCTATTGAACTATCATTTTTTTGGATTTTGAGTGGATTTTTTTTTTTTTTTTGCTTTAGATTACTCAGGTTGATCGCAATCTGTGATATACTTCATTGTTTTCTTCATGCATGAGGGTAATTTTTTATTTTTAGTTCAGTATTCACTTAAATATCATTAAAAATTTTTTTTTTCCTATAACAGATTAACTAAAATTCCTGATATTATTTTACCTTTTTTAATTTGTGGGATTTCTAGGATAAATTAGCTAAGTACATTTTTTATGGAGTTTTGACTGTTATTTTTCTTGGATTTACTTATTAGAGAGATTGATATTTATTTTTAATCCATTTTTTGTTTTGTTTTCTCAGAATTGAATATCACTCAGATTCATAGTGGATGGTGCGAGATAATTCTAATAGGTGGAACCTTGGAAGTAGAAGCATTGATAGGCGATGTGTATTTTTTACTTTGGTTGCCGATCTATAACCCTAAGGTGGTTTTTTTTTTTTTTTTTTTTGCATTTTTTGAGTTTCAATTTTTAATTTTCCTATGTAGTTTTTTTTTTTTTTTTTTTTTTGGGTCTAGAGATGCCTAGTTTTTTAAAATATTATTTTTTGGTTGGCTAATTGTTAAAGACGAGATTTACTTTTTGTGCTGACAAATTATTTATTGAATATCTTAATTAAAATTAGTGTGAGGCAAGGACTATTGAAATTGTAATTTTTTTTGTCTAGTCTTTTCCTTTGGAGAAAATGCAATTTTATCGCTCAAAATTTGGGTCATGGTCCATTTTGGCCCCAAAGTTTTATACAAAACATATTTAGTTCTCAAACTTTTCAATTTCTACCAATTCAGGATAAATTTGAAAATTTCGTCAATTACGAACGGAAAAAGTTTTCATAAGTGAAAAAAATACAATTTTAGCCCTTAAAGTTTGGGTCATGGTTTATTTTAGTCCCCAAGTTCCAAACAAAACGCATTAAATCCTCAAACTTTTTAATTTTTACCAATTTAGGACAAATTTAAAAATTATATCAATTACAGAAGGAAAAAGTCACATGCATTGTATGTGTCTGTTAAATTTATCCTGGAATATAACAATTCCTAACCGATTTGAACCGATTTAACTATATTTCTACTTTTCTCTTTAACTATCAACACCTAACCATTTACCATTTGTGTCTATATTATAACACTTCCTAACTGATTTCAACCTATTTAGCGACAGAATCCATTTGTCGATAAAAAATGTCTTGTCGTAAAATATAGAAATGATTTTACCCACAAAATTTTAGCGACGGATTTTTCTGTCGACAAATCGATTACTAAATTTGGTTTTGAGACATTGTGAAAACTTTAAGATGCGATATGTTTTCTTTTTTTTTTTGTTGCTAAATTTAATGATTGTAAATCCGTTATTAACAATAATAGTTGCGATGAAAAAATTTGTCAGTGATTGATATTTTTAAAATATTTAAAAAATATTAACGATGGAAAAATATATCACTAATTTAAAAATATTATAAAAGATGTTGCTTATGAGCACATGAAGTATAAATTTGAACAAATGTATTAATCATTTAATTTTATTCACCATTTGTAACTAAATATTGAGTTTTCATTTACTACACCAACTTTAGCAAACATTCTAAAGATTAATCTTAATAAATAAGTCTCATTATGCTGTAAAAAATGAATTATTATTGTTTTATTATACCTCAAAGATTAATCTTGAATTAAACTATTGTACCTTTAATTTATTAGTGAATAATTATTGTGTTATTATTATCCTTTATTTGTATATAACTTTTCCAACACCAGTTTAAATGGGTTGAAATCAGTTGAGAAGTGTTATAACCCAGGTAAGATTTAACAATCACCTACATGGAAAGTGTTATAATGTAGATAAGTTAATGAATGGTTAGACATTAATAGTCAGAAGGAAAAATGGAAGTATGGTTACATGGGTTTTAAATCGGTTGAGAAGTGTTATATCCCAAGATAGATTTAACAGTTACGTGCAATGTCTGTGACTTTTTCTGTTTGTAATTGATAGAATTTTTAGATTTGTCCTAAATTAGAAGATATTAAAAAGTTTAAGAGTTAAATGCATTTTGTTTGAAACTTTAGGGATCAAAATAGCTTATGACCCAAATTTTGAGGGCTAAAATTGTATTTTTTTTGATGTTTAGAACTTGAGATTTAATAGTCACGTACTTTATAGGTAACTTTTTTTGTTTGTAATTGACGGAATTTTCAAAATTTATCCTAAATTGGTTGAACTTGGAAAGTTTAAGAACTAAATATGTTTTGCCTGAAATTTTAGGGACCAAGATGGACCACGACCCGAACTTTGATGAATAAAATTACATTTTTCTCTTTTCCTTTATTCTCTATATTATTTTTATTGCTAACGCTTTCCAATTTCATAGACTTTTGCACGTGGGATGCAATTGTGCATGTGATTTATGTCTGTATAAAAATTTATTCTTCTTATTTTTGGTGTTGATTTGATACATTGTTGAAAAAGTGAGAAGTAACCTATGAAATCATTATTTACAGTATTAATAGACAATTTTTTTAATTTTGTTGAAATTTTTCTCTCATTTTTTCCTCCGTTATAAAATTGCTACATTTTAGGGTCCAAATCTAAGAACAAAACTTGACCCTCTACCGGATCTTATTAAAGAAAACGGAGCAAAATACAAGACAATAATGAGGGAGGAATATATAAGAGTGCTTTTAAGCCGCAAAATTACTGACGGTATGTAGATGACTACATGCTTGATCAATTGATAATAAATCAATGAGAAAGAATTGTTAGTGTTGTTAAATAAAATAAAGAATCGTATCATCATTCACTAGGCCTACAGGTCATGCAAATTTATTAAAATCAGTGTAGATTATATTTTCTTGATGGCTATGTAAAAGACATCACGTTAGAATATTGCGGACTCAATCTTGCATTTGCGTAAATCTATAGATAAAAAAATATTGATTTTTTTAGGTTGCTTCATAATATTCAAGAAGTTGAACTTTGATCTTCTTCAATTTCTACATAAACATCAATAGCATTCATTATGTTGAGATAATCTTTCATCTAGCTGTAGCTAATCTCATGAGATAAGCTTCTCTACAAGAATTTATTGTACCAATTTTTTCTTTTCCTAACAAGAAGAATTATTTTATTTGCTCATTTATATTTAGGTTATTTATTTTAGTTGTTATATTATTTCTTTTTCTTTTGTAAATATATTATCTCTCTTTATATGAAGATTCTACATAATGAAAAGTGGATTGTCAATTTTTAGTTTCTCATTAGTTGATGTTTGTATCTTTCTGTTGAAAGAAGGGAAAGAGGATGATAGGGTAGAGGGTAAGGACTTTATTTTCTTCATATGATCAATAATCTTTAAATTAGAAAAAATGGATTACACATTAATGAAGTACCTTATCATTATAAAGATTTTATACCTTGATTATTATTTTTCTAATTGTCAATATTAGATATAGACATTCGTCTTCTCATGCATAGTATGGGATATTAAACTCGTATGTATATATGTGTGTCTATAATATATATATATATATATATATATATATATATATATATATATATATATAAAATGACGTTCATTGTCTAACTTTTATAGTCGATGATGTGGATGGGCTCTTTGTTTGCCATTTATACAAAAGTGGCTGACTTGGACAAGTTAAATTCATGCCAAGTATACAGATCTTTTTCTAAACTTTCTCACAATTGTATCGATCTATCCATACTTCTCCGACATTTTGAATGATTTAATATTTTCAAACCAATTCTTATCTCAATAAAATTTAAAATTTCCAATACAACTCTTATCTAAACAAGTTATCATCTTACCTGAATTACTTGCATCTAGATTTATATAAGAGACAGATGTAAATATCTAATCTATCCTTATTTACATATTTTCCTATATCCACATACATATTAAGATTTTCCATTTGGCATCAAAAGAAGCATACTAAATTGTCTTCTAATCGAGTTAGTAGACTATATTTGGAATATTGAAGGTTTGTTGGGATTATCATCGTATTTATTATTGTTATTATTTTTATTGTGAATTTTTAATTGTATCAGTAAAGTTACTCTTTTATTTAAATAATTTGAACTATATTTGAAATATTGAATCTATAACAATGCCTTCTTGATTGCAAACTAAAATTTGACACAATCTTAAAAGCCATTAGTGAGATCAAATCATTGAATACAAACCACGCATACCAAAAAGAGTCTCAAAGGGATTTGGGGATTCCGCACTCATAATTCATTTTTTCTCCGTTACACAATAACCAAAGTTCATGACTACTAGCTCATTTTTTAAATAGATTGTTTTAGATTTTTTAATGGTTGGAAAAAAGCATTTTCTTTAATGCTCAAGAGAAGCATTAAAGAATGGAGGTTCTTTAATGAGTTTTTTTAGTTGTTGATGTGTGATGTTCTTAGTTTGATCACATTAAAAATGTTATGATAATAAAGATTTTTTAACATAGAAAATAATTGATGAAGATTAAGATTTTATGAAGTGAGTCATTCTAGTTGTCTTTGTAGATTTTGCAAGTCTATGTTTATTTCTTTGGTTTATAGTTTTCAAAAAAATTTGTTATACAACTCATTTGAGTTGTTAAAATATATAATTAAAAAATTATATAACCATTGTTATTTAAATATTACTGTTATATTTCATAATTTATATCAAAATTTAAAATTTATCTATTATATCTACTATTTCTCGTTCAACGAACGGGGTCAAATTTAGTATATATATATTGTATATTAGTGGGTGTGTATATATATATACACATATATACATACATATATATATATATATATTTATATTCATATATATATGTATGATTCAAATTTTATCCAAAATTAAATAATACTACTTGATTTTATGTAGATAACATAATGGTTAATGATTCTAGTATTTTATTAACTGAACTAAATTCGAATAACTAATAATAATAATCCAATCACGTTAGTCAATTTAGTTGTAATGTTATGGATCAATGATATAATTAATAATTATTTATTGGGATAAGTAGTATATATTATTCTATATTATATTGACCGAGTGTAAAAAAAAAAAAAATATTAATAAATAACATATAAAAATTTTTATTGGATAATGTGAGTTTGAACTAACCAAATTAACATTCGAAACCCGAATAATTTCTCGAATCGAGTATGAGCTACACATGTGCGAGATTAGATCGATCCTATTAAGGCTCGAAGTCCAAATAAATTTTTAAACCGAGTTTGGACTTTGCAAAGAAAGACAGACTCACAAAATCTAATTAACAGCCCTAACTGTATGTCAGTAACAATTCGGAAAATTTCAATATTGAAACATTTCCTCTTGAACTATTTAGAATAAACTCGACTAGCATTTTTAACATTTGACAAAAATTATGATTCTATGTCATAATTTATCATCTTAGCCCCCTCCTTCGTGTATACGACGAGGCAAGTGAGTCACGCTAGGATTAGTTACTAAAAATGACCTAAAAATTTTTTATGCTTCGATGTTGTGATATAATTTTCTCGATTAGATGGTAGAATTTAAGGATGTTTATCTTGATTCATCACTCAAAAAATTCAATGATTTGATTCATACCGAATAATAAAAATAAGATATTTGAACTGATTAATTTTAGATAGTGGGGTGCTAATATTAGCTGGTCGGACAGCGGGTCGAGAATTTGGGACCCAACCAGTCTACATATATGCTTAATTGTGTAGTTTTACATATTAAGACATGATAATGGATTTTTTCTCAACCCTTTCTCATTTACATGTTCATTTATAATTTTTAGTTAAATTTTTAAACCCAAAACTGTTACAAACAGATTGGATCGTATATTCAATCATCCGACTCGCTTTTAGCGCGTAACCAGCTAAATGAGTACCCTATATATATGGATCGAGTATCAAGTCGATTTTTTTCCTAACTCGGTGTAACCAGATCAAGAAAAATTCAATCTGCTACTTGGTCCATACATATGGCACCCCGGCCATTCGGGCACCCCAAAGAACCAAGTCAGATGACTGGGTACCCGAACTAGTTTATTTGTTATAATTTTAAGTGTGAAAAAAAATAAAATAAAAAATTGACTAAAAATTACACAAATACCCATGCAAATGGGAAGGGGAGATAAAAATTACATTTTTATTGGGTTATAAAATGTAAAATTACACAAGTAGCTCTTTATATAAAAGGGGTCGTGTACCTGTTGGATCGCAGATTCTTGATCAACTACTCAACCCGCTTGTATTAATACCTGACCCTTAAACATGAAAATACTAACGATTTAGATACCTTATTTTACGGTTTAAAATAGACTAAATCAATAAATTTTTTGAATTCATGGATCGAAGTAACATGATGGCTTGTTGAAGGTTTACTCATTCATGATGCAATAACGCTTGGTTCACACTGGATGATTGGTTGGGTACTTTGAACATTGTCCAAATTATTTTTACTAAACATGGAGAATTATCAAAATTACCAAAGTAGAATAAAGTATCACAAAAAGAAGCACTTAACATTTCTATTCCATCAAATTGTCTTCCTAGAAGGTGTAATCTTACCCACGGGTGAATATTGATTAATCGATTAACAAAATTTGTCAGAATTTAGAGAAGGATTTTAAAATTTTTAATCAATTCAATTTTAATTTCAATTTTGTAGATAATCCATTTACCCAAATTTGACTTTAGTAATTGATTTTGAATTCGATTAACTAAATATACATTAGGATAGTTAGACCTTTGACATTGGGCTAAAATCATATATAAAAAACCTATAAGTTCTCCAAAAATAAAATTATAATTTTATTTTACCAATTAATTTAATATGTTTGCGTGGTTTTTATTGAATAATTATCCAACAAAAATAAGTGAAAAGTTATATTATGTAACTTAATTCAATAATAATTAATATAATTCCATATTATACTATAATATCATGCAAGTTGCAGGTATTAACAATCTATGTGTCATAAGACTACATAATTTGATTTATGGGCACTAATTTTGTAATATAAATAGATATAAGTCAATATTAATATAACTATGTATAAAAGTGTATGACTTAATGTATAAGAATATGATGGTGGCACGTATTAAATTAAAAATTAAAGCTTATTATAATAAATAATCTATAAATATATTTTTAGTTAAATATTTATATTTATATTTTATACTATCACTTTCAATTTAAAAGTGCTTTAAATTATTTGAACTCTAAAGTACATCTAAAGGTTCTTAACATCTGAAACGTACAGTTACCAAATATTTTAAGAAAACTAATATTTTCAATTATTCAATTCAGTAATTAGTTAATTGATTTTTAAAATCTCTCTACTATTTTGAATTTATTAATGGTATTCATGAATTCGATTAATCTATTTCTAGCCAAAATCAAAATTAATGTAATTTAGCTGAATTTATTATATAAATTTAATTTAAAATTGATTATAAATTGAATTAAACGAATGTTTGCTTCCTCTAATCTTACCTGCACTGGAAGGGTTATTTATATCTAATTAGTGAAAGAGGCACACTTAATGTGTATGCAATTGAAAAATTAAATTTATTTAGAACCAATTTTGTATAAATTAATTTTACATTATTTAGGTAATAATAAAAATATTCTAGATTACTTCTCAAATCAAAACTATTAGATGGGTAGTAATTATTTAATTATTCATATTTTTGGATAGTTATAAAGTGGTTTTAAAATTCTAAATAAATAAATTAGAGTGAGACCACCGGACCAATTGATACTCTTTTTTTATATATACAATAGATCGTTCGTAGTCTCGCACCTAGAAATGAATCAAATATGGGACTGGATTATTTATCTCATACAATGTGATCTCATATTCTCATGAAACAAATCATAATTGGGTTCTTTATTTATTTATTTTTTTGTGCATTTCATCTTTGACAAGAGCTTTCAACAATAAAAGTGCAATGTTCTAGAAAATGTTTTTCTAGATTTCCAACTAGAAATCTAGGATAGAAACTAGCCAGGAAAATGTATGGATAAACTCATAAACAATTGTCCGAGTTACTTTAGAGAGATGTATTGGCTAAATTAGTAGTTACCTTACCTTCATGGTCTTGTAGCCTACAGGGAAATTCTTTAATGGGCCCTGTCTCAGTTATTATGCCTTAAAATTCGTAATTTGGATGAGTGCTGCGTATTAATCTAGATGACTGGATCATGAATTCTAAGACACAAACCAACAATATGCCAGCCTAAAGCAAGAAATACAATGTGTTGCAATTTGCATGTAAGAAGATCATGTCCATTTTTATGGGTTATTTTTGGATAGATCTGATTCAAAACTATATTCTTTGGACCTCTTAGTCCACATTAAGATACATCATTCATATAAGTGATGTGTTTACATTAATAAGTGGTGCGTTTTAATCTAAATTATAGGGTTCAAGGTATAATTTCTTAAACCGGGTCCATTTTTTAATTTTTCCTTTTCTACTATCATATTGCATTCTGACTAAAAAGATGTATCATTTGAAATACAAAATCTTTAAATATTTCGAAGAATACAAGTTTAATTTTCCTATTTGTAAATGATAATATGTTAAAAATTTTATATGTGTGATTGTGATTTACTTAACACTTGGAAATGGCTTATATTGTGTTCTACTAGTAAAACTATAAGTAAATTAGTTTAGGCTTAATTACACCTTGTCTTTGTAAATAGGTTTCAATTGGAAATTGTCTCTTATATTTGTTTTGCACATGCATTTCCACAATTCTTAACGGTGTTATTCTTTTGCCGCCCATCCGAGGAAGTATAAAATATCATATTTACCCTCAATTTTTAATTGTATTTTGCTATCTTGAAATTACATGAAATTGTACTTTGGTAACCTAAAATTTTATAAGAAGTTTTCCCTTTGTGGTTAATTTTTTCATCCAATATTATTAAAAAATATTTTTTATACCCTTCAATATTAAGTTCGTGGACTATCTTTCCCTATTTTCTTGTTTCTTCCATTTTTTTCATTCCATCACTTTCACTTCTCTCTCTCTGTCTCTCTCTCCCCCCTCTCTTATATTTTGTATATTCAGAATAATTTATTTAGTTTATTACTATAACTCTATTTTTATTTTTATTTTAATAAGAATTTATTATATACTTTTATATTTCTTATTTTGATCAATATTCTTAAATTTTATCTAACAGATATGTTCTTGTTAAATACAAATTTATGCTATTAATTGATAATTTCAAATATTTTTTAATAAAATTCTTCACTCAAGACTTGAAATGAAAACAAACAACACTATTGTATGGTAGTGAAAATTCTAAATTAAATAAAATCTCATCTCCTTTTGCTATCAAAAAAAAAAAAAAAAATTTGGAGTGACATTCCAATTAAACTATACCATGTCATATAGATGTATGTCTCAATATTTATCTCTTTATTAATAGGTAGTTCAATTCTTTATATATTTATATTACTTTAAGAGATGATATTATAGAGCGAATAATCCTTTTGTAATTTTATCTTTAAGGGATAAAGAGATGGTAGGGAAGTAGTGTAATTGTTTTATACTTCATGTTTATTTGGAAAAGTTATAGGATAATGCCAAACTACTCCAATCCCTCCCATTCTACATGTATAAATAGGGAGTCACTCCTAGACATACAGACACACATATTCTTGATTTTTCTAAAAAGTTACAAGAATTTTACAAAATTTTCGTCAAACTCTTCAATGCTTTCACAAGTCAAGGTTTGAAGAAGTCAAAACCCGATTCGAGATCAAGTCATTAAGTTCTTGAGACAAAGTACGTTATAATCAAATCAAATTGTCAAACTCTCAATCAAATTAAAATTCGAGATCAAATGGTCAACCTCTTGATTAAATCGAAATCCAAGATCAAG
Organism: Cinchona pubescens; assembly: GCA_025175665.1. Taxonomy (NCBI): domain Eukaryota; kingdom Viridiplantae; phylum Streptophyta; class Magnoliopsida; order Gentianales; family Rubiaceae; genus Cinchona; species Cinchona pubescens. The sequence goes on from JANKKI010000132.1 coordinate 828,853, forward strand.
TTGACACTCCCTCGATCAAATCAAATTTCGAGATCAAGATATGATTCCCTCGAGTCAATAATTAAAGAGAATAATAAGGAGAGTTCCTAGATATTGTAACTCGTTCTTATCTATTCTAATTAAAATTTATTTGTCATTATTTTTCTTGTCTAATTAAATTGTAGACTTGAATTTTGTTGTGTACAACTATTTTTTCTAAGTTTCATCTTATTGCTAATGTTTTCTTATTTTGAAGAGCATGAGAAAATTAGTTGATGAACATGAATTTACACAATAAATATGGATTATCTTTGAAAACAACATATTCAATGAAGTAATGAAACTTTTCAAATACAGAGTGATTAATCAATTATTAATAATAAATTAAAATAAAGTTTAAAGAATGTGATAAAGTAAATAAAATTTTTATTGTAGATATATCTGAATTATAATAATGGAATGAATATGTGATAACATGTCATAATGGTAAGAACAAGAAAAAAAGAAAAATAAAGACAAATTAATTATTACACCTAATGCTGCAGGGTGAACAAGGTAAATTTTAGTTAAGTGTAGATAGAAAAATTAACCAATACAAATAGAACTTTGATACCCTAATTTCAGGGTAGTAGTATAATTTTAAAAATCGAGGGTAGTTATATTTCATCACTTTATCAGATGAAAATAACGCATTCAAACTTGGGGGCATTACTGTATATGTAAAACAAATATATGAGATAGTTTGCAATTGACCTCCTTTTTTTTTTTTTGACAGAAACAATAACTCCATTAAGTAGAAAAAGTTTTATCAGCCAATAGGATTGGCTGTAAAAGTTTAGGAGGAGCATGCATCCACAATACCCTATCATTACATTCTAAAGCCATTTTTGCAACAAGGTGAGTAGAGCCATTACCTGATCTCCTTACCCACGAAACTAGGCTAACTTCCCTTATACTCCTTCATCCCATGTCGAATATCATCCCTTAGTGGCCCAAGAGAAGAGATATCCTCACACTCCCTCTCCAAAGATTGTATCACTAGCAGTGCATCTATCCTATAAACAGGTCGGATTCGGTTCGGATCTAGTATATCCAGACTCAGATCCGATTAATATAACCGGATTTGGATCTGGATCTGGATCTCCAACGGATCTACAAATGTAGATCCATACTCAGATCCGTCAGGTCTTGTCGGATCCGAATCCAGATCCAGGTCTTAATATATTTTTTTATAACTTTTAAAATTATATATAAAACTATTACAACTTATAGAATTTTCTCTTTTTTTCTTCAATTATAAAAAAGTATTATGTTCAGAATTAATATTTATGTATGTATTCTACTTTAAATATAAATTACATGGGCAATTTACACAAAATATATGTATATATACATATAAAATAATACTAATATATAATAATTTTATTATATATTAAATATTTTAATCAGATCTGGGTCTTTAATTGGGTCGGAACACCAAGATCGAGATCCGAACTGTTTATTATAATAGTTAAACGGGTTTGGATCGGATCCGAGTAATTAAAATTTGCTATAGATCCAAACCCAGATAAACGGGTCCGGATCGGATCGGATCCAGGTATAGACCCGACCCATTGGCAGGCCTAAGTGCATCCCTTTCCAATGCTAAACCATTTAAATGCAACTCTATCCCAGATTGTAAAGCGAGCCCGGTAGCAAACAATTCAACATGCTCGGGAGATAAGACACCTCTTATCTTCTCCACTGCAGCTGTCACAAAATTGCCTTGATCATCCCTAAAGACTACTCCCAAGCCACAATAACCCAATTCCTTAGAAATAGCCACATCAAAATTAGCCTTGACAAGCCTATTAACATTCGGCAACCATCTATCATTACCATTCTCCATATCTCGCCTTACTACCCTATTGTTTCCCAATGCTGCATTAAAATCAGCCAGATGGACAGAGGATCCTTTGCCTTTCCCTGAAAAAATAAATATGTTATTCATATTATTCCATATAGACCAAATTAGAGTGGCAAAGAAAGCAGCATCATCTGAATTAAATTTGTGAAAAATTTCCTACAACCAGGAAACTGAATCCTCCTGAAATAATCCATACACCTTGCCATAACGAAAACTAAAAGCCCGGCATTGCACCGCTGCTAGACACTCGAAGAAAAGGTGAGCTAAGTCCTTTTCCTCTAAGGAATGAACTGGACACCCTTATTGAAGAAATATACTTTTAGACCTTAATCTCGGTGCTGTTGGTAATACATTACGACATATCCTTCAACGCAGGTGTTTCATCTTATTCGGGACCCAGATTCCCAAACCTTCTTCCAAACGCCATTTCTTCCAGAGTTGCAAGACCCTTCCATCTCCTGTGATTGATTATTTAATCCTGAATCTATCGCCAGTTGATGTGCACTATGGACTGTAAAAATGCCACTATTTGAATAATATCACATCCATCTATCTATTGATCAAGCATTACCAAGAGGAATATAAGAATAAATAATATTCGGTTCATCAAGACAAAAATGCTATTAGTGAGTTCTACATTCCAACTGTTCGACTCTAGGTTTATTAAACAATCCGTCGTTGCATCCCTATCCAACCCAACAGGCGATGAAGATACCTTAAAAAATTTGACTTTGGTAACATGGATCGGACCAAATCTTTATTGAAGATCCTGAGCCAACTCTCATGCGGCAGCCCAGTTCTATCAGTCTCCTCTCCTCTATTATCCCCTTTCAAGTAAAAGAGGCTCTAAAAATTTTATGAACTAAGGAATTCTTATTCACTGGAATTAGCCGTGCTTGTTTGCTAACACGGCCAAGTTAAACAACCTGAGTTCTCTAAGACCCATCTCCCCATCCGACTTTGACAAGCATTGTTTCTTCCAACTTACGTAGTGGATCTTTGAAGTAGATGTACTACCATTCCACCAGTACTTTGCCACTATCAAATGGATATCCTTCACTACTCCATCATGTAAGAGAAAGCATGGACATAGCATATATAGATATTTCTTGGGCCACATCCTTTATCAGAACTTTTCTCCCTGCTACCGAAAGTTGTTGTTCACTCTTACCTTCAATACACTTACAAATCCTATTTTTTATTGAAGAGAAAATGGCTTTTTTAGCTTCCCTACAATTGATGGCAATCCAAGATATTTCTGATGCTCCGTCACCTCAGCTATGTTCAAGCATTCCACTACCTTTGCTCTAACTTCCTATTTGGTACTCCAACTGAACACAACAACTGACTTTTCAAAGTTAATATGTTGTCCTGATGCTGCCTATATAAATCGATAATTTGAACAATGGTACGTGCCTTCTCCTTCGTGGCCTTCCCAAACAAGAATGTATCATCCGTAAACAGTAAGTGTGAAACTTTCGGAGCTCCACACGTTACTGCCACTCCTTACAATTTGCCGCATCTCTCTGCATCCTACAATAAGGATGAAAAAACTTCCCCACAAATTAGAAACAGATAAGGTGATAAGGGATCACATCCCTGTCTTATACCCCTGCTTGGTCGAAGAATACCAAACTGACATCCATTGAGTTAAAAGAGTATGACACTGTAGATATGCAATTGTAAATAAGAAAATAAATGTGAATGAAAGCCAAAACTTCCATAGCTAGCACTAAAAAGCTCCATTCTGCACAATCGTAGGCTTTACTCGTATCTAACTTAATGGACATGAGTCCCTCCTTACCCCAAGATTTAGATATAAGAAAATGATTAAGTTCATAGGCTACTAGAATGTTATCTACAAAGCTTCCTCCACGTATGAAAACTCGATCCACTCTATAGTCACCTATTTTCACATAACCTACTAGGGGATCAACATGAGAATAGCGGTCTAGTATTGGATCTTCATCCATGAAGCTAATACTTAGGTTGGTTTGGATCTTCTTTGGAAGCATTTCCCTAGGTGGTATAGGTCGGACATAGCGCTTTCAAGCATCAACAGTATCCCCACCTATTCCTTTCCTCGAGATAGCCTCAAACTATACCCATCTTTCCCATTTCTTCTATCATATTGATTACTCCTGCCACATCATTAATATAGACTGGAGGTCTTCCCCAATGATTTCGATGATTCGGATAGTAAAGTCAGGGAGGTCAATTGTCGTTCTGAACTCCATATTACCATTTTTCCTGAACTGATCAACAGCCTTAAGGATGTTTTTTAACAAAAATCCATTCAATTCCAATCTTTAAATCATTACTCCTCTGTGTCATGACCATGATCCCCATGATGAGCGTAATAACGAGACCTATCTCGTTTATGTTTTTCTGTTCGAATAGAAGGACTTGGTTGAAGGATTCATTCATTTTGAATCTAGAACAATATCTTCTTCTGAGTAGTATTGAAAGGAGTGAATTTGGAGTTACAAAGGACAGGAGTTCTTAGAGGTCGGAAAGTACTTGGTCTTAGAAATGCAACTCTTCCAACCAATGGTCTTTGATAGTTATTTTGATAATTTTTCTTAGCAAAGTCTTGTTCATCATTTTTTCTATGATGGTAGAACTTTTTACCATTCTTAGGATTAACTTCCTTGTGATGGCTAAGTTTGTTAGATCCGGGTTCAGGGGTTCTCTTACCTTGGGTTTGAGGTCATAAAGCTCTCTCTTTGCTCAATTAGATTCTTCCCACGGATATGACGTCAACTCTCCTAAGGAGTTCATTGAAAGTCTTTGGAAATTTTGCAGCTAATTCAACATTAAATTTTTCAGGCTTAATACCAATCATGAAAGCCATGATCATAATTTCTTCATCACCATCTCGAACCAGAATGACATTGTCGTTTAAACGACCAAAATACTTCTTCAGAGTTTCATCAAGTTTTTGCCTGAATTCATGAGATGAGCGGTCTTTTTCTAGATAACCTGTTCACTCATTTAACGTCATGCAAACTTATGAGCAAGGTCCATGAAAAAATCAATAGAATTGGGAGGCAACTCCTTAAACCATTTTTGAGCCAAGACTTTTAAAATTGTAGCAAAAAGTTTGCATGTGATAGCATCGAAGTATTCATAACAACCTGGTAACTGCAGTCTTGTAAGCTGTATGGTCAACAGGATCATGGTCCCTTTGTAAGGATCTAGATCCGGTTGTTTGAAGTTAAGAGTGATTTGCTCCTCTTGTGTGCAGGAGCGAACAAATCTTTATCGGTTATTGCTAACTCTACAAGGTTGGTAATATTTTTTCCCATAATTTCTTGAACTTTTTGCTCCATCTTTGCCATAAATTCCTTTTCACTTTGTGGGGGAATTTCGGCCACATTTTCTTCTGAATTTCTAGTGATTCTAGGGTCGAGACCCATTCGATCAAAGATTGATCCTTGCTTTAAGGATAGGGGTATGGATGCTTCTGTCTGAAGCTTGGCAGATCAGTGTCGGTTGTTGCTGATAGCATCATCTTGATCCAAAAGTTTGAAGTTCTCTAGAGATACTTCCTTGTCTCTATTTGTGGTTTCCACAGAGGCTTGAAAAGTTGGGAAGTTTTATGAGAAAAACTGTAACATCTCTTCTTGAGTTGGCCCTGTTGATCCATGTTCATTGGGTAGACTCAATTATAGATTTGGGAGGTATAGTTCATGTGAAGTTTGGTTAGTTTTGTTGCTTTGAGCAGTCTTGCCGCTTGTCTTCTTTTTATTCTTTCCCATTTGCGAATGAGAAAATTTTAGTGGATGAAATTTTTACAGCCCAGCTACTAGAATCTTTAGAGGATGATAGCAATGTTGCTACTTAAAATCTTCGGGAGCTAGAAAATTTCACAATCAAGCTGTTAGATGGCGTTGTGATTTTTCCAAATTTTTTGAAGAAGGATAAAGGGTTTTATGAAAAATCTTTTTGTTCAATTCCTACAAATGGTGCCATTTGATAAAACTTCTCCTGATTAGGGTAGAGGCGTCTCGTGTAAAATAAAGAGGTAGATGAGGGTGTGTAAGTGGCCCATAGGTTTATTATTAATAATGAACCTTGTCTCAGGCTTGTATGTTTAGCCTATCTCGTTTCGTATATCTATGTACATGGCACTAAGTAGTATTTATAGGCAGAATCTGGATATTTCCTACTTTACTGAGATCGGGGTATCTGACCTACAGGGGACTGGTTCTGACCTTCCTATTGGTCGGGTTATACCAACTATTTCTTATGAAGGACTACACTATTAACTGCACTTGTTTTATTACATGATTACCTTTATTGGGTATAGAGGGATACGTGTCATTAATCTAATATGTGAGCACTTTTACGTAATATTATTATACAAATATTAATTTATATACATAAATTGTTGTTAGTTCTACTTGAATATTTGTAACTAAAATCCTTAGATGTATGAAATTTTAGTAGAAAGTTGAATATTTGAGTGACAAAATTTTGTAGTCCATTACATAGTTGATCAGAGTAAAATGACTTGGAGAGCACCGCAATATCAACAAAAAAAATCAACATGCAGTAAATATTGAAAGAGGGAAAAATATGTAAAAAATAATAACCTAAGCCCAAGAACAATGATAATAAGAATATAAATGAAGAAAGTAAACAAAACAAGAGAAAATTAAACGACTGTGGCAAAGTTACAATTGATTTTCAAATATGGATTGCAATTAACGAAATCAATAAGTAAGATTGCGGGTCCGTTTCGTACAATGGAAAACATTTTCTTTAGAAAATATTTTATATGGAAAAGGCCATTTTTCATAATATTTTTACATGTTTAGATTACAAAATCAAAATCTTTTGAAAATAATTTTTTGATTTTTTCCATCTTTGTTTTTATCAATATAAGTTAAAAAGGCTTATTTCACAAGCGATTGCAATCAATAAAAGATTGATTTTATTTAAACTTTTTTAAATTTTTTTTATTTAAAAGAGGATCTACAATGGATCTCTATCTACTTCCTTTATGACTTGAACCCAAGACCTAAGTCACTGAGGAAGTGTAGTCCTACCATTTGAGGTACACTTTGTTCTCATTTTTTTTGTTTAAACTTAAATTGTAAGACAATCTAGTTATAAAGTATATATAATGGCTGTTATATCACTGTGAAACTCATAATAAAGATAAATTGATTAGATATGTTTTCAAGCAAGAATTGAAAACAAAAATAAGTTTAGTAATTATAGTTAAGGTATAATCCACTTTGCACTCCTCAACTTTTCACCATTTTCTACATTACACCCTGAACTATTATTTTAATACTTTGCACCCTAATATTTTATTTTCTTATTACTTCAGTTCAACCGTTAACAATTTTTATTAATCTAATAGCTTCTACTAGCAGTCGGAATGAAGTGTAAGAAAAGAAAATATTACGGTGAAAAATGGTAAAAAAAAAAAAGTTCAAGGTGCAACTGTGAATTTGTAACTAGTCAAGTATGATTTTAAAAATGACAAGTCAAGCATATTTTCTATTTTGTTTTATTTTTTCTTAATTCTAACCAATTCCACATGCAATAAAAAAAAAAAATATTTCAACCATAATTAAACATTTTACTTTAACCAACATATTTAAACAACACACAAGCTACATACTACAAAACTGAACTTTATTTTCAAGAAGATCATTCAGGTGCATAACTACCCCACCAAAATTTCAAGTTTCAATACTTCCAACCATGAAATTCAATTAGCATAATTCTCATTTCGTTGATGGATCTCCAATGAAGGATACATAAGCTCTTCCTTGTCCAATTCAATTATTTTTCCAAATTTGTTTCTATTTTTTCTTTCTATTAATTCTTCTTTGAACCTCAAACTTGTTTCCATTTGCCTTAATGCTACTTGAAGTTCTTCTTCTTTTTTTTTTTTTTTGCCACTTTAGTCCGAACACTAACAGGAGGTACTAAATTGATGAAATCTTATAGTGGTTTGACTGAAGTGACAAAAAAAGAGAATATTAGGGTGCAAGTGATAAAAAAAAATTTGGGTGCAATATGAAAAATGATTACAAGTTGAGGGATGCAAAAAGGATTATACCCCTAAAGTTAGTAGATATTTGAGATTTAAATATTACTCTTGAACTATTTGAAAAATAACTCAACTCTATAAGTTGTTTTCGGCCATAAGAAGGAAAATTAAAAATATTTTACATAGAAAAATAGGATTTTTTTAATATTTGGTGCTTAAAGAAAATTTTGGAAATATTTTCTTAGAAAATATTTACAGTCTAACCAAACAAACTCTAAATACAATTTTCAGTTATTCATGGGCAATTTAACAACTTGTGGCTAAAATTTAACAAATAGTTACTATAATAACTCATATCATTTTTTGGATTATTTGTTATACAAATGACTATCTGTTAAATAGATTAACACAAAAATCCTATATGACAATTCACCATTTTTTGTTTTAAAATAAAGGAAAGTTGTTTTGATTTTATTTTTATTTTTATGTTTGTTCATTTACATTCATAAATAGGATTCTTCTTGTGTCCAATAGTTACTATAATAACTCATATCATTTTTTGGATTATTTGTTATACAAATGACTATCTGCTAAATAGATTAACACAAAAATCCTATATGACAATTCACCATTTTTTGTTTTAAAATAAAGGAAAGTTGTTTTGATTTTATTTTTAATTTTTATGTTTGTTCATTCACAAGATTCATAAATAGGATTCTTCTTGTGTCCAATGTGTGTCGTGTATGTAAAGAGAGTAATATTGTATAAGGAGATGTGAAAGAAAAGGTAAGAAGAAGAGACCAAAAATTAAAAATCCAAATATTGTGTTTGGATAGATGGATTTGAGGAATAATTTGAAATTCACTCATTTGTTGGAGGGATTTGTAAGGTCAAAATGGATAAATTTCAAATCAACCCAAATTAAAATGTTATTTGAAATCCATAATTTCACACTTTTTAATTTGGGTAGATTTGAAATTTATCCATTTCAACTTTACAAATCCTTCCAAATTTTAAATCCTTCCCCAAATCCATCCAAACACTACCCGAAGGAATTCTAGGCAAAAGTCACATAACATAAATGTAGTATAAGAGGAATTAATTTTTTAAAAGGTCATTAATAGACTATGAAAAAAACTATAATTCTTCTAAGACAGACTACCAAACCAACCTACAAACTTTCAAGTTCCAACTCATTCTTATCTACCTAATTTGCTTGTTTGTATCTTGCGCGATGTGCAAAGTTAGTTACCTGTCTAAATTATACCATAAAATGTAAGGATAGAGTTTTAGAAAATTAAATATAATTATATTTTTTAGGCTAAACATACTTATATTTACTATTACTTATGCAAGTTAAACAATCTTATATTTAGAACCTTGAGTCATTATGACATTTTTATGACTATTTGTTCTAAAATTCAATAATTGTCCCAAGAAAAATGAAAAGAAAAACCCCAACAAATTACGATTTCGTCATCTCCTTTGTTTTTTCTAGGAGTTGGCCAATTAGTAATTTTAATTCCCCATCATCTTTTCTTATATTTTCTCTTTCTCTTTTATACTTCCTTGAGTTAGTTCTTTATATTTAATCTTTATTATTTTAATAACATTACAAGAATATGCAGACAACTGTGAAAAAGAATATGAAAAGCAAATTTTCAACAATTAATTGAAAGACAATACATAGAGATGCAACACAGGTGAAATACAATACAACAAATACAAGAAGCAAAATCTCAACAATTAATTTATAGTTAATTATTGAATACAATCAATTGACCAACTATTTAATTAAGAACATAGAGAGATTGTAAATCTTTAGTCGGTTTCTAGATCATGAAGGCGCGAGATAAACTATTTTTTAGAGTAATGAAAACAAATGCAAATAAATGAGAATATTGAATAGTTAGAAAATTAAAAAGACAAAAAAAAAATAGTGCAACCAAAAGCCATACAATAAAAGGAATGAAATTCTAATACTATCCTAGACTAACCACCAAATCAAAACTCAAACATCTAACTCCTTCTTATCTATATAGTAGGATTTATTTAATTGGATATCTATGTGGGTGGATGTGTTAATATATATCTGTGAATGAGGATGTAGAAGCGTAGCATTGAACAAGATATTAGCGGTGGAAAATTTAATATATAATTTTATACTTATCATTAATAAATGTAATGATATGTAATTAGTTATTTAATCACAAAACAAATAATAATAACACAAATTTAATACACAAAAAAGCAGACAACCAAAATAACAAAATACATTAGCAAATAGCTTTCTTTTATTTACAAAATACATACATATCATCTCTCTACAATTGTGTATGAGTTCTTATATATTGGTTCACAACTTTCTCCATGATTAATTAAATTTAAGAGATTAAGGCAGTTGATAAAAAACAAACTAATAAAATTTTTAATTTAGAAAAGTATAAATTCATTTGTAAAACTATAAAAATAATTTTAAATTCCAAAAATAATTAAAAGTACTTTTTAACCACCAAAGAACTTTTCTATTATTTGTTCTTGTTCTCCGCTAAATATATTTCGTAAGATTAGGGATAAAAAGAAAAAAAAGAGGAAAAATTACCTTAATAGTCCTACAACTATTTTATTAAAACCAAAATAGTCTCTCAACTTAAAATTTAGTCTAAATGATCCCTCAACTAAATAAATTTATCCAATTCAGTCCCTAAAATGGCGTAGCTGCCCAAAAACATAAGGTTTTTTGAATTTTGATCGGTGTTGACTTAGGAAAAAATCATAAATTCACCAAGACCTGATACTTTAAGTGTTAAATCATTACCCAAATAGTCTTTAAACTTTTTCATTAAAACTGAATTGGTCCCTCAACTAAAAATTTAGTCAAATTAATCACTCAATTAAAAAAACCATAACTTTTTCCCTCCTATCTTTTCTCTTTCACCTTGTATCAACCGCTACCCCTTCTACCCTCCCCCTCAACCTCTACTAGCAACCACCTCCTCTATCGACACCATCTATCTCCACTTCCTCTCCATCTCTACCATCTGCCATCCCTTTGAACCTCATTTCCCCATCTAGTAGTAGTCATCCCTTTTACCCACTCTAGACACCTCTAGCCTCTTTCCTCTCCTCCTACTATACCAACAACCATTTCTACCACTCATCCTAGCCAATATCACCCCCAAACATCTACTAACCATGATGACTATGCTAATAACAATTATTACAAAAATTCCTCTATATCGCTACTGAAAACACTATATTCTTAAGCCTTAGTGCTCTTTGGGCCAAAAAACTAATACAAATTGAATCAGTACAATTTTTTTTTAAGTTTTCAAGTTATAAGTTTTCGAACTCCAACATCCTTTGCTCATGTTCAGATGATTATCTCTCTTTACAAGTTAATCGGGAGGCTCAGAATGATTTGAAGAAGAAAATACATAAGGAAATAGATGATCACTTCTATTCCGATGTATGGGACAATCTGACTCAGCAGGTTTGGTATTTTCTTTCGAATATGTTTAAACTAGTTGGACTTTTTGTTCCACTTAACTTCCCAACAATTAGAAAAGTTCTTACTTGAAATTTTTTCACAATGCAGAAATCATCTTTTGACTCCCTTTGATAAGAATTGGTTCACACATGTACTTCAAACAATTCAGAATTAGCTATGAACTTGAAGTAAATCAATCAATCTAGTCCAGATTTGGAAGCGGTGGCTGGAGTGGACGGAATGAATAGTTCCTGCTAGATGTAGTGTGAGAGTGAGAGGAAAAGGGGCTGGTAGTGGTTGGATTTGTAGACAGGGTGGCTGTTAGTACATGAGGAAAAGAGGGTTGAGAGGTTGGCAGATGGTAGAGAGAGAGAAGAAGTGAAGGGAGTGGAGGTGGATAGGGTAGATGGAGAAGGTGATTCTTGGTACAAGTTGATGACGACGGTAGAATGAGTACTGGATGATAGAATGAGAAGGAGAGAAGGAGAGGGTGGACGTTAGGGTTTTGTTTTAAAATTAAGGGACTAATTTAGTTTTAATAAAAAGAAAGTTGGAGGACTATTTGGATGATGATTTAATACTAAAATTATTAGCTCTAGGTGACATGACGATTTTGTTCTTAGTCAACACTGGTCAAAATTTAAAAAATTTATGTTTTGACTGATGTCGCTAATTAAGGACCAAATTGGATACAACTATTTAGTTGAGGGATTAATTAAGCTAAAATTTAGTTGGAGGACTATTACGGTTTTAATGAAATAGTGTTTAAGATTGAAGGACTATTGATGTAATTTTCTTAAAAAAATGCTAGTTGATGGGCTAGAAGGGTTATAAAATATTGTACTGGGATAGTGTAATTATAGTTATATTATAGATTAGGTCAATTACAATACAATATAGAAGATTTATTATTAGAATTGTAGAAATTTAGAAACTATGTGGAGGCAAAAATGAAGTGAAACTTTATTTTTGTTAAATCTCAATTTTTGGTAAAAATAAGATTGCATAAAATAAAAAATAACAGTGTGTCAAGAGTTTAATACATTTATCCTAGGGTAGTTAAACCCCTTAAATCATCCAAATGAAAGGTAAAACAAAAGAAGGAGAAGAGGAAAAAAACAAAAGATTCTTCATTACCTCCACCCTTTTTTGCTAATACATCAATGCACTTATTTGTTTCTTGATAATTGTGCTGCAAGGAAACCTGCTGGAATGAGACTAGTAGCACCCTACCAATCATTTAAAATAAGTGAGAAATAATGATAAGTCAGGTAGTTTATTTGGTGTTAATAAGAGACAATAGAGGAGGAATCTAATTCAATTTCCAGGTTAGAAATGCCTAGATCATAAGTCATCTATAGGTCGTCCTTAAGACCCCAACATTCTGCTAGAGCACTCGATGCATGACCAAGGTTTCTTATAAAACCTTTGACCCAACTTCCACTAGGGTTTTGAATGAGGCCTCCTGAACCTGCCATACCGGATTGCCAACGGTAGAGCCATCGATATTAAGTTTAAACCATCCTTCAGCTGGAAGGGTCCACTGGAGATATTGTTCCATTCTCATCTTTGATAGAGGTCTACAAGACTCCAGTAATAAGAATTCATCAATAGCACCAAGACAAGACTTTCCAGGATCAAAGAATTGATGATTTCTTTGGAAGATAATTTTGTTTCAGTGATTCCAAAGGCTCCAACAACAGAAAGCAAATAGGATATTCCATGGGACGCTGTTGAAGGAAGAGGGCCTAGTGAGGTTGCATCCAGTGGGTTATGTAATTTTAATTTGCTTTTTTACTTTTACCCCATTAATTTGTAAGTGTGTCCCCATAGGCCATAGAAAAATATTCCTTTTAGTAATTTATTTTGCAAAATTTGACTTTCAAGCAACTAATTTGTTGAACATTAATATGGGAATTGTAAATTCATTTGTTGAATTTTTTTATAAAAAAAAGTTCGTATTTTAATAAAATAAATTGTTAAGCATACAGTTTTTTATATCCACTTGCACTATTATTTATTAAATACATATGTTTGAAAAATTTCATAATCACGTTACGATACCACATCCTTGTATTGCACAAGCATTCAAAATTCATAGTGTTATATTGTACAAGCATTCAAGGTACAATGATATAGTATCCTAACGGCCAATAAAATTTTCCCATAACATACTATTATTTTCTTATATGAATATTTTATTATCAATTTACCCTTTATGAAACTAGCAAATTTTATATTATTTATGCCCCTACGGAAATTTTATCTTAGATCCGTCCCTGGTTGCATCCCTATAGTATTAAGCTAACTCAAAAACCTAAATGAGAGAGAGAAAGAGGCATTCCAACAAGATGAGATATTAATTTTAATCCAAAAGTCAATAGCAAAGGGGTAGCTTCTAAGAACATGTTCAATTTCTTTGGTTGTTCTACCATAAAGACAAGTTGTTTCCTCTACTATTTTGCATTTTGCAAGGTAAGATCAGGAAGAGAGCCTGTCCAGCACTACCAGCCATAAGAAGTGTACTGTGGATGATGTAGGAAGCTTCCATATCAAAGGAAAGGGCAATTAAGAAGGGCCATCAACATCGAAGATAGAATTATGAGGAGCAAGTTTTGGCTACTTACTTTGCAATGTAGAGTGGATATGATAACTGTTAAAATGAGTGAAAAGCAAGTAGGTCCCATAACTTTTCAATCATCCAATAGTCAGTAATACCCACTTCACACTGCAAAGTGAGGAGCAAAGAATTTTCAAATTCTGAGTAAGGATATCTTAACTAAATTGGTAGGCTGATTTAGTTGATGTGTTAGAATGTGCCACTTGTGCGAGATGGGAAATTCTTAGATAGACCCAATCTATAGTAGGTGGTATGGATCCTTTGGTCTAAATTCATCCATATCATCTTTGAAGATAATTATTTTAATAGAATAGAATGATGTGGATGAATTTAGACCAAGAGGTCCATGCCACCTAATATGATTCAAATCCATCTAAAAATTTCCCAGTGCAAGATCCCCGTCTAATTGAATCACTCTTGGAAGCTAGGCATTGTCTAGGATTAGACAGAATACATCTAATGGATTTGGGCAATGATATTGCCACAACAATAATCTTATTGCCAAAGCAAGTTTTGCAAAAATGCCAAAATTGCCCTTATTAATCTAACAATTTCTTCAACACTGAATTTTTCCAAGATTAGAGAGCTTTTTGTCTCCCATCATCTTCTTTGTCCTCTGGGAATTTTTTCCCATCGTCTTCAGACTACTACTCAAGATCAGAGAGCATCTTTCAACATCTCCTCCACAGCTTCATAACCAATGGCGTTTCTTTTCTTTTCCTCTTCGATGGCCTCCACAGCAAAACCTTCAAAGTTCCAAGCCAAAATCAGTTTTATCATTTTCCAAATCGGTGATTTATTTCCTAATATTTCAACTCTCTTTCATTTTCTTCTATTTCCAATCGATCCCTTTCCTCATAATCCCTTTCTCCCAAAGCATTTTTTATCGTCGGTCAATTCTGGTCACTAGCTCCGTGACCCAAATTTCAAGCTCCAACCTCTTTTCATACAAACAACAGCTAGAACTTCATCTGATTCGAATAGTGGCCTCGATCGGCATCTCTAAGTAAGGATATTAAATATTCTTATCGCTAGATAACTCTGGATTACCAATAATGGGTCCCTTTGTTTGATAAAGATTTTAGGCTGGTGATGACAATTAGAACAGTAGGCTACAGCTACATTGATTCAGAATATACTAACCACAAAAGAGTGATTTTTGCTGCAAGGGCAATTTTGGTATTTTATCAAAATTTACTGTGGCAATTGATCAAAATATATAAGATTTTTGCTATGGCAATACCAGTGGATTTAGGTAGATCAAACGAGATTAAATCAAGGTTCCAAGAGGAGTTATCCAAAAAAGTTCATTTACCAAAAGATCCTCTAAATCCATGTTTAAGGGCCTTTGAATGTTACTTCTGAGATTATCGATTGGAAGGCAACTACTACTCCAGAGTTTGAATAGAACATCGATATTTGATGTTCCCTTTAACCCCCCTCCCACCCACCTCCCCTCCTTATTGTATATTCTCAAACCCAATTGGAGGCCTTTTTGTTAAGGGAACCTCCTTTACCCTTCAGAGTGAGAACACCATTCTTCTTGGATTTTTCTTCATTGATATAAAGTTGCCTTAGAACTTTGACCCAAAGGTTTCACACTATACATACAATGTGTTTTTCAAGGGTAGTAGGGATAGTTGCCCCGCTCCGTTCGCCCTTGCGAGGATGGAACCTAAAATAAACACAAAAATTGGCTAAATAGAAACGTATAAAATTCATGTGCTGCCACTTGGAATAAACCAGCAATTTATTCTCATTCTTAGCTCTTTTTATGAGACAGAGAAAGAGAGAGAGAATTAGGTTTGAGACTCATGTCTCAGTCATATCAGAGCCATGGAAGAGTTGCTACAAGCTTATAAAGGATAAGTTGTTTTTGTCCCTGAATCAACATATAAATCATTGGATCTCGACATGATGCTCATATATATTCGGGGGGAAAAATCATTTTGATCCTTAATCCTTGGAGTGTGCCGTAATTTGGCTTATTATGTGTTAGAACAAGTCAATTTAGTCCTTTATTTTTCAAAATATTAGGCAATATAGCATTTTAATAAAAATTTGGACTGTTAATGATTAATACCACATGAATATCTTGTGGATATTAAAACACAAGTAAATATGTTCCTTATTATATCAAATATTTTTGTCTTTTGTCTCATTTCACTAATTCTAATTTTGTTCCATCTACTTTGAACAATCTTCAACGACAGAAATTAATTAAACAAATTTTATTATATTTCAATTTTTTAATCTCTTGCAATTTGTGTTGAAAGACTACGTCATGTTCAAGTGACCTCCAATGTTAATTTGTCCAATTTTTTTGTAAAAATCCTACATTGACTAGTATTTTAAAAAATGGGAAACTAAATTGACTTGTGATACATAAAGGACCAAATTGAGAGACACATTAAAAATAAAGGACCAAAGTGGTCTTTTTCTTATACATTTATGTTGATTGAATGCATTAGGGAGTTGATTAGTTGGAAAATACTTAGTTAGACTCAGTGTTTAACTTCACTTACAGATCCTGTAGTCATGATTAGATCTTATTGAATTTTGTTTATATCATCTAATGTCATTTATTCCATATGATATAATTCACACTATAAGATTTATAAGTAGGTCAAAAACAGAATTTACCTAAATATTTTTTTTAATTGAAACGTTCCTTTCAAAAAAGTGTAGTTCTCCAGAAATAAAAGACAAAGTAAAATGATAGGTGCACTAACTCATTTTTAGTGGGAATCCAAGTAATTAAGGAACAGAGAATCCAAATGGTTCTTTTTGTTTTATAATGCACTACCAAATAAATATTCCTGTGAATATTTATTTAGCCAAATCTAAACTAGCACTGCCATCCACTTTAGAAAAAGCTCTATTGTTTTTTTGAAGTTGTTTAACCTAGAGTACCAAAAGATAATAATCATTCGGCCCTACTGTTTATTATGGTTTATGATTTTGGCACTTCATCATTAATTTTTATTGAAAATGACTTAAATATCCTTATAATATTTTAGTTTACAAACTTTCCCTTTATATATTTAATTCTACTAAAGAAAATATTTTTATCTTTCCATACAAATCTCTAAATATTCACTTTTTGTTTAACCTCTTACATTTTTATCAAGGTACTAAGTTTCTTAAAGCAAAAATGATGACAATAATTGTTTAGTCAAAGCAATAATAATTCTTACGATAGGTAGGCAAGAAAATTTTATATGGTGCATATATTTTTATTACATCGTCAACTTTAATTTATTTGATATTTTTCTCTATTTTTAACACTTTTATTTGTTACTGTATATGTTTTTTTATATATTCATGAAGCTTATTTACAATGGCTTTGGACAAGTTTTAATACTTAAATTATTTGAGCATAGATATTTAAGTCATTTCAGTGAGAGAAAAATGTAAAAGGAGTGTCTGAAGCTAATAATAGAGTGACAAAATCAATATCCTTTATTTAAGATCTTTATCAAGCTAATAAGTACATAAAAATGATTGAAACCCGTTGGTTTATTAAGCATGTCTGTGTTCTAATTTATCTGTGCTCCACTCATAACAGGTGACACCTTTCTAATAGAACTGTGTCGGACTAAAGTGTACTCGTGAACCGAATCGAATGACAGTACTACTCAATTAAAAGCTTATGCCCACGCAATTCGTTGGGTATTCAATTTTTTTTTTCTTTTTTTTGTTGCGTGTATTTTGAGAAATTCTTAAATAATTAATTTATATAATTTAAATGAGATATGATGTGAAATAATATAAATAAAAAATATATATAATATTATATCATAAATTCGATACATGTAAAATATTTTCAGTATACTTTGATCTTTAAATTCACAATCTCCTTTTTGCCGACAACCGCAGAACCTTCAACACATGACCATAGGTAGTATTTTGTGATATTTTCTTCATTGGGAAAATCGCTGAAATAGTCTTTAAACTTTTTTATTTTAGTCAAAATAGTCTCTCAACTTTTTTTGTAGCCAAAATGGTCCTCCAACTTTTATTTTTTAGCCAAGATAGTCCTTTCATGTGAAATTTATAAAAAAAAAAAAATTTATGGTGACTACACCATAAAAGGACTTTTTTGGCTAAAAAATAAAAGTTAAAGGACTATTCTGGCTAAAAAAAAAGTTGAAGGACTATTCTGGCTAAAAAGAAAGTTGAGGGACTATTCTGGCTAAAGTGCAAAAGTTGAGAGACTATTTTGGCGATTTTCCCTTCTTCATTTTTACAAAAACTTAAAAACTCTGGAAAAATCTTGAAACTCGTACTTTAATCATTCATCACCTCCGTAAGCACTGATATAAAACACTTAAAACACCTTTCAAGTAAAGAAAGGAAAAAATATATATAATTTTAGCACTTAAAATTTGGAACGTAGTTCATTTTAGTCCTTAAAGTTTTAGACAAGTTATTGAATTTTTTTAATTTCTACCAATTTAGAACAAATTTGAAAATTTTGTCAATTAAAAACGAAAAAAATCACGTGCAAAGTATGTAACTATTAAATTTCAAATTTCAAACGTAGAAAAAAAATATAATTTTAGCCTTTAAAGTTTGGATCATGATCTATTTTAGTATCTAAAGTTCTAAACAAAACACATTTAATCCTTAAACTTTTAAATTTCTACCAATTTAAAACAAATTTAAAAATTCTGTCAATTTCATACAAAAAAACGTACGTGACTATTAAACCTATCCTAGTTTATAACACTTCCTGATCAATTTCAACTCATTTAACTATTTTGTTTTCACATTTGAGTCTTGTGACTATCAATGCCTAACTATTCAACATTTTTATCTATATTATTAAAAAATATTTCATCATGCTCATATCATTGCCATCTTCAAACCAGCACTCACATCTTTAAAACTACTATTCTTATTATGATTTTCTAAGAGATTTTAATCTAGCTCCTGTACTCTAATTTCATGAAAAGGCTCCCCTGGTATTATTATAATTAAAAATTTATTTGTGAGTGGGGCTCTTGTGAAACGCACTCACTTGTATTAGTTGAAAAAAGTCTTCTAACTAATTATTTAAAAAACTCTCCTAAATATAACAACCTCATAAAATTAAAAGATAATAACTACTTAACTACGCTAACCTATACTAAAATATTAAGTAATGTAACAAGAAAAAAGTAACAATAAAATTTTTCATCTGCAACACTTATTTTCTATTGTCTAAATTTTTTATTTAATTTATTAGTGAATTATTAATATATTATTATTATCCTTTCTTTGGATGAAACTTTTTGAACACCAATATATTAGATGAGTTGATATCAGTTGTAAGGTGTTATAACTAGGTTAAATTTAACTGTTATGTGTAATGCACATGATTTTTTTTAATCCGAAATTGACAAATTTTCAAATTTATCTTAAAATGGTAGAAATTGAAAAGTTTGAGTATTAAATACGTTTTATTTGGAACTTTAGAGACTAAAATAAACCGTGATCTTAATTTTGAAGGCTAAAATTATATTTTTTTTTCATATTTAGAACTTAAAATTTAAAAATCACGTACAAATTAAAGAAATGTTCAAATTTATCCTAAATTAATAAAAATTAAAAAAATTTGAGACTCAAATATATTTTGTTTGAAATTTTAAGATCAAAATGAACCACGGTTCAAATTTTAAGAGTTAAAATTGTATTTTTTTTTTTATTTTCCTTCAAAGAAAACAATCAGTCAATCACTGTTTTTGTGTGTTGTCCCTTTTCCAAGTTCAGATGAATAAAACTCCAGTGAGTGGGCACAAGACAAGGATGTGAGCGTTTGGTATCCATGGTGCAGGCATGGCCACTTTGTAAGCTGGTCCAAAATAAATTATAAAATTGTAGCCATTAGCAATCCTTTCACTAGCGTGACGTGTTACCTGAGTACGGTCAAAAGAATTCATATCTCCAATTATACTGTTTGCTTTTCTTGGAACAATATATGAAGTGCCAAATTATTCGGTTCAACTTGGTGAGAATGACAAACATATAAATCAAAACTTGCTCGTAATATCTTGGGCTGTTCAATTTTTTATAAATCGACCGAATCGGTCGAGTCGACATATGTTGACCGACAAAGCAATTTTTAAAGAAAGTAAATTGTACTGAAAATAAATTATTGAAATGACCATTATTAGTTTAGTTTTAGTTTACAAAATTAAAAGGCGAAATAAAGCGAACCAATCCGAATATGTGGCTTTCCAATTATTTTTTGATACTTCATGCAATATATTATATATATTTTGACAAATTCTTCAAAAGTTTAATACTTCTAACTATTATAATTAATGTGATTTAATTTGAAAAAAGGATTTGGGTTTAGTGTAAATAATATTGAACCATTTCTTTTTGATTAGAGATAAAATAATAAAAGTAACTTTAAGTTTATGAAAATGTTATCGCTAAAAGAGTATTTTATTTTCAAATGTATTTTTGTATATATGTGAGAGAGAATGGTGTAGAGACTATTTTCTTCGTAATTAATGAAATATCAAACAAAATCAGTTTACTATTATTGGAAAAAAAGAAAAAATTTGATACCCAAGAATTCATAATAAAGATTAAACGAATTCATAATTTACCTTACTATGTCTATGTTATTCAAAATTCAATAAAATAAGTAAATATAATAAATGATAATTGAAAAACAAGTTCGTTCACACTCATAGTCTATATATATATTTGAATAAGTGTATATACATATCTGTGTGTTCACATCCATACATATATTAAAATAAGTATGAATTAATAATAATAACACAATTCCACTAATAAATCTGGAACTTATTTCTAATTACTGGATGATGACATGAATTTGGAATATCTTTCTATTAGTTTTATTCAAATATTTGAGATATCGCAGTAGAATTAACTTGAAATAGACTTATAATTAGGACTGTAGACACAATTTAATGAATATAATAACCATATAAATCCACTCGACTTAAACCGATTGTAAACCAAGCAGTCAATTTTTTCCACAAAAAAATTTATTTTGATTTGAAATTTTATAAATCAATACAAAAATTTGGTTCAAAAAATCTTTAAAACAACTTCTTTTATCCATTGGATAGCTGAATGAATAAGTGAATTCGCACGAAATAACAATCATGCCATGACATATGAGATTAATCCTCAATTCTCCTCTCTGATGTGATGCTAGACTTGTCCTCAATAGCTTTTTGAAAGCTGTAGCTTTTTTAAAATTAAAAAATTCCTTTTTTCAAGAATTTATGGAAAAAATTAAAAAAAAACTATTTAGAATCTTCAGATAAGCTAAAAGCTGTTGTCAGATATACATAAAAGTAATAATTTTACACCTACTTTTCCAAAAATATACTTTTTTTTTTTTTCAATTTTAAAAGAGCAGCTTAACCTTTTCATAAACAATTGAAAACAAAGAACGTTGTCGAACACAAATTACAGTACAGTTTGGATCACGGATCACCTCCTAAATACATTAACATCACCATTTACATAATTCTTTCTCTATTAATACGATACTAAGAATAAAAATTAAAAAAATATATATTATTTAATATTTTTTTAATTTTTTAAAGTGACATTCATTTTGACAAAAAAAAAAAAAAAAAGTTGTCCAAGTGACAACTCAAATAAAAGAGAGGAGTAGCTTTTATTGCTGGAATAAATGATTGTTTGCTATGTTTGATAATTTATTAATTAATGATCCGACGGTATACTTTGAATGGTGTTGGCCAACATCCCGTGAGCGTTGAAAATTCAACCCACATTGTGGGACGACGAATATACCCTCAATTATTGAAGCAAAAAAAAGAAAAGAGACCCTAAATTACTTAACTGACTCATTAGTGGATTAAATTTTGGGGGAATTCTAGATGTCTTTTTTCAGAAAATTATTCTTTTAATTTTAAACTTTTATACAATATAAATTTTTAAATTATATAATATTATACTATACAAATATTTAAAATATAAAGAAATAATTTCTTATAAAATTTTCGTAAACTTTGAAATGCTTACTAATGGTGAATTTAGTAACAGAGAATCCAATGTCATTAAAATTTGAAATGCATATGTTTTCGTTATAGAAGCAATTCGTAGGCTTGGACATTTCAAAGTGGAGTGAAAGAGCCACACTTATGGCAGCAATGTGGGCTAGATAGGAAGTCCACTGGTTTTTAGAAGGGGATGCCCTTTAATTGGGCCTTGACAAATAAATATTATTATGATCAACAGAATGGGCCGGATAGAATTTAGTTTGGTTCAACGCGGAAAGAATTCACCTAATCGAAGTTCAACCCAACAGTAATTTAAATCTTATAACAAAATGTAGTTTGTGGGGTAACTCATCTACATTAATTACCTCATACTTAGTAAAGTTCACTCTAAAATTAGGAACAAAAAAAAAACATTTTTGGGGAAAGTTTCATAAATATGATAAGTTTTAGAGTCTGTTTGGTGGGGAAAATATTTTTTAGAAATTTAGTTACCACCGAACACCGAAAAATATTTTCCTTTATTAAATATTTTTTAATTTTCTACCCTCAAACTAAAAATGGCTTATGGAAGTTTTGATAGTAAGTTTTCAAATAGTTTAAGAGTGATATTAAATATTATCAAATACTTATTCTTATAATTTTATTTAATAAATTTATTTTTATTTTCAATAATTGTCCATTCGTTTTTCACTTCATCGTAGGTTCCATAATAATATAATATCATTATGTATATTTATCACTATATTATTTTTTGGCTGGCGTTATTGCCAGAGCAATTTATATCTAGACAGAGCAATTTTTTTAATTGGACAAAATTGTCCCCAATAGTCAAACCTCCTAATGTTGTGATAAATTTATCATAAACCCCACGATTTCTCTAAAAATCCCACTTTATTCGCTTTCCTTCCCAAGCCCTAATCAAACCCAAAACCTCATTCTCTTCCTCATCTTCATCAATCATATCAGAGTTGTTTACGTTACCACCACCACCACCATCGCCACCTACACAATCTCGATCTCAAGTGTTAACGTTGGATTAATCTAAAAATTCACTGCCTCTTTCTCTTGTTGGACCCGCTATCTTTGATGGCTTGAATTTCTCGCTGACATAACCTCCACTCTCTGCTGCCTGCGTTCGTCTTCGAGAGGACTTCAAATACTTCTCCCTCCATAATCATTTCGTATTAAGCGATCGAACATCATTAGCAGTCGACACTCTGTTCTTCCTCCATGACAGTAGTGGCAGCAACAATTAATCATAATACAAGCTTCGTATGTGTATGCAATTCTCTGTTTTAGAAGATAATTGGAATTATATACTTTTTATGTATTGATATCTAACACTATAATACTAATAATGATATGGAACATAGGATGTTGGATCTGTAGTTTACTGGAGGGAGGTAGGGCTCTGGATTAATATTCCAGAACATTTATTCTGAATAAGAAAGCAATTATGCAATTATGTTGAAGTACTAACAAAATGTCACTGAAATTTTCAATATTATCATTATCCATATTGTTAATGGCTTATTGCTGATGTTTGTTGCAGTAAGGAAAGTATTTGTATTTTTGTTTTCTCTGGAAGACAAGTAAAACAAGAGAGAAAGGTAAATGCAAATGGGAGTTGGGGACACACTTTTGAAGCATATTGCGTTCTTATGACACATAGATATAGTAACTGTATTCATCTTTATCAAAAGATGGCCATTGTGCTATTTGGATATTGCAGTAAGATAAAAGCATGTGAAAATTTACTTGTATGAAATAATGCATTGTAGTTCTCTGTTGCCAAAAGATAAGTATCAAAAGTTTGGTACTTCAAGAATTCATGACCTGGAATGAATCGCAGTTTGTTCTGTTAGTTACTTTCATGAATTAAGGATCTATGGTCTTCGATTGTCATTGGGGACTTTTATTTCACACGTTTTGATGCTCAAAAAATTTCTAAAAGGAATAATTTGCATTCTACTATATGCAGGAACTATACTACATCTTCAAGGCTGGGAATATCCTCGATGGTGGACCTGACAATCACATTCACAATTTTTTGTAGGGCTGTGATTTTTCAATTTGAGACTTCAAATACATTCAGAAGTTTTGGATGGCTATTCCATAGAATAAGGAAAATTGGGTCTGCCTGGAGAATGGAGAATTTTCATGAGATGTTTTGTGATAGCTATGACAACTAGTTATTTGTATACTTAGCAAGTTTAACATGTATGGAGTAGTGATAGTTAAGTATTAACTTTTATAGCTACTGATGTATATTGAAATAGTGCTTTTTGATGTAATATGAGGAATCTTTCCTATTGTATAAACTGTTGTTGCTGATATGAAATAAAAATTACAAGTTTTTGTCCAACTGTTACTATAAATTTTAATATTTGAAATCTTTGCTAGTAGAGAGAATACAAATGAATAAGTCAATACACTACACAAATAAAGCACCCACAAGCAGGTTCTATTATGCTTCTGCAATTAAGAAAATTGTAAGTGAAATCTAGTTATTTGTTTAAATCCAAGGTAGTAGCTGCTTTTTATTCAAGGAATATGCTAGTAATTCAGAAAAAATAGGCTCAACAAATAAGCCAACTAAAAAAAAAACTGAATCATTAATAGTTCATCATTTGCAAGAGAATTGCACTATACATTGATGTACACTGTCATTATGTTCAGTGGAAGTAAGCTGCACCATAACAGTCATTCTTACAAATCTCCAAAGAACTCATCACCTAAACTTGGCATGGGATTCAAATCAAGTAAATCATTTGATCTACTTTCATCAAATAACAGTGAGTCTTGAACCAAGATAGTACTTTCAATTTCACTTGCCTGACCATCCTCCGCAACATCTTGTTGAGTCTTACGCCTTAGTGATGCTTCCTCATATTTTCAAATTGAGAAGGATCTCTTGTAGTTGAATTTAATGTTTTCCTTTTTCTTCTAGTTGATGGCCTTCCTTTTCCATGTTGTATGGTTGGCTCAAAATTCAAAGATGATGATCTATTAAGAAGTTGGGATAATTTCTCTTGAGCATATTCCTTTTCAACAAGAGGCCACTGTTGATATCTTTCTTGCAAGTCAGTAAGTATAACTTCTAAAGGATACTCAGAATTACTTACTCCATTTTTAGGGAAAAGATATGCCCTCGTATTGATCCTCCATTGGGAATGTATAGATTCAAGAGGTAATACCTTTTCCTTCCAAGCATTCATCATGTGTGCACAAGGTAACCCCATAGTAGCCATAAAAGTTCCACTGCATGTTGGTTGCATCTTGTCATCTTTCATCATTTCAAATTGTTTCTCCAACTGTTTCAATGCAAAAAAAGACACTCTAGTCACAACTTCTTTAAAAAATGGTATATTACACTTATGAAGAATCTTATCAAGTTGTTTTTTCACTCAACATCTGACCCTTCATCTCCTGAAAGTCATTTTCAAGGAGAATACACATCTTTTGCTTTACTGTCCGAATATCACCAGTCGAAACCATTAAATACTTTTTCAATTTTGAATGTGCACCTTCTGCTCTTGAAGTAGCTCGATTTCCAAAATGTAAAAGCTTCTCTGTCCAAGCATCAACAAAATACTCTTTGTATGGTAGCCACGTTTTTTGAATATAGCTCAACACAGCAGTCTTCTCTTTATATGATAATTGTTTCTCATGCCAAGCTTTTTCAAAAGCTTCTTCTGTTGAAGAGTAGACAAGACTATTCCAATATTCTAAAATGCATCCCAATCTTCTGTCCGTCTAAAATAAGACTTGCAATTTGCAAGTATGTTCTTCTGAATATGCCATACACACAACACATTAGAAGTTTTAGGGAAAATCACTTTAATGGCTTTCATCAATGCTAATTCCCTATCAGTTACAATAACAGATGGTTGAAAATCATACCATTCTCAATAAGTTTATTTTTTTGAACACACCTAATGCCCATTCATAATCTTCATGTCCTTCTCTTCTAAAAAATGCAAAACAAGAATAGAATGAAGTGTTAAAACTTGTAATCCCAATTATCTCAAGCAAAGGCATCTTATATCGATTTGTCTTATATGTGCAGTCCATAACAAACACAGTCGAATAACTTTTACTCAATCGAATGGAAGTTGGATGAGAAAAAAATACATGAGTTAAATGACCTTGTTCATCTTGCTTAACATCAAATATAAATCCAGCATTACCTAGTTCTTCAAACAAAACTTGAATAAGTGAACGACCATCTAGGCTATCTTGTACAATCTTGCGTCTCATGTTGTAGATGTCCCTTGCTAGCACTTGGCTATTCGGATTTTTTTGACGAAGGGATGTAATAATTTGACACGGAGGAACCCCAGATTTACTCAAACCATCAATACTTTTAATCTCTTCTTTCGAGAAAATTCGGGCAAAAGGATGCCCCATTAAGTATTGATCAGTTGAACTTTCATGGTTATGTGAGCCATTTCTAACAAAAATCTTCCAAAATCCATCCTGAGTTAACTTGCCTTGAATTTGAAATGGACAATTTATGAGGCGAGAACTTGTATTTCGTTGTCGTTCTCTTGTTGGAATCCCTTTATCTCGATATTGGAGAACTTGTATTTCGTTGCCGTTCTCTTGTTGGAATCCCTTTATCTCGATATTGGCCTCCTCGATCGCAACCAACTGTAACATATTTATCCTTCCTAGAACTTTTGATGGACAAGATGTAGCACATCTTTAAGTAGAATTCCCTTGCTACCTTCATAAGTTCATCACGAGTTTCGAACTTTTTATCAAATAATGCATGGACAGTCCCTTCTTCAATATCACAACTGGAAATATTTTGTTCTTCAATTTGTTGATTATCCATATTATTCATCTAGAAAATTTTAAATCCAATATGAGTTAATCAACAAAAAAGACACACAATGACAAGTGACAAATAATTAACTGATTCAATATCTTGAAAAAATACACTGGGACTTTTTCTATGTCCCAATATAAAATTTCTCAAAAACATATCAAACTATCAAAACCTAAAAGTGAATGGTATGGTTTGATTATCCAATTGATTAATAAATTATAGTAGACCAATTTCAAAAATAGACAAATTATTGGGTACTTGTAGGAACTCATTCAACAAATAAAAAATGAGTAATTTTACACAAATTGAACAAAAAAGATGATTTCTATGCAGGAACTAAGAAAAAAAAATTAAAGAATTTTCCCTTTTTTCTCCAATATCAAAAGTTAATCATGATATATTGGACAATTGATGAAAATAAAATGAGACTAGAAGTGAAAAATTATACTTACTTCATCGGCTTGGCTTCAAGAACTTCTACATCCGTTTATAAAAAAGATTGGAAGAAATAGGGAGATCGGAGACATAGAATAGATGGACTTGGGAAGGAAAGCGAATAAAGTGGGATTTTTAGAGAAATCGTGGGTGATAAATTTAACAATCACAACATTAGGAGGTTTGACTATTGGGGACAATTTTGTCCAATTAAAAAAAATGCTCTGTCTAGATATAAATTGCTGGCCAGTCTTATTTTTTTATATAAACCGTGCGGATTTTATTTGGACGGGTCGAAGAGCTTGTACAAGTTTACAACTGAGGACAATGTAGTCTGATCAAAGGAAACAGACTTGCAAGACTGCAGCTCGGAAACAAAGCACAAACAAAACAAGATTGCAGAAATCAGCAAAAGACAAAAAAAACACACAAACTAATGGCCAGAATCTCGATGTTTGCTGAAGATTCCTTGATCAAGACCCCATTGGACTCTAAGTTCCAATTGCTCTCTGTGTTGGGAATATGCCTCCAACTTGCAATGGAGTTTCTAATTCTGCACAGTATCTATGTAAATAGTCTCAACTGGTTGATGCTTATGAGCAAAAACTCTTTTGTTACGCTCGTTTCAAATAAAGTAAACAACAGTAGCAAGGGAGTGTTTTCTGACAAAAGGAGAATTTGAGAAGGTTGTTTGGCTGTTGATTTAAGCTCCACCACCTTAGTTCATCCTACTAACCACGTCTGCCTCTATATAATAAACATTGAGCTTGCAATCTAGACCATATATAGTGCGAATAATTACAGTTGAAAAATATGTGATCTAGAGTTTCAGCCTCTCTACAACATAAAGAGCACCAAAGATTAGTATGAATTCCCCATGACTTATTCTATCCTTCGCGGCAAGTCATCCATAAAATGTATGCACGCCTAGGAATGCATTTCTTGAACCAAACTAAGTCGTGCCAAGAAACTTGTGAAGTGGATTCCAGAAAAAGATGTGTGGCTGACTTTAGTGTACAAGTACCTGTTTTGTCACTATTCTAGACGATTTTGTCTTCCTTCTTCTGATCAGGTAGCAAGGAAAGCAAGAATGATGCACCCGTATAGATTGTATTATTTAGAATATTATTTTGGTGTATTATTCAAGAAATTATTTGAATGATGTGGTAAATAAAAAAACCTTGTTGTAAATAATTTGAATAAGTATTTGAATTGTGAATAATGTAACTAATTTTTTGTAAATAAATGTTAGGATATTGTTTTTTTACACTAAAAGACAAAAAACGCACACAAAAGTCGAACGAAATTACTAATATCAAAATATATAATCCCGTTCACTTTTTTTTTTGTACCATCAAATCAAGTACTAAAAATTACACACAAACATAATTGCCTTCTCTCCCTTTGAAATCCGAATTTCAAAAAACGAGATATGCTCGTACATGTATGTTAAACATGTATTTATTTAATATAAAATAAAAAATATAATTTAAAAATTATTGTAGTATTTTTTGCACTAAAACATAAAGTACGTACACAAAATTTGAATAAAATTATTAATATCAACATACATAATCTTGTTCACTTTCTTTTTGGTACTATCAAATCAAGTATTAAAAATCACACGCAAATGTTGTTACCTGTTATCGTTTGAAATTCGAATCTTGAAAAACGCAATGTGTTCGTATGTGTATGCCTTAAAAATTATTTATTTAATACAAAATAAAAATACAATTTAAAATTTACATTTTTCTGCCTATAGTTCGGATTTTGCAACATAGGTTTGAAAATCCGAACTTTATATACCATTTTAAACTCTATTTTTTCGTCCATACTTCAGACTCCCGAACTTAAGTTTGGAAATCCGAATTTTATATACTATTTTAAACTCTATGTTTTCGCTTATATTTCGGATTTCCGAACCTAAATTCGGAAGTTTGAACTTACATTTCCTTTCTTTTTTTTTGCCCAAAAAAAATTCAGACCAATGAATAGTAATGGATAGAATAAAAAATTTAATGCCATTATATATGAATAGTATAAGCCCAAAAAAAATTACCAATGAATAGTAATAGATAGAATAAAAAATTTAATGCCATTATATATGAATAGTATAATACACGTATAGACGAATAGTAAAATAATTGATTAAATAGTAATAAATAGTGAAAGAAAAATTTGAATTGTGTAAGTAATGAATACTAAAAGAATCAATTTTGAATAGTGTAAATAATGAATAATATTTTGAGAAAAAAGTAAAAGAAATTGACCCAAAAAATTTTTGATAACCAAACAAATATTTTGTAAAAAAATATAAATAAGAAAAATAAAATTGATAAAAAATAATTAGAAAAATCAATCCTGACAGGGCTAGTATTTATTGGCAAATACTTAGATAGATCTGGTTTTTTGTCCTACTTGTAAATTCTGTGGTGTGGATTAAATTTTTGAAAATTTATGACATCATGTGATGTAAATAAGATTATTTAAAATTTAATCCTGACAACGAAGTTTATATATAGGACCAAAGATCCGATCTACCTAAATATTTTTCGTATTTATTTGGTCTTCCATATCCTTATGCCTTCGGTGGAAGGCCGGTGCCACTACCCCGTCTTAATAAACTCGGCGATGTTGCTCCATGATGACTTTTGAACTAAGAAACAATAGGATGCCCGTAAAATTCAGGGTTAATAACACTTTGCCCCTGAATTATATGGGTAAATTATATTTTATTTTGAAAATATTATTATAGATCCGGTCTTTTGCCTTATCTTTAGATTCTATAGTCAAGATTAAGTTTTATAAAATATTGTTTACATCAACTTATATCATAAATTTCATAACATTTAATCTACACCACAGGATCTACATGTGAGGTAAAAAATCAGGTCTACCTAAATATTTCCCTACTTTGCTTTACTAAAGTATAAAAATATACAGACTAAAATTAATTTTTATTTATTTAAATTTTAATAGTGATGTGATAATTAGTTAAAAATAAGTACAAATAAACTATATAATATTTCAATGTAATGTATATCAATATATTTCTTGGTCAATTTTTTTAAATTTTTAGATTTAATTTTAGATTATTTTGAATTTGAATGTTTAACTATAATGGCAAAAAATTTCCAAATAAGCTTGTTTTTTATGAAAATTTTTTCTGTAAAGGTATTGTATAAAAATATAATTTCTGTAAAATTTTGTAATTTTTTGATATTTCTTAATCCAAGAAATATTTTATAATTTTAATATTTGACTTACTGTGTACAAATTACGATGTCGAATATAATATAATTCAATAATTTGTCACATTTTCATTCCTTAAATTCCAAAACATTAATGTGTTATTATATTATTATTTTTTTCTAATTCTTTTATAACTGTTGAAAATCAATTAAATATATAAAAAATCAAAATATGATACGAAGGATGTTTAGTCATCTAACTAAATTTTCTTGCTATTTTAAATTTTTTATGAATAATGTGAATGGGGGCAAAGTGTTTATTTCCATAGTTCAAATAGGCAAAGTGTAATTACTTCTATAATTCAGGGGTAAAGTGTCACTAACCCTAAAATTCAGTGACGGAACTCTGGGTATGCCACATGTCAGTCCATATGTGAGTGTTCTTTCCATTTTCAACGTCAGAAACAACGTGAAGTCTTGCAATTTGTCTGAATTTATGCAACTTTCTCCAGAATCAATCAGTATGAAGAGGCATTTCCGAGAAGGATCACTACAATATTATGTTGGAAAATATTTATTTAGATCCGATTTTTAATCTCATTTATATATTTTGCGATCAAAATTAAATTTTATAAAAAAATTTTGTATCAACTGATATCATAAATTTCATAACATTTAATTTTCACCACAGAATCTATAAGTTGGGTAAAAGATCTAGATCTACTTAAAGATTTTTCTATTATATTATCATTTGATTAAAAAATAAATATTTTAATAATTATAATTACTTATTTATTATTATTGTTATAAATTTTTTTAATTATAAAAAATATTTAAAAATAAAAAACATTGAAAAAATTTATCTTAAAGTATTTTTATTTATTAACTAAATACTAAAAAATTATACGAAAAATAGATTTTTTTGTAAAAAATATTTTTTAAAAGAAAATATTTTACATCTAACCAAATGAATTATTAAAGGAAAAGATTTTTCCCCCGCTCTAAAAAATCCATCATGGCCCATGTCTACGTTTGGACCATGTGTAATTTCATACGCACCACGGCGAATAACTAAATTACTCTTTATATCTACCGCACTAAGTGGCTTACCATTTAGAATTCTTCGAAGTATGAACAATTTTTGTCCAAAACTTGCGTATTCTTGATTAAACCTGCATAGCTAAATATCAAAATATAACTAACAAATAACCTTGAATAAACTAAAGGAAAACATTAAAATATAAACTAAAACAAAATCCCTAAATTCAACCATAAAAACCCTAAAAATTAGGAAAAACCATTCAAACTAGTAATTTTTTAGGTAGTAAAATAACTCTATAATAGAAATTATCATACCCTCACAATCTAGAGTTTTCCACCGAGTAAAACAAGATTACAAAAAGGCAATGAATGAAATAAAAACACTTAATACTGTCAAAAGAAAAAGTAAGTACGGCAAGTAGGTCGATAATGCAACTTCTTCAAGGATAAAAAGAAGCAATTTAGTTTTAAAAACTTAAGATTGTCATCCCATTTTTAGATCAAAAAAAAAATGTAATACTAGTTTTTACCAATGACGCAAACAAGGGCAATTAACCGAATTCAAAGTAATTTTTGCCAAACAAACTTCATTGTTTTCACTACTTAATGAAATTCGACTTTGCCCTTTCCAAATTAGTATTCCTAATAAAAAGAAGGATAATCAGGATTTAAATAAACTCAAAACATGAAAATGAACACACCAAAGCATTATCCAACTTCAAAATGGTTTGATTCACAATTTTTTTCAGAAAAAACAACTTATTCACATTCTTGTAGCATTTTATTCACTAATTGGCATTTTTGAAATTTTGATAGTTTGGCATATCCACACACCATGTCGTGTTCGTGTCTGACCCGTTCGAGTTCGTGTCATGTTCGTATTTGATCCGTTTACTATTGACTAAGAGTATTAGTTTATTTGACTAATTACAAAACTTGCGATCCATTTGATTAAAATCTCAAATTTTAATTATTTAATAACCTAAACAATTATTAATACTAACCTTGTTATCATAGTAATTTAAAACACATAATTAAAATTATTGAAATCTAGATTTTTAGATAATATTCAAAATAATTATTATATTTGATTTAATAATCTAATATTAAATCTATTATTCATAATTTTAAAATGTAATATATTAAATTATAATAAAGGAAAAAGTTCAATAAAATCTATTCATACAGTAACTTAACGGATTATCGTGTCAACCCATGGATTGATCAAACTCGACCAGTTTAATTTTGTAACGTAAATGGGTTGACCCAATAATATTCTGATAATTTTGAGTTGTATCATAACATGTTAATTTTGTATCATATTTGCGTGTTATTGGGTCATGTCAGAAATTTCCATTCCTAGTACTTTGCCTCACTGACTAAATATTTTTTCTTTTTTAATTAAACGATAATTATATAATTAATTATTCATCATTAAGAAACTTGTTAAATAATAGATGTGTACCTAAAGAAGATTACCACACAAAAAAAAAAAGAACTTTTCAAACACTTACGACCAAATTAAGGGCTAATTCACTTCCCCCCCTATTTTGACAATGGTTCGTTCCAAAAGAATTGACTCTGTTAAATTTAAATATCTTGTAAAAAATCTAAAGTTGTATAGAATAAACTAACCTTACAATCAGAAATCGAGCCTAAAAAATTTTTAATGTGAAAGTAGTTGTTTGGGATAAAAACCAACCAAAAATACATTTTGTTCAAAAATGGATGAATAGCTTAAATTTGACGAGTTAAATCCTACTTTTGTCAAAGAGTATCATTGAAGTGCAAAAATTTTCTAACATCCAATCTTCGGTTCTCAAAACATACAACGATAGTTGCCTACAAAAGTAACAAAAAATGAAAACAAACACAAAATCATTCTAATTAACAACACAATAAAGCCATTAAATCAAATCATTTGGTGATCAAGATGAGTTACTAACTCAATCCATGAACAATTCCAAAACACAACAAACATCAACACTGAAATGAAAACCATTATCCAAATGAAACTAATATAAAAAACAAAATCATTACAAATAAGATAGGAGTCATAAGCATAGTAAAAATATATCCCAATCAAACTAATCAAAGACCAAAATAACCAAGATAGTCTAAAACAAATATCAACACAAATCTACAAATCAAAATACAACATAAACCACAAAACCAACTACTAATGTCAAACTAAATAAAATAGATAAACTAGGAAATCCAAAGACATGAAATCAAGTATATATTGTTTCATCAAACTAAAGCTAGATAAATAGATGAATAGCAATAGAAAGAATGAGTAAGGATAAGAAAGTTTTCAATTTTGTAAAACCCGACTCAATGATCATCTTTATCATCCTCTTCATGCCTCCATCTTTAATCGATTCTTCTAAGTAGAAATTGTCCCATCAAATGACTAGCAATATCTTCTTCAAAGCATGAAATCAAGTAGAAATTGTCCCATTAGATGACTAGCAATAGAAGGAAGGAGTAAGGATCAGAAAGTCTTCAATTTTTTAAGACTTGGCCTAATCATCGTCTTCCTTCTTCTCCAAAGCATGAAATCAAGTAGAAATTATTGTCCCATTAGATGACTAGCAATATCTTCTTCAAAGCATGAAATCAAGTAGAAATTGTCCCATTAGATGACTAGCAATATCTTCTTCAAAGCATGAAATCAAGTAGAAATTGTCCCATTAGATGACTAGCAACAGAAGGAAGGAGTAAGGATCAGAAAGTCTTCAATTTTTTTAAGACTCGGCCCAATCATCGTCTTCATCATCCTCTTCATTGCCTCCATCTTTACTTGACTTTTCGAAGGAGCAGGGATCAGAAAGTCTTCAATTTGTTTAAGACTCGGCCCAATCATCGTCTTCATCATCCTCTTCATTGTCTCCATCTTTACTTGACTTTTCTTCTTCTTCTTCTTCTCCTCCTCCTCTTCCTCCTCCTCCTCCTCATTGCCTACTTCTTCAACTTCCTTCAAGAGCTTGTAATGCATGACGACAATTGAGGTGGTCTTGACACATTTAGACTCGAATGCGTCATCATCATGTATTGTTGTTGCCACATGAAGCTTTGAATTATGGGAACCCATTAGCCAAAATATTCTCAATGATTATCTAGGGATAGGGCAGCTGAACACATAACCAACTAGAGCTTGCAAGGATTGTGCCTATTAGAATCAGTCGTGTCCTTTGGATGTCTTGTTGCTACACTTGTAATTTTTTGACATAGTTTCTATCAATTGTTTCCTTCGGGTACAAATTTGGTGATTTGTTGAACTCCACATTAACACCTGATTTTATATAAACTAGTGAATAACTATGATAGAGTTAAATTTAGTTGTTTTATTTTGAAGTTCTTCTTTAACTCAATGTGTTTGGCTTGCCCCAAATCAATATTCGTTCCCTCCATAATAGAAAAAACTAAGAAACCCCTTTCTCTCTGCACATCACGGGTATGGCTCATTGGATAAAAGTGGGAATACCCAAAGTAGTACCTAATAACCCAAAGAAATTAAGGTTATTTTTGTCTTAATTTATAGTGTTTACAAACTAGTTCATGAGATATGAGATTAAATTGTGCGTATAAACTACATTTCATACATATGACTTGTAAGTGTTTTAAGGGTTCTATTAAGTTTTAAATGTTAATTTAGTATTTTTAATTTGTTTTAATGTTCAATATATTTTGTGTAGATTTCAGAAAGGAAAATATCAAGAATGAAGGGCAAAACTTGTCAAGCAAACGAACTAAACTGGGGCATGACAAAGCATTCTAGATAGCCATTCATTGCTGGTGGACTTCCTTCTATTAGTGACGAACAGATCCTACGGAGATGAGTTTATAAGTGTGTTGTTTGGTCATTTCAGACTCTTTTTGGTCTTTTCATCCCAAACCTTGCAAACCCTATAAATAGAATCTTCAGGGTTCATTTTCAACTACTCTTCCTCCCTTTTTTCTCTTTTTTCCTAGCCATTTTGGGAGAACCCTTTCTAGATAAAGTTTATACTATTTCCATGTCTATTTATATTTAGTTGTTTCCATGTTAAAAGATGCTATCTCTTAGTTCATAAACTACTTATTTATGTTTAACCTATTGGTTCTATTTGTCATTTAATTACATTACTAATTATTTTTTTTCTCCATTTACATGCATTCTTTATTTATGCATAGTATAGTTTTAATACTTTCTCTACTTTATTTTAGTTTGTTACATTTAATTATGCATTAGTTTAGCTATGGGTTGATAATTCTTATTAATTTGTTAGGTGCTTGGTTGATTCTCGATTAGTTTATCTAATTAGGTTGAATAATTGCACAATTAACAATGAGCTTCAGTGCTAAATTTGAAAAATACACAATCCTAATCTAGTTGGGTTAATTAGGGCATCAATTGAAATTTGAGTCCTAATTATAAATTAATTAGTAAGTAGAGTAGGTTTTGGTGACTCGAGAGACATGGATCTTACCTAATTGGCCACCTCTTTATTTTCATGTTGAATTAAAGCTATTTTATCCTAATCTAGGTTACTGTATAAATCTAAACTTTGGCTGAGGTGATTGAATAGAGTTTGTGAGAAATGGTTTCCTTTGATCTATTATTGGATTGATTGGTGATTAATTAGGTAAACATAGCCCGATGATTTAGGTTTAACCTGTTTTTTAGTCTATTGTAGTCCTTTAGTTTGGTTTATTAATAGTTTAAATTAAATCATTTTAAATAATCTATTCAACTAGTAATCGAGCTAATAATAGGAAATTCCAACCAATGTTCGTATGATGATACTCAAATCATGTTATATTACTTACTGACTTGACCCGTGCACTTGCAGTATTAACCAACTCAATTGGAGTGATTAATACATACCGCACTTTAGCTTTAAGGCTAAGTGAGTTCCTATTGTAATGCTTAATTATTTTTCCCGATCCTTAGAATCAAGGTACTTCAAAGACGGTAATCCATGTTGTGCTCCATTTTTTGGAAAAATTGAAATAATTCTAAATAATTTTTTGTTAAAAATAATACTAACATCTGAAAAAAAAAGATTGCAAACGAGGGCCGGCCTAAAATAGGGCTTCAAAATGTAACGTGTGAGGGCCCTAAAATAATCTGGAAAATAGGGTTTTCAATATAGTAAATGAAATAATAGAATTGCCATCTGGTGTATGAAGTACATTGGGACAGCAATTAAAATCTAAGAAAAAAAATTCTAAGATACGAAGAAAAATAGAATAAATATGTAAATGAATTAAATGACTAAAAGTATGAAACAAATAGTACAAAAAACCTATACTAAACGAGTCCTAGTTTATGAAAATGAAGAAAATAGGTTTGGGAGTTCTATTGAGGAAAAAGTAGGCCAGACTACTCTACGAATAATATAGCATCCTTCCTCCCCATAAAACTAGTTGTGTGATTAGTTCATATTTTCTAAAGTTAACCCTAATTTATAATAATTTTAGATGGATAATATAAAACAAATAAAGCTAAACATTTGTGAAAATTTTGGGAGGACAAGGGCCTCACTGTTTCGATATTGGACTAGCACAAGAGTTTAACTTCCAAACCGGCATTAGACCAATATGAAAGGGATAAATTTCTACACTAGCATTACTGGCTAGCGTAGACGTGGTGCAAAATAATATTTGCAAGAATTAAATGTACTAGGAAAAACTACTAAAAGTTGATGAACACTTAAAACACATAAACATTATATTTTAACATCCTGAATATGAATGAAAGTAATAAAGCAGATAAAACAAATTACAAGTAGGCACTATCTCCTAGGTCTCTCTATAGGGTTCAACCCTGTCCAGAGTTCACATTATAAAGGATTAATAAAAATAAATAAATTTCTATTTCACTACTAAAGGCAGTACCCTATGTAAGGGCACTAATAAGTAGTAATTACGTTAACAATAAAGAAAATAATAATAGCAATAAATATTACATAAAGTTATTAAACAATTAGCGCGTAAAGCACATGTTGAGAAACAATTATCCTAACTCACAATGAACAAAAAAAAAAAGTTAAGGGTACTCCTATTGTAGTACTTAAAATGCTAAACAATGTTAAAATTCAATAACTACATTATCTAATTATGAAAATAGACAAGCAACAATTCAATAATTAGATTAAAGTGTGCTAAAAATAACTAAATGACAATTATTGTAAAGCAAAAGAATAAAATCTAGGGTTCTGTGGAATTAAATGTAAAACTAACCAATATTCCAAGGAAAAATTACAATTACAAAACATAAGCACAAATTACAATTATTCAAACATTAGGGTCAAAATACAATTATTATAAATTTTAGGGATCAACTGTGATTTCTAGAATGCCTAGGGATCAAATGTAAGTTTTGAAAAATTTAGGGTAAAAATGAGAATATGGTCAAAATTTGGATGTTAAATTTAAATTCTAGCCAACATTATTAAAATTGTGATATGACAAGAATTTGAAGCTACAAAGTAATTTTTAAAAGTTGAGGGACAAAAGTGTAATTGTCACGATTTTTTCACCCTCAAAAGAAAACATTTTAACTATCCAGATAAAAATGTGAAGTTAGAAAATTTGATGTACTATTTTATTTGTTTTTAGTAAAGGTTTAGCTTCAATATTATTAAAATTTAGGTGTTTTCATCTAAAAAAAAATGGTTTATTATTGTTTTGTAGAAAATAAGTTTTTATTATATTTTTTGCTTTTAGTAAATGGTTTTGCTTTAACCTTGATTTTTATTATTTTAGGTGGGGTATCAAATTTACAATAGGTTCAAAAGCATTGGCAAAAATAAAATTTCAGCTAAAAAAGGTTTTTGGGGTTTTTATTTTTTGGACAACTAATCACAAATTATCTTTATAGAAAATTTTAGAGTTAAAAACAAATTTTCATAAAATTATTTTTAAAAAAAAAACTTGAAATTCACAAAAAAATTGCCCTAATTTGTCTTTTGACTTCAATAGATATTACAATTGCATTCAATCTTTTAACCGTTTGATAATTTACAGAGTAGCTCATAAA
This sequence comes from Cinchona pubescens, assembly GCA_025175665.1. Taxonomy (NCBI): domain Eukaryota; kingdom Viridiplantae; phylum Streptophyta; class Magnoliopsida; order Gentianales; family Rubiaceae; genus Cinchona; species Cinchona pubescens. The sequence goes on from JANKKI010000132.1 coordinate 867,389, forward strand.
GATGCAAATTCATTATAAGTTCAAGACCTAATGTGCATTTATTGCCACTAGGACTATGTCAACGACTTTGTCCCTAACTTGAACTTTGTCTACTATTATCTGTTTAAACAGGTCTGGGATCCAAAACCTTAAAAAATAGCCCCCAATGTCTTTTATATACTCGAATCTCAATTTCAACTCTTAAGTAGTCATAGGGCCCACAACCACCCTAAAAATTCAAACCACAGTCATTGCTTAAATTCTTTTTATTATCAAAACAGTCAAAAGAGTCTTGGGCTTTCTTGATAGGTGTTTCATACCTCATGTACTTTACTCAAGCATCCTTCCCCATAATTTTTAGCTTTATTTGTAGGTGTCATTACTCTACTTGGCCAATTAACAATTAAATTAACCAATTAACAATAGTCACAAAATAGCTCACACTGTCTTTCATGTACTTGGGTCTCAATTTCAGCTCTTAAGAAGTCATAGTGCCCACAACTGCTGTCAAAATTGAAACCATTATCATTTGTTAAATTCTTTTTCTTATCCAAAATTCCGAAGGTGTCTTGGGTTTTCTTGATAGGTAATCGATTCATAGAATATACTTTACTCAAGCTTTCTTCCCGTAACTTGTGTAGTGCCACTTTTAGTTGTCATTACTCTCAACTCAACCAATTAGCAATTAAATTAACCAAGAATAGTCACAATTAAACAAGATGAGCACAAAATTAAACAAAACTCTAATTCCAGCCAACAATCTCAAGTCTTTTGTCTAATTCCTAAATCTAACAGTCAAATTGCCGGTAATCCAAGGATTGTCAATAAGATAATCCAAAATTTTAGTCAAGCCATAGATCATCAACAATAATATTACCAAGTCCAAAAATAATGCAATCAAGAATACTAAGCCTCTTTTTCTAGTGATGTCTGAAATAGAAACAACCGACTCGTCCCCAAGGAATGGATTTTTAGAGTTGAATGTGAATTTGGGTGATTTAGGAAGGTTTATTGGGGATTTTTGATGGTACGGGTAAAGAATGAAGGTGGGTTTAGGGTTTGTGCGAGCGACTTTGTGGATAGAATAGGGTTTTGATTTGGGGAAAATGTTGAAAGAAGGGTTTTTACTCTTGGGACACTTAGATCATGGTGGGAAAAATTTAACTAAAAATTGCACCACAGAGAGTTTGTCATTCTAAAATTTTTCTTGGTATGGACAACATGCCACAGTGAAATTTCAAATATTTCATGAAGAATATCCCCCAGAAGCTGTACAATGCAGGAAAAATATTTATGTCTTAGAATAACCTACTGTGATGAATTTTGGCTATCAAGCCAAGTTTAAGGAAATCAAGTCACGCTTCTAAATTATGGTCATGGTCAACCACAGTGAACAATCTTATAGAAGTTATCCGCCATGGAGAGTTTTTATCGTGTTCCTCTTGCACCATGACATGTTTTGTTATTTTTGGATTTGCCAAAAGTGTCTCCTTGCATCCTACACTTGCATTTTGTCACCAGTTTGCTTCACTTGCTCAACCAAAAACCATCATCCTACACCACATACGATCAAAGATAATTTTCTACCTTCAATCATTTCAAGCAACTTAAAAGCAATAAATTCAACTCAAAACTAAATCAATGACACAGATTCAAAATTAACCACAAGAAACAACAAAAAATTGCAATCAAACCAATGAAAAGGATAAGAAAACTAAGTTGCCTCCAAAAGTACTTGTTTATTTAATTGGCTTGACTTGTCTTGTCTTTTTGCCTTGATTTGATGGTCCAAGCCAGAGAGTTTTGGTCTAGTTATCAAAATATCCATCAGCATGATTTCACCTTTGACCATTGGCTTTAAATATTCCACCTCATTATTAGTGACTTCAACTACATAATTTCTCATCACTCTTGTCACCATATATTGTGAGTCCCAACACACCTTATATACAAAAGTTTAGTTAGGTGTCAGCCTAACTTTCGTTAGCGCTCTAATTTAATTACGAGTTTGGTGTTTGAAGGATTCTAAAAAGAAAATTTAAGTTAAACATAAAAAATAATAAAATTTACACCACAATAACAAATTTATTTTTTATTATACATATTAAGGAAAATTCACAAATAATCCATTAAGCCATTACATTAGAGATGAAATCAAGTTCATATATTTACGATAAAAACTGAATTGAGTAAAATTATAACAAAAACTCGATTCCCAATCTAATTATCAATTATCATCTTCCAGGAAGCTCCTCCAAATCTGAAAAAATTTTTTGTTAATCTGTCTCTTATACACATATTGAGATTGTATTTTGAGACATAAATGCAAATGAGGGTTTTTTTAAAAAGAAAATTACATCAAAATTTATCAAATAATATTTATATATTTATTTATTTGTGTCTAATCATAGGACATCAGCTGGGTTCAAAATTTAAGTAGGGTGTAGGTGACGTCTCGTGATTGGACACCAATTGCATTCGAAGTGTCACCTCATTTAGACCGTGTCTTCATTCGGGCCACAACAAAACCAAAATACTCTTCAAAAATCCTCTATGCGTAATAGGTCATCCTTTAACTTATTCGAAATCTACCTACTTTTGTCTAAAACTAGCTTATTCTTGATTAAACCTACATAAATTTAGATCAAAATATAATTCTAAGCATAAAAAGATAACAAAAATATCAATATATAACTAAAAGAAAACATTAAAACATAAAATAAAATACATATCCTAAATTGAACCATAAAAGCCCTAAAAATCCAAGAAAAAAAAATCAAATTACTAAACTTTTAGGTAGTAAAATAACCCTATATAATAAATTTTTTTAAAGGTAAATTGTGTAGAATTTTATAGATTTGGTAGAATGAATGTACATGAGAATCAGATATGCTTCTGATTCACAAATAGCTCAAAGAATACAAAAGTATAAGGCTAAAAAACAAACTATCAGAAAACATTCGAAAAGAACTCAACACCACTACTCCTCAAATCCCTGGCTTTGCTGAAAATTTTCTGGTTCAGTCCCTATTCCAAACTGACTTCCCAATTTTCTCTAGTCCTCTTGATATTTGTCCATCCAGAAAGACAACTCCTGACCTCCTTTAAAGTTTTCTGAACAACAACTTCAGCTGGGATACATTTGGAAGAAAACACCCTATTGTTCCTTTTCCTCCACAGGCTGTACATAGCAGCACCTAAGACCAGCTTCTGATCAGTCCAAGCAAGTCATTCTGGGGCTTGTTCTGTGTCTAGCACTGAAGCTCATCCTGCCATGTAAATCTCCCTCTACACAATTTTGCACAAGTCTATAGCCTAGACCACACTTAATAGGATTAGTCACAAGCAAAGAACAAATGATTCAAGTCCTCCAGCTCCCTACTACACATAACGCACACCACTGACTAGAGCAAATCCCCTATCTACTCATTCTATCCTTAGTTGGGAGTCTGCATTTACATGCAAGCCACAATATAAAGAGTGCCTGGGATTAGCTCTCTTGAACCACACTAAATCATGCCAAGGAACCTCAATAAAAGCCTATAAAAAGAGTTAAATAGCAAATTTTAAGGAATAACAGTCAAATAGCTCACCAAGCCACACAATATGATCATCATTTCCAGGTTGAGGTAACAGATTAGCAGGTAAGGAATGAATAAGATCTTAAATGATGATCCACAGCTGCATTTCTTCTTCTCTCCTCTGGCCATTTCTATGCATCATTATGAATAATATTTGTTACTCTAGCTTCCATGTTACTGTTAAAGTTTTTTATAATACTGGGGAAATATTTAGGTAGATTTGATTTTTGACGCCACTTATAAATTTTATAGTGTAGATTAAATGTTATAGAATTTATGATATAAGTTGATATAAGTAAAATTTTATAAAATTTAACAAGTGAAGTCAAAAATCAAATTTATAATAATATTTTTCATAATACTGTGCCCATAAGTTGAAAGGAATGGACCCCTTGGATGCCAATCATCATACCCTAAGAAGGTATTAACCCCATTCCCAATAATTTTTTTCTTTTTTAATTTAACCCCTCACAACACACCTTAATTACAACTTTCTCCAAAATTAGGAACAATCATTAGGTATGGGCACTTTCCAAAAAGACAAGTTCCTTAACTTCACTATATGAATCCAAGCTATCCAAAGAGATTCCTTCTAAGTTATTGGCACAAATGTTCCATATATGTATTAACATAAAGGTTTTATTCCGTACACTAAGTTGAACTAATCCCATACCACCTTCCTTCACTGGCTTGCAAACTTCAGTCCATCTGACTTTAGCATGATTTTGGTCCTTAATACCAGTCCAAAGAAAGGAAGAAAAATCCTCTCAATGGTTCACACTAACTTTAGGAAGAATAAATATACTACTCCAAAATAGTTGTAAACTGGTTAATATAGATTTTATAAGTTGTAACCTACCACCATAGGATAACACCTTAGAGCTCCATCCTTTAATTTTTACTTTCTTTTTATCAATAAGTACCTTACAATCAGAAAGTGTTAACCTAGAACTGATTAAAGGAATACCTAAATACTTGACAGGTAGCACACCTTACTGCATGCCCAAAATATCACAAACCAGAATAGACTCGTGTCTGCCAACACCAAAAAGGAAAACCTCACTCTTGTCCAACTTAGGAACAAGGCCAGATACAATAGCAATCTCCCAATGCAGTCTCAAGAGCATCCTTCATAACACTCACTGATCTTCTAGTTGCTGCAGCAATTAATAACAAGTCATCTGCGAACATAATATGAGTAATGTTATGAGATTTACATTTAGGATGATAATCAAAACCACTCCCCTGAGCTTTAGTAGCAAATATTTTAGAAAAGACCTTTATGGCTAATAGAAACAATTAAGGGAAAATGGGATCCCCTTGCCTAAGCCTCTTTCATTTCTGAAGTATCCAACTAAAGCTCTATTGAGGTTCAATGGAAAATTAGCAGTGCACACTCCATTCTTGATCCAGTTTATGAATTTCATAGGAAACTTCATGATCTTTAGAACAACAAAAAGAAAGTCCCATCTCAAGGTATCCTAAACTTCCATAAGATCTACTCTCACTGCCCACCTTGGCTTGCCATTCTTTTAATGATAACCTCTCACCAGATCATGTATCAACAAAATATTTTTAGACATTGATCTCCCACTGATGAAAGCATTTTGTTTGTCACTCTTCAATTAGATTAGGGAGTACCTTATTTAGCCTATCAATTAATATTTTAGAGTTACATTTATAAATGATGTTGTAGCAAGAAATAGGTCGATCATCTGTCATGTTGATTGGGTTAGGGACTTTGGGAATAAGGGAGAGTATGGTGCTATTAACTAGAAAATACATATACTTATTGTCAAAGCAAAACTTGATGGAAGAAATCCTCTTTGACAATCCCCTAATTTTTTAGAAAAAATTCCACATAAAACCCATCAGGACCTGGAGCTTTTCCTTGCTTCATTGACTTTAAAGCAATTATAATCTCTTCCTCAGACATAGCAGCTTCCAATTGCTTAGATTCTTCCACAGTAATAAATTTAGTAATGAATTTTTGAAGTTTGATAAAGTGGCTATTTGTGAACACACCTGATTTAGTAAAAAGATTTTTGTAGAAATACACAGCAACCTTTTAACCTCCTGATAATTACCAGTCTTCTTACCATCATCCTTCAGCAAGGACACAATCCTATTCTGAATTGCACTGATGCATCTTAACACTTTTATGGAAGAACTTTGTATTCTTGTCACCACTTTTAGCCAAAATTTTCTAGATTTATCTCTATAAAAACTTTCCACATCCCAGAGAAGATTATTATATATCCTGGTTTGTTCCATCTCCTGCTGATGTAGCTATATATTAAATGGTTAAGATTGAAGCTGTGCTTGTAAGTTGCAGAATTCTTGCCTGGCAGCATTAACTCCATCACTTAGGTTACTATAAGAACTTTTGCTTAACTGCTTCAAGCCACTTTTAAATAACTTCAGTTTCAAACAAAGCTTTTTCATAGGATTGCCCTTTACTACAAACCCCCAAGCCTCCTGTAAGATTTCCACGTACTTTGAATTCCTCATCCAAAACATATGAAATTTAAAAGCCTTAGGACCAGCATTCAATGTCTCACTGATAGTAATCAACCTAGGACAGTGATCTGAGACTGTGGAACCAGAAATTTAGCTTCCATAAAAGGAAATAAAGATATCCATATGCTCATTACACATCATCCAATCCTGGCCAAACCATCCCTCCCATTATACCAGGTCACAAGATGCCCTTTGGAAGGAACATCTACAATGTCAGAAGACTAAACACATTCCTCAAACTCAGCCATAGCATTCCTATCCCCATCATCACCTCCAACATTCTCAAAGTTGTACCTGGTGATATTAAAATCACCCATCACAAGCCAAGGAGAATCATGGATAGTATTTTTAACTCTGCTCGTCTACCTCCATAAGGACTGCCTATCATTACTTTCGTTGTTGCCGTAAACAAGAGAAACATAAAAGTTTTTAGCAACTCCAAATGTTCAAGAATGCAAGTTGTCATTTGATCACCCATATCTACAAGAGTAGCATTAACAACATTTGGATTCTAGCAAAACCAAATCCTACCAACATCAGTAGTAATGGTGTTGTGTATACATTTCCATTTATCAAAACAATTCCTATAGATTTTGCAAAAATTTCCAGATCTAACTTTAGTTTCTGCAGTATAACTCCAAAAATAACTGGATTATGCAATCTACTAACTCTTTTTATTTCTACCTGTTTGCAGGGACTATTAAAGCCCTTAATATTTCAACATATAACATTCATTTAGAAGGTAAAGAATTAGAGGTTTTCCCTCTACCCTATTCCCCACCTTGTTTCCTCTGTACACCTCTACTTCTTGATAAGCTCATAAATGTTGTATATTTCGTATTTCGTCTACCCCCGTTTACATGTAATTTGAGCAATAATTGAGTGAATTATGAGTTTAAATGTTGTATTTTTAGTTTGTGTAGGTCTTTAATGAAAAATGAGTCAAAATGATCAAAAAGTTGGAGAAAAATCAAAAATATGCAAAACGTACGCCGCGAGGAGCAAATTTGGACACTATTTGGTATTTTGATCATAACTTTCTTGTCCAACCTCCAATTGAAGTGATTCAAGATATTTTGGAAAGATAAGAGAAGAGATACAACTTTCCTGTTTTACGCTTTCTCAAATTCTACTGGTACATCAAAGTCAAAATTGAGGTTGAAATTGAAGTAGAGTGTAGAGCGTGCATGTGCTCAAGGTTGAAATTGAACTAGAGTGTAGAGCGCGTACGTGCTCGAGGAAAAGCTTACGCACATGCGCAACAGTTGCGAGAAAAAAAGAGTTGTGCCCACTGGAAATTGAGCACATGCGCAAGAAAATGCTGCTCATGTGCGCATGTCGAGAAGCTGGTGAAGTGAATTCCTTGTTTTGAAAGTTTTCTCTACCCGGTTGGACTCCTTATCAAGTTTTAACGTATATTTACCGTCCTAGGGGTCTAAAACCCTGATGTAACCCTATAAATATCCCATTATGAGGAGAGCTGAGCACAACATAGTTGCTATTAATTAGATTAGCCATTAGAATAAAAAATTCTTATATTAGGGCTAGGGTTTTATTCTTCTTGTTCAACACTTCAAGCACATCAACTTCTTGTTACGAGATACGCTATTGAGTTTGATTTCTTGATTTAAATTCAATCTAATTGCCACTAGTTCTTTCCTACAATTTCATACTTTTATTTTCATCTTGCAGAGTTTATTTTCTAGTTCATTACTTTTACTTTGCTTCCGATGAATTTTATTGCTTTCTTTGGTTTTAATTTATTGCTTCTCCTAGTCTTAATTGCTTTTGATCTTTGCTTTTAATTACCTAGTAGTTCAAATTTATTTAGTTAGGTAGAGCATAAAAAACTTGCAATTAACTTGTCTAACTAGTAAATAGGCTTGTAAACCTAATACTTCTTCCAATAGTTCTCGTGGGAATGATCTTTACTCATCCTATATACAAACTCACCTCGTATGTGTGTGGGAGTAGATTAGAATAATTAAGATTTTCTTTTATTACTTGTTCATAATTTTCAAAAACCTAATCAATATTTCACCGAACAAGTTTTTGGTACCGTTACCGAGACTATTTTTGTTTGGTAACAATATTAGGTGTAGTAAGTCTTATTAGATTATACTTTTTATTTCTTCTGTTATTTACAATTATTTCTTGTTTTCTCAAGTTTGTTTGGATTTGGTCTTTGATATTTGATTTTCTTTTCTTGTAGTTCATGGTAGATACTCGTTCATCCAATCAACCACTTCATCCGATTGACTTGGAGATTGAACGGATGATAAGTAGAAACCGCAGACGATAAGAACCAAAGCAAGGTAATAATCTAATGGAGAATTCAAACCACGCCGTGAACGAAAAAGAGGAGGTTGCAGGTAACAATGGCAACCTGGTTAATGCTAATGTTAACCCCTGACATCTTAGAGATTATACCATACCTAATTTTGAGGGGGTGAGTTCTAGCATTACTCAGTTGTCTGTGCAAGCAAACAACTTTGAAATTAAGCCTGCACTTATACAAATGCTCCAAACACATGCGATGTTTGGAGGAGGACCAAATGAAAATCCCTATGAGCACCTAACTAGGTTTGAAAAGGTCATTATACATTCCGGTACAATGGAATCCACCCCGATTGTATCCAGATTAGAGCATTCCCTAAGACAAGTTTTCTTTAAGTGATAGAGCAAGGTCGTGGTTGAAGTCATATAGACAAAGAACTTTCACAACATGGGACCAACTCGCTCAAGAATTCTTAGCCAAACACTTTCTTTTGGCTATGACTGCTTAGCTCCGAAACGATATCACATCATTCAAACAAATCACTAGAGAAAGTTTAGGAGAAGTGTGGGACGCTTCAAGGAGTTATTGAGGAAGTGTCTGCACCATGCAATACCTCTATGGCTACAATTTCAAACCTTCTATAATGGACTATTTTCGGAGACGAGATTAATAATTGATATTAGTGCGGGAGGTTCTTCCCCTATAAGACTCCAAAAGAAGCGCAAGAATTGCTAGAGAGAATGGCATCTACTCATTATTATCATAGAGCAATAACTCTCACAGTTGGACAATAACAACAAGTGAATCAAGCCAACGTCTAACAAGGAGGTTTGCCTGCTATGATACTTTCTTATCTCAGCAGAACATGATGATGAGTGCCATTAAAAACACTTGACCAAGGCTATAGAGAATATGGGAAGAAGCTTTGTGAACTCCATTGGTTCGACATCCCAAGGGATCTTGATTTGTGATTTCTGTGGAGGACATCACCAAAATAGTTTTTGTGATACTTCAGTGATGCAAGGTGAGATCAATTCATTCCGATCAAAATCCCACCACAAGAAATCAGCCCACCAATTATGGAAACACATATATCCCGTCTTAGCGAAACCATCCCAACTTTTCCTGGACAAATCAAAATAATGTTCAAAATCCATCCCTCCAACCATCACAGCCACAATCTAATTTTTTCAATCAAGCATCATCTTCCCGACCATATCAACCACCACACCAAAGAAATTTCCAAAACTTTCCATCTCAACAAAATAACTTATATCAACCTCCACGACTAACAACCCCACCTCAAAATCTCAGTTATCCTCTATATGTAAATCATGATCAATCTACTGAGGATAATTTGAAAAGGGACTTTGAAGCTTTGAGGAGGGAGTATGAGAATTAGTACACATACGAGTTTCTACAAGAAATATGAAATTTCAATTGGGATAGTTAGCTCACCAAAATAATGAACAACCTATGGCAGCATTGCCAAGCAACACAACATAAATCTAAAGGAGCAATGCAATGCTATGCTATTTCACTGAGGAATGGAAAGGAATTGATTATACAAAATGAGAAGACAAAGGTTGATACTGAAGCTGGGAAGCCAAAATCCTAGACAATTGAAGAAAAACTTGAAATTGAAGATAAAAATGAAAATATGACCAAGGAGAATGCAAGGAAGGAGCTGAGGAAGAAGAAAGTGGATGATTCTTTTAAATTGGATCCTGCAATAAAAGTGTCATTTTCTCAATGACTCATATATCCAAAGAAGGAGAAAAAAGAGAAATAATTCCACAAGTTATCTCAATATGCTCAAAAAGTTGAATATAAACATCCCTTTGGTTGATGCTCTCAACAAGATACCCAATTATGTGCAGTTTATGAAGGATCTATTGGCTAAGAAGTAGCATATGAGCCTCGATGGGATGATGACGAGACAATTTGTCTTGGCACCAAGTGCAGTGCCATTATTCAACGGAGGTTACACCCAAGCTCAAGGATCCCGATAATTTCTTTATACCGGTGAACATTGGAGGACACACGTTGCATCGTTCACTTTGTGATTTGGGGGCGAGCGTCATGATTATGCCGAAGGCCATCTATGATAACCTTGGGATCACTAATGCAAAACCAACCAACATTACACTCCAATTGGCAGATTTGTTCGAGATAAAATCATATGGCTTGTTGGAAGATGTGCTTGTTCAAGTGGAAAAGTTGGTGTTTCTTATGGATTTCTTGGTGTTAGACATAGCGAGGACAATGAAATTTCATTGATTCTATGAAGGCTGTTTTTATCAACCGCACATGTTTTAAAAGATGTTAATAAAGGTAAGCTGATTTTGCAAGTTGATAATGAATTTGTTGAAACTTATGTTTTTAATTATGATGAATGTTTTACTATTTAAGAAAAAATGTGCTAAATCTTATTCCCTTGGTTCATTCGTTGATAGGTTTGAAGATGAGGTACCCAAGGTAGGTCAAGGTAATGCACAAAAAGGGTTGTTGAAATAAATGAAGACTCCAAAATTGACTTGAAAACCAAACCATTGGATGATGAAAGTGAGATGGGAAGGATTCATGGATCGGTTTTACAAGTGTGGAAAGGTAAGAGTTTGGGTCAAAAGACCATGAGCAAGAAGAAGAAAAAGCAGTGCAAAGAGCGACTTGAGGCTATCATTTGTGCACTATCTCTGGTAAATGCTTGGAAACGAGGGCAATTCAAGTTCATGTCAGAAATCAAGCATCAACAGTGATGAAAAATGGTGTTAAACTTTTCCTGTGGAAGCCGAAAAAAAAAAGGATGGTCAACCATCCTTAAGTGCTTGAACTGATTTCAAGTGCCAAAATCGATCCTAAAACTATAAACAAGGGCACTACATAGAAAGCAACCCATATTTTTTCTTAATTTTATTTTTTATGTTTTTGTTTAGTTATCAATCTTCTTGGTTTTATTATTTTTCTTAATGTTTTAAGGGTTTTTATGTTTTTTTTTTTAGCGATTAATGTTTTCGACTTCGGTTCAAGGGTATTTAGTTCGACATACACAGCACCAAACGTTCTTTATTGACAGGGAAGTTTCCCTTTTTCCTTTTCTACTCTTTATTTTTGCATTGGGGACAATGCAATACTCTAATTGTGGGGTAGAGAGTTTTCTGAATTTCTATTGGTTTGGTGTTTTGTTTGTTCATTTTGTTAAATTTTTGCTTTCATATATGTAGCTTAGGTTTCGAATTGAGAGCTTTTCAAATTTTTAAAATTTTGTTCACAAATTGCTTAGCATGTTTCTTTGATTTTCTACTCGATAATTTTTTAGCTTAGTTGTCATGAGTAGGGTAGTTGGTGTTAATATTTTCCTAGCATGATTCCTAATTTTTGAGCACTAATAGCCCTACAATGTTGTAGCTTTTTGGCACTAAGAGATAATTGTGTAGATTCACTTATATTGCACCTTCTAGATACTTGCTTTATTACATTTTCAAGGCAAAATTTTAGACAATTTGATTTGATTAAAGATGAGGGTAGGCATTTTTTTGGATGATTGATCCTTTTAAGCCAACCATTACTATAAAATTTATCCCTAGAACCATATTTAAGCCTTAATTTGTTTTGAATAGACAGGAGCATCATTCATTTTTTTAACTCATTTTTTATCTATCTTTGTGAGCAATTCTATATGTCCCTTAAGAGCTTTAATACCACATTAATTGTTAAAGGGATATAAGGATGGAGGAAAGTTGTACAAGAGTGTTAGAATGAATGGTGTACAATTTAAGGTGTAAAGGTGTTAAAAAAAAATTGTATTGACCATTGCAGGTGGTGCCCATCACTAGCACTTGCATTAGAGTGTTAGCAGGTAGTACCTATCACTGGTACCAGTGTAGATATTTTTTTTGCGGGTAGTGCCAACCACTGGTACCCATTTTAGAGAAAAGAAAAAGAAGAAAAAGGAAAAAAATGGGTTAGTTATTTTTACAAAGTGTTGGCGACAAGGGCTGAAATTGAAAAAGTAGAATTTTATTTTGTTTGTAGCACAAAATTTTTATAGGTGTTTGGTCAATTAATGTGGGGGTTACTTCTTTGAAGGATGGGTATTTTAGTGTTCAAAAAGAAGTTTTATGCTAATGAGGCGCATATTAATTCAAAATTCTTTTTCTTATTAATTTAAAATTCTTTTTCTTATTTGTTTATCCTTTTCTCCTTCTTTGTTATCCAAGATCCTAGTTTTACGTTATAAGCTAAAAGTCCTACCTAATTTAAGTCGAGTCATTGTCTACATTACTGGAGAAATGTTAGAAGAGTAAGCTATGGAGTGTTTAGCAAAATTCAAAGGGTTTGCAAGATTTGATCTGAGTGTCCTAAAAGTTATTTTTGTATAGCTATGCACATACCTACACTGGAATTCTTGTATGGGGGTTTATTATCATTTGACTATTTTTCTTATGATGGTTTGGTTCTTGGTTATTCATGTGGATAATTGATGAAATGTGTTGAGTATATTTACGATATATTTCTATGTTTTGCTCGAGGACGATCAAAAACTAAGTGTGTGGTATTTGATAAGCTCATAAATATCGTATATTTCGTGTGTCATCTACCTCCGTTTTCATGTAATTTGAGTAATAATTGAGTGAATTATGAGCTTAAATGTTTTATTTTTAGTTTGTGTAAATATTGAATGAAAAAGGAGTCAAAATGATCAAATAGTTGGAGAAAAATCAAAAAGATTCAAAACATATGCCGGCGAGGAGCGAATTTGGACACTGTTCGATATTTTGATCATAACTTTCTTATCAGAGTTCCATTTGATGTGACTGAATATGTTTTAGAAATAAAAGAGAAAGAGATACAATTTTCATGTTTTACATTTTCTCAAATTCTGCCGGCATCAAGGTCAAAATCGAGTTTGAAATTGAAACAAAGTGTAGAATGCGCATGTGTACAAGGAAAAGCTTGCGAACATGCGCACGGGCAGAGTTGCAAGAAAAAAAGGAGTTGTGGCAACTGGAAATTGCACACATGCGCAAGAAAATACTGCACATGTGCTCGCGCCGAGCAACTGGTGAAGTGAATTGCTTATTTTGGAAGATTTCTCCACCCAGTTGGACTCCTTATCAAGTTTTAACGTATTTTTATCATCTTAGGGGTCTAAAACCCTGATGTATCCCTATAAATACCCCATTATGAGGGGAGTTGAGCACAACTTAGTAGCTATTAGTTAGATTAGCCATTAGAATAGAAAATTCTTAGATTAGGGCTAGAGTTTTGTTCTTCTTATTCAAGACTTCAAGCCTGTCAACTTCTTGTTATGGGATACGCTACTAAGTTTGATTTCTTGATTTGAATTCAATCAAATTCTAGTTCTATCCTGCAATTTCATACTTTTATTTTAATCTTGCAGCGTTTATTTTCTGGTTCATTACTTTTACTTTGCTTCAGGTGAATTTTATTGCTTCTTTGGTTTTACTTTATTGTTTTCCAAATGATTGCTAGTCTTAATCGCTTTCGATCTTTACTTTTAATTACCTAGTAGTTCAAATTAATTTAGTTAGGTACAGCATAAAAAACTTGCAATTAATTTGTCTAACTAGTAAATAGGCTTGTGAACTTAATACTTGTTCCAATAGTCCTCGTGGGAATGATCCTTACTCATCCTATATACAAACTCACCTCGTATACTTGCGAGTGTGTGGGAGTTGATTAAGATAATTAAGGTTTTCTTTTATTACTTGGTCATTGTTTTCGAAAACCTAATCAGTATTGCACCAAAAAAGTTTTTGGCAACGTTGTATGGGACTATTTTTGTTTGGTAACAATATTAGGTGTAGTGAATCTTACTAGATTAGACTTTTTATTTCTTCTGTTATTTACAATTATTTCTTGTTTTCTCAAGTTCATTTGGATTTGGTCTTCGATATTTGATCTTTGGTTTTTTTTTTTCTTGTAGTTTATGGTAGATACTCGTTCATCCAACCAACCACTTCATCCGATTGATTTTAATGAGATTGAATGGACGATAAGTAGAAACTACAGGTGACAAGAACCAAACCAAGGTGACAATCTAATGGAGAATCCAAACCGCATTATGAACGAACAAGAGGAGGTTGCATGTAACAATGGTTAATGCTAATGCTAACCCCTGACATCTTAGAGATTATTCCATACCTAATTTTGAGGAGGCGAGTTCTAGCATTACTCGGTTGTCTATGCAAGAAAACAACTTTGAAATTAAGCCTGCACTTAAACAAATGCTCCAAACACAAGCGATGTTTGGAGGATGACCAAATAAAGATCCCTATAAGTACTGAATTAGGTTTGAAGAGGTCATTGATACGTTCCGGTACAATGGAGTCCACCTCGATTGTATTCGGATAGAAGCATTCCCTTTTTCTTTGTGTGATAGAGCAAGGTCGCGGTTGAAGTCTCAAGAATTCCTAGCCAAACACTTTCCACCGGCTAGAACTGCTAAGCTCCGAAACGATATCACATCCATCATTGTTAATACTAGTAAATTTTTGGTGTCCAAAACTTTACTTCAAATTACAATAAGTTAATATATTATCTCCTTATGTTTTATTCTACTAAAAGAATTTATGATCTATTGTTTGTTTAAGGGATTATTTTGATTCATTTATTAGTTACAATTGTCTAGCATGTTTGAGTAATGTGTAGTGTAAATTTTTTATGTTAATAATCAATAAATTAAGTTTTTTCCTTTTTAGTAATTATTAGCAAATGATTAAAATTGTATACTATTGACTGTTAGGGTGTTTATAAATTACTCAATTAAGTTAATAGAGTCCCAAAATAATTTATTCTTTCTTTAAAAAATAAATCATTAATAGAATTTTAATTAATAAAAAAGTTGATGTTACTATTTAAATAATATTTCATACAGTTATATTTTAGTAAAATATTTTTCGGCCATGTGACATGGTGGTCAGGGGTCCAAATTTTTGTCTCATGGAAAAAAAATGCAAGATAAGGCTATTGACTAAAATGAGAGTTCTAGTGGACCAAACGGCCCGTTCTCATATACTTTTGCCCTCCCAAACCTTCATTCCTGTGTCCACCCCAATATATATACACTTTGTGTCTAGTCATAGAACATTGGACGTTAGCCTAGTCCAAAAATTGAGGATGCGGGTAACATCTCGTGATTGGATGCCAGTTGCATTCGAAGCGTTACCTCATTTAGATGACATTTATTCTCATATACATGACTCTTTTTGTTCCTCTTATTTTGTTACCATTTAAACTTATTTTGGTCCATGTGTCTAGTTTTCAAAGTTTAATATTGTGAACATTTTTTTATTTTTTATTTTTTGTTTCAAATCTTAAGTTCACATAAAGTAATATTTGATTAAATTAATTTAAAATTTTCATCAAAAATCAAATAAATCAATATGGTTCCTTGATTACACCAATATATATGCCATGGACAAAATATAGGGAAAACAAAGTCTAGTATGTGCGCTATGACTCTTCTCTAAGGGGAAATTTTTTTTGCTCACTCCGCATTATAGCATTGCGGAATAAGTATTACAAACTATTGGATGATTGAAAAGTAGGGAATATATATATATATATATACACACACATATATATAAGAAGCTAAGAAACTTCTTTGGATTGCCATGTGGCATGAACAATTGACATAGAAAAGTTTTTTTTTTTTTTTGGCTACAAAATGATATTTCATGCCCCTCATATTATGCACAACCTTTGGAGTACTCTGGGATAGTTTTGACAATTCATTACCTTTTGCTATGTAACTTACCTAAAGTTTTAGTTTTTTTCCCGTGAAAATACAAAAATACCATTTAGAAAAGAATAGTGTCAAACTATAGAGGGTCATTATAGTTAATGTTCGTGTCCAATGACTTGGAAATAGTAATTTTTCTCAGTCACACTTTTCCATTAATTCTGCCCAAATAATTTTGGAGATAATGAATAGATGGTTGAGATGATTTTTAGGGATTTTCTTATGTTATAGGCCATTGGATCATCTACCAAAAGCTACAACTCCGGTGCCTAAAAAATTCCCATCAGTAAATCTCACAGTAGAGAATACGGTAGATGAGGGTTACTTTCCACTTTCCTCATATATTCCTCCAAACTTTCCTTCTCTCTTCCTTCTCGGCTCTTTCTCCTCCTAATTTTTCTTTCCTCTTCCTTCTCTAATTTGTCTAATTTTAATTTTTTTTTTGTCCGCTTATCTTCTCTATGATAGTGAATATAATATTGTCACTATTTTGTAGGAAATTTCTTGGTTAATATCCTTTATTCATTGTTTTTCTATTTCTCTGATTTTCTATTCATATTTTGTTAGAATTTTTTCCGCGCAAGATATGGGTTTATTTGATTTGTTTTTGATGTTAATGTGTAAAATTATTATTATTTCACAAGATAAAGTTGAAATCCTTTAGATGAGAGACTCCGATTTTTTAGGGGATCTTAAAATTAATTTTTTTGTTATTTAAGTTGGATTTTTCTGGTCATTGTTATAATGTTAGTTTCCTTTTTTTTTTTTTTTTGGTAATGCGTATTTGTTAGGCGAATGTAACTAATTTTTATGAAATACCACTATTTATTTGCAGATTTATTATTCTTTGCTCCTTTACTCACCAATCATGTATTAAAACTCCTTTCTTTTCTTCTCTCTTACCTTTATGTTGCTCTTTGTTACCTTTTGTTCTTTTTTTAAAAAAAGTTTTATACTCGATTTTTTTGCAACTTTTCTATACTGATTTTGAGTGATTTTCTTCTCTTGCAAGTAAAAAGTCACCAATTAGTCCAAACAAGAATATCATAAGGTTCAAGACTGAGCATTCAGACCTAATTCCTACTTTTTGGGTATTTTTTTTTCTTTTTGACTCTACTATTATTAAATCTTCATCTTTTGGTGTACTTTGCTTAGTATTTTGACTGCCACATCACTCCAATAAGCAGTAATAGCAATATTTTATACGCATTCTTGGAAGAAAAAACTAAAAACCTCAAGAGGTACTTTTTTTTTGAGTTAAACTATGATATTAGTGTGACATTTGATTGTTATGGGTTTTGGGATGCTTTAGCAATGAAAAAAGTTCTTATTTGTGTGTTTATTAGGCTAATCTTGACTCAGTGATCATATTTCTACTATATCTCATGTATATGAGGTGTTTGTCAATATGTCTTAACAACTAATTTGTGTTGTATTTCTTATATCTTAGTGTGCTGAAAATAGGTCATAAAACTTTAATTTATTATTTTACAGCCTTTTTGGATAGTTGTATTTGCAACCATTTGATTGTTTTTGGATAGTTGTTTTTGTCATGTTTGTTTTTTGTATTTGTTTCAAGGGTAAGATTGAAGATGTTTAATGTTGTAAATGTTGATTTGCATCTAAGTTAAAGAAGAAAAAGATTACTTTATTTTTATGATGCTATTTTAGATAAGATGTGCCATATTAGTGAATAGCCCTTTACATTTATTTCTAACTCTGTATTTAGAATTTACTACATTTATTTGTAAGGTGATGCTCAGCAGGTTATTCACCAAGTTACAAGTTATAGTGAAACGTATTTGTCTTAGTTCGGCCCATTGGTGGAGAAAATTAGAGGTTTATTAGCTCGATCATAGTTGCATTTGCTTTGGACTAGGAGGAAAAACAATTATGCTGCTCATGTGATAGCGAGAAAGGCCAAAAATTGGCTTTAGGCAGTATTGGGGGAAGGGGGTTCTCCCCCTAATTTTGTAATTCCAACTATTTTAGCATATTCTTTTGTTATGGGTTAATAAAATATCAGTTGAGTTGATTATCAAAAAGACTGTTTATATATATATATTTGATGCATTTGGGGTTTTACTTAAACAAAGTATATTAGACTATGGGTATTCATATCTTTTTCATTTACTTAGATGGTTTTCTTATCCTTTTCCCTTTCCATTCTCTTTTGTTTCTAATTTTTTTTTTTTTAACTTTGCAAAGTTATTAATTTTTGGGTATAAATCTTTTATAGGATACAAGAAAAAGACGAAGATTTTTCATGAAGATGGACTTTTCTCTTACACATTGGTTTCAAGTCCTCCAAATGGACTGAGTCAGTCAAGTCTTATAAGTATTTAATTGTTTTACTCATAAAGGTTGCTTACTATAAATGGTATATGGGTGTTTTGACATCTGAAATTTCAAATTTTTTTAAGAACCCATGTTAGTATTTGTAGGTAGTTGTGCATACTTGATGGTAATTTCTATATCACTGTTTTTTTTTTCCTTGCAAATTTTTGAGATTGGTTGCTTTTAGAACTTATTTTTCTTATTGGGTTTCTAGGTTGTCTACTTTAGCTTTTAGAAAATTAATTGGGAGTTATTTGTGTCAGTTTGTTGCTTTCAAGTATGTTACAAATTTTATAGTACCTTCTTACTTAGCATGCTTTTTCTCATTGTAATATAAGATTTATTAGGCTTAATTTACTATCAATTGTTTGTTAATTTTGCACCTTTGTGTTAAACTTCTAAAAATGTGATCTTTATTAGAATGCTAATGTGTTTTACAAATTCTGCATTTTAGACTTGAAAAAAATTTATTGGTATTGCTTTGAAATATGTATAGACACGGTCATGGAACCTTTGACAGGTTAGATTTTCAATTTACTCTATTAAACATAGTTCACTCTTGCACTTATAAAAATACAAAAAAAAAAAGAAAAAAAAAAACCTTAATTCAAGAACTCTAATATGATTGATCAATCCCATGCAGCCTATAAGAATTACTCACTTTGAGCATGCATTGTCTTGAAAGCACTGAAGTAAACTTTGTTTTTAGTCATTGTATAAGCATATATAATGATTTTAAGGAATAGAAAACTCAAAAAAAAAAAAAAAAAAAGCTCTTCATTTTCATGTGTATTCCTCTTCTTATCCATCTTTTATATTAATGGCATTATATCATTAAAGTTCCCTATTATTAGTGAAGAGGTGATACAAAACAATTTATTAATAGTGGAATTATTCCAATTTGCTTACTGTCATATTTAGATGGGCTGAGTAATCTTGAAAGACCATCAATTTGATATGGCAAACTTATCATATGCAATATTCAAGGATTTTACTATGAGCATGCATTGCCTTGATAGAATTGTTCCATGGACAAGTGATCATGCATGTAAAGTGTGGGTTATCAATGCCATTTGTAGTCACATCTTGGAACACTGGTGAGTAATGAACAAATTTAATCATTTAGACAAATTTGGGTGCTTGCACTAGAATGGAGCTTACTTTTTCGTACTTTATATTGATCGGCCACCAGCATTGTTCTTCTGTAATTGAAAGTTTGCATTGAAAAAGAGCATTACATTCACACATTTCTCAAATTACTAATGTGATTTTGGTAGATATACACGCATTTGGTTTTATTTTTTGTGCTTTATACTCTCTACTTTCTCAATATTTCATCCCCAGTTGTGATTTGGACTATATTGGACTAGAGAAAAATGTGCATCTAGATACTCTTTGATCCTGTTTCTAGCAGACGAGATCATTTTTTGATAAAAATTTGCTACGCTATTTACTTAGAGATGCATATTATTGGCATGTGGAATTACATTCTTTGTTTACCTGGGATTAGCTGCCTAATAATGGACTACTACAGAATTTCTACTTCTTGCTTATGTATACCAATTTTGGGTGATACCAAATAAGTGGCCATCTCAACAGCAACCTTACATTGTTGATGCATTACTTGCAAAGTTCAGGAGTTGAATGAAGGCCAAGATTATTGAAGGAATTTGGATCTACCAGGAGATCTACCAGTAATTTTCTATGTTGGTTTTTGTTTCTCTTTTTGTGTTTTAACCAAATATCCCCATTCGTAAAACCTCTTATTCTGTTGGGAATTAATAAAATTTTACAAGTTTACTTTTTCAACATTATATCATTAGGTATGATTAAATGCTTAGAACCTATTAATAGAATTCAACTACTAAATAGCGTTATAATTGACATACCATTTGAAATGAAAACCAAGATATTTTTGAATTTTTAACCATTTATTAGCATTCATCACATGCTCATTACTATATTATTGTAATTTATGATTAGGTTAAATAAATTCTAATTGCAACATTTATATTACAATGTTTATAATAGAGTTATATAGAAAATATCTATCAAAAATAGTGGAGAGCTTCTACTAGTATACACCATAAGATAAAAGAAGAGCTTCTTCTACTATAGCTCCCTCCATCTCCTTGCCATGTGGATTTTTTTTTTTCTTTTATAACAATAATACATTTAAAGTGGTGAAATTATTGTTGAATCCTTAAGATTTAACCAATTGTTGAAAACAATTATACACTATTTAGGGGCTTTGTTGTAAATAGCTTTTTTACAAAACATTTACCAATTTAAATATTCATGGAAAAAAGGAAAATTACAAGGATATCCTTGAAAATAAAACTGTTGGCCCAAAGCAACCTAAGAGGTGAGGTGAATTAGGTTTCTTAAAAATAATTTTCAAATGATATGCAAATAAAATGGTGTGTTGTGTTGTTGAGGAGGATATGATCCGTGATAGAGCGCAATGGCGTAGTAGGATTCATGCAGTCAACCCTACTTAGTAGGATTAAGGCTTGGTGTGTTGTGTTGTTATGTAAACAAATAAAATCTTTCACACTAACAATTAATTTGATAGCAATATAATCAATTAAGCACAAAATGTGCAGAACAAATAAAGATATAGAAAGAGAAAGAGAAAGAGAGATTAAACAAACAACACTCCCAATCTAGCGAGTTTGGAGTAGTAATCCACTAAAATACTTCTTCAAATTTGGTGAGTCAATAATGCAAATTGTACACAAAGTAGAATAACCCTTACTCACACTATTTCTCTTTCGTTGAGGCAAGGATTTTATACTCAACCTCACTTTTGTACAAGATTATCACTCGACTCAATGCTTTTGAATAGCACTTTTAAGTACATACTAATATAATATTACTAAAGAGCTAATTTGTACTCAAATTGCTTTTGTACTGGCTTGTATTCAATGTGTAAGTTGAGTTGATTAATTACAGGTAGGTTGGCTTTTATAGATGCAGTAAAACAGCTCCCAATCACTTTCCAACGGCTAAATAATAAATGTTGAGAAACTAGCCATTTATAGGTTTCAGACGTCCGAAATCATTTTAAGTGTCCGAGTAACAATATCATTGAGTTAAAAACTTCGTTTGGATGTCCGAGGTTGCATCCATTCTTACGTCCGAATCTAGTAGGTTGATGAGTCATACTCTCGGACAGAGTAGTGTGTCCGAAAGGTTTCATTCTATCCAAGTGTTGCTCTTCCTTCGGACGGTCAGGCACGTCTGATAGAATTTTTCTCAGACGATAATGAGCGTCCGTTATCAATACCTTAGATCCTTGCTCTCTACCTTATCTTTAGGATGGTGTATTGTGTTCGAGAAAATTTTGTTCAGACGAAATCCTCCGTCTGAGCAACTTTGTCCCGTTCGGACAGTGTGCAGTATTCGAAAGCTTTGTTGTAACATAAAAACAGAATTCCTGCACAACTCATGTTCAAATCATTATATTGTATTTGTCATCATCAAAACCAAGATTGTAGATCAACAATCTTCCCCTTTTTTATGATGACAAATCACAAGGCAAATTGCAAACTGATCGTAACCAATCTTAGCTCAAACAATCAAACCATAAATTAACCACATTTCTCCCCTTTTGGCTTCCCCGTACTCAAACGACAAGAAACAAGGGCAAACAAGAATCGATAAAATAGAGACAAAAGCAGTATCATTAATAGAAGAAATTGGCAAGAAATTACATTTAAGTTCAACAAATGTAAGTTCAACCACATTTAACCAAGCACAAACTAATAAAAGTAATCTAAAAGATGTAAACTAAGAGGTTGAGTCTAAATCATTTTTCTTCTTCTATCGCTTCTCGCGTTTTTGCTTTTTGGTGGGCAAATCATCATCCGTAGCCTCATTGTCTTGCTCACTTGTTTCTTAAGGATTACGGCATTGCATGATATAATTAAATGTGTCATCAACTGTTGAACCCCAGTTATGTTAATCATGTTTTGATGATGACCAAATCGCACTAATGGTATGAAAACAAGTGTGCAGAAAAATAGGTAGGTTCGGACGCAAATGATCGATTCCGAACAAAACAACCAGAAGACTCCACGGACGCAAATGACTGTCCGAATGACAGAGCTTCGGACGATGGTAATCGTCCGACACAAAGAATTTGAAGCAAGTCTCGAACAAAGAACAGCGTCTGATCATATTTCCAGAAGATTTAGCTTCGAACGGACGCATCCTCGGATGTCCGAACGAATACCCTCAGTGAACGGACGCAGCGTCAGACGCAGGGTTTAGCAGCGGCTGTCTGAACGGTCCAACAGCTAGTTTGTTTGGAAGCACACTTGCTGCATCGGCCTTCCGAAAGGTCCAACGGCTAGTTTTCCAGTAAATAAAAAATAACCGTTGGAAAATTTTTGGAAGTAGATTTTTGGCAACTATAAATACCCTAAGCCTGAATTAATTAAGAAGAGACTTCTACATTGATTACAAGTAATACTTGAGTTATTTGGGAGAAATAGTGTGTACAAGTGTTGTAATAGTGTAGGTAGTTTTCTGAGAAGAACTTAGAAGTGTGAGAGTTATCTTCAAGTGTAAGAGTGGAGAGATAATAATTGGAACAAAAGGAGGTTGTGAGTGTAAAACTCTTGGCTCAACTAAAGAAAATTAGTGTGAGCAAGAGTGATCCTCATTTGTGTACAAGAGGTTATTATCTCACCTACTTTGAAGAGACTTTTAGTGGCTAAACTTCAAGTTGTGAACTTGGTAGTTGCCTTGTAAGAAGCTCTTTGTAGTTGTAAGCTTCAAGCTTGAGAAGTTTGAGAGTTTGGTTTGATTCTCTTAATTTCAATATTCTTATTTGTTTTTGAGCTTAAATTGTTAAATATCTATTGTATTCATTTGTGCTTAAGTTTTTATTTGGTGCATAAAGTTTACATTTTTATTAGCACATAAAAAGGTTTGTTTTAGATACAACCTAATTCACCCCCTCTTAGGTTGCTCTTTGGGACCAACAATTGGTATCAAAGCATTGGTCTCTTTTTTTTGCTTAAATTGCATTAGAGTAAAGATCATGGCAACCAATAATAAGCCTTGTTTTTAGAGGGACATTCTATTTCTAGACCTCCCATATTTAATGGAATTAATTTTGTTTATTGGAGGGATAGAATGAAAATTTTTGTTCAATCTATTAATATTGAATTGTGGTATATTATTTATGAAGGTCCTTTTGAGGCAAATATTCTTGATGAAAATTCTCATAGATTAAGGCCTAAGACTAGATATGAGTTAAATGCACAAGATAAAAAAAAATTTATCTTTAAATGCTAAAGCCATTAATATTTTGTATAATGCTTTGGATGCAGATGAGTTTTCTAAAGTAAAAGGCTGCATATCGGCCAAGGAGATATGGGACAAATTGAGAGAAATCCATGAAGGAAGTGAAGATATAAGAGCAAAAGAAGTCACTTCTTGTGGCTAAATATGAATCCTTCAAAATGGAACCTCATGAGAACATTGACAAGATGTATTGTAGGTTCAATGATATGGTAAAGGATTTGGAAGGTTTGGGTAAAGACTATTCCTTGGGTGATTTGAAGAATAGAAAAATTTTGAATGCTTTACCTAAGGAATGGGAACCTAAATCCATTGCCATAGAAGAGTCTAAAAATTTAAATTCTATGCCTATTGATTCACTGATCAATTCTCTAACCTCCTTTGAATTGAAGTTGAAATACAAGGTACAAGATGAGGAGGTAAAGGGGAAAAGAAGCATAGCATTTAAAGCTTCATCAAAAAGGAGAAAAGACTCAAGGAAGCCTCACTTCAACAACTTCCAAATCACTTGGGATGATTGCAATTCGAATGGAGAGGTTGAATTCAAGAATATGAGGAGACTCAAATGGCTTTTATGGCACTTGGCAATAATGAGGTATCCTCTAGTTGTGACTCTTGTAATGATTCATGTGATAATGATGATGATGATGTTGAATCATTTATTTTTAAAATGCATGAATGTTTGAAAGAGTCATATGCTAAGAACAAAGAGTTAAAAATTAAAGTTAATGCTTTATTGAGTGCCAACTCAAAACTTGTGCATGGAAAATAATTCTTTGACAAAAGAAAATGATGTTTTGAAGAAAAATTTTGTTGAAAAAACTAAGATCATGGAAGAACAAGCTTCATTGAAGAAGAGATTACATGATCTTGATAATATTTTGAAAATGAAGAAAGAAAATATTTTTGAAAAGGAAAAAATTAGAAATATGTTTTTGAACCAAAATTTTATCACCTTTAAAAAGGATGATTTATACTTTGTAAAATCTAAATCTTCTTTTTATGGCAATAAGAACATTATTTGTAATTATTGTCATCAACATGGCCATATAAAGAAAAATTGTTATGTTAAAAGAAATGAAATATTAGGAATAAATTTTATTTGGGTGATTAAGCATGTTACTAACCCAATTGGACCCAAGAAAGTTTGGGTACCAAAAGTTGTTGCTTAACTTTGCATGTAGGTATGCTTGAAAGAGCACCAAGGAATTCAAGATAGATTATCAATGGAGGGTGTTCAAGGCACATGAGCTAAGATGACATTAAAATTGGGTATCATCTAAAATTTTGTGTTAAGAATATGCTTTCATTTATCAAGTTGAACAATGTTCTCTTGAATATTACTCATCTATTTGTTTGAATTTGTTTAGAATGCTAGGAAATATGTATCTCCATTTTTTTGTCTATAATAAGTCACTACATGCAAAAGAAAAGGGGAGCATTCTCTTATTTAAATGGATTGGTTTTTGCAAGAAATTGCATCACACATGCTTCATTGTTTTGATGATGCTTTTTAGTAAGGAATGAGCAAAAATTGTTTTGATCATAATTCTTTGCAATTGATCATAATTCTTTGCATGAATTCTCTCTTTCTCCGTGTACTCATTATATTCATCTTTCAAGGGGGAGAATAAACTTAAGGGGAGCTTGAATTGCATTATTTTTCTTATGTTTTGATAATGCCAAAAGGGGGAGAAATAATAGACAAATTCTCTTGTGTAGTACTTCATATTTTATGGTTGTTTTTTGAATTGTCCAATTGATTTGTCATCATCACTGAGACATCTCAAAAGGGAGAGATTGTTGAACCCCAGTTATGTTAATCATGTTTTGATGATGACCAAATCGCACTAATGGTTTGAAAACAAGTGTGCAGAAAAATAGGTAGGTTCATATGCAAATGATCGTTCGAACAAAACAACCAGAAGACTCCACGGACGCAAATGACTGTCTGAATGACAGAGCTTCGGACGATGGTAATCGTCCGACACAAAGAATTTGAAGCAAGTCTCGAACAAAGAACAGCGTCCGATCATATTTCCAGAAGATTTAGCTTCGATCGGACGCAGGTTCGGACGCATCCTCGAACGTCCGAACGAATACCCTCAGAGAACGGACGCAGGGTTTAGCAGCGGCAGTCCGAACGGTCCAATAGCTAGTTCGTTTGGACGCACACTTGCTGCATCGGCCGTCCGAAAAGTCCAACGACTAGTTTTTCAGTAAACAGAAAATAGCCTTTGAAAAATTGTTGAAAGTAGATTTTTGGCAACTATAAATACCCCTAAGCCTGAATTAATTAAGAAGAGACTCTTCTTCTACATTGATTACAAATAATACTTGAGCTATTTGGGAGAAATAGTGGGTACAAGTGTTGTAATAGTGTAGATAGTTTTCTGAGAAGAGCTTAGAAGTGTAAGAGTTCTTCAAGTGTAAGAGTGGAGAGATAACAATTGTAACAAAGGAAAGTTGTGAGTGTAAAACTCTTGGCTCAACTAAAGGAAATTAGTGTGAGCAACAGTGATCCTCATTTGTGTACAAGAGGTTATTATCTCACCTACTTTGAAGAGACTTTTAGTGGCTAAACTTCAAGTTGTGAACTTGGTAGTTGCCTTGTAAGAAGCTCTTTGTAGTTGTAACCTCCAAGCTTGAGAAGTTTGGGAGTTTGGTTTGATTCTCTTAATCTCAATATTCTTATTTGTTTTTGAGCTTAAATTGTTGAATATCTATTGTATTCATTTGTGCTTAAATTTTTATTTGGTGCATAAAGTTTGCATTTTTATTAAGCACATAAAAAGGTTTGTTTTAGATATAACCTAATTCACCCCCCCTCTTAGGTTGCTCTTTGGGACCAACATCAACATCCTCATCATCATCAGCATCGACACTTGGAACAATAGCTTTCTCAGGATTTGATGCACCAACTGGATCTTTATGGGCATCTGGCTCAGGATTGGAGTGGTCGATCTCTTCATAGTCATCGTCATCGCTGTCGGAAGAGGACTCGAGAATGTACTGCGACTGTATGTTGGCAAATTGGACCTAAGCGGAGGCAAACATACCTAAACTTAAGGCTTCCTGAAGAATGGTCTGTTTGGTCTCCAACCTTTTTAATTTTCGAAGTGTGTGGCGTGGAAAAGTGCTCATTTGGTTTCCCAGATTTGTGACAAGGGTGCACAGTTGAGAAAGGGAGGGTTTTGAAGAGGAAATTTGTGAAGGATTGGGAAGTGGAGGTATGGAAGAGGAGGTTGAAGAGGAGTGGAGTGAGGGAGTGCTTGTCCTGAACTTGATGCATGATCCTTTGATTTTTCAATTTCATAATTAGCTTTACTTAACCATTTTTCATTGAAAAAATGCAATCCTTTACGTTCAATGTAAGCTTTATTAAAATCTCTTGGGGGATCTTGTTTTTTTTTTTTTCAGTAAAGGGAATGTCAAAATGTTCAAAAAATTTAGCTAAAAATTTCCCAAATGGAATGTTCTTTCGGGTATCAGTCAAGAATAATTCCCACAAGGAACAAAATAAATATCCAAAGTCAAGTTGGATTCCCTTAAAAACACAATAGAACAGATACGATTGCATTTTTCCTGACTCAGTACGATATCCATCAGTAAGTAATAGCAAATTTGTAACCAACGTGTATAAAATATTGAGCTTAGGACTAAGCAAAGTGGTTTTGGCTTTCGAAACCTGTTTAAAATCAACATGAAAATTTTGTTTTACTTTCTTGACATCAAATTGAGTATCAACAGTAGGCCATTTGTCCAAAGAAAAGAAATATGAGATTTCATCAGAAGGAAGAACTTCACATTCAAAAATTGAATTAATGACATTGGAATTAAACTCAAGATTGATGTGATTTACAAGATGTCACAAGACACTAAGGTTCGAACAGTTGAACTTTTGCCTAGATTAGTAGTAAACTGAAAGACCATATCATGATACACAGGCAGGTCAAGATGAATCAAATTCCTCTATTTTTGTATTTCAAAACATTTCTTAATAAAAGATAAGTTTAATTCGTCAAACATTTTTTGGAAAACAGGATGTTGCGCAATAATAGATTTGCTAAGCAAGGATGTATACCTACTAGATGCCTTGGCATCAATGAATTTGGGCAAGGTGGGATTTGGAGTTGGTTGAGGATTTGATGAAGTTTGGCCTTGAATTGGAGCCTTCCCCTTCAATTTCTTGCCTCTGGTGCCTGTTGAAGAGCTCCTGCGCAAGCAAACCATCTTGAATTAGAGGTAGGAGTTGGAGAGAGTGAAAATGAGAGTGAAGAGATTTGAAGGAAGGGAGATGTTAATAAGGTGAAAAAAGAGTTCAAATAAGGTTGGTGAAGAGATAGGAAGACGAATTTCTTAATGAATTTCAGAAAAGAGAAAGACGAATTGAAGGAATTTGGAGTTTTTCTCTTATTTCGCCAGAGCTAGGGTTCGGTGGAGGAGGTTTGTCCGAAAAGGGAAAATGAAAGGTTTTAATGGAATAGAACAATCGTTCAAACTTCCGATGATTAATTTACATCTGATCAGGCGTCCGTTCTCTGATGAACAGACAGCCGAAATTCTTAACCAAGTGTCCGAAGAGATGTCGGTCGGTTGTGATCGTCCGTTCATTTTTCCAGTAAGTTTGGACGAAAGGATGATTAGTTTGGACGAAAGGAAATGTCTGAAACTAAAAGTAATAAAAAAGAAGGAGTTTGGAAGGATATTTTTGTCCGAGAGTACAAAGAGTTTAGGACGCATATTTGTGTCCGAAAACACAACTCACAAGTTTTTTGAAATCTATAATGCCCAAGCAAGTTTTGAGAAACTCAAAGCAATCCAATGGTAAAGGTTTAATAAAAATATCAGCCAATTGATCCTTTGTGCAAACAAATTCAACACAAATGTGAATGTCATTCTTTTTTGCAAACAAGATCTCTTATAAAATGATGCTTGACATCAATATGTTTTGTTCCAGAATGCAAAATAGGATTTTTAGAGAGATTGATTGCATTAGTATTATCACATCTAATAGGCACACAATCAAAGATAACACCAAAATCTTTTAAAGTATGTTTCATCGAAAGAAGTTGAGAACAATAATTTCCCGCAGCAATATATGCAGCTTTAGCCGTAGACAATGAAATGGAGTTTTGTTTCTTGCTAAACCAAGACACCAAGCAATTACCCAAAAAATGACACATACCACTAGTACTTTTTCTATCAATTTTTACAACTAACAAAGTCGGCATCTGAATAGCTAATCAAATCAAAACTAGTGGATTTAGAGTACCAAAGACCATAATTCAAAATTCCTTTCAAATATTTAAAAATTCTTTTGACAGCAATCAACTGTAATTCATTTGGACAAGATTGAAATCTAGCACAAAGGCAAACTAGAAATATAATATCTGGTTGACTTGGCGATTAAATAAAGTAAACTTCCGATCATACCTGTATAGTATTTTTCATCAATATTATTACCTTCTTCATCTTTGTCAAGCTTGGTTGAGGTGCACATTGGCGTTCCAACTTGCTTGCAATCCTCCATTCCAATGCGCTTGAGTAGCTCCTTTGTATACTTAATTTGTGTGATGAAAGTTCATTTCTTTGTTTGGTGAACTTGAAGTCCATGGAAGAATTGTAATTCTCCCATCGTACTCATTTCAAATTCCTTTTGCATCAAACAAGAAAACTCCTTGCACAAACTTTCATTAGTTGCTCCAAAAATAATATCATCAACATAAATTTAAACAACCAATAAATCATTAAGATTAATCTTGGTGAAAAGAATAGTATCAACACCCCTTTTAAAATCATTTTTAATCAAAAAATACTTAATCTTTTATACCAAGCTCTAGGAGCTTGTTTCAACCTATACAAAACCTTTGATAGTTTAAAAATATGATTTAAAAAATCTTTATATGTTGCACTTTCGAAATCGAGGGGTTGTTCAACGAAAACTTCTTGATCAATGAAACCATTTAAAAAGGCACTTTTCACGTCCATTTGAAATAATTTAAAATTGTTAAAGCATGCATATGCAAGAACATACGAATAGATTCTAAATAAGCAACGGGTGTGAAAGTCTTATCAAAGTCTATTCCTTCTTCTTGAGTATAACCCTTTGCAACTAGTCTAACTTTATTTCTAATTATCTCACCTTTATCATTTAGTTTGTTTCTAAAAATCCATTTTGTTTCTATTACGGAATGAATTGAGGGTCTTTCAACTAAAGTCCACACATTATTTTTCTCAAATTGACTAAGTTCCTCTTGCATAGCAAGAACCCAAGATTCGTCTTTCAAAATATCGTCCACATGTTTAGGTTCAATGTGAGAAAGTAAGGCACAATTATTATTCAAAGGTTTATAAATTGAGTTTTTACCCCATCGGTTGGATCACCTATAATTAATTCTTGAGGATAACTTGAGACCCATCTAATGAGATTCAAATCTCCATGCCTTTGGAAGGTCTTTTGGTGAATCTTCTTTCCTTTCTCCTTCTTCAACCAAGTGATGAGTATTGTCTTCATCGAATTCCTTGATCTCTTGATGTTCTTCTTGAATATTAAGCTTCTTAAGTTTCTTTTGCACACCTATATCTTCATCTTCACAAACATTTCTTGAAATAACATCATTAGCCTCATCAAAAGTAACATGCACAACTTCTTCAATAACAAGAGTTCTTCTATTATATACTCGGTATACTTTCTTGTCACTAGAATATCCTAAAAAAATTTCTTCATCCGATTCTTTTTCAAAGTTTCCAAGATACTTTTTAATTTTCAAAATAAAATATTTGCAACCAAAAATATTGAAATAGCTTACAACGGATTTTTTTACAAAACAAAAGTTCATAAGAAGTTTTGTTCAAAATAGGCCTTAAAAGAATTTGATTCAAGACATAACAAGCCGTGTTAACTGCTTCGGCACAAAAATATTTTGGTAAAACATCACATTCATTTTTCATGGTTCTAGCGGCCTCTTGAAGTGTTTTATTTTTTCTTTCAACAACACTATTTTGTTGCAGCACTCTAGCAACCGAAAATTCATGTAAAATACCGTTATAATCACAAAATTCGGGAAAATATCCAAATTTAAATTTGGCTCCGTTATCGCTTCTCAAACGAACAATTTTTAAATTCAACAAATTTTGTACATTGGAAAACAATTTTACAAAATTTTTAAAGGTTTCATTTTTGTGAACAATAAATAATACCCAAGTATATCTAGAATAGACATCAACAATCACAAAAGTATATTTATTACCACCGAGACTAGCATGTTGAGTTGGACCAAACAAGTCCATATGTAATAATTCCAAAGGTTTAGAGTAGACACACAATTTTTTGGTTTAAAAGAAATTTTAACTCGTTTACAAATTGGCATGCATCACAAATTTTGTTTTTCAAAAATTTCAATTTTGGCAAACCTCTTACCAATTCTTTCTTAGCAAGATTTAGATTATCAATCAAATCCATGTTGAAATGACAAAACCTTCTATACCAAAGCCAAGGATCATCTATAGAAACGGTTAAACACTTTGCATTACTATTATCAATATTATTAAGATAAATCACATAAATATCATTAACCCTTCTCCCTTTGAGCAAAACAACGAAGTTCTTCTCAAGAATTAAACATTGATATTTAGTAAAGAACACATACAAATTTTTATCACATAGTTGACTCATACTTAAAAGATTATAATTTAAATTGTCAACTAAAAGCACATTTTTAATCAATATCTCACCATTTTTACCTACATCACTGATGCCAATAGATTTTGGTTTCATGTTATGTCCAACGGTCACCTTACCACTATTTTTTGACTTGAGATTGGTGAAAAGAAATGCGTCACCGGTCATGTGTCTTGAACACCCACTATCAATGAACCATTTAGCATTTTTGGTGGTGTTCTCTACCTGCACAAAGAATTAAGAGATAACTTTTGGTACCTATATAGTTTCTTGGGTCTATAAAAGTTAGTAAATTGACTACAAATTTGTACAGAATTTATTCCAAATTTTTCATTTCTCTTGACATAACAATTATTTTTCACATGTCCATATTGTTGGAAATAATTGCAAATAATATTCTATTTCCATATAAAGAAAGATTTTGATTTTATAAAACATAAATCATTCCTTCTAAAAGTCACAAATTTCTTGTTGATCAACATGATTCTATTCATTTTTATATCAACAATTTTTTTCCTTTTTTCTATGCAAAAGTACGTCAAGATCATCCAATTTTTTCTTCAAAGACGCTTGTTCTTCCTTAACCTTTGTTTTCACATGCATTTTTTTTCTTTAAATCAGCATTTTTCTGTGATAACCTATTATTTTCATTCACAAGTTTGGAGTTGGCATTCAATAAGGCATTAGTTTTTTTAACTAACTCCTTATTTCTAGCATATGATTCCTTTAAGTTATCATGCAGTTTTAAAGTAAAGGCTTCAAGATTATAATTATCTAGAAATCATTTTCATCATTAGAATCATAAGTAGTTGTTACCTCATCATCACCAATAGCTATAAAGGCCATTTGTGTCGATTTCATCTCTTCTTCAACTTCTCTTCGGAGTTACAATCATCCCATGTGATTTGAAAATTGTTGAAGTGGGGCTTCCTTCATTCCTTTTTCTTCTTGGAAGGACACTCATTTGCAAAGTGTCCTGGTTGTCCACATTCAAAGCACTTTTCATTTTTCTTCTTAATTTCCAACTTGGTATTTCCTTTGAAATTATTTGAGTTGATTGCTCCTTTTTTTCTCATTCTCCATTTATTGATGTAGTGTTTGATAAATTCTTTGCTGATGAGTGCAAGATCACCTTCATCAAGATCTTCATCTTCTAAATTGATGGAGCATTTTCATCTTCTTCTTGAGAAGTCTTCAAGGCAATGCTTCTTTTTGGTCTTGCTTCTTCATCATCCACCACTTTAGCCTTGAGTTTCAATTCATACGATGTAAGAGAGTTAATACGCAAGGATTCAATGGGCATGAAATTTAAATTCTTCGCTTCCTTTATAGCCATAGATTTGGCTTCCTCATTCTTTGGATAAAGCATTCAAAATTTTTCTATTCTTCTCACCCAAAGAATATTCCTTATCCAAAACTTCAAGATCCTTAATGATATCATTGAATTTATAATACATCTTATCAATATTCTTATGTGGTTCCATCTTAAAAGACTCAACTTGGCAACAAGTAAGGATTTCTTTTGTTCTCTGACATCATCGCTTCCTTCATGAATTTCTTTCAACTTATCCCAAATTTCCTTGACCGAAACACATGCTTTTACACGAGTAGACTCATTAGCATCCAAGGCATTGTACAGCACATTCATGGCTATAGTATTCAAGGTCAAGTTAGCATTATCTTGTGGGGTAAGCTCATCCCTTGTTTTTTCTCTTCTTCTATTTGTGTGATCATCAACAATGGTAGCTTCAAAACGACCTTCATTGATAACATACCACAAGTCAATATCCAATACATTACAAAAAGATTTCCATTATATCTTTTCAACTAATAAAATTCACCCCATTAAACATAGGTGGTCTAATAATAGATTGACCTTCAAGAAATAAAGCATTATTGGTTGCCATAAAGATTTTTACTCAAATGCAATTTAAGCAAATTAAAGAAACCAAACTCTGATACCAATTGTTGGTCCAAAGCAACCTAAGAGGGGTGGTGAATTAAGTTTCTTAAAAATAATTTTCAAATGATATGCAAATAAAATCTTTCACCCTAACAAGGAATTGGATAGCAATATAATCAATTAAGCACAAAATGAGCACAATAAATAAAGAGAGAAAGATTAAACAAACAATACTCCCAAGCTAGCTAGCTTGGAGTAGTAATCCACTACGATGATTCTTCAAATTGGGTGAGTCAATAATCTAAATTATACACAAAGTAGAATAACCGTTGCTCACACTACTTCTCTTTTATTGAGTCAAGGATTTTATAATCAACCTCACTTTTGTACAAGATTATCACTCCACTCAATACTTTTGAGTAGCACTCTTAAGTACACACTAATACAATATTACTAAAGAGTTAATTTGCACTCAAATTTCTTTTGTGCTAGCTTGTATTCAATGTGTAAGTTGAGTTTATTAATTACAGGTCGGTTGGCTTTTATAGATGCAATAAAATAGCTCCCAACCACTTTTCAATGGCTAAATAATAAATGTTGAAAAACTAGCCATTATAGATTTCGGACATCTGAGATCTTTTTTAAGCGTCCGAACAAGCGTCCGATCAACAATATCATTGAGTTAAAAACTTCGTTCACACGGTCGACGTTGCGTATGTTCCTACGTCCGAAGCTAGTAGGTTAATGAGTCATATCCTCAGACGGAGTAGTGCATCCAGAAGGTTTCATTCTATCCAAGTATTGCTCTTCCTTCGGATGATCAGGCGTGTCCGATAGAATTTTTCTCGGACGATAATGAGCATCCGTTGTCAATTCCTTAGATCCTTGCTCTTTCATCTGCCTTATCTTTCAGATGATGTATTGTGTCCGAGAAAATTTTATTCGAATGAAATCCTGTGTCTGAGCAACTTATCTCGTTTGGACGGTGTGCAACTTTCGAAGCTCTTTTTTGACATAAAAATAGAATTCTTGCACAATTCATGTTCAAACCATTATATTGTATGATATGGATCCGAATAGCCCAAATATGTGTCAAGAGGAGGATATGAACGATAGAGCAAGCATGGATTCATTCTTTCCAAGATTGGAGTACATTCGTGGTATTTCGATCAAGATTGGATTGGACTATTCTCAATTCAATAATACATGAAGTCCAATTCTTCAAAGTGAAGCACAAGTGGAGATCCTTTGAGTGCAAGAAGGCGGAGTTCCTTTCAAGTTTATTTTAGTTTGGTCTTTATTATGTAAAGCCCAATAATAATTTAAAGTGTTGTGAAAATTGGGCTGGTTTAAGTCAAGTTTAGTTATTAGTTTTAGGCTCATTAATTAGCCTAAATAAGGTTCACCCATTTAGCCCAACTCTTGGGGCCACTTATGGCTGAACCCTAGCACTACTTTTTTAGGAGTTGTTAAGCTAGTTTTTAGGACTTTATTAAGCCTATAAATAGGCCTCATAGTATGCACGAATTTCAGCAGATTTTTATCAATAATATTCATCTTTTCGTGAAAAGTTCTTTCTTTAGTCTTTGGATCCTGTCTCCTAAATGACATCTATATTTGTACTAAACGGTGATTGTTTTAACTGACTTATAGATTTGGTTCTTGCCTGATTCATATAGGCAACGGGTCAATTCTTGCTTTAAATCTTGTTAAGAGTTTGGTTCTTGTCTCGTTATAGACAACGGGTTGAATTCTTGCTTGATTCTTGTGTGTTCTTTATTGTTCTTGTTTGTGTGTTTGCTGTCCAAATTCTTGTGACCAACTTTGGAGTCGATCCTTGGGATTTGGTGCCGTCTTGAATTGTTGGGTTTCGTGGCATCAAGTCGATTGCGCACGGGGTTCGCATCAGATTGCTAATGATATGGATCCGAATAGCCCAAATATGTGTCAAGAGGAGGATATGAAAGATAGAGCAAGCATGGATTCATTCTTTCCAAGATTGGAGTACATTCGTGGTATTTCGATCAAGTTGGATTGGACTATTCTCAATTCAATAATACATGAAGTCCAATTCTTCAAAGTGAAGCACAAGTGGAGATCCTTTGAGTGCAAGAAGGCGGAGTTCCTTTCAAGTTTATTTTACTTTGGTCTTTATTGTGTAAAGCCCAATAATAATTTAAAGTGTTGTGTAAATTGGGCTGGTTTAAGTCAAGTTTAGTTGTGATTTAGTAATTAGTTTTAGGCTCATTAATTAGCCTAAATTGGTTCATTTGCCCAACTCTTGGGGCCACTTATGGCTGAACCCTAGCACTACTTTTTTAGGAGTTGTTAAGCTAGTTTTTAGGACTTTATTAAGCCTATAAATAGGCCTCATAGTATGCACGAATTTCAGCAGATTTTTTATGATGCGAACCCCGTGCGCAATCGACTTGATGCCACGAAACCCAACAATTCAAGACGGCACCAAATCCCAAGGATCGACTCCAAAGTTGGTCACAAGAATTTGGACAGCAAACACACTAAACAAGTACAATAAAGAACACACAAAAATCAAGCAAGAATTCAACTAGTTGTCTATAAGAGACAAGTTCAAAGTTTTGTGCAAGTTAAGTCAAGTTTGACCTGTGGCTTATATCTAGATCGGCAAGAACCAAATCTATAATCATTAAAACAATCACCGTTCTTTGAAGCGATGATCCCAACAAAGTCTTAATCCAAAGACTAAAAGAATAGAACTTTTTCCTCACGAAAAAGAGACAGCCATTATTCATAAAAATCTGCTGAAATTCGTGCATATGATCCAGCCTATTTATTCGTTAATGACAGAGAATAACTTTCTCTTATGATACTCCTAAAGGCTGTAGTGCTAGGGTTCAGCCATAAGTGTATAAGAGATAGTTGGGCTAAATGGGCCTTATTTAGGCTAGATTAATGAGCCTAAAACTAATAACTAAACTTGACTTAAACCAGCCCAATTTTCACAACACTTTAAATTATTATTGGGCTTTACATAATAAAGACCAAACTAAAATAAACTTGAAAGGAACTCCGCCTTCTTGCACTCAAAGGATCTCCACTTGTGCTTCACTTTGAAGAATTGGACTTCATGTATTATTGAATTGAGAATAGTCCAATCCAACTTGATCGAAATACCACGAATGTACTCCAATCTTGGAAAGAATGAATCCATGCTTGCTCTATCGCTCATCCTCCTCTTGACACATATTTGGGCTATTCGGATCCATATCATTCCTCGCTCCTCGAAAAGATTCGCCTCAATCAACAGATAAGGAAAGACGTATTGAGTCAAATGGGACATCAAGATTGGCAGAATCTAGTCCTTGAAGCCCTGCACTATTGCGAACACAACAAAGATTTACAAAGTAAGGATCAAAATAGTTAAACAAATGTGCACGCCAAAGTAAAAAAACACTTTCATTCAGCTTTGACAAGATAAGCACAATTTGAGAAATTGCCAAAAAACACTGATTTTGACACAAATTGAAATTTATTTGACCATAAACAAAAATTTTAGTCAAAGTGTTCTGAGGCAAAATTGACACGATTTCATTCTTGCAAAGTATTTGACCTAAATCACACAACTTAGGTTTCTCAAAAACTAAATAGGAAACAAAATTTTGGGTGGAGTGTCTAAGTAAAACAAAATCAAATAAGGTATCACGCCATAACATAAACTTGACTTGACTTGCACAAAACTTAAATACCTTAAAGTTAACTTTACTTGAAAGCATCATATGCACGAATTTCAGTTAACCAAGCTAACAAAGTTATCCAAGTTAA
Organism: Cinchona pubescens; assembly: GCA_025175665.1. Taxonomy (NCBI): domain Eukaryota; kingdom Viridiplantae; phylum Streptophyta; class Magnoliopsida; order Gentianales; family Rubiaceae; genus Cinchona; species Cinchona pubescens. Next base: position 904,553 of record JANKKI010000132.1, read on the forward strand.
TTTGAAGGGATGGGGTTGAAAATCATGTAGCATGCTAACACAACAATTCAAATTAGAGTTCCATGGCATGGAAATGATTATCAAGTAAAGCTTGGACGGATTTATCCAAATAATGAGACAGGTTTTGTCTCTTATACACATCTAGATGTGTATAAGAGACAGCATATAAACACAGGGTCAAGTATTGCGTTTAATTTTAAACAAGAATCAACAAAATGTACACTAAAAATAACTCTAAATTCAGAATTAAATTTATACAATATCGGTTATGCTCAATTCTAAGAATTTCAACACAAAAAGCAGAAAGAAGTTCATACCTGTGAGATAGGGTATTGGCTACCATATCTTTCTTACCTTGCTTTGGTTGGAATGATGAGATACTCAATTGGGAGGTTAGTGCATCACGACTTACACCTTTGAAGGGTTGAACATAAGAAAGAAAACTAGACAAAGATAAATCAAGGTTAGCCATGACAAAATAAGTTCTCTTGATATCTTCCACTTTTCTCTCTTTTTCTTGGCGTATGGTCGAAGCCTTTGCAATCTTTTTATCTTGATGGCTTTTCCCACTTTGCTTTTCACCTTTATTCCATTGAAGAAATTTTCTTTGAATTTCTAATCTTTCTTCATTTATTTGAACTCTGACCAAGTTGTAAATGACATGTGAGCAAAGGTGCTACATCACAAACTACCTTATCAAGATACTTACCAATAGTGAAGGATACAATAACTTGTTCAGTTACCTCAAACGCTTCACTTTCAGTTGACCATCGAAACTTATAAGGTTTTGGATGTGGGAAAGTAGGCAAATTCAACTTTTCAACAAGATATGTACTTGCCATATTAATCCATATGCTACTATCAATTACAGTACCACAAACCCTTTTATTCACAAGAACCTTAGTGAAGAAAGTCTCTTTCACTGCAAGACATCACAAATAAAACTCACAAAACAAAAATAGTTAGTGTTAGAAAAAAAAAATTAGAATTTTTCCTCACCACTCGGTCTGACTCTTTGGAGTGCAATTCACTCAAGTTGAATCACTCAATTTATTTGTTCTTGTGTGCTTAGTTTCCTTATAGAAAGCAAATAAGAATTTGGTAGGCAAATTTACCAAATAAAAAAAAGGAAACTAAGCACACAAGAACAAATAAGTAGCACTTAAGAATAACAAAGAAATTAAAAGAACCAACAAAAATTAAGTGCTTTTGGAATAGCAATACAAATTTGGAAAGTTTTCATCGTGAGGAAAAAGTTCTTTCTTTTAGTCCTGTCTCTTATACACATCTAGATGTGTATAAGAGACAGGAGATTTGGATTACTTATCCTACCGGGATTAGGATTAGTTCTACGAGTCCAACAGGATTAGGATAATTTTCCTAAGTCAACTTGGATTAGGGTTTTTTTTTTTTTTTTTTTTCAAATCTGATTAGGATTAGGATGAGAAACCAAATCCAAATACGATTAGGACAAGAAACCAATTCCAAATAGGATTAGAATAAGGAAACCAAGTGCAATTAGAATTGGAATATGGAATACCAAACACAAGTAGGAAAGGGTAAGAAACCAAATATTTTAGATCTTCAATACCCTATCTCAGAGGTATGAACGATAGAGCAAGCATGGATTCATTCTTCTTCCTTCTTTTTTTTCCCGTTTCTTTTTCTTTCAGCACTTTTTTTTTTTTTTTTTTTTTGTTGCAGAAACTAAGATATGATTTTCTTTGAAAGAAAATCTGAAAAAAATTAAAGAAAACTAAATGAGGCGAAGCCGAATTGGACGTCAGCGATACCAATCGATGCGAACCCCGTGCGCAATCGACTTGATGCCACGAAACCCAACAATTCAAGACGGCACCAAATCCCAAGGATCGACCCCAAAGTTGGTCACAAGAATTTGGACAGCAAACACACAAACAAGAACAATAAAGAACACACAAAAATCAAGCAAGAATTCAACCCGTTGTCTATAACGAGACAAGAACCAAACTCTTAACAAGATTTAAAGCAAGAATTGACCCGTTGCCTATATGAATCAGGCAAGCGATGATCCCAACAAAGTCTTAATCCAAAGACTAAAAGAAAGAACTTTTTCCTCACGAAAAAGATGAATATTATTCATAAAAATCTGCTAAAATTCGTGCATATGATGAGGCCTATTTATAGGCTTAATAAAGTCCTAAAAACTAGCTTAACAACTCCTAAAAAAGTAGTGCTAGGGTTAAGCCATAACCATTCAATAGTTGGGCTAAATGGGCCTTATTTAGGCTAATTAATGAGCCTAAAACTAATAACTAAACTTGACTTAAACCAGCCCAATTTTCACAACACTTTAATCAATTATTATTGGGCTTTACATAATAAAGACCAAACTAAAATAAACTTGAAAGGAACTCCGCCTTCTTGCACTCAAAGGATCTCCACTTGTGCTTCACTTTGAAGAATTGGATTTCATGTATTATTGAATTGAGAATAGTCCAATCCATACAATCGAAATACCACGAATGTACTCCAATCTTGGAAAGAATGAATCCATGCTTGCTCTATCGTTCATATCCTCCCCTTGACACATATTTGAGCTATTCGGATCCATATCATTGTATTTGTCATCTTCAAAACTAAGATTGTAGATCAACAAAAACTTATTGTTCAAATAGTTACAGAATGTAGTTGGGCTTCGTTGTAAATATGAGCCTTTTCTCACCCCCTAATCCTTATTGTCAGAGTTCCCTGATATTCTTCCGGATTTTATTGCTTTGTTGGAAATATTTGCTAGATTTTCCTTATCCTGGCTCTCATTTTCCACCAAACCTCATCTGTTCTCTATTCAAAAATTTGTCACAACGAACAAAGAACCACTGGGACAGCCACCAAACTACCAAAGAACCTGGTGGGTTGTTTTCTCTCCTTCTCTGTTGATTTTGCTCATCGGTCAAGGATAATTTTTCCAAGGGGAAAGGTAAATCACGGGACACTTTTTGAATTCCTTTTTGTTTTTATGGTTATGCAACCATTGATCACTCATCATCTTCCTTTACTCCTTTCCCTCTATTTCTCTCAAGGTCACACTATCACATAGGTAAAACAGCACATGAACACAAAACCCAACAAAATAAAGAGCTAAAGAAGATTGATGACATCATCAAAAAGAAAGATTTATAAGATCTTCCTCTGTGCTCTTATCTAAGTGGTTTATTTTTATTTTTTGGGTAATTTTAGATCTACCAGAGATTTGTGTTTATATTGCTACTTTATTTATTTTTTTGTTGAGAAATGGAGTACAATGTAAAGGATCCAAACAAAAGGTCTGGTGCTGTTGTAAGTACATTTTCTTTATTTTCGAGAACTTGCATATTCTTACATTGTCACATAAAAATCTGATTAGATTATTTATTTTTCTAAATTTTACCTTTTTTTTCCATTAAATATTCCAAATATTTAAATTCAGGTAAAGCTGGCAGATACAAGTGGATATCCATGTTTGATGTAGTGAATATTTTCCTAGATTTGTATACTCAAATTGTTTTAAAATTTTAAAATCATTTATCATTTATTCCGTATTTACTTTTGGGTAATTTTGTCTATTTCTTTCTAAAAAAAATAGATAAAAACTCTCTGAATGCCTAAGACAGATAAGTAGAAAAAGAACCTTCAGGCTAATATTCTGTTTATATTAATTTAGGATTTCAGAAGAAGATGTCAAAGAACAAGAGGGGTAAGGGAGTTTGAAGTTGTTTCTCTGAGTTTGGTGAGAAACAATAAGTTTTATAATTTCTTTGTGTTTTTAAGAATATTGATTATAGTTAATTTTCTATTTCTTTCTTAATTGTTAAAATATTGGATTTTGTTCAATAGCCACCTCTTGTCTTATGAGTGGTAATATTTCAAAGATTCAATTTTAAGCTGATTTTTGTTTTATTATGTCTCCTTACATAGATCTATGCACAATATTTTACATGTTTCAAATTTTATCTTTAACTAATGTGTTAAAAGCATGTCGGTGATGTTCTGATCTTTTGTATTGTTTAGGCTTCATTCTGGTTTCTTGTTTCTGTGGCAAAAGTTTGTTTTGGAATACGTTCAAAGTAAAAAAAAAAGCCTCTTTAGGCATTGTAGCATTCTTTATCTGATGGGAACTTGGACTGGCTTCGGAAGTGGAATAGCTAAAAAATGAGATACTTTGTTATTTTCCTGTGTTGTTACAGTCATGGAAGACATGTAGGTATATCTTGGTGAGGTAACCCTAAGGGCATTTAGAATGAGATTTCTCCCTCTCATGCAACTAGGTTGCAGCCATGACGGTGTTGTCCCTCGTTACCTGATTTTCAGTTGATCTAAGCCTTTCTCAATTTCTTTTTCCTACCAAATGGATGGCCTTGGTCTTATTTAGGTATAATTACACTCACTCTTCACAGTTAAGTACTGCTTAATAAAAGTAATTTGATTTTGATTTTCAAAAGTCCTCATTTCCGTTTTGTATTTTGTGAATATTTGATTTATACAAGTCTTTTGCATTAAATATAAAAAAGATCTTCCCAAGAAGATGTAAATTTGTGTTAGTTTCTTTTTCTAATTTTGTTCATTAATTAAGGATTTAAATTTTTATTGGTTAAAAAAATAAATAAAATTTTCCGAAGCAATGAGATGGCTATCAAGCTTTTTATCGTAGATTATATATATATATATATATAGGCAAACACGATATGTATGAATCCGAAGCTTTCAAATTTATCATCCATACTGATACTTTTGGGATACCAAAATTTGAGCAATTAATGTTGTTGTTATGTTAGAATCCAGTTTTCATACAATGAAATCAATTAAAAAGGAAAACACAAGTTAGTGAAACTGATCTTTGTTTAAAATTTGCTGACAAAAAAATTGAGATCCATCTTTGTTTGGATAAGAAATGGGATCTAAGAATCATGTTTGCTTCTGGTGGAATGCTATTATCTCATTCTGCACTGTGTTGTATTGACTACTTCAGTGGATATCGGTCATAGTTTCACAAATTCATTATTTTGAGTCATTTTTGGGTTTAGTTTAATAGTAATGTATGAAGTAATTGGTGTCACAAGGCATGTTGGAATGCAAGTAGGGGCAATTGCTTGCTTTCTGTAGTTTTTTAGTGTAAGTTAGTACTATTTAATATAGTATTATCCATTTTTATTTGTTATTCAACACTGATCAATTTTGGGATAATTTGTATTGTCTTTTTGTCCGGCATTGGAGGAGAAGGAAAAGGAAGGGGGTTGGTTTGAAATGAGTGTATCATATATAAAAGTAAGACATACCTTTGTTGAATAATGTGTTATAACTAAGATATTATTGGCCTAGATATGTAGAGGTTCGAATAGGAGTGTCAATGGGTTGGGTTATCAGGTTCGTGATCGTGTTCATGTTGTGTTGTGTCATCTCGTGTGGGGCCCGTTTCTTATCGTGTTGTATTCGTGTCTGACCCATTCGGGTTCGTGTCGTATTCGTGTCTGACCCGTTTACTATTAACAGAGAGTATCAGCCTATTTAACAACTACATAAATTGCAATCCATTTGAGTTAAATCTCAAATTTTGATTATTTAATAACTCAAAGAATTATTAATACTAACCTTATTATTATAGTAATTTAAAACACATGATTAAAATTATTGAATTTTTTTGGATAATATTTATAATAATTATTATGTTTGATTTAATAATCTAATATTAGATCTATTATTCACAATTTTAAAATATACTATATTAAATTATAATACAATAAAAACTTAAGCAAAATCTGCTCATACAGTAATTTAACGGATTATCGTGTCAACCCATGGCTTGACCCAACCAACCCGTTTAATTTCGCGTTATAAATAGGTTGACACAATAATGACCCGATAATTTTCGGATCATAACAGATGAATATCATAATCTGTTAATTTTGTGTTGTATTTGTATCGTGTTATCGAGTCGTATCAGAAATTACCAGCCCTAGGTTCGCACATCTATTCGGTTGCACTTTGCTAAAAGGTGACTGTTTTAAAGTAGGGAGGCTATAACTAAGAACTAAGAGATACAAACATGAACAACTGATAATAATGTTGTTGACTTTTTCTTGCCATGACATCTGTATTGATGTTTTAGAAAATGTTTGTGAACTGCAGGATACTTGTCTTTTTTTTTAGTATATTTAATATGAAGAGATTTAGTTAATATCACTCAAATACTAGAGGTACATGTGTGAGATTGGAATTCTTTTTTAAGATATATGTCATTAAGTTGTCTTCTTTTAACAAAAAATGTGAAAAATTGAGGATTTACATACTTCATTCTCTCTCAATTCAAAATGTTGTGTCTCTCTATTATAACTTGAACATGCTTTCACTTTTCTCAATTATTATGGAATAATATTTTACTATAAGCGTGGTTATATTTCCAAGTTCTATTTGTATAAAGCTTTGTTAAATAAAACATTTTCAATGATTGGTTTTATCTCAAGTTATGTTCACTTTGTGATGACTTCTCTCAGGATTGTGAAGATATCTGTGTACTTTTTGACCATCTTTGCACCTCATTCATCTGCCTAAATATCCTGTTAGAAACTTAAGAGCATGATTTAAAGTAGAGTGAAGTGAGTGATTGTGTGTTTAATCTCTAATGAAGAATTGTAAAATCTGTAAAACGTATATGCTTTATGTGTGTATGTCAATTCAGTTGTATTTAGTATCATGCCATTTTTTATTACTTTTGCCTATGTGGCTTGAAGTATCTTTACTAATTGTACTACGACTCTTGTGTTTTAGTGGAAGAAGAATAACATTCAGTGTACAAAGAGATGAAAAATGTCATGATCAGGCATCCGCATTTGATGCAATAAAAGAAAGAGATAATTGAGGGGACATTTCTCTGAACAACCCATCGAACATGCTAATGGATCTTAGAAAACTATTAGGAGACAATAGTAATTGTACTTTTTAATATGTTCTTTTATAGATTATGTTTCTACGAAAAGAAAAAAAAAAATTAATCAACGTTATGCAACTTAGATTATTTGGATCAAATATATATAGTCTTTTTTAGTCTAATTGATATTTAATTGAGACTATTTTACGTTTATTGTAGTGATTTGATGCAAGCAACATGGCGATTCTAGATGACAAAACTAGTAGTACAACAAGGATTATTGCGGACATCTACTTAGTGAATATCTCCTCAGCTCACCCCTTTAAAAGAGTATCCACAGTTGATGATTTACTACTTTCACGCGGCATTTGCAAGCAACTTCTCCAAACCAAACCCAAGAAAGTCTTAGCCGTTAAATGGGACTGTCCTCCCCACGAATGCCTTAAGCTCAATGTGGATGGAGCCTCCAAAGGTAACACTAGAATGGCAGTGGGTGGCGGCATCATAAGAGATCACTATGGCCAATGCATCCGGACATTTTCCAATAGTACACTATCAACAACAAACTAACTTACAAGCTGAGGCATTAGCTCTTGTAGATGGACTCAAGATGTGTCACAATTTGCAGGTCCGCTCAATGGTGGTTGAGATTGATTCCCTTCATCTAGTTAACATCTTGCAAGGATCATCGGCACCGATTTGGAGCATTGACCCTCAATTGCGCTTCATCAATAGCTATTGTGCTGGGAAAGAGATTTCATTCAAGCATGTTTTTAGGGAGTCCAACCATGTTGCTGATTGTCTAACTAATGAGGGTATATCAAAACCTATGTATGTTGAATATGATCGCTATACCATTCCTCAGTCGGTAAAAGGATTTGTCTACCTAGATGCTATGGGTTGTTCTAATATTCGGCTTTGTAATCCTTGATTCCATCAATAAAATTTCTGCCCTTTTTCGAGCATTTGCGTAAAATAAAAAAGTAGTGATTTGATGCAATTTGAACGAGAAGATCATTTCACTTCAATTTTTAATGGGTCTAAGGATTTGAATTGGATTCCAATTACTAGGCAAATCTTCAATTTTTGAATAGTTAAGGTTCATGTTCTACTGTAAAGATTGAAGCTACATAATTGCTCTTGGAGGGCGTAGGCTGTAGGGTGTTTATTCGATCGATATTTGACTTTTTGATTCTTTGATTTGATTTGTTTGACTTTCGACTTGAAAATTTTAAAGTCAAAGTTAAGTCGTATAAACCTAAAGTCGATTAAATTCGATTTGTTCGACCGATAAGTCGAATAAGTCAAATATTTAATTTTCTTCTATTTTGTATTCTAATACTAAACTGTAGTACATTATCCCACAAATATCATATCATTTCACAAATTCAAAATATCACATAATTATACAAGATAATACAAGTTTTACAAACTCAAAATACAAGTTCATAGATAATAAAAAAATACATAACAAAATTATGATAACATCATTCAACTAAAGTAAGTTTCATAAGTGGTGATTAGTCAATTCTTCACAAATCTGAATATATGAATGTGTATTATTGTGTGTGCCTATATATATATATAAATTGGTTTACAAAGTTACAAATTCAGACCCACTTACCAAAATCAATTCTTATACCAAAATTTTATTGAATCACCTACCCCTATTAAGTTATATCCTATAATATATAAGAATATATATGATTATCTAATTTTATCTATACTAATAGTAAGTTAATAATATACTTAATATACTTATTGATAATAAAAATATTATAATAATAAGTTCCGTAGTACAACTATATAAGTATATAAATTAAACGTTATGTAAAACATATTTTTATTACAATTATAAATTATAATAAAAACATGTATGTATAGATATATTATATATAGATATTTCAATAAGTATTTCAATGTATATAATTACTTTAATATCTATGTGTATTAAAAGGAAATTAATAGTAATTCATTTAATTAGTTATTGAAACAAAAGTGTTACGTTAATAAGTTGTATACTTATATTAATATATAAATGCATAAATTTTACAACACTAACAATTATACGAGTAGAAAAGATAATTAGATATTAAGAAAACAAATAATATTATCAACTATTAACATATTTAATTATTAAGAATTAAGAATACTATGGCTAAAATATTATATATACAAATACATTAATATATTATTATAATTGTAGATCCATATATATATATATATATATTTGTTTGACTTATTTGACCGGTAAAGTCGAATGACTTATTCTACCGGTAAACCAGTCAAACCAATCAATTTGTAGTTCGATATTTGACCGGTAGTTTGACTTAAAAGGTAAAATCAAAATCGAGTTGAGAAGTCGTTTAATTAATTTGATTTTGAGTTAAATTGAATTCAAAATCGAATAAGTCAAATCCAATTTCGTTGACTATATATATATATATATATATATATATATATATATATATATATATATATATATATATAAGCATATTGAATTTTGTTGACTCTGCTGATTTGGCCGGAGCAAAAAGCAAACGACCAAATTTTGGTTATTCTAACAAATTTACTTGATGATCTAGAGAAAACTAGTTAATATGGCCAAATTATCTATATAGTCTTTTTCATTAAAATTAAAATGGTCTCACAACTTAAATGTTATGTGATTTAGTCCATTAATTAAATATTTATTTCAATTCGATCCCTATATGATTGTACCACTCAAAAGACAAGTTTTTTTTTTTTTTGTTTGTGCGGCCCACAATCACACTATGACCCCCTTTTGAAAATTTTAAAAAAATTATATTTTGAGTTATGTAACAGGAACCAAATTGCTTATAATATTTGACAAATATTTAGGTAGATTCGGTTTTTTATTCCACTTGTAGACCATGTGGTGTGGATTAAACGTTAGAGAATCTATGACATCAGTTGATGTAAGTAAAATTTTTTAAAATTTAATCCTGACCGTAGAGTCTATAGATGGGGTCAAAAATTAAATTTACCTAAATATTTTTCATTATATTTAGTTGAAAAGCTAAATCCGCTAAAATTGAAATTGAGAGTCATTTCAACTTTAACGAAAAAGTGAGCAGGACTATTTAGGTAATTTATCCACATTTCTTTACCTTGGTTCACAGCTAGCACTTGGGTGTAAATGAACATAAACACATCGAATAATTTAGTGTTCAATATTGTTTAATTATTTTAATGAATTTGAAGTTTTGTTTAATTATGATTTGTTTAATTTTTAAATTGAATTTAAATAAACTTTTATCGAGTCCAAAACCAATCGAGTTCGCGTGCTTTACAATATTTTATAAGTAAATTTAAAATTTTTAACTTATCGAATCGAATACAATTTTTACATATAAATTTAAAAATTTTAACTTATCGAAACGAATTTAAATTGAATAAAATAATAAAAATTAATTAATGCTAATTTTTTTTCAATCTTCAATTGATTACTCAAGAATCACTCTTATCAAATCAAATTGTATTGGAGTAGTTCATTTACATCCTACTTCGCATCCAAATCCTATTCTCAATCTCAAACTCTCACTGATATAAGGTGCAGATTTAGACTAGTACCTTCAACATTTCTGTACATGTTGTACCTTTATAAAGAAAACAGATAAAGTCCAAACAATGGAAACTCTCTTGCCTCTTACTTTCACTCTTCGTATCAAAACACTCCACCCAGTGACTTCTCATCCACATTTACTTCCCCAAAGAAGGGGCTCTGCATATAAATCTTTACCTATGAAGGTATTTCTACATCCTTGCATTTAATCTTCACTATTACTAAAATTTCCCATCTTCTGCAAATTTTTTCTGTTTTTCAGTTGTAATTTTTTGGGTTTGCTTGATATAATTTTATATGTTAAGAAACTGGATATATCAGTTTTTTTTTTTTTTTTTTTTGGTTTAGGTTAATAGTTAAGCTGGAAATTTTGTAAAGCAGTTTTGTGTTTTGAGTTTCTTTACATTGGTTAATATATCTTTGGCTTAGTGTAATTTATACGACGATATCAATACTTGATCATCAAAGATTCCCAAATTTGTTGCAGTGAAAGGAAGGAAAGTTGAACTTTTAGCTTAAAAAAAAAATCAAACAACTGTGAGCATCAAATGCAGTAGGGGAATAATAGTTCTGCAAGGTGGATAGGAAATTGATTAATGTGGAGGGATGGAGATATTTTGGGCAATATAAGATCTTAACATAAATAAATGTTTGTGCTGAAGCAAGGGAAATCTTGTTTTCCAAAATAAATATATGTGAAAGTTCGCATTTGCAAAGAGAAATTACATGCCTACATTTGATATATCAAGATTTATATGTGGTGGTGGTATCAAAATTACTGTATCATAACTCCCTTTCTTTCTTTCACTTCAGTTTTTCATGCAAGTGTTTTGGTTGGTTATTACATCTTGAAAAAATCTCTATCTTTAAGTGCTATACCTTCCTCTCTGCAGTTATACTCTTAAGTTGTGAGCATTGTGGTATGCTGGATAAAATCTTTTTAATCAACTAATTCCCTGCTGCCTGGAATATTAAAGCTTAAGTCGTCCTTTTAGAAATTATTTTGTGGCTTTTGATGATATTTTGCAACAAAGTATCTCACTGAGAAGAATTGTGTCTATGTGCATAACAGAGACTTTTGCATGGGAAAAATTCAGGCGGTATTGATCACGGTGATGCTAATGTGGATTGTCCATTCAATTCAAGCATATGCAGTAAGGGATTAGTTCACGTTACTGAAGAGCTTTTACTTGAGATAACATCTAAAGGTTTTTTGCCTGATGTCTCCACTTTGTCTGGTTTGATGCTTTGCTATGCCAATAAAGGTTTGTTCTCTCAAGCAAAGGCTATTTGGGATGAAATGTTTAACAGTTCTTTTCAACCTGGTGTTCCAATGATTTCTGAGCTAATTAATGCCTGTGCAACCAGCGGTCGATTTGATTTAGTGCTTACAATTCTGCATCAAGTACGCATTAAAAATCACGTTATATTACCTGAGATTTATGCACGAACTATTTCTTGTTTTGGTAAGAAAGGAGAACTTGAGTTGATGGACATTATGTTAAGAGAGATGATTAAGATGGGCCTCTCAGTAGATCATTCTGTCACAGGAAATGCTTTTATAATATATTATAGCATTTTTGGTTCAGTGGCTCAGATGGAAGTTGCATATGCCCAACTTAAGAGTTCAAGGATTCTCATAGAGGAAGAAGCAATTAAGGCTGTTTCATCTGCTTATATCAGGGAAAGGAAATTCTACAGTTTAGGGAAATTTCTTCAGGATGTTGGTCTTGGCAGGAGAAATGTCGGAAATCTTTTGTGGAACCTTCTCCTACTATCTTATGCTGCCAATTTCAAAATGAAAAGCTTGCAGAGAGAATTTGTGAGAATGGTGGAAGGTGGATTCCATCCTGATCTTACTACTTTTAATATTCGAGCACTGGCTTTTGCAAAGATGTCATTGTTTTGGGACCTGCATCTAAGCATTGAACACATGCAGCATGAAGCAGTGGTTCCTGATCTTGTGACTTATGGTTGTATTGTTGATGCATACATGGACAGAAGGCTGGGCAGGAATTTAGAATTTGCTTTGAGCAGATAGAATGAATACAGATACTTCTGTTACAATGTTTACAGATAGAATTGTTTTCGATGTGATGGGAAAAGGGGATTTTCACTCAAGCTCGGAGGCTTTTTTGGAGTTCAAAAGTAAAAGGCATTGGACCTATAATCAGCTTATTGATATATATAGAAAGAAAAAGTTCCGAAGTAATCAAGTTTTTTGGAATTACTGATGAAATGTTAAATCATGGAGGGTGAATATGTTTGTGCGACAAGCAGCTTATTCCAGAAGGATGGCCTCTTGCTTAAATGGCGAGAAAATCAGCCTAGCTTTCAATTTGGGAGAACAAAGAGAGATTCAGATACTGGTGAAAAGCATATTAGGTATGCTAAGGCTATATTTTTTTTTTTGCATATATCTCCTCTGATGGAAGTCCTTGTGTGTTTGCATTCTCCATCTTTAGGATGTTAGCTCAGAAGTCAGGATTTGGGAAAGAACGAATTTGGTTGAAATCTGTTCAACATCCACTTGTCAAAAATTAGAATTCTTGCAAGGAGACAGCTTGTAGGTGTCATGTCATTTGGTAGGTTCTGCTTCATGCTTCTAGTTTAGAATATGCGCCTTTTCATTTCTGTTCTCTCACCATGGTTCGACTGCTCTCCTTTCAATTTCTTTTTCTTTTTTCTTTCTGTTTTGGTTGTCAAAGGGCTCTAGTTCTTGCAATGATTTATTGTACATTCATCAATTTTCCCTGAATGCCATCTCTCTCGAACCAAGGTCATTTACTAAGCATAGATGCCGAACAATGGAAAAAGGGAAGAACATATGAAAGAGTGAAAAGAGAAACTAGGAGGTGAAGTATATAATGCATTATAGTTCCTTCAACATGTAGTCTTTTACCTATTGCTTTACGCAATCCTTTCAAATCCTCTGAAGTTCTGGACAGAATCTTGAAAGAGAGTAACAGATCCATTTGATGGGGAAAAGAAGCATGATGTCATTTGATCTGAACCAGGAGTTCCCCTTTAGAATTTTGTAGCTTGTTTTCTAGTCATGCTAGAATTCTTGCCACTGTAAGGTTTTTGAAAGCCCAAAGTAATCATTGTTGATTTTCAGGTCATCTCTTGGAACTTTCTCGAAGAGTAAACATAATGGGAAGAACAAAGTACATTCCAGAAAAGATTCTTTCACCTCACTGTAGCTACATCTTTGAATGGATGATAGGAAATACTTGCATGTTTCTATACACAATCGGATACTTAAATGAAAGTTGCCCCATGTTGGCTGAGCCATGTTTGGTTCTTCCAGAGTTCTGTGTCAATGTTGTTTTAGGTTTAGCTGAGAACATAAGAAAAATTAGAAATTTTGCTTGTGATTTTATTAATGCAGAGTTTTTTGTGGGGCAGAGCACGAGCCTAGAAGTAGAGGCTCTATGATGCACAGAAATTACTCTAGAGATGTTTTAGCACGTTGAGATTATATGAGGATCTTGTAACATTAAATTTGTAGCCATCTGCATCCCATCGATTTGAGGGTAAGAAGTTTGTTGATGTTGCAAAGGAGAATGTGGTATCAGGATGCTTTTCCTGAGATGTTATTGTATCCCTAAACTAACAATTTCTGTGAAATTCTCTTTTGGTTGTAAAGATGCCCAATCAAATTGGAAAACCACCCCTGTCCAGGATAAACTGAAAGAAGGTGAGATTACCTTTTAGAAGTGGCAATAGTTGCCCTAGATGCCATAACTCCTCTCTACAGGAAAGATGGCAAATTGCTAAACCATCTCATGAGGTTCCCACTACTCTGGCTTCCAAGAAGGTTTTCGTGGATGCTGTCCTAGGTCCTAATCACAAAGCAGAAAGGCCATATCTATCCATTGAACCCTAAATGTTTTAAAGTTTGTCTCTGATGTTTCTGTTGTTGCCATTTGCAGCAACTTGGCTGCTGAAGTGTCTCCTCTCCCTCAACGCCAAACTAATTACCTCTCTGTTGTTCTCCTGAGATGGGCAATGGCAAGAAATGATTTCATCCTTTTCGTTGATGTTAGATCCTATGTCATCACTTGATAATAAGGTGGGACTCATAGCAGCTGCCACAACTGAATATCATGTAGAAGTCTCACTCTACAGCTTCCTGCATGAAGTTAATATTTTGAATTACGGAAAGAAATTTCAAGCATTTGACTCCATTTTTTCAGGTTCAATTTTCCCAAACCATCTTTCTTTGTGGAAATTAACGCAATATTCATATCTGTAGTTGTAATTCTATGACAGGTGTAATTCTATGACAGGTATATATGATAATGTGACATTTACTTAATAATTTGGTTGTATAGTATTTCATAGAAATTGTGGATAGATCTGATGGACTGAAATTTAGGATTTCAATCCAGGCTTTGCTTGGTCGAGTATGATCAAGTTGATCAAGGACATTAGTTTTTCTCCATGGAGTTCATTTTGACCTTAGCATTGTGTGCTCAACAAGTTTGAGCTTGAACTCAAGAATGTATGTTTTGAGCCATCTCTTGTAATTGCTTTTGAACAATTATATCACTGCACTTTTTTCCATTGCTATTGTAGTAAACGCTTTTGACAGAGCACAGTTGGATGCTTTCTTCCTCATCTAGTATCTTTTCTTTCCCTTCTCTCTGATCTCCCTCTCCCTCTGTCTTTCTCTCTAATTGTTTTAGTTTTTACTTGTCAAGTAGCTTAAATAATTGAACTTGCTATCCACAAAGAAATGAAAAAATTGGGGATCATTCAGAGGCAGAGATTTGAAACACTAGACTACCTACTGATATTGGAAGCCTACTGCTTCTCAATTCTGTATTAGAACATAGTATACAGAGGACAATCTGAATTTAAAATTTAAACTTGTGAAGAAGAGTGAATAGGATTTTGAAAAACTTATTACAGACATCTTGATTTACTAAGAAAGGGAGGTAACAACAAGCCTGGGCAGCAAGCCAACCTAGTTATCCAACATGCTTGGACAAAGAACATTGGATCACGCTTCTTGGGACTTTAGATGACCTCCTCAAAAATCATCTTGCAGTCTAAATAAATGATCAAACGACAGTTTTCATCTGGTAGCCCTCAGCACAAGTTGATCTCACATCTTTTTCCAAACCACTTCACGCGTATTTCTTAATCAAGTTACTCTTGATCTCTATCTGAAAAGGTTGGAGCACTTAACCTACTTGTTAGACTTTCATATCCAGATGGTTGCAGCTGATCACTCACCTGCAATGTATTACACACAGACGATTAGCCACCAGGATCTATTATCTACAATAGTTAATAAATGAACCAGTTACGCAGTATCTCTCCTCTGTGCAACTTTCGGCCAGAATAGAGATCCAAGCAATTCTATATTATCTTGTCCAAATTCTTTGCAAATGGTGTCTACTTCTTTGGTTTATTTAGAATTCAACAATGTTTACCCTTCTGCTTTAACAATTTACCTGAGATCCACAGATTTGGCTTTTTCTCACTGGGGTTCTTTGACTAGCAGAGGCTATGATACTTGGGATGCTTGGCATTGTTTCTTCTGCTAGTGCCCTCAACCTATCAAGTTCAGGTAACACCCACAGTTGCAAGATCTGGTCTATCTTTACGCCTCAGTTCTGTGCATTTGAGTGCTAACTTGGCAAAATTCAGGGCCTCCTTGACTGGCCAGTCTGCAACTGCTGGGTCAAGCATATCAGCGAATGTCCCCTTCTCAATGGCCCTCTCAACATGGTGAGTCAAACCCATTGGAGATTTTGCAGTAATTATTTGAAGTAGCATGACACCTAATGAATAAATATCTGATTTTATTCCTAGCATACCAGTTTGCTGATACTCAGGATCTATATAACAGAATGTTCCGGCTGTAGATGTCATAAGATATTGAGTTACAGAATCAGCTACAGAAGGAGGGACAAGCCTCGCTAAACCAACATCACCGATCTTGCTTACATAGTTTCGGTCAAGCAAAATGTTGGCTGGTTTCAGATCACGGTGAACAAGTGGTTCTGGCTTTGTCTGGTGGAGGAAAAGGAGGCCAGTGCCAATCTCTGCTGCTATTCGGAACCTTAATTGCCAAGGATAGAGCACTGGTGTGTTCCCTCGCCTGAAGAGACAATCATCTAAGCTCCCATTCGCCATGTACTCATAAACAAGGCAACCATATTCTGGGCATGCTCCAAGAAGGAGAACCATGTTTGGATGTCGTATGGAACTAAGAACTTCAACCTATACCAAGGTGGTAGAAAAGAATGTGAGAAACACAACATTTGTATGTTTCAGTAAAACTGTTCTTGCCTTTTGGATTCCTTCATAGTGTACTAGTGCTCATTCTGACATTTAAGCTCAAAAAAGCATTGATTTGATGCATTTCAATGTGTGTATCAATAGCTCAGAAAGTTCTACAAACTCTTTCTCAAAAATTGCTCGACTCTGTTATATAATTCCAGAATACAAAGTTTTGATATGTCAATATTTTTATCATTCCTTCTTGTATTGTTTGTTACACTGGTAGTTGTACAATGACTGATGTTCTAAGGGTAGTCAAACATGTCTCAAGTATATTTAAGTCCCTTACCTCTTGCTTTAGAAATTGTGACCTTCCTTGAGATGCATCAGGACGAAGTACCTTTATTGCAACAGGCGTATGATCTAAGTTACACTTGTAGACTGGCCCATATCCACCTTCCCCAATTTTACGAGACTCTGAGAAGCGCTCTGTTGCTGTTTCAATCTCATCTATGGTATATCTCCTGTATCTAACATCACTTTGTGCTAGCACATCCAGTACCCTTTTCCTCTCCTCTGCTTCTTTGAGTGCTTTCATTTCTGCATTCTTTCTTTTATGTGCTTCCAGTTCGGCGATCCTCTGAGCTGCTTCAGCTGCCTCAATGGCTACCTTACACTTGGCCTTTTCTTTCTCTGCAATTGCTAGTGCTGCTTCCTCAGCTAATCGTGCCTCTTCTAGCTTCTGCTGTTCCTCCATTTTCCAGCGGTGAAGCTCTAATGCCTGGCACCAATATCTCGTCATACTGTGTTGGCCATGGCCAATATTGGCTAATAAAGGTTTCATATCTTTGACTTCTGTTACATTTGGTACAGACAAAAGGAGCTATGATATTGTAAGGAGTTCAAGAATTTGATTACCAAGTGCTTACCTTCTGTTTTGCTAAGAGTGCTTCTTTGCAAGCTGCGCTATAC
This sequence comes from Cinchona pubescens, assembly GCA_025175665.1. Classification (NCBI taxonomy): domain Eukaryota; kingdom Viridiplantae; phylum Streptophyta; class Magnoliopsida; order Gentianales; family Rubiaceae; genus Cinchona; species Cinchona pubescens. Next base: position 922,231 of record JANKKI010000132.1, read on the forward strand.
ATGTCCATTGTCTGCTTGAGCTCTTGCTTGAGCCTTCTCATCTCAGCTTCTACTTCATCCTATGCATCAGATGGACAACTTAAATTATTGTATCAATAAATGTATATCTTATATCTTATATACTGGGGTATTACAATGAATACATGACTATTGAGATCTCAATGCACATACCTGATTCTGGCTGGATGACGATGACCATGATGTGCTACCATTTTCCAATGAATTGGATGAAAAGACACCAAAATTGCTATTTCTATCAGGTGTCCTGGACCCTGAAAATGGTGAACCAAAACTTAAGGTGTATTCAGTTTCAGAGCCGTTTGAAAGACGAGGAGCAAATGCCATGTCCTGAATGTCAGGTAGAGAAGGGAACATGCGATCGGTGCTTGGCTGAGCCTGCCCGAGCTGATAAATGATATGTCACTATCTGGCATTGACAGGTCTCCGTATGACCTATTCTGAGCTTTTCCTCTTGTAAATGGTGACCTGAACAAGTGTGGATAAATGTTGTCACACTATTTTTTAGCCTTCATTTTTTGGAAGCCAATTAAATGCTTTGTCCATTTACTTCCATGGTATTTCTTTAGTAGGTTTCAGTGTTAAAATATTGAGGTTTTACACCTTTAAGATTTCTAATGGAGGACAAAGAGCTAGTTGATATGGAATGTGGAATGCATGATATACATAAAATACTGTTCATTATTTATGTGGAAATTGCAAAGAATCTAGCCATGTCTTGATGTATGTAAGACTCACTTGATTGACTCTGTATCTTCAGCCAGGGTTCGAGGTGGAATGGGTGATCTATCGGGAGCAACACCTGTTGATCAAGTTGGATGATGCAATTAGTTCCTTTTAGCTGCACTAAAACCACAGTGTAGACATGATGAAATAGCAGAGAAGCAGACCTCTTACTCCGTTGCCTTGCACGAGACGTGCATCAGGCAGGATAGGATTGATCATTGTGTTCTGATTTTGTAGTTGGCGAGGGGGTGGATTTGGAACTGGAATGGAGGCAGACCTTACTGATGAGAGTTTTCCTTTAGAGATGGTATACACATTGCAAAACTCGGGTGCCATTTTTGAAACACTGGAAGCGATGTCTGTAGTCTTGAATCTTCTGTGCCCAATGATTTATCAGTAACAAGGTACATAAATAGCATCATACTTTTGCTTCTTTAGGAAATAAAAGTTCTCAACATATCAATCTAGTTAATCGACTAGTTTTATGTCTCTGCTAACTGATACTTTTTGAAGAATATGATGAAGGCATGGTTAGCTCAATTAGAGTATAAAAGGAGAGTGCCATTGAATCAATGGACCTATTCAAGTAATTGCAGGTGCAGGTGTGTACATCTGTATGCATCTCTAATTTTGACAATTTGGATGGCAAAAAACTATGGTACATCCTTATAAATGGTAACAAATGTAATTACCGAACAAAGTTATTCTTTGTTGAAGCACCAACCACCAAGTTCTCAACGAAGTTTGCCTTAACATAGTCACATAAGCCTTTTGCTATGTCCAAATCCTCAATTAAGACTTCATTAACTCGTATCTGTTGCAAGATAAATAGTCAAATTCACACAGGTGGCTGCTTAAATAGTAAGTGAAAGACAGAATTTTTTGTCGATCAACTGAAGATTAAGAACTAAAGAGATGGAAAGAGATCCCACGGTGAAAAGAAGAACTAAGATGTAGGCTTTTGATAATCAGTTAAAAATGGTGATTCTTGAGAATGAATTGTAAACTTTCTCTGTCACACTTCTTTCGTTCAGTTACTAGTTCTTTTATAAATGTGTTCACTTGTTATGTAATTTACTTCTTTCTTGTAGTACATGATGAAATCTTGTCTTTTTGCTTTCTTTAGTAAGTGAAGAAATGAAAAGCATCTTTCTGTTAAGGGGGAACATTTCAGGTATGGAAAGGAGAAAACCAGCAATATGGAGAGCTTCAAAAGTTGTAGCAGATCTTACATCTTTGCGAGTGCAGAAGCAGCGGAAGAGAAGGAACAACTCCTTGGCTTGGCCATCAGCATCACTCTTATACGATCTTGAAATGCCATCGTTAGCGTCACAAAGAGTAATGTGGCTCCCCACTGCAAGAGTGATTAGAAATTTTGGAATTCCTAATTCGAGAAGAATATCGAAAAAGCTGACAAATAATGTTGGATTTCATGCTAGCAAACATTACTAATACGTGCAGAGCAGGGATGTTCGAGTCCTAAGCATTATGTCCAACAGGATAGTCCTGATTGCATGATCATCATACACAAGTAAATATGTTGCAACTAAATATTGTATTGTCGTGATTTTTTTTTTAATTTTTTTGCATGTAGCTAGAATTGCAGCCTCACAGACATGATGCCATTTGCGGATGTGCATTGCCACAATGTGGACGTCTAAAGCTTGGCATAAGAAAACGAGCTCATGGTAGGTATTTAATTTAGTGATTCTATTTCCAGCAAGTCCATGCAATACAATATTTAAGCATATACACATAGCATGATAGTCGTTTAATACGGTCATTCATTTTGAAAATTGGAGAATCAAGAGGAGAAATTCGGCATGTTTACAAAATCCACTTATCAGATGAAAATTGTTTCATTTTCATATTCTCTTCCTAACATCATGAGGCAACAATAAGAGCAGAATATGATTGAAAAACTCAAAGGGGTTTCAAAAAAAAAAAAAAAGGAGAGAGCGAGAGAGAGAGAGAGAGTTACGTGAGGCAGAAGGTGGCCTTTGTTTGACATGAAGCAACGTAACACATTTGCCTTTTCCCACAAGATTATCAACAGCCCATTTCAAAGCATGTTGGCTTCCTTTGTCTTTGTATACTATGGCTACATATACCATCTCACTGTTTGCTCTTTGCATTGGCATTTTGGGATTGTAGCAAGGATGAATGCAACCAACCCCTTTGAGTTTTTCAACAATTTTTAATTTTACTTTATTTTGAATTGAGTTCCAAGAATTACTCCTCCTCTCCTGCATAACCATTAACCACGCCTACCCATTTGAAAACTCTCTTTTTATATCTTGGAGAGACTCCAATGAGAGTCCTTTGGCTCCTAACTCTTCAAGATGAAAAGAGAGTATTCAATCTGATTATTTTGCTGCTTGTGTCCTTTTTAAGAGATGATACCAAAGACATTTGATAGTCATCCTACATTTCCGGGATTCCTCAATTCTATCTCCCGTAGAAGCGCTTGACCGGGGAAATTTGTAGGTGAGTTGGCCCAAATCAAAAACAGAACAACTAAAACAATTAGTGAAAAGAACAGTGGTGTCCTGTCCTCCCAAAAGTAAGAGCAAATGTTATTACCAGAACAATAATTGTTACTGTCGCAACAAAAGGGCAATGAAATAATTAAAATACCCTTTTGAAAAGGGATAATTTGGTTATTTCATTTCTTTTTGTAACTACTGTACAAGAAACAACATTATAAGATGCCTAATTTCCAGATAAAGAACACAAAACAGACAGGATTCCTAACTAATTGCCTATTTTCGGTAGGGTAATGTATCATCCTTGTCCAAGAAAATATCCAACTAAATTACTTAATCCAAGAAAGGAAAAAGAAAAACTTTATGGTTGTCCATCTGTATTGTCCCTTGCCCTTCATGCAAGAATAGTGCTGTATTTTATTTCACAAGAAAAGTTAAAATACAACACAAAGGAGGATAAGCTGTTGGAGAATTTTAAAATAATTAAGAGTTCTATTTTACGTAATATTTTTTAGATGAGTTTTCTAAATAGTAGTAACCATAGTTATTGAATCCGGTCCGACTCGGTGGTTCAACCGATGAACCAGGTGAGCCAGCCATAAGACGGGGTTGGGTTCCTCTGATGACCAGACAAGGAAGGAACCCATCGGGTTTCGTGTAATCCAGCGGTTAAACCAGTAAACCCGAGAACCCGGCCGAATTTGGAGAAACCCGGCAGGTTTGATTTCTTTGAGCAAAATATCAAATAGTAATTGTTAAATTTTAAACCAAAGACCTCTTAAATAGTAATAAAAGGCCTTACCACCTCACCATGTAAGCTTTTAGTTATTATATGTCTCTTTTTTATTTATATACTCTCCAAATTTCACTCTATACATGAACTCCATTTTAACTCTTTACGTGAAAAGGCTATGTAAATATTGAAAAGTTATATTTATACTTATTTTTTTTAATAAAATATATTTTTATCAATATTTTCACTATATATCTTGTATTTAATAATTTACAGATATTATATATTAATCAAAAATATATTTAAGTGACCCACCGATTGAACTAGTAACCCGTTGATCCACCTCCCTTGTTGGGTTCCTCCCCGGGCCTGGTTTAATAACTATGGTAGTAACTTTTCATCAGTTAGTTGTTTTCTTGAAAATTGCATTGTCTTCTTGAAGATTTGTAACTCTTATTGTGATTGTTGAATTCCTAATAGGTGTGTCTCTACTTATGATCAAACATCAATTTCCTATATATATATATATATATCCAATTAGAAAAACATCTGACATATTTTTCATTCCTTTATCTATTTTTTCTCCTAAAAGCTCTCTTCCTCCACAAAAATTCTCTGACAAATTATCCAGACAACTTTGAATGGTCTAGATCTGATACTGTAAATGCAAAATACAAGTCAGATAAGGGTTTTATTGTGTCCCACAGATTAATTCGCAAAACCCTTTTATATACTAATAGTAGGGACAAATTAAACCTTAAGAAAAACGGCATTTATAACATGCCATAAAGCCATTTTCTCAAATTTTTGTTCTAACATTCTTAAGGTTTAATTTTTGTGCAACAATGGGGTTCACTACTTTGAGGGAAATAGTTACTGATTTTGTCAAATTAGAACGTTTTGATGGAGGTAATTTTCGAAGATGGCCAAAAAAGATGTACTTTCTTCTTGCAACTCTAAATGTGGTTTATATTCTCAATAATCCCAAGCCTTTGGAAAGGAAATGACGAATCGACACTTGCCAACACTCGTGCTAGGCAAAAATGGGAGAATGATGGCTACATTTGTAGATGGCATATTCTGAAAGGCAAATCAAAAGGACTTTTTGATACACACTAAAATATTCCATCTTCAAGGGCATTGTGGGACAAATTGGAGGTAAAGTACATGAAAGAAGATGCTACAATTAAAAAATTTCTTGTCAGTCACTTTTTCAATTTTAAAATGATTGATAGAAAATCGGTGATGGACCAATTAAGTGAAATTGATCATATTTTTAATAATTTTAAGTAACATAATTTGAATATGGATGAATCTATTATTGTATCTTCTGTGATCGATAAATTTCCACCGTCTTGGAGGGACGTCAATAGAAATTTAAAACATAAAAAGGAAGAACTTTCTCTTGAAAACTTAGCAAATCATCCCCGCTTGAGGAGGAAATGAGAAAGCAAGATAAAAAGCAGAATTCTCCACAAAAAGAGTAATATAGTCATGAATCTAAAATACTTCATGTGGTGGAAGAAGGTCAGAAAAACAAACACCCTCAATCAGCTAATTTCAGTAAATCTAAGAAAAGAAAAAGGGTGCATGCTACTATTGTAAAAAGTTCGGTCATATTAAGAAAGACTATCATCATTTGATAAAGAAAGACAATCAAAGGGAATTATCAACAAAAGAAAATTTTGTTGCTATGATTTCTAAAATAATATATGGAAGATGATTGGGCTTGGTGGATTGATTCCAGAGCCACTAGATATGTTTGCAAAAATAAGAGTTTCTTCAAAATATTTTAACCAGTTGAAAGGCAAAGGAAGCATGGAACTCCAATTTACTTCTATAAAAACCTTGACTTTGAACAAAGTTTTGTACGTTCCAAAAGTTAGGAAAAATCTTGTGTTTTGTAGTTTGTTAAACAAGTTTGGTTTCAAACTTGTATTTGAGGCAGATAAATTTGTACTTACTAAAGGAAGCATATTTGTAGGGAAGAACTATTTGTATAAGAGCATGTTTTAAGCTTAATATTATTAGTAATGCTAATAAAGATATTTTTGCTTATATTGTTGAGTCCTTTTATTTATGGCATAATCGCCTTGGGCATGTAAATTTTAGACATATGCAAGATATGGTTAAATTGGAATTAATTCCACAAATGGATAAAAATGAAGAAAAATGTAAGTTTTGCATGCTTATAAAAATAACAAGAAATCCATTTTCAAAAGATTCAAAGAAATTCAGAATTACTTGAACTTACGTATAGTGATGTTTGTGACACACATAACACACCTACCATAGGAGGTAAAAAGTTATTTTGTCACATTCATAGATGAATGTTCAAGATTCTATTATGTTTACTTGTTGCATTCTAAAGATAAAGTGCTAGAAAAATTCAAAATTTATAAAAAAAGAAGTTGAATTGCTATGTGAAAAATCCATTAGATGCTTGAGATCTGATAGAGGAAGTGAATACTATTTTTGTACATTTTTTGAATCTAACAGAATAATTCATGAGACCACAGCAGGTCCTTATTCACCACAACAAAATAGCGTGGCAGAAAGGAAAAACAGGATCTTAATCGAAATGGTAAATGCTATAATGTCTAATTGTGGACTTGGACAAAGCTTTTGAGGTGAAGTTTTGTTAAGAACTTGCCATATATATTAAATAGAGTTCCTAATAAAAGGAATAAATTACTCCTTATGAAATATGAAAGAAAAGAAAGGCAAACTTAAACTAATTTAAAGTTTGGGATTGTAGAGCCATTGTGAGAGTTTTCGAAGCAAAAAGAAAAAAATTGGGTGAAAGAGAAATTGATGTATATTCTTGGGATATGCACAAAATAACAAGGTTACCGTTTTACGGTAATCAAACCTAATGATTCAATAGTAATTAATACTGTTATTGAGTCAAGAGATGTAATATTTGAAGAAAATAGATTTAATTCAATTCCTAGGCCTAAGGATCAGTTAACAAATTTTAATTCAAGCGGTGAACCCTTTGAGGGTGGAAAAGATGAAATTCTTGAATGCTTAAGAAGGACTAAAGGAATTAAAAGAACAAAAACTTATGGTCCAAATTTCTTTATATATCTAGTTAAAAGTACTAGAGAATTAGTAGACAAACAAGTAGCTTACTGTTTTAATACAGAAGCAGATCTTGTTACTTATAAGGAGACAATAAAGTCTCAAGATTTTGCTTTTTGGAAAGATGCAATACTAGATGAAATAGATTCAATCATGGAAAATAAAACATTGAAATTAATTGACCTTCCACTAGGTGACAAATGAATTTTCAAAAAAAAAAAAAAAAATTGAAAGTGGATGGAACTATTGACAAATTTAAAGCTAGACTTGTTGCTAAAAGATATATACAAAAATCTGGAATAGATTACTTTGATACGTATGCACTAGTTGCTATAATTGCTATAATTCAAATTCTAATAGCATTGGTTTCTATGTGTAGTATAGTAATTCACCAAATGGATGTTAAAACCGCATTCTTAAATGGTGAATTAGATGAATAAGTGTATATGGAGCAGACATAGCACTTGAAGGTTTTGTAGTTCTAAAAAAGAATATAAAGTGTGTAAACTTATCAAATTTTTATAACAATCCCCAAAGCAGTGGCAGCAAAAATTTGATCAAGTAATTTTGTCATATGGATAAAAAATTAATGAATTTGATAAATGTGTTCACAGTAAGCTTTGGAATGGTATAGGCATTTTTATATGTCTTATGTGGATGGTATCTTAATTTTCGATTCTGACTTGCAACAAGTTGAGGATGCTAAAAAAGTTTTTGTCTACTAATTTTTCTATGAAAGATATGGGAGTAACTAATGTTATACTTGGTATAAAAATTATAACTGATCATAATAGTATAAACATTGTCTCAATCACATTACATTGAAGTTTTGAAGAAATTCAATCACTTTGAGCGTAATCCTATTTTTACTCCTTTTGATTCAAGCATTAAGTTACTACCAAATATTGGTAAATTTGTTGTTCAACTAGAGTATGTTAAAGTTATTGATTACTTAATGTATGATGATACGAGTACAATATCCGATATAGCTTATGCAGTTGGCAAGTTAAGCAGATATATAAGTAACAGAAGTAATCTACATTGGCAAGCTATAGGAAGAGTATTGAAATATTTAAAAAAATCATAGATTGTGGTATCACTTATTGTGGTTGTCCTTTAGTTTTAGAAGGGTATTCAGATGCTAATTAGATTATTGATGAAAATCATTCTTCAACTAGTGGTTGGATATTTATACTTGGTGGAGGTGCAATTTATTGGGGATCTAAAAAACAAACTTGTATATCAGATTCTACCATGGTTGTAGAATTTATTGCACTGGCTTCCGCAAGCAAAGAAGCATAATGGTTAAGGAATTTGTTGTATGAAATTCTTTTTGTATATAAACCAATGTCTCCAATATTAGTCCATTATGATAGTAAAGCTACACTCTCAAAAGCGTATAGTCAAATTTACAATGGAAAGTCTAGGTATATTGGTTTAAAACATAGTTATGTCAGATAATTAATATCTAATAAAGTGATCATGTTGTGAATTTTAAGGGATCATTGTGAATTTTTTGCGATCTAGTCAAAATTTTGTTGATCTATTAACTAAGGGTCTTATACGAGATCTTATGTCAAGACATCTAAGGGGTGGGGTAAGCCCATATCACAAAATCACCAATAGTGGAACCTTAACTTAACGCTTGATACAACGTTAAGTTTTAAGTTCAATGAGTCAAAGTACATATTAGAGTGGTTGCAAGCACTACAATATATTCTATATTCATCCTAAGGTCAAGTACTTGGTTATTCATAGGTTTGCAACAGGATGAATAACATACTCTTAATTAACGGACTAATGATCATTAAAGTGTAAGTTATGGAAACACTTCTTGATGGTGTCTACTTATGTGAGTGTAAAGTGTGGTTGTTTTTAGGAGTAAGAGCTTTGCTCTTATAGCACTTACTAAAATGATACAGACACATGGCCATAAGAGTGTCAGCTAAATTAAATGAGCATTCATTGTTATTGAAGTCAATGTGTGGATCATGACTTAGTAGATACAAGTTATCAAAAATGATCGTTGGTTCAAAGATTATTGCATCTACTAAGTCATTTAGACTTGTTGAAATATGCTTCACTAAGTAGATGATCAAATTGCAAGATACCTGTATTTATGCATTGGTTTCCAATCTTGTAAGTTTATTTTGAAATGGTGGATAAATGTTAGAGAATTTCAAAATCATTAGGAGTTGTGTTTTACGCAATATTTTGTAGAAGACTTTTCTGAATAGTAGTAACGCTTCATTGGTTAATTGTTTTCCTAAAGAATTGAATTATCTTCTTGAAGAGTTGTAACTCTCATTGTAGTAATTGAATTCTTAATAGGTGTGTCTCTACATGATCAAATATCAATTTCCTATATAATTAGAGAAACATCTGACATACTTTTTATTCCTTTGTCTAATTTTTCTCCTAAAAACTCTTTTTCATTCTTTTGTTTAGTTTTCTCCTAAAAACTCTTCTCCTCTAGAAAAATTTTCTGACAACTTTGAAGACTCTAGGTCTAATATTGACTGTGCAAAATACAACTCAAATAAGGATTTTATTGTATCTTACAGGTTAATTTGCATAACCCTTTCGCATACTAATAGTAGGGGCGAATTAAATCTTAAAGAAAATGACATTTGTAACGTGCCTTAAAGCTATTTTTTTAAAAAAATTTGTTGTAACAATAGCATCATTAATCACTCTATTTATGTCAAGGGATTCATTTGCATTTTAGCATAAACAACAACGACATTAGAGAATTTCTCTAAATTCTAATAATACTATTTCCTTGTTGAAAGATAAATTTATTATTCAATGAAACAAATGTGAGAAAAATTAACTATAAAATGCATGCTTTGCATTTTTAAGTGTGTGACAATTATTACCATAAAAAATATTGCCTGATAAAATTAAACATTAAGAAATCGGTTCTTTTAAACATGATCAGCCTCTTAATCAAGATAGAGAAAATGGAACAGTTTATTTTATTAGTTCGGATAAATTAGGAAAGTAATTGATGAGGTATCATATGAAAAAAAAAAGTCTACCAATAAATAATTTCAACGATTCCCACACATACACAAAGAGAAATCTCATAAGAATAATAAACATCAAATACATCAATCACTAGTCTAGCCTTTCATTATTTATTGCATTTGCTGCTCCTTTTTTTGGTGCAACAAATCAACTATAGTGACATGAGCTAAATTTCTCTCTCTCTCTCTCTATATATATGTTTTTTAAAATTAATGGATAATCATTTAATGATAGCGTAAACTACTAAGTATATAATTTTACTCTGTTGAGTATAAACTTTTATATTGTATATTTTAAATATTTATTTAATATCTTTACTCTTTTGTTTGTAATTACTTTCACTTTAGGTTTTTTTTTTTTGGGGGTATGTTTTCATTATTATTTGTTATAATGCTATACTGGATTTCATATCTTCTCAAAATTAAGCAAATTTTCTCTTTTATAAGAACAACTTACTCCATAATATTTCATCTTATTTTTAGTTTATTTTTCTTGTAAGCATCTAAGATATGACACCATTGATGAATTTATTAGTTGTAGATAAAGCAATTTTCCATATTATGTAACTTTATAAATATACTTATATGTCCTTTATCATCACTAAGAGATAAAGTCACTATCAAATATTGATCATCAATTTATATAGATGAAGATGTGTTGAAATTCTTTCCATAGGGAAAAATATTTATAGGAATCACTTAAAATATTGATAATAATTACAAAAAAGTGATTAGTTAAAAATAAAAAATAACACATAATTAACATAATTAAAATGTAAAAAAATAATAAAAAATTATGTCTTTTGTATAAAAAAATTAAACATAATCAACTAATATATCTTTCATATTACATATAGATATCACATAATATATATTAAAAAACTTAAAAAGATAAAATAGGCCAATGGTTATCACTCCATATTAAGGTACATATACATGGTGCTTTCTTGATTTTTCTGTTATAGGTTATGATAGTTACAAACTTTCCTTACGTAATTATAGTGTTATCAAAGATGAAATTTTATCATCATATACGATTTTCTAAATGTGCACATTCTTAATTAATATTTTACAATTTTTTTTTTCAAAGTTCTAAGTTTTTAGAAGTCTTATAAAATAATAATTTTCTTAATGTACATATACTTGGATTTTGAATTATTTATTTTTATTTTTAACACTTTTATTCAACATCATATATGTTATCTTAGCATATATTTATGAAGTTTGTCTTCTATGCCTTTGTGTTGGTCTAATATTACATTATTTTAGCACTTATGCTTAGGTCATTTTTTACAATGACAAATCATAAATGGAGTTCCTGAAGTTAATTTTGTGGATCACCAAAATCATTGTCCTAAAAATAATGAGTTTTTTTTTTTCTTACTCTAAATGCACCGAATGTTAATGAAAAAAAAAAATGATCTTACTCTGAAATCCACCCAACGCTAATGGAAAAATTATAAACTAATTATTTTTAGTGAGATTTTATATAAATTTCTATCACAGTTAAGAATAATTTTTGTATATATATTGGGTAAAATGTGTATGCGTATAAAGATATTGATATTTTTCCATATTTCTAAACCATATCTTAACATTCAATTTGGTACAAAATTGGTGTCTTGAACCTTGTTTTCGTCCTAAATAGCATCAAATGTGGTTAATTCCAATAGTATTTTGATATTGTACTGTATTACGAGATTAAATTAGCATTTGTTAAATGATAAACAAAATATAAAACTAATAAAAATGTGTGATTTTTTTACATACTTTTTTTTTTTTTTTTTTCATTTGATTCGTTGTATACATTAACTGAACATCCAATATACATATTTGTAATTTTTATCAAATAGTGTAACAAAGCATCACCCTTTCCAAAGTTGACATGTAAAGTCAATCTATATCTGCATTTTTAGAATATTTAATAGTATAATTTTACTTGCATAATCGATGTTGTCATTATATTACTTATTTGAATAATTCTTCTATATTGTCACTCTTACAATTTATGCGCATAAGTAGATTCCTGTAGGTGTTGCAATGATTTTTCTAAAATGTTATTTGGCATGCATCATACAATGTAACTTATTTTTCTGCCTCATCATTCATTTCTCTAAATCATTACATTTTATTATACAATTTTTTTTATCAAAGGTAGGACATAATATATACTATTAAAGAGATATACATTGACAAATACTTTTATCTCAATTAAAGATTCTAAATTTTCTAGTATACTCCTGAGTTTTACTTTCATTACTTAGATAATTTTATTTTCTTAATCTAAATCAACTGCAAGTGAACTTAAATGAGATAATAAAAGTGTTATATATGATTCTTCACTTTACAAATTTTAAAATATTTATTTGTAATATTTTTAGTTTTATATTAAAGTAAATTTGTTAGATAAAAAGATGTCTCATTATATTCGAGCCAAATATAGTCAAATAATGCATAAACTTTTCCATATAGATTTCATTTTCCTTTCCTTATTTTCTATTGAATGTTGGTGGATTTTTATTCTATGTTGGTAATAAGTAAGCATAATTCCATAAGTGAAAGGAGTCATTAACACTAAAATAGTGTTAATCGTATTTGAAAGAAATAAATACTTTAACTTATTTGCTATGATGAGTAATTAATTAAATTATTAACTATAAACTTAACTACTATATGCGGTCTTGAAGAAAAACCTCATTTTGTGAAAAGTCAAATACTTGATTAATCACATTATCAAAGAGGCAAAAGTTTTATACTTTTGCTCAAATAGTTATAAAAAACTGAAATGGGTCAAATTATAAAAAACAAAAGTAGACTTGAATAAACAATTAAAGAAAAGAAAATATGCTTATTGAAATAGGAATACATAATAATAATAATAATAATAATAATAATAATAATAATAATAATAATAATAAAAGACTATTATTATCTTTTGGTCACTTGTTTCTAGGATATGCCCCAATTTGGTCCTTTATGTATCATAACATATCAATTTAATCCATTATCTTTCAAAATATTAGGGCTTTGATGACTGCAAAGTGGAACAAATTAATGATGAAAGCTACATGAATATCATATGGTCCTTAAAATAAAAATAAGTTGAGATTAAAAAGTCTTATTTCTCATTACCTCCAACATTTTTCCCCTTTTTCTCTTTTCCCTAACCTTAATTTTGTATCATCTTCTTCAAGTAACAAAAATAATGAAACAAATTTCGATATTTTTAGGTTTTTAACCTCCACCATTAATTTGTCCAACTTTTCCATCAAAACCTCTACATTGGCCAATATTTTAAAAGATAAGGAATTAATTGGCTTGTTGTCATAAATAAGAGACCAAATTGAGGTACACTCCAAAGATAAGGGACTAAAATAGTCTTTTTCTCTTATTTTTATTAGGAATCGAAAAAGAAAGATGAGATTATTCCTCAACATATATAATAATTGTAAAAGATTATTTTTATTTAGAAAATACTTAAGTACTCTTGATCTACAGTTTTACTTATAGACCTTATAATCTTTAGAGAAGTCACCATACATAGGTAATGTGATGTCGGATGACATCATCTATGTGGGGTATATTCATGTCATCCAATATTACATTGCTTATGTAACTTGTCTAATAGTCACTAACCAAGCTTATTAATAAATTAGATGGATAAATATGCATAAGAGACTTCATCATACAACAAATGTACTGGAAAAAAATTGACTTCTCATTAATAAATTACATGACTGCCAATGGACTGGAGCTAGATTCGAAATTCTAGCGACTCTATCATACAAACCTTCAAAATCTTATTCATTGACGTGCATGAATTTGTTAACGATTCCATTTTTATCAGGATGAACAAAGTAAACTGATACAGTACTAAATATATACATGATGAAGAAAAACTTATGCACTTTCCTGCTCATTTTTTCACTCTAAAAAAAGGCCTTCCAATTTTGAACTTCACCTCACTACAAATTCTTCTTCAAAACAACATTGTGAAGCCAAAACTTCCATTCCCACTCTACCTCCAAAAATTATTCAATCTTATGTCCAAAATGATTTTTTTTTTTTTATTAAATCCTACTTAACCATTCATTGGAACATTAATGAAATCCTCAGATAATCCTCTAGATGAGCGCATGTCTGTTTCACTAGTGTATGAAGAGTGGAAATCATCACCACCATCTCTTTCCTTTATCTCTTCAATTTTGTCAACTGCTTCCTTAATGTCCCACCTCTTGTCAATCTCAGGCTCGCAAAGAGTTAGTGCTATTTGCAATAGTTTCATCATTTCACTTTCACAATTCTTAGTTCCTTGCATGTCTTTGTCGAAAACCTCAGTAGTCCACTCATCCTTGACAACAGAATGCACCCAAGTCGCCAAATCCGTGTCACTTCCCTTACCTTGTTGCAAGAAGTTTGATGGGAATTTTCCTGTCAGAATTTCTAGTATCAATACTCCCAAACTCCATACATCGGTTTTCTTCGTGATACGGCTATTTTTCTTGAATTCAGGTGACTTGTATGCTATCATTTGTTGCTGAGCTTGTAGTTCTAGGTTGACTACTGGAAGTAATCCATAGTCAGTAAGCAAGGGCTCGTTGTTCACATTGAGAATAACATTGGAGGATTTGAGGTGTCCATGTGGTGCAATTAGGCTCGGAAGCGAATTGTAGAGATACAGAAGGCCTCGAGATACACCTTTGACAATCTTCAATCGTGTAGGCCAATCAGGGCTTGGTTGTCCACGAGATTTGTTACCTTGAAAGACAAATTCCCGCAATTTAGACCATAGTATATAACTAAAGACTTCATCAAAACAATATAAGAAACAAGAAGTAAAAATTGACAAAATGGTACGTACTATGATATCCTACTAATTATCTAGAGCATAGTTACCAAATTCACTGGCTAATGACTAATCCTTTTTGTCGCATACCAATTCGCGTGCACTAAATATACGTATACATATTTTTTTATCAATATACTCGGTACCCGTACCAGAGAATACCATATATTCAATAACTATGACCTAGACCTCCATATATAAGCTGCCATATGTGCACGATAAGTAATACATAACTTGAACAGAAAACAAGAAAGTCCAAGATTTATTTATTTTTGGACGTAAAATGATTTAGTACATTTGAATATGTATACTTACCATGAAGATGAACAGCCAAGCTCACGTTCTCAACATAGTTGGAAACTATAAGTTTCTCTTCTTTCCTATAGTAGAAAGCCACAATTGGAAGCACATTCGGATGATTCAATCTGCCTAACCTTCTCATGTGCTCATGGAATTCTTCTTTGCCAACATTGTTCATTTGCCTATACCTCTTCACAACCATAGTTTGTCCTGTATTTAGGGCAGCTTTATAAGTAGATCCAAACATTCCGCTGCCTAATACCTCAGCAGAGTGCAAATTGAGTAGATCAGACATGTCAAAATTTTCAACATCTTCCCTCAAAAATGAAAGTTTGATACTCTGATCAGGCTTCTTGCCTTCTGAACTGCGATCTGGTGACATCCCCTTTTCCAATTTGTCCAAATCTTCGGAGGGGGTTTTGTTGTGACCTTGTGGAGCTGCTGCTGCTGTATCTCCAAGTTGAGGTGTTTGCTTACGCCGGCGAAGGATGATTATAACTGCAAAAATTGCTCCTACAGCTACCACAATGGCAATTGCAACAATTACTATAGTTGCAATAGAGAGCTTTGGTGCTGAGGGACTAGGACATGCTGCCAATGGTGCACCACAAAGGTCTGAATTGCCTGTTTATAGGCAGACATTAACTTCTTGTTAAATGTATAATTTCATTTATTGAATTACAAATTTCAGTTAACAAATCTCTCTGGATAATCTGCAACGTATTCATTCTTTCTTTATAGAAAACAGAAGGATAAAAGACATAGAAATCAAGAAAAAGAAGAAAAATAGATTAGACAAAAATATCTTTTGTATAGAAAGATACATAAGATGAATTAATTCATGTCTTTAGTTCTACCTACATTACTTCCTCTTATTTTGTATAGTCAATTAGATATCTAAATATAAATCTGTAAAATTACTGGAATTTTCAACTGCAACAGTAAAATAAATACTAACAATTCAAATTTTAAACTATAATTATTATAAAATGTTTTTTATTTATGTTTTGGGCCTTTATCATGGTATTATGTAATGCCATTCTTGAGGTTTAATGGAATTTGTCCAAAAATTGTGAATTTTGAAAATCCTTCTTCTCTTTTTGAGGATAAAGTTTCCCCCAATCGAAAAATGAAGAAAAATAGTTTTCCTCAATGTTCTGGTATTGGATTATGAGAAGAAAGATAGACAATCACTTGTTCTGAATTTTATTATATGCTTCTAACTAAAGATTCTTTTTTTTTTTTTTTTTTGTTAATCAAGAAACAATTAAAAATTATTTGATTTTCAGAAAGAGACTCGCCTGAAAATGAAGCTGCATCCAATTTGCTGAGGCTAGCAGGAATAGGAATTGTAGATGGTTGTTGATAAATTCACAGCTAGCCAATCTTTCTTGAGCAAAACTGGGAATTTCACCTGAAAACTGAATGATTGCCCTCAAGCATCAACTCCATAAGCTTTGGCAATACCGTCAAGGAGGATGGAATTGCCCCTAAAAACTTATTATTAGCCAAATGAATTTTCTTAATTGAAAACATGCCTTCAAAAGCATTGGATGGAATCTCCCCGGAAAATTTATTGTGTGACAAATATAGTGATTTCAAGGAACTAAGTTTCTTCATCTCAGGGAGAGATCCATCGAATTCGTTATTCATTATGCTAATTGTTCTTAAATCTTTCAACTGGCTAAGTGCATCCTCATTGATATCACCCTTCAATCCCATGTTTTCGAGTTTTATTCCCCAAACATTCCCTTCATCACAAAGTACACCAATCCAATTCACCTGATCACCATTGCATGGGGGAACTTTCGCATCCCAATTGGACAGTGCATCGTTATTTTGTAGGGAATTCTTGAACTGCATAAGCAGATCAGGTTCTGAGAAACATGTGCATGTAAGCGTTCGTTGTAGGACAATGGCTAGTACGAAACACCTCAAACACCACGAGAGCTTGCTAAACTTAGCCATAGTGCGCAATAGCAGAGAAGGATTAGAATTATTCGTGACGCGCACTGTGGTGTGCGCGCCCTTAGGGAGGGCTCCTTGGGAAAAGAATGTCTTCTTTGTGGACACAAGGAGCTAGAGAATGGAATGAAGGTTGACATGCAAAAATGTATGGGCATAGAATTGTGAGAGAGAGAGAGGGAGGGGGAGGGAGAGATCGGTGCCAAGAATAGTGAAGGCAATGAGGAGGTTAGAAAACACATGAACGGACAAAAATGGAAAGAGAGAATTGGTTGTTGTTGTTTGAGTTGACTGTGCCATTACATTGTATTGGATGGTGAATTGGGAGAGTTTTGTATGAGAAATTTGCGGTTTGCCTTTGAGTTTCGCGACCAAATTACTTTTCTGGTCATTTTGCTATCACAGATCTTCCCACTTGTATATTATTCAGAGGTTCACAAGTTTTAGATAAATTTTTTTTTTCCATTTTACAACAGCAACAATATGTCTACATTCACCTACCAAATTGGTCGGAATGAGTTATCGAAACAATAACCAAAATATACGTATGATAATAGAATTAATCATTTCTTCAATATACAAATATTTTATGTCAATAGATATAATTACATGT
The DNA here is from genome assembly GCA_025175665.1 of Cinchona pubescens. Lineage (NCBI taxonomy): Eukaryota > Viridiplantae > Streptophyta > Magnoliopsida > Gentianales > Rubiaceae > Cinchona > Cinchona pubescens. The sequence goes on from JANKKI010000132.1 coordinate 940,031, forward strand.
CACATAATTATTGTTTGAATTTTAAATATTTATTTTGTGTGTATGTCATGTATTTATATCCGATAGCTAAAAGAATTTTCTATAACGACATTTTAGGAAAAATTAGAGCAATATGGGTTTGTACTTGGTACGATTTAGTAAAAAAGTTTGATTAGATGCCATAAGAATAAAAGTGTTATTTAAAGAGATAATACATGCCACATATTAAAATGTTGTTCTCTTCTATCTAATCTTTTCGTTTTCGGTGTGAAAATCGATAAATTAATTCATTAGTTGACTAATAAAATCGGTTAAAATTTAAAAAATAGTTCTAAAATTTTTAAATAGTTTTGATTTCAAATTTAATTTGACAAAAATTAAATTCAAATACTTGTTGTCTCGATAATTAGTTCTTAATTCAATTAACTAAATTCAACTTTGGTTAGTTGGGTCATTGAAATTGGTTTGAAATTTTAACTATAAAAACCTGCTTCTAAAACAAAATTTTCTTAATTATGTTTAATTTTTACACATAATTTGATGCATGTGATTGTTAGTCTAATGATTCAATCAAATAAGTACAAAAATTGTATCATGCAACTTAAATTTAATGACTTATACTGCAATTATGCATAATACTATAATGTTAGGTAACTTGCAAATATTAATCATATAAGGTTAATGATTTCCACACTCCATCAAAAACTCCAAACACACTGCATTTATTATTTTTAAATTAGTATATAACAACAATACTATTGATTAAAGTGTAGCGCAAAAAATTCCCTTCAATTTTACACTAAATGAATCTTTAGAAATACTTTTGATCTTTCTTAAATCCTTTAATCTTGTTCTTTCTGTTTTTTATTTGCCAAATGATTTGTTCTACTACTATCCATATAACAAATTATCATACACACCAAAATGAAAAGTTTTATTTGCCACTGTAATTAATTTTTTTCTTAATGTTTCTTAATAATATAGTATATATATTTTTATCACTTTATTCAAGAAGAAAATGGGATTATTTTTGGCTTAATTATAGGTAAATGAATGTGCTCTTTCCTGGAATTCCTACATCACTTTTAATTTGTAAATAATATGACAATATTTTCAAAAGATGAAAATCTAAGCTTATGTTACATTATTTCTTATGTATTTTGAGTCTTAAAATTGGAGAATCTCAGAATATTTTTAGTCATATTAGTTCAAAAGGAGTAAATGTGGAGTGACTGAATCTATTAATGGAATGTCAAAATCATTGATATAAAATCATAAGATCATATAATGTCATTTTTAGGTATTCATACAATAACTAATCTATCGTAATATACTAAAATGCAGGGGAGGCCTCAAAGGGATCCCCTATTGCAAGCTACGAGAAGGGAACTGCAACCTATCAGTAACCCACATTTTTCTTTCCTTCTCCTTTTGTCTTCGGGTTGGTTGGCATCTCCTTTATTCTTTTCCGTTCCTGAAATGTACTCAAGATCTCTTTCTTCTTTCTATTCTACCCCTCACCTCAAATAGCATGGCCTCCTTCGTTGTCATGGGGTACCTCTCATTCAAAGATTTATTAAAGAGTCCAGGTTTCACTCCACTAACGAAGGCTTCAATTAACACTCCTTCGTTCTTATCTTGCACTTGGAGGTCTTGTTATTGAAATGTCTAACACATTCTTGTAGAGGATTATCATTATTTTGTCTCTCAGACATCAGATTGACTGTTGAATTTCATGGCAATCTGCTGCCAAGTTTTCGGTCAAGAATATCGAGCTGAACTTGTTGTTCACTGAATCATGGGATATTTCTAAGTACAATTCACGTGATTCTCCTCTGAAGGTAGTTGGCAATCTTAGACACCTCTGAGTTGTTTGAGGCCCTATAGATATCCAGAAGCAAATCAAAGTATTCGAAATGACCGATCTTTCAAATCGATCGTGCCATTATACATCTCCAAAATGAGGAAGTTTCATGTTCTTTGACAGAATTTTGAAAATCAAATCAAAGAAGCGTCTAGGAGAGTTGCTTTAGTGAAAATATCAATGATTTAATCAAAAGATCGAGTGAAGAGAAGTTTCACAGTTCTTTGCATAATGTGATAATTGTCCGAATGACAATCAATTTCAATGTGTTTGGTGTGCTCATAAAAAACATCATTGTGGCCAATCTGAATAGCACTTTGATTATTATAGTGAAGTGCAGTAGGGGAATCATGAGAAATATACATATTAGATAATAACCAACGAAACTAGATAAGTTCTTGGGTGGCATCAACAAAAGCATGACACTCAACTTCTGTACTAGATCGAGAAATAACAATTTGCTTTTTACTGCATCAGGATATGAGAGAATGACCTAAAAAGAAAAAGAACCCTGTAGTAGAGTGTCTATCAGTAGGATCCCTTACACAATCAGCATCGGAATATGCATATACTGAGTAACCACGAGAAGAGTTAAAAGAGAACAGAAGGCCATGATACAAAGTGCCTCACATATATTAAAGAATAAGAAGAATAGCCACAAAGTGAGATCTCTTAGAACTAGTCATAAACTAACTAACAATATGAACAGCATACGCAATATCAAGACGTGTAAATGTAAGACACACCAAACTGCCACTAATAGGCAAAAAAGAATGGATCATGGAAAGGTGATCTATCATCAGGAGTGAGACGAACATTCATCTCAATAGGGGTAGATGCAATTTTGTTGTCAGTTAAGCCAACATGTACAATAAGATCTAATGCATACTTGGCTTGTGTAAAATAATATCCATCGGGTAATGAAGATACCTCAAGACCTAGGAAATAGTTAAGCTAACCCAAATCTTTCATTTTGAAGTGATGATTCAAGTACTTCTTGACTTAAAAAATGCCAGTAAGATCATCTCCAATAATAATCATGTCATCGACATAGAGAAGCATAAGAATGATACCATGGTAAAACAAACTGGCAAACAAAAAGAGTAGAATCATATGAGCTACTTTTGAAGCCAAATTGTTCAACTATATAACTGAATTTAGAAAACCAAGATCATGGACCTCGTTTCACACCAAAAAGAGCCGTACGAAGTTTACAAACTTTAATGTGTTTAGTGGAATATCCAGGTGGTGGCAGCATATAAATTTCTTCTAAAAGATCTCCATTAAGAAAAACATTCTTAACATCCATTTGAAACATCTCCCAATATCGTACAGCAGCAACAAAAAGTAAACTTTTAACAAAAGTGAGACGAGACACAAGTACAAAGGTTTATTCATAGACAATCTCATATTCTTGTGTAAAACCTTTAGCAACAAGACAAGCTTTGTAGTGATCCACAGTGCAATTAGAGCTTGTTTTAATTTTGTAAACCCATTTACATCCAATAAGTGATTTATTCGGGGAAAGATCAACTATGTTCCACGTATGAGTTTTCTCAAACGCCTGCAACTCATCAGATATAACTCATCTGCTGCCAAACAGGATTAGAACGAGTTTTTCTATAGGATATGGGTTCATATAATAAAAAGAATAGTAGAAAAGAAATGAAAATCACCAAGACAAGTAGATGGTTCTTTTACCCTAGTTGAATCGTGAGGAAGAGATAGATGTGGTGTGCTATAGAGGACTCAGGAGAAGTAGAAGTGCTAGAACCATCAGTTGGACAATAATCCTCAGGTAGGATGACATTGTGATTGTCTGGAATATAGGCCGTAGGAACTAAATTAGGAAAACCTGGTGTAGGAAGAGTATATAGAAAAAGATCGGGCATGGGATGGGTAAACAAAGGCGGTAAGGAAGCTGGAGATAGATTAAACTTGGACATAGAAGAAAACATCTTATATTCCTAGAAGATAACATGATGAGAGACTCGAAGCCATTTAAATTGAGATTCCCAACAATGATAGTCCTTGTGTTCAATATCATATCCTTTAAAACAATATAACCGAGCTTGAGATTCTAACTTAGTATGTTCTCAAGATGGGGTGGTAAAAGTACAAAACAAGCACAACCAAAAACATTCAAGTTCCTATAATCTAGAGAAGAGCTATAAAGATGTTCATAAGGGGATTGATTATCAATGACAAGAGAAGGAACCCGATTTATGGTGTAGATGACAGTAAGAGTAACTTCACCCCAAAAATGTTCTAGACAAGAGAAAGAGAGTAAAAGAGCATGAGTCGTGTCAAGCATATGTCTATGTTTATGTTTAGCATGACCATTTTGTTAGGAAGTGTTTGGACAAGAACGATGAAAAATGATGCCTTATTGGCAAACAAAATTAAGAAGAGAGGTTTCCTTGTATTCCATGGCATTATTAGTTCAAAAAATTTTGATAGAACAAGAAAATAGAGTTTTAACCATATTAGAAATATCTTGATAAATCTGTGGTAAATCAGACTTGGTTTTCATGAGAAAAATCCAGGTATATCTATTAAAATCATCAACAAATATAACGAAATACCTAGAACCACATACAGTAAATGAGAACTACTTATGAAAAATGGTAGTGCATGGTTTTTGGCAACGTGACAAGAGATGCAATTAACTGAGTCACGTTGCATAGATCCTATTTGACTACTAGAGACTAGCATTTTAACACAATTTAAAGAAGTATAACCTAGATGGGAGTGGCAAAGACTTAAGGAGGGAATAAAAGATATAAATGTTGCAGATTGAACCTAAATGGATGATGGAAGCTTGAGATTATCTAATTCCAGGAGAGAATCGACTTAATTATCTAATTCCAGGAGAGAATCGACTTGACTTCCTGTTCCGAGGAGCTGTCTAGTTTAACAATCCTGTAGATGACAACAAGTAATAGAGAAAATATATACCAATCACAAGTTCAACAAGTTGACCAATAAAGACAAGATTTAAAGTCAATTTTGGAAATGAAAAGTATCTAGTAGAGAAAGAGAATGTATAGATATAGTGCTAGTATGATTAGGATGCATAACAGATCCATTAGTAGTTTGAATGGACGATAATAGACCTATATATGAGTGTTTTTTTGAAGAAAAACTTGTAGAGTCAGATGTCATGTGATTAGTACAGGCACAATCGAGATACCAACTTGAACTTAAGATAACAAAGTATGCAGTATGGTGGGATGGAATTAGTTTAGATAATACCTGTTTCATGACCAATTCAAGATTATTGAGAGTTACTAGAGTCTGAGGAGAAATAGGAGATACTATAGAACTATATTAAGACATTAGAGAGTAAGAAATAAACCGAAAATGAAGTCAAAAATAAAGGAAAACAACACCTTACAAGTCGATTTTTAGGAAACTAAGTTAATAGTTGGATTCAGAACATCGAAAATAGTAGAGATTCAAATTGAACCAAAAAGAACTGGATTGGATATAATCGAATCAGATGAAAAGAGAGTTTTGATCTGTGAATTGGACCAGACCAGAACAGACCAAGAATGAACTAGGGTAGAAAAGAGCAAATACTGACGTGGCTGCAAGTGGCAGAACTTGGATGATATGGCAGATAACGTGTACCCCCAGACACCAGGTAGTATTTGGATGACGTGTCCGATATGTAGTAAATGACGTGGCAATCTGACGTGTTAAGCAGACGTGGTACAGAGGTGGTAGAGTGATGACATGTCTAACACGCGTGAGATGGTGTGGCAACATGTCGATGACGTGGCAAATAACATGGCTATGCTGACTAGACGAATGGAGTGTTTTTACAACACGTCTTTGAGAAGAAGTACTGAAGACGTGTTCTAGAAACACAACAGAATTAATGAAGGCATGTGTGTGTATGTGTATTCTGTAGAATATAATGATACAAGATGAGCCTTTATATAGACTTAAGATTTACAAGGAAAAGGAAACTACCAAAATTAAGAACCCATGATTACCTAAGATTATTGTTCTATAATTAAGGGTCTAATTATACAATAAATACACTTTATCTCAACATCCGTATTTATTGTTGACCTACGAACATGAAGGATCAACAGAGTTTTCCTGACCATACCAAAATTACCATTTGTTTTCTTCGTCACAAGTTGGCCTAAAACAGGAACTTGTCTAGGTGTTCATGGAGCTCTCGATTACGTTTGCTTCTTTTTGTCCATTGGATTTCTCCTTGATAATATAATAATTAATTGCCTACATAGCACTAGATATTTATGTAATATGTTTATGTGGGAAGCTCATTAAGGGCATTTATATAATTAGCTGCTATGACTAGTTGGCATACATCATGGCCTGGACATCCCATATCATCATCTATAAATAGAAGGTTCTTGAGCCTTAATTATAAATTTTTTCCATTAATATAACCCACAATTTTGCTCATCCCAAAGCTCCTCGTCCAGGTCCCTTCTCTCTTTCTCTTTCTAAGTTTTCACAAACATCAATTGGTGCCATCTATGGGATCGACACAAAAAACCATTGTTTTCTTCTGTCATCTATTTGTCCTTTTCATTTTTTGGTGAATTTCATCACAAATCTACAAATTCATCCAATTCGACCAGGAAAATTTCAAATTTCATTCATTCTCCTAACTTTAACACTTTGAAAAATGAAGAATCATAAGGGAGCAAAAGGTGTGAATAGCAGTGAAGTTGAAGGTAATAATCAGTACCTTCTTTTCGAGAATGATGGCAGGGAAAACTCTGGAATTTTCCTAGATATTCAGTAGAAGTAGGACAATGTCCTGTAGTATATTTTTGAACACTTGGTATCCTTTAGAACTTTCATAGAGCAATGGGAGAACCGAATACCGTCCGTACAATAAAACTAGCCAGAAAGGCCACAAGCTGAGTAACCATTCCTTGGTTGCTACCCTGGCAAGCAACCTATAAATGCCATGAGCTGCAATGACCTAAGGCATAAAATCATTTATTCTCATATTTAAACAGTCCTAAATAGTCCTAAACAACAACCAGCTAACCGAACAAACACATTGTCAGTTCACAAATAAATTGGTCCACAAAAGTCTAAATCAATGGAATGAACAGGGCCCTCCCTAGCTGTTTCTAAACAGCTCAAGGAGCAGAGACTCAAAAGAAAATTATGATTGCATCCAAGAAGTTTTGAAGAAAAATAATTTGATGACCCATGCTTCCCTCTTCTCAAAGGTGGATCGAGATCCGTTCACCATGTTAATTAAAATGAAGCCTCGACATTATAGTTTAAATAGCCAGATTTGTAGAAGTACAAGGGCAATTTTGACCCTTCCGATTATATTTCTCATGTTGTGGCTGTGACAAGCCTCTATGGATATAGTGATGCTATGCAAGCTTTTTGCCACCACACTTTGAGGTTCAGCGCATAAATGGTTCCATAAGCTGTCCACGAACGCGATGGCCACATTCCGTGATTTGGCGAAGTTCTTCTTGGGTTATTTCGAAGCAAATCTATCATATACTGAAGGATACCTCCTATTTGATGAACATCAGGCATAGGTCTGATGAGTCACTAAGAAAATATGTTGACCGCTTCAATAACGGGGTAGTTTAGATAAAAAAAAAGATGTTGATGAAAAAAATCATGATTACTTTTTTTCTGTTGTGGTTTATGGCCCAAAAACTTTAACTCTGCAAATTTGGTCAAAAAGATGCCTACTACATACTTCGAGTTATTGAAGCAAGCGTCAGAGCATATACGAGGTGAAAAGTCTAACAGAACCAAGAAGAAACTCTATTAGTCAAAGAAAGATAAAGATAAATCTGATGTACACTTCTCCTCATCTAAAAAAGTGAAAGTTAGAGAGCGATTAGGTTATAATAATTGCAGACCCATGGTAGATTGAGTGGTATACCCAAACAATAATGTTGTTGACAGGCCACCAAGAACAAAAATTTTGCTAGATGCAGATTTTATATCTCTTAACACTTCGAGGAGGGAAATACTCTATCAGGTGCAGTACATGGGAATTGTTGAACTTCCTCCTTCGATGCAAACTAGTTCAGATCAAAGGGACAAATCAAAGTATTGTTCTTTTTAAGGCCAACATGGTCATGACATTGAGGTATGCAATCACCTCAAAATAGGAATTGAAAAAGCCATCCAAGATGGCCACCAATAGCAGTTCATCCAAAAAGTTGTGGGATTGCTGAATTCAGAAGAAATGATAATATAGGGATAACTAAGCCCCACCTTTGCAATATCCTCCTTGTCAGCAGCAAATTAGAATAGAAATAATAACCACCCCCAGGAAGACCCTCAAACAAATATTGTTGGAGTGATAAACACAATAGTTGGAGGTTCCGTGACGGGGGACTCGAATAATGCAAGGAAGAAATATGCCAGATATGTCCACGAGGGAGAAAACAAAGAAAAAAGGTTGAGGCCCCTTCATGAGCCTCGGCTATACTTCTGACGACCCCATTTCTAGTCGACTGCCACATAATGACTAAGTTGTAATACATGTTCAGGTGACAGGCTATGAGATACACAGGGTTTTTGTCGATACTGGCAATTCGGTAGATATTATTTTTTGGTATGTATGGGAAAAAATGATACTGGCTCATCCCTGATTCAACCCTTCAAAACTGCTCTAGTTTGTTTAGAAGTGACTCAGTTATGCCAGAATGTCAAATCGTATTGCCTCTGATCTTGGGAACTCATGTATTCCAGAGTATAGAGTTGAAATAACAAATTTTGTCATTGTTAAGAAAGACAGTTCCTATAACATGGTCTTGGGTCGACCTATGCAATACATATATAGGATCATGTCCTCTATTTTCCACATTGACATTAAATTTACATTGAGGGACAGGTTCGAAGGAGTAGTAATTGGAAATCAATAGGAGGCTCAGACCTTCTACATGATGTTGTTGTGGTCTGTATCTCAACTATTGACAATAGCAAATAAGACTTACCTGAAAACTTTTGACGCACAACCTTTTACTTCGGTTGCACCTGAACTACTTTTGCTGCCAGATCCAAAGGAAAAAAGGAAGGCAAAAATGGAGCCAAAGAATGAGGTCCCAATTGAAGAAGTAACCATTGATTGAGCTTTCAGGATCGAAAAAGAAAACTTTGTGTCATTCTGCTGCCAAGCTTAAAGGGTTACTCATCAAGCTTTTATGCGAATACAAGGATATTTTTTCTTGGACTGTGGAAGACATACCATTCATTAAATCTCAGAAAATTATTGAACACAAGGTGGGTATTGACCCAGCTCATAAGCCAATCAAGCAAAAAAAGCGCCCATTCGGGCCACAATGTAGTCTAGTCATCGAAGCAGAGATCGATAAGCTTCTTATCGCCAAAATAATCAGAGAAGTCTTTATCTTACTTGGCTATGTAATCCTATGCTTATAACAAAACATGATTCTTCTTGGAAAATGTACCAAGATTTCACTGATTTGAATAAAGTTTGTCCTAAGTACAGTTATCTTTTGCCTCAAACCGATATTGTTGTCGATTCGTTTGTAAGTTATTTTATCTTGTACTACTTAGATGCCTTCAAGGGCTACCATCAAATCTACATAGAACCCCCTTCTTCACTGATCGAGGCACTTATTGCTATCTTAACATGCCTTTCGAACTCAAAAATGCCAGAGCAATATATCAAAGGCTAGTGAACAAAACGTTCAAGTTTCAGATAGGTCAGAATATGGAAGTTTATGTGGACATCATGGTCGTCTCAGCAAAAGTAAAACCTTTGGAAAAATAATTGAGGACCTAAGAGAGATGTTTGACACTTTAAAATCCATTCAGATGATGCTAAACCCCAAGAAGTGCACATTCGGGGTTCCCTTAGGAAAATCATTATGTTTCGTAGTATCTTATCGAAGTATTAGGGCAAACCTAGAAAAAGTTAAAGCAATCATTGACATGAAGCCTCCGACCTTGGTGAAAGAGGTACAAAGGTTAACAAGAAGAATGACAAGTTTGAACCGATTCCTGTCAAAATGTGTTGAAAAAGAATTTCCATTCTATCAGCTTATAAAGAAGGTGGATAATTTTTAATCGACAAATGAAGCTTAGAAAGCCTTTAACAAGCTTAAGGAGTATCTGGGCAACATACCAGAGCTTGTTTCTCCTCAAAAGATGAGTCATTGTAATTGTATCTATCCACTTCTGATCTAGTAGTTAGTTCGGTTCTCCTTAGAGAAACCGAAAATGGGAATCAATTTCCTATATACTTTACAAGCAAAGTCCTTCAGGGACTAGAGAAAAATTATCCACTAATAGAAAAAACAGTCTTTGCTTTAATCACCTCGGCTGAGAATCTGAGACCTTATTTCCAAAGATACAAGATAATTGTGTTAACCAATTGTTTCTTGAAAAATATTCTGACCAAGCCAGATATTTCAAGAAGAACGTTAAAGTGATCGGTGGAGTTATTCGAGTTCAATATTGAGTTCAAGCCTCGAACTACTATCAAAGCACAAGTTCTTTCGAACTTAATAGTTGAAAATTCCAGGTCACAAAAATTGGAAACAATAATGTCCATAAAACCTACCAAGAAAGTCGAGCCAAAAGATAATCTAGTTTGGGAATTGCATGTTGATGGAGCTAGTGTTGGGATCATCATTCAAACTTCGGAGGGAAGTCATTTGACTTATGCACTAAGATTTGAATTTCAAGTGATAAATAATAAAGCTAAATATGAAGCACTTATATATGGAATGAGGCTCGGGGAATAATTTTAAAGACTCAATACAAGTATCTTAATGAGGTAAGAAAATGGGAATCATAGTTTAAAAAGATAGAGCTCATAAAGATGCCTCAAGCCAAAAATAGTCACGCATATGTGTTATGTAAGCTAGCCTCGGTAAATATATTCTCAACATGCCAAAGAGATTCTCATGGAAGTTCAGAATGCAAGCTCTATTGATCCAGTTGAAAAGATTATGAATATTGACACAGATCTCGGTTGAACGGAGCCCATAGTACAATATCTTGAATATAACACATTACTAGAAAACCTAGTTGAGGCTCAGCGTGTTAAGTATCAGGAAACCAAGAATGTATTAGTTCGAAGTGTTCTTTACAAGAGGTCCTAGCTTTGCCCTTTATTAAGATGGCTTCCACCGTCCGAAGCTAAATACATTTTGAAGGAAATTTATGAAGGAATTTGCGGCAGTCATGTAAGTCCAAGGAGCTTAGCTCATAAAGTACTACTTGCTGGATACACTTCGACATGGATGAATTAGTCAGGGTATGCCAAATGTGTTTAAATGTCAAATACATGCTCCGATACCTTGGAAGCCCAGGACGAACGTAGTTCCAATTCAGAGTCCCTGGCTATTTGCCAAGTAGGGAATTGATTTGCTTGGTCCTTTGCCTAAAGGAGCTGGAAAAGTAGAATTTTTAGTGGTGGCAATTGACTACTTCACAAAGTGGATTGAAGCTGAACCATTAGTATCTATTTCTAGAAAATCAATTGAAAAATTCTTCTAAAAAACCATTAGATATCGGTTCTAGATTCCCTCAGTTCTTGTTTCAAATAATGGAAAGCAATTTGAAGAAGAACCTTTTGCAAGATGCTATGCATGGCTCAGGATAAAACAACACTTTATTTCTATAGCTCATCCCTAAGCAAATAGGCAAACCGAAGTATGTAACCGAACTCTTCTCATGGGTCTGAAGACTCGATTGGAGTGAGCTAAAGATGCTTGGGTTGATGAATTGCCAAGTGTCCTCTAGACTTATAGAACAACGTCTTGGACAGTTAATAGGCATCATCTACGCTTTTTAGCCTTATATATGGATCTAAAGCTATTATCCCAGCAAAAATAAGTCTACTCTCATCTTGCACAGCTCTACATGACCTAGAGCAAAATGATGAAACTTTAATGATTAACTTAGATTTGCTCGAAGAAAAAAAGGTTGGATGCTTTTATTTGTGAGCTGAAATATAAACGTGTAATATCTAAACATTATAATTCTAAGGTGAAGCATCGGTACTTGAGGCATGGGGACTTGGTTCTCAGAAAAAACAAAGCCGGCCAAAGGCAAAAAAGTTAGATATAAATTGGGAAGGCCCACCCTTATAGGGTGATTGAAGCTCACAGATCCGTCTATTACAAACTCGTACAAATGAACAGGGATCTAGTACCCTGGATGTAGAACATTTTAAATTTAAATAAGAATTATTCGGGGCTATAATAACCCCATTTGAAATTAAAGGCAAAGAAATAATATTTTCTAAAGAGCTATTCAAAAAAAAAAAAAAATAGAGAGAGAGAGTTGAAGAGCTTGAACAAGAGAAAAAGAACCTCTGAGCTCTAAGCGAAAAAAAGTCGAGATCTATTGGTCCCCCTCAAAGTGAGCTGTCTTGGACCCACCGAGGTGCTAAAGCAGTCAAGATCAGGACACAAGAAATAGCAAATAAAAAATAAAAAAAATGATGAGTGTTAAGAGGGCTAAGGCCTAGTAGCCGCCCTCGAAACGAGTTGCCATAGATCCACCAATGTGCTAAAGTGGCCAAGATCAGGACTCAAGAAAAAGTAAATAAAAAAAAAAGAGTGCTAAAAGAGGTGAGACCTAGTGGTCCCCCTCGAAGCAAGCCACCCTAGATATGCCGAGGTACTAAAATGGCCAAGATCAAGACTCAATAAGAAGTAAATAAAAATTTAAAAAAATGAATAAGTGCTAAGAAGGTTAAGACCTAGTAGTCTCCCCTCAAAGTGAGCCACCTTGGACCCATCAAGGTACTAAAGTGGCCAGGATCATGACTCAAGAAATTGAAGAGTTCTTCTTTTAAGGTTATCAGTCTAGATGTTATAAGATCTTCTTCAAGTTCTACTTTATGGCTTGATATTAGTAAATAATATGAATGCCCTCTAAATAATTGAAGTTTATATGTTAAAGTGTTATAATACTTAGAAATTTTTGGCATAAGTTGACACATAGTATAAGTGCTAGACACTTAGACTTTTTCTCAACAATACTTAGCTTAGGTAATATAAGTTTTACACTTACAAAAATGTTCACTTGTATTTATCATTTAATATAACAAAGCAAGGATGAGCTGAATAGTATAAAAAGAGATAGAGAGAAAGAATACCATCTTATTGAAACAAAAAAGAATTTTACAAAGAAGTCCTACAACTATTACAAGCTCTTATGATTATTACAAGAAAAAATGGTCAAACTAAGAGGCAACCGTAAGGTCTTCATGATTGGCAGTTACAGAAGTATCAGGAATAGGCTTAGATGAAGGGCTAGGCTACTCTATTGAAGCTTCAACAGCAGTCCCACTAGCCTCTGGAATTTCAGGAAGTCCGGTAAAGGTGCCTCGAAGTTCCTCTCCATGGCGTTCAACAACTCTTCGTTGATCAAGCTGTTACAAGAAGTACTCTTGTAGAGGTTAGGGTTCCTAACCAGGAAGTCACAGACTGTAGTAAATCCTATAATCAAAACCTGTTTGGCAAACTCTTTTAACTTCTAATTAGTTTCATCTGAGGCCAGAAACTCATTTCTTCCTTGAATATTTAGTTGGACCTCTCGAGAAGCGAATAGAGCCTTAGTAGCTTGGTGTTCTTCTTGAATTTTTTGGAGTTCCTCCTGCATCTTGAGGAGCCTCTCATCTCTTTCAGCCACATCTTTCTCTGGGTAACCTTCACGAGCTAAGAGTGGTGGAACCTGGTTTTCAGTTTATCCATTTCTTTTTTCCATTCCTCGTACTTCTCCACTACTAACAATTGACATTTGATAGCATGATCATCCACTGCCTTCTTAACAGCCTCTTTTACTCTTTTGCTAGATCAAACTTCAAATGAATTATTTCTTGTTTCTATGTCCTTTTAATTCAAAATAGTGGGTTGTCTCTCTATCTACTATGGTAGGAAGCATTGCAATAAGCTATAAAAAAAAAAACCAAAAAGGAAGATAAGTATGTATAAATAAATATAAATGGTAGTAAATTTACTTTCTGAAAAAGTCATACATTCATAGTAGAGACATAGGCTTTGTCTAAGCATTGTTGAGAAGCAAGGCATTTCACACACACCTTGTCCCTTGGGAGAATGATAGCCTTTGCCAACCCTCTAGGAACTCGGGCATATTAGGACCTATCATTGATGTCTAGACTAGGTTGGGCCTTGAACCTAGTGGTCCCACTGATAGAGAAGCTTGCCCAGGGTAGGTCTGGGAGCTTGCAGCTCAGTGCTCTTCCTCTGGAATGGACTTCTTCTTACTTGTACGAGGTCGCCATTCAAATATATTAGAATTATTTAGGGGACAGAAAGTTATCATGTCAGCTGAAGGATGAGGTTGCTCACCTCGGGAGGTTACGTACTGAAGATACAATAGCTAGATTCTTGGAGTTTTTCCTAACAAACCGGGCTATAGTGTTGGGGATCACTGGAGTGCAACTTAGACCTCCAGTTGTTGGAAATGGCTATTGCAGCCACAGCTCTCTCTTCTTCTATATCTACACTCCTTTCCGGTTCAGCAGATATTAGAGCTCGAGTTCTCTTCTTTGTAACTCGAGTTGGAACGGGGGCTTGGGCAAGTGAAGGAGCTGCAACAGTCACAGTTTGTCAATTGCTAGGAGATGAAGTAGCAGGGACAATAGTGGCCATATCCAGGTCGATGATGATAAACACTGGAGTGGCATCTACCACAGTGGTTGCTAGGGTGTTGACTATAGAGGTTTCATTGGTAGACCGGCTCAAGGATAGGCTGGGAATCAGTTCAAATGAATTATGGGCCCCCCAACTAGAACAGTAGGAATTAAACTCCTTAGAAAACCTCCAAGTCCTAAAACACAACAAATATAAAGTCATTACCAAGTAATAAAGAAAAAGAGCAAGCAGGAATTGGGATCACAATTCAAGATAATAACCTTTGATGGGGTCAAAGTTCTCTAGGATACTTTGACCAGTGAAGAGACCAACCCATGTCAATATATCATGATCTAGTATGACAAGCTAGTTCCCAAAGTCCATTTGCAAATTAGCTTGAATTAATTTTTTGGCATCGGTAAAGTCCTTGAGACCAGCATTCTGAGTTGTGGCAGGTTCCCTGACAAGATTCTAGGAGCCTCGAGGCATCACTAGGTCAAGGTAGCGAGTGTAAAAATATCCCTTCTTCCGGTCATGAATAGAAAAAGGGTTGCCTATAGTCAGCTGCCGAACAGCAGCTCAGGAGGAAATATAGAAAAATCCGTGGTTCATGGTCAATTGTAGCATTATCATAAAGGTCTTTAGGGACAATGGAACCTGATATAATTTATGCATAATACAAAAACTAGGTACTATTCTAATCCCGTGGGGGGTTAGTTAGGATATGTTGATATTCTAATGGTTCAACAACAAACAAAGGTAATCTAGTGGGGAAATTAGAAAGGAAAGGCCTACTTTAAGCTACTCTTAGTAACGATCATGTAGCCAGGAGAAGGTCGGTTACTTCAATCTTTGGCCGAGGGTAATTTTAGATGCCCATTTTGGGGATTTGATAAAGATCCCTAATATTTTGAATGGCTTCAGCTAAAAGATTGGTTCTAATGTTTATGGTCTAAAGGCCTTCGTAGTCATTTATGAACGGTTGGGGAGAGGCAGGTTTCCTTGAAAAATTTAAGGGAATGGCAGCAAGAAGAGCTTCATCATGTGGGTTCAGAAGCAAGTTTAGGGGATCTGTAGGGCTAGTGGGTTGTGGTGTGCTAATTAAAGAAGAAGGAGTAAACATACTTGCCATTGATGAATTTTTTGAGAAGCCTTGAAAAAAAAAAGCTTGAAGAAGTTGAAGGTTTAAAGGCCTAAAAATGAAAATTGAGTACAAATTCAAGAAAAAATAGGCAACTAAGAAAGATTTTAAGGCAAGGTTTCGGAATTCAGGCAATAATATTTCAAGGGAAAGTTAGTAAAATCACAAGAAATGGATGCAATTGAAGGGAAAATCTAAAAATTTGGAAACTTGGACGAAGTTTTGGGCAAAAGAGCCACAGCAGCAAGCACGCAGTGAAAAAAAAAAAGAGGATGAAAGCAAAAAGGTGGTGAAAAATTCTAAGTTAGGGCATATATACTAAGGGAATTTGGGCCAATGGGGCTAATGGATAAAAGTAAAGGTGATTGGTTTGGCTCTAAATAGGCCAGATCAGTAGATGAGAATGGTTCTTGTCCAAATTAGTGATCAAGGGGGAAATTATTGAGGAAAATGGCAATCAATAATGATGCGGGAAACAAAGCAATTTTTGACAGTTTTCAAGAAAAAGTAATCATGAGAGATGTTCGAAATGACAAAAATCCAAATGTCAGGAATATCAAGGGATTAACACTTGTAAGTTGAACAGACACTTGGAAGTATGATAAGAGGGCTTAGGGGTCCAAAGGTAGAGGTCCGGGATGACTTGAGACTTCTTCGATTCAACTTAAGTTATACCTTGAAGATATGCTGTGAAGATTGGGAAACTTGCTCCTCGGGCTGAGCAAGGTTTGAAGAGGCTTGAGAATTGAATTGGATCTCTTAAAAAGGAAACTCCAAAATGATATGGTTTTTGACTCGTTAAACTCTTGAAAGTGGGCCTCAGTTTGCAAACTTTTAGCTTGGGAACTTTATCCTAGGGTTGTTAAAGAACTTTGGTTCAGGCTACACCAGGGCTATGTTCTCATAATATGGGGACCTCGAGTAAGATCTTCAAAATTCGGAAAGAAACTTGAGCCTCAGCTCGTAGAATTCATACAAAGCAACCTTAAGTTTGGAGATCTTACCCTAAGGCAGTTGAGAGCTTCAGTTCAGGTTACAAATTTAAGATCTAAAGACCAAGAATGCAGACTCTTAAGAAGGGCCACAACTTGGGGACTTTTAGTTTGGGGCTTCAAGCCTCAAGAAATTTTATAGCCTCGGCTCATAAAGGATAGTCTTTCAGTTTTGGTTCATAAGAGCCATCCAAAGTGAGCTCCCGTCCTTAGAACTAATGAAAATATCGGTTCAAGTTACCAATTTGAAACCTGTGATCTACCATTGCAGGCTTCAAGATCGTAAGTCCTGGGAGCTACAGTTGCAGGCTATCGTATGTCATTACGAATTTGAGACATGGGAGCTACAGTTGCAGGCTTCAAGATCGCATGTCAGCTTAGCTATGAGGCTATATACTCAGCATCGAGGTAAAGGGACTAAGGACGACGATATAATAATTAGTTACCTATATGGTACTAGATATTTATGTAATATGTTTATTTGGCAGATTCATTAAAGACATTTATGTAATTAGCTTCTATGACTAGTTGGCATACAAGATGACATGGACTTCCCTATCATCATTTATAAATAAGAAATCGTTGAGCTTTAATTGTAATTTTTTTCCATAATACAACCCCCAATTTCTCTCATCCCAAAACTCCTCGTCTAGGTCCCCTCCCTCTTTCATTTCTTTCTAAATTTTCATAGACGTCACTCCTCTTCTCGGTATTGCCTGGTCCTCCCATTTCGTCACGGTGGGGAGGTGAGTTAGCATGAGATGGCTCGCCCATCTTTGCTTTACCTTTGTCAACTTTTCTTACGTAGTCGAAATCCTCCTGATACAAATCAAGCTTGAGAGGCGTTCCCACGACTTTGCCATGCTGAAAACTGCATGTTCGGTGAAGAAAACTGCTGGGAGACCTTCCAACGTGGACAAGTAAAATGGAAATAAAATTTTTCTAACCTTTCATTTTTTTTTTGTGCAGATTTTTGTGGGATTATATTGCATTTGACATTGAAATTTACACAAGTTAATCCAAATATAAAAATCTTGGATGTTAGTGTGTTATGTCATGAGATTGAAAAGTGATAATTGTCAAGGATCACCTCCAGCGAGGTTACCACACAAGCTAACTTATTAGACTGCTGAAAAAAATAATTTACTATTACATGATTATTTACAAGTACCTCATTTGCACTTTTATATTTCGAAGTACATTTTTCTTTTAAGGAGAAAAAAAAATAATGGCGTAATACGAAGAAAAAAGGCAATTACTGGCCTCAATACCCACAATTGCCTTCTAACAAAATTATGTGTAACTAATTGTCAAGTTTCTTTGCTTTTTGAACCCTTTGAGTTGTAAAAGTGTTATCACTATATACATATATATTCCCTGGAGTGAGGGTGTGAAAGTGAGATAATTTTCAATGAGTATTAATCTTAATTTCAGTTACCTTCTAAAACACTAAATTCAACTAATTGGCCTTCTCAGCCATGAATTTCATCACTTTCTCTGAAGTAGGTTGTTTAGCTTCTTAATCTAATCGAGTGGTTCACCGTCATGGTGAACTTGCACTATTTGATTCAAATAGTTTTATCTAGCTTTAAGAAACAAATATTTGTTCACACGTTTCCCACTGACAACCCCTGTTGATGATCGAAAAATTCGCACCGAAGCCTAATAAGCCTGCTAAACAGAAGCAAAGTATTCTGGGAGAATTAACTCTTGGGATTTCGAACTCATGGTCTGATAATGTAGTAAATCAGAGTATTTCAATTGCTAAAAACTTACCTATCTATGTGGCAGCGATATAGTAGTTTTATAGAATTATTATCCTTTTTCCGCTTGAGTTCTTAGCCATTGGGGATATTTGATCAACTGGAATTTATGGTTGATGTAGAGTCCTTATCAAATTATATTTTCAATAGTGATCCATTTACAGTCATCCTACAAGATATCTAGTAGGTTCGGGTATGTCAGATACTGAAAAATCGACCAACTGTTGGAATTTAAGTGTTGGATTCACATATGCATCTTGGCACCAAATTCAAATACTATCAAGTCCTGCCTTGTCTAACACAGAGAAAACCTAAAAATTCAGATACTATCTTCAGATCTTGCCTTGTCCAACACAGATAAAACCTTAAAAAAGTAGGCAACAGGACTCCCCCCTGTTGGATTCCGATTTTTAAGTCGGTAATAATCATGAAAGATAAAGTACATCTAGAGAGTGAAGTTCTAAATTTTTAGAATATCAATTGGAATGAATAAAAGGACAACTGAATTGGATCTTTATATATAGAGAATTAGGGTGGGCTTTAAAAAGTTTTGAAATTTTTCCAGGCCTTCCGGTCTAATTGGGCCATAATCTTCTGGGTTTCTAGTAGCCCAATGAACTATGTAATTTAATTATTAACAATAGCTTTTGTAGTTCTATTCCAAATTTCCCGAAAAGAAGGCAGAGTTCTTAAAAGAATGCAAATGTACGTGAAATTCTTATATGGATTGAATTTATGCCATTTTATCTCAAAAAAATATATAACTCATCATCAAGTCATATCACTTAATTGAGTAATATGTTTTTTATGGATTAAGCGATTCATGGTACCGGTCCATGTGTAAGAAATTCCCTACATGTATTTAGGATGTGCATCGGTTAACTGATCTGTTAATTAGTGAATAAAATTAGTCAAAATTCGAAAAGAGTCTTAAAACTTTTAACAAATTTTGATTTCAAATTTAATTCAGTAGAAAATTTGGTTAACCAAATTTGAATTTGGTACTCAGTTTTGAATTTGATTAACCAAATTCAACTCAAGTTAGTTAGACCCTTGACATTGAGCCAAAATGATATACAAAAACATAATTTTCAAACAACAATTTTCCTAATTTTATTTTATCATTGTTTGAATTTTTATTAATAAATTTTCAGAAAATAAGTTAAAAAACTATATCATATAACTTAATTGAATAATAAGTAATATAATTACGTATAAAACTAAATATCATGCAACTTGCAAATATTTTGAATAACTAAATTTATATTTTTAGTGATGTACTATTTATATATCAAAATATTTTAAATAAAACTTGATTTTTAATTAGTTATTTCGGTAATCAGTTAACCAAATTTAAAAAATCTATCTACTATTTCTGAATTCATTATCTGTATTCATGAATCCGATTAACTAATTTTTGACAAAATTCAAAATATGCTAAATTTATTAATCGAATTAAATTTAAAATCAATTAAAAATTCAATTAACTGAATAATTACACATGCTAATCTACTAGCCTTACGCATGTTGCATCAATCACCATCAGAACCCTACCTCTTTTACACCATCCCAACTTGTCTACTACTCATATAGTGTCCTCTAGGAGGCTTACCTGCAAATTGCAACTTCCACCTGTTAAATGCAACTTCTATTTAATTGGGCAGTTTAAGAATTGGACGGAACCGAACATGCATAAGGGTTATTAACACTTTGCCCCCTAAAGTATCGGGTATTTACACTTCACTTCCTTAAATTAAAAAAAAATAGATTGCCTTCTTTTACAGTATTCATCCGTTAACAATTCTAATATAGTTAAGAAAAGTCAGTTAAATAACTAAAATGCCCTTATCACTCATTTTGGTTTTCATGTTTTCAATTTTTAATAGTGCTGTGATAATTTAAAAAATATAAATAAAATTAAGTATAAAAATATCTCAAAATTATCCATCTATATTTTTGGCTAAATTATCGTAATTTATGCAGTTCTTTCTTTTAAGCAATTTATGGAGTTCATTTGCTATTATTTTTTGTTGTAGAATTTTTCATAGTGGTAGCACGCTTTTTAGAGTAGGTTTCTTGGTGAAATTCTCTATAAAAAGTCTTTTTTTAAAGGGTTTTGTGTGGCATAGATTTTTCATAAAAGTTTTATAATTTTTCGTTGTGCCTTGATATTTTACATTATTTTTATTTTCGATTAAACATGTGTGAATTGTAATCTCAAATACAATTCAAGTCAAGTTTTCTCATAATTTTCACTACAGAAGACAAAGATATCCATTTATTTATAGTTTATTTTCATAATTAATATTCAGTAATTATCAAACCACCATCAAAAATAAAAATACTTGAAAAATTAAAAAATAGTGATAAAAACATTCCAATCATTTAAATGACTTTTCTTAACGGTCTTAGAATTACTAACGGATGAATAGTAAAAATAGAACGCCAAATGTATATTTTAAATTTAAAACATAAAATGTAATTATTTCATACTTTAGGGGATAAAGTGTTATTAACCCTAGGCATAATAATGAGGGGCCCAGTCCTGGTGGCCAGTTTGGTGTCACCCTCAAATTCTCCTCTTTCTACTTAAAATGTGCGAACACCTAAATCAAATTTTTTTGTGCAATGGAAAATTTTATAATCCTTTTTAAGGAATTATTTTTTTAATTTTAAAAGTTTATACAATATAAATTATTAAAATATATGATATTGTATTATACAAGTATTTAAATTATAAAAAAATAATTTTTTAAAAAAAACTGTAGAATTTTCTTTACGCGTTATGCTCTTTTAATCTAAAATTATAATTTTGTATACTCCTGCCATATCACTTAAATTTGATATCCCGACTTTGCCGTGCCGTGACTAAATTTTTTTATTGGTCTGCTAACTCGCGAATTCTAATTTCGCCATCAAACAAGGAATCATGCAAAAGTGGAATGAGCAATACTCCTAGGGTGCAAAGGCCAACAGTATACTGGACTATTGGCAAAAGGGCTGAAATCTTGACAATTACCGTCAAAACAATTAATATCGTGAACCAAAATATAATATATTAGGAATAGTGTAGGTTATTTAATTTCGTTATATGTGAGTTTGATCTAATTATATGTTAATATTTATATCACTGCATGTAAGTATTGGTACTTCCTTGCCTTCAATCTCACTATTGTGGCCGTAGGTAATTATATGGAAAAAAAAAAAAAACACTCATAGGTGCATATACGCCTGTAAATGGGCGAAATCTAACCCGAACTTGATCGGTTTATTTGGACCGAGATTAATGAAAAATTCAGATTATTTGAATCTGATCCGAACTTGTTTAACTAATATAATAAACTAATCGAATATAGATCTTATTGTTCCGACATGATTCGAATCCGAATTCGATTAAAATATTTAATATATAATATTATAAAATTTTTATATTATAAACTTAATTTTATAAATTTGACGAATATTCAAATTCAATTTACATTTTAATGTAAATATAATAATTGGATTTAGGTTTGAATTTACTAATTTTAACTTAAATTCTTGTAAGTGGCCCCCGTTGATGAATCCAGTACATTCATAGTCAAGATTAGACTCTAGGTAGGGACCGTGGAGGAACATGGCCAGGTGGCTGAGGACCTTGACTTGAGGAGGTGGTAAGATAGGGATATCGGATAGATACAGGTTTGAATAGTTTATGGGATCCCTATGTAACGTGAGGAGATTTATTTTATTGCAAATCTTATTGTGTAAGAGAAGATTTGGAGTTCTGAACTACCCCAGTGGAGAGTGTTGATTAAATGGGAGTTAATTTCGCTTTACTCTCTTCATTTTAATTTTTAATATTATTTTTTAAATATTTAAATATTTCAATTAAATTTAATTCAATATTTATTTTTTTTTAACAAAAATACCTTATTCTTGCTTCGTCTTTTTATCTCATTTTTATTTAATTCATTTTTTTCTATCTCATTTTGTTGACATAATTTTGATAATTTTTTATCATTTATTATAATATATTAAATTTTATCAAATTCTATTTATGAAAAGAAAATAAGATATTTTGGATTTTATAGGAAAATTTGTACACATCTAATTTGAGGATAAACATATTATTTTAAATTAAAAATTTAATACAATTAACTTTAATCGTTAATCTAAAAACTTAAATGCTTAAAAACTAATATTAAAGATTAAAAAAATAATAACTACAAACGTTAAGAGTAAAGTAAAATTAAACTATTAAATAATGATATTAGCTTATAGTATTATATGGCTTATCCTGCATTTGCTTCACTACAATCTTAGATAATAAATCTGAGAAGTACAGGTATAGATTTTTCAAGTAATGTTATCTAGAAGTACAGCTATATATTATAGAAATATTATTTGCAAGCTAAATCTTCTATTAATACTTGCGTCGTCCATCTTACATACCATGCTTGCACACGATCATCACGTGCTTATGTTACTTTTTCTTAAACGAAAGGATAATTAAGTAGGTCTGATTTTAAAAAAATTTATATTTTATAATTAAAATTAAATTTAAAAAAAATATTATTTAATATCTTTTATTTTTTAAAATTTAATACAAGTTATTAAATCTCTAAATAGAGGTAAAAATCAAATTTACGTAGCAAAATATTTCCCTTCTCTGAATACTTTTCTTCCTTTAGGACTTGGGCGGACAAAGTAGGATCACATTCGTAGGCGTTCTCTTTGAAATAAAGAAAATAATGCTATATTAAAAGGGAAAAAGACGGGCAGAGCTAGAATCTCGGCATTAGGTGTGCGGCTGTTTGTAGCGGCTTCTATGAGTATTTAGTCATTATTAAAGCATAATTAACTTTTTTTTGTATATTAATAACTTTATACGCAATTACTAGATTAGGTAGTAGTTGTCACAATAGTTTACAAAATAAAAAATATAGTAATATAGACAATTTAGAATTGTAAAAACTACACAATACTAATTTTTTGGTAATGGATTCCATAAAACTCGCCAAACTCACGATACGATAACTTGAGACAAAAAACAATAATAAGGATTTCTTATATAACTAGTACGACCCCCTCGCAAATTGCGGATATTAATTTGTTAAGAATTAATCGGATTGAACATATAGCATCATCATTTACTAGAATGGAAATATCTACTACATCGGGTCACAATTTGTATCGATGAAACAAATTGTTGTAATTCCTAAAGTAATACACTCTTGTACTTGAAATATAAATTTAAAATAAAAATTATATATTTATTTTATGAATTAAATTTCAAAAATTTTGGAAATTTTTATATTTAACAGTGACACTTATTCTTAATTTTGAATATACCATCATTTATATTGAAATTTTCTAGGGATTCCAAATTTTAAGGTGTCAATGTGAAGAAAAAGAAAAAATCTACATATTTAGGGGTGACAATAATAAGATAAAATTAAATTTTTTAAAAATTATCCGTACATTTTTTAATAATTTTTCAAAGCTTAGGAGGGCATTGGGTGCTCTGCTACTGGGAAAAAGACCAATTGGTCTTTTAGAATATCGATAAATTTGAGTTCTTATTTATCAAAAAGATCAATTTTGTCCCACATTCTTTAAAAGAATAATTAACTAATTTAAAGCTTACGATAGATATTGTAAACAAATTAATGGAGTCGTTGATAATATATTTACTGCAAGTTTACAACTACGTGATTATTACTTAATTTGGTCTATTAATTTGTTCATAAATTTTTATCATAGCCTTATATTGATTAATTTTTTCAAGATAAGGGATCAAATTAGTTTACTGTGACAGATAAGAGATCGAATTGGTTAATATTCCAAATATAAGATATTAAATTGGTATTTTTTCTACAATATAATGTTCAAAGGGATTTTCCTACCAAAAAAAGGTATTTTCCTACCCCCTTAAAAAAAGGATTTGAATGGCTCTCTCAAGTGCTAATGTTCTTGGAATGAGGTTCGAACAATTGAATGATTAATGGTTATGATAACCCTTTGAACACACATGTCAATATTCCAAAGATAAGATATTAAATTGATATTTTTTTCTACTATATAATGTTCAAAGGGATTTTCCTACCAAAAAAAGGTATTTTCGTACCCCTAAAAAAAAGGATTTGCATGGCTCTCTCAGGTGCTAATGTTCTTGGAATGAGGTTAGAACAATTGTATAATTAATGGTTATGATAACCTGTTACACGTAGGTTAAACGTAAAAGAATTCGTTGAAAGTGATTTGACAGAATCCAGACACATGTGGATAGATAGAAAAATATTCGATGGCTAGTTTTGATACTATATTAAAGAATACGGATTTCTATTTTAAAATCAATTGGTGATAAGTAGGGTGACCATAAACCTTATTATAATATTTGAGATATTTGAACTTTTAACAGTATATTGTACTTAACTGCTATACTTGCGCAAGAAACATTTTTTAATTTAGTCCCCTTGTGCTTCACTCTTCTTTTTCTAAGAAATGCATTATTGCGGTTTTTTTTTTTGGGAAATATTTAGGCTTAGACCCGATCTTTGATTCCACTTGTAGATCCTGTAGTGTGGATTAAACTTTAAAAAATATATGACATCAATTGATGTAAGTAAGATTTTTTAACGTTTAATTCTAATCACATGATCTACAGATGAAACCAAAAATCGGGTCTATCTAAGTATTTTCCTTTTTTTCGACTTTCTAATAGTGAGGTTCTTAAAACTACTTTGTCGTGGGCACCAAGCCTCCTATCACTCCAATGAGTTTAGACTTTTTTTTTTTTTTTTTAACAACAATTACAAAGTTTGTTGTAATTTGATTGGTAACCTACAGTTTACACTTCAATATTGAGTCACTGTCTACTAAAACAAACACGTGTTTGAGAACTTTGCCTTGTGACAAAATGTATACCTGTACTTCAAAGATTTAGGTAAATCCGATATTTGATCCTATTTGTAGATCTTACCATAAATTAAATTTTAAAGAATTTATGACATCAGTTGATGTAAACAAGATTTTTTGAAGTTTAATCATGACCACAGGATCTACAGGTGAGGTTAATCAAAAATTAGATTTACCTAAATATTTTCTAATGTGGATAGCATGCAACCAAAAGAAAAAAGAAGCAAAGGAGACGGATATTGTAGCCCCAATGGATTTACCATCACAAATTCTTGAGTTCTAATTTCTGTTCAACGGATTCTTTGTTTATTTTATAGATCGCTTGTCAAGTCTTTTGTATCTTTTTAAATGTTAAGTATAAATATGATTAGTCTAGAGATGTTGACTAATTAATACTTCCTCTATTCTATTTATTTTAGAAAAATTTTATGATCGCTTTAATATTTTTTGAGAGAATCATTCCTTCAATAACTATCTAATGAGTAGTTGATACCTCATTAAATAATGATAATAATTGTTAGATGGTAACAATTCTATCATTTGCTTATAAATCAGTTAAGTAGGTTATCTCATCAAAAAAAAAAATTTATTTTGTACATTTTTTAAAAGAAAAGCCTAATTTAAAATCAAATGAATGATCATTTCAAAATTAAGACAAATAAAATTTATTTAATCTCTATTGAAGTCTCAAGTAGTTTGACGATATGAATTATTTATATTACTTGAAGTGAAATTATACTAATTAATAATAAAATAGAAATTTAAGGAAAATAAATGTACTATCCAAATATTAACACAGTATTATTCAAAATAACTAAAATGAACTATTCTCTAATATTATACGTACTATTAGATTATTTTTATCATCAAAATAAATTTTTTTTTTAATAAAACAGATATTTGGATAGCAATTTTGTGATGCAAAAAAATGATAGTACTATGGAATATGAAAGAAATTACTATAAAATACCTAAACAGTATTCTCTTATACAATAAAAGGTACTACGATTTTGACTATATCAAATTGATTAAGAAAGTCAATGTATAATTAAACATAAACAAATGAAAAAAAAATAGATAAAATTACATTATAAGTCATTAATCGCGTGAAATTATCAACTAAAATATTAATAAACAATAAAATTGTACTATGTAGAGTAAAGAACTTAGTTATCATCAAATATCAACATAGTATTATTGAAATGACTACAATGTACTATTCCCTTATAAGAGATCCTAGTATTTTTTGAATTAAATAAACTATAATGTTAAATTATCTAGATTATTACTAAATAAAATTTTGTAATGAAACAGATACTAATATGGTAATTTTTGGTTATGAAACAAATAGTACGATAGTATTATAGAATATGGAAGAAAGTACTTTGAGATATATAAACATAATTGTCTCATATAATAAAATGTACTATTGACTCCATTATATCAATTTGATTAATTGTAAATCTCATGAGAGGTCCTCTATTAATTTATGAGACATTAAATTAATAATATTAATAGATTATTTGTATCATATCAAAATAATTTTTGGTAATGAAACATATATTGCATTAGTAATTTTTGGTGATAAAAAATATTATGATAATATTAAGGAATATGAAAGAAGTACTATTAGATATCCAAATAGTATTCTCTTGTGTAGTAAAAGATATAATATGTCTTAGATCACATATATTTGATTAAAAAAAATCAAACCATAAATGAAGATAGACAATTTCACACATAAGAAATGAAAAAATTATATTAGATTTTACTAATGTGACATTATAAACAAAATTGTAATAGATAATAAATAGTATGATAAAATACAAAGAAATCTACCGTCAAAGTATCAGTATAGTACTATCTAAAATAACTATATTATACTCTCCCCTTTTTTGAATAGTATTTCAAAATGTCATCATCTTTAATTATATGAATGATTATGAAATACTTGTAAAAACTAAATTTCATTATAACAGTAGTATAAATTGTTATTAAAACTTCATATGGCATCAAAAGTGAATAAGTTATTATAAAAAAACTATGAATTGAAATGTTAAATTAAAGAAGTACTTCAAGAAATAAAAATAATACTATCATATATTCTAAAACTTACAAACATGTTATCTGGTTACTAATGCAAAATTGTTCACAAAACCAAAAAATTAAAAAAAAAAAGAAGTGACGGAATCAAAAAAATCATATTATTAGCTATTATTCTTCCCAATAATGTGTTAAATGTAATGAATAATATAG
The DNA here is from genome assembly GCA_025175665.1 of Cinchona pubescens. Taxonomy (NCBI): domain Eukaryota; kingdom Viridiplantae; phylum Streptophyta; class Magnoliopsida; order Gentianales; family Rubiaceae; genus Cinchona; species Cinchona pubescens. Next base: position 967,543 of record JANKKI010000132.1, read on the forward strand.
ATGTAGTATGTTTATATAATGGATTAGTACTATTATATGTTAATGTAGTGCTATCATTGAAATAATATACGTGCTACTCCATTATCTAAGCTAGTGTTTAAGACATAATCTAGTTTGTTCAACTCATAAAAATAAAATAATATGTAAAAATAATATTTTTAAATATAATAATGTTATGATAGAAATACATATAATTTTATGAAATAAAAATATAGAATAATTATTTAAATTTAACTATAATTATGTGTATTTTCTAGCAAGATTTAATAATTTTAAACCAATTTAAAAAAGGAATGAAAAGACCACTAGACCAAATGATACTCTCCATTTATTAATATTAAAAATATATTTTGAATTTTATTATAATTAATGGTAAAAGTGTTTTGATTGACAAAAAGTTTCACTATAAAAAAGATGGGTTTCACAAGTAAATCAAAAAACGAATGTTTTCAAATTTCACCAATTATTGAAAACAAATAAGTCAATTAGATAGTATTATTAAACTTTGAAAGAACTATTGTGGGAAATAAAAATAGTATCATCAAATATCATAAAAGGTACTAAATTCATTGTTTTAATTAATAGATAAAGTAATATAAAAATATAAAATATTATTAATCATAGAATTTTGTACGAAAATCATAAATATCAAAATAATTTTCATAGTAAGTTTACATAAAATAAAAAAATTTAAAAAATTATTTCATTAATGCAAAAATCTTACATATGAAATTAAAAAAAAGAAATGAAAATTTTAATTTTCTGTCATGAATGGAAAAATGGTAATAAAACATTAATATATAAGGTAAGGAAGTAGTAGTAAAGGTAAAATTGTGTAAAATATGAGGATAATAAAAGAAAACCCAATCCTCAAAATTTAACATGTTCCCTATTTACAAGGAAAAGTTTGTTGTGAAATCTTTGAAAATAAGTTAGTTACATCTAATCTTGAATAATTCAAGAGTATGAAATTCTCCACTATATCTCATGGTGAATATTGAATCAAGGTATGATACCATGAAGAGGCAGTAGAACCCCCATTTACTTTACTATATTTTGACTTTTCTGGTCAAACAAATCAATTTTGCAATCAATAATTCATGTTGATTTGTTTGATTTTTTATAAAATTATTTCATTAAAAGTGAAATTTTCATAAAATATTAGCACATAAAAATTTAAAATCTTTAAAAAAAGTTACAAAATTTATAAAAGATTAAGTATTGAAAACTTGAATTGTTGACCAAAAAAATCAAATGTGATAAATATATTAGGTTGGAGAGAGTACTGCTCATGAGCAAGTCTATTCATTGTTAATTAATTTTAAAATAAAAACTTATATTTTTTAACATCTTGTCAGAATTCGACTCGTGAGTTCAACTAACCTGAGGCACGTTCTCGACTACCCAATGTACCTGATCCATTTTTAGTGGCAAATTGCCACTTTGGTCCATTAAGCTTTTGTCCTATTTTGTTCCTTCTACTATTAATTTCACTGATTTGGGTACTTAGATATTCAAAGGAAGTCAATTCAATCAGCAATTTTAATATTTTACTTTTGTGCTAGTGCATATATGTTTGAATCGAGGATTTCTCCACTAATTTGGTAAGAGATCTTGTTAAAAAGGATTGAAATGGCTACTTCAACATAAAAGCGACCAAATTAGGAATAATACATAAGAGGAACCAAATTGGATAGACTCAATAAAAAGAGAATCAAAATTACAACTGTCCTTCACTTTTAAATTAGGGGACTTAGAGATATTAATAAAGGTTAATTACATTTTATCCCCTTCAACTTTAATATTACTAACACTTTAATCCTTAACGTTATCTTTTGAATATTAAAGTCCCTGCACACTAATAGTTAACTCTAATGCCATTTGAAGTTTTTGCTAAATAGACAAATATAGTCTTCGGTTAATTACACTTTACCCCATTAAAATTAGTCTTAATAACACAGTTTAGGCCTTAACATTATGTTATGAACATTTAACTCCGTTTGTTGTATCACCTTCATGTTTTGACTATTATATTATGTTATTTTTTACCTGCATTTGCTTTCCATCCCTTCAATAACTACTACTAACAATAATAACAACAAAAAATAATGCATTTTTTTTTGTTGAAAAATTTCCTTTTTGGTCTAAATAATTTTAGAATAAAAATTAATTCAAAATTTCAAAACTTATGAGTTAATCTTTTTATTTAGCCAAATTTCAAATTAAAGGCGTCATTCTAATAAAGAGATGTGAAACTATTAATAATTGATCGTCAATTATAAAGATATGTGTTTAAAAATGATGTCTATCAGATTTTGTCATCTTCTTTAATTTATCTCGGCCAAAAAATCGTAAAAAAATATTGAATTATATTTCTAATCATCTATTCATATCAATTTCTATATGAATTAAGCTTAATCCTTATAAAATTTTGATTCATTAAACAAAAATAAACAGAAAATAAAGACTTAGAATAGAATAGGGGTAACATGGTTAAAAAAATTTATTTGTCATAATGAAAGGACTAAAGTGCTAAAATATAACGTTAGAGACTAAAGTGTTAATGATACTAAATTTTAAGAAAATAAAGTATAATTAACCCTATTATTAAGGGCCTATCTATACCAATTTTTGAAACTCAGATTGAATCGATTGGGTCATTGATATTTCATTCCAATCGACTAGTCTGAGTGGCATTTGTTCGTTTTTTTTTTTATTTTTAAAATTAAAAAATTTAATGCAAAAAAATTATTATAGACTAGCACACAAATAGAATATGTATATTTACAATAAATTCACGTTTAAACAAAGAACCTTCCTTAAATAAAACCAGAAATTTCACATATTCTAATTCACGAAACCGAATGAACTTTTCTTTCATGGCTAAGTAATTTGATTACTCATATTTTGAAAAGAATTACTTTCAGTTATCCTAATTCTTAAGCTACCCAATAAATCTCTAAAATTTTCTATCAATTTTTTCCACAATTTACTCTTCTATTTACACGAGTTATTTGTATTTTAATCCTTAAACCTAAATTCATTTTAATCTTTGTATTTCTTTTCAAGGTAGCACTTTAAAGATTAATTTACTAAACTTATGAATCCAAAAGTTTAACAGCTAAATAACCTCTCTTAAAAAAAGTTTAAATATATCGATATAATTAATAAATTATAGTATTAAATATCTAATTAACACTAAATAGGCTTTTATATATTGCCTAAATATATTTTAGAATAGATTTGAAACATTATTCGTGTTTAAAAATTTTTAAGCTTTGTATTGTGGGAAAAAATTGTAAAATTATCAAGGACGGTTTTAAGAGGGGCGGTGGGGGCGGTTGCCTCCCTAAACTTTTAAAAATTGTAAATTTTATTTTTAAAAATTTTTAAAATTTAATTTATACTCTTATAAAATTTATATTTCGTCTGTTATATTTTTTGAAAAAATACGAATTAACCTTTATAAATATGTATATCTATTAATTCGTGCTCCCTCAAGGTGTCATTCCTACATCCGTCCTTGGTCAATATTCACATAAATCAATTGTTTTACCATGTAGATGGGCTCATCTCAATTGATTTCAAAGTTGAATCACCTAAACAATCCTATAATTTTTTTTCACTAAAGTCAAAATCGTTGCTCAAGTTCAATTTTATACGATTTAGTGCATCAAGTAAATATTTGTAACTAATTTAGTCTTTATTTAGTTACATAATTCAAAACATAAGTTTTTTTTTTTTTTTAATGTTTTTTCCATGTGGTGAGGGTGGGTTATTGGTGTGATTGTGGGTGTCATAGTCAGAAAACTTATGTTTTGAGTGAAGCAACTAAATAAGTACTGAATTGGTATAAATATTTTATTGAGAAACAACATCATCTAAAATTTAAATTCAGAGATAGTTTTAGTTTTAACGAAAAAATTTAAAAAATATTTAGATAATTCCCTTTAAAAGTTCTAAAACACTTCACAAATGAAACACTCAAAGATCAAAAAGCCCAAAAGGAATAAAAGGTAAATTTGCTAGGATCTTAGAATCCTACCATTTATACATATAATTTTAAAGATCAAAAGGTATTAAAATATGTATGTAGGATCTTAAGTTGAATAAGATATAATTATTCTTCGATCCTATATTGTTATATAAGATCTATTTAGTTTTTGGTTGTATGTGTGATCATAATCGTTTTAATGATCATAGGATTTTTATTTAACAAACAATAATAAAAGGATCGCAGAATTACAATTTCGGTAGTCTGCTGCCGGTCCTCACAAAAAGTTTGGATTTATTTGTTAAAATAATACACATGCATATGTGTCAGGTAACAGAAATATAAATTAAGATTATCTCCAATTATAATCGTTTAAGCAAATTGAATAATGTAATATAATATATATTTAGCATAAGAGTTTTTTAACTTATACCAAACTGAAAAATACCATAGAATAAACATGGTATACAAGTTTCTTTATATGCTCTGCTAGGGAACCCTTACTTGAAAAATAAGAAATTCTCAAGATTTCCTTCTATCAAAGAAATTATCAAAAACACATAACCGAGAATATTACAAAATAATATATTTCCTTATATGTACTATTCTAACTAGTTAATTGAAGATATTATTCAATCAAACCAAAATATAATATAATTAATTAAGTAAAATTATCAATTATTATGTGAGTCACATATAAAGTAAATTTTACAATGCAAGTCTTACATTCTCTTGCTTGACTCACATATATTACTCAGACAAATTTGTGAGTAACAAAGAATGGCCAAAATCTTTATTATCATTTCACTATCTTAATGAAAACCTAACAAATACTTAATTAGAAACTCTTAATATACGAATCAAGGCAGTTGTGATCTTAAAATGAACACTTCCCTCCATGTGCTATATGAATTACTATAAGTGTGAAGTCTTATGTCGGGGATACAAAGAAGTGTTTGATATATAAAATCCTGGTCATGTGCTACTAATAAGTTGATTATTTAAATATTTCGACCTATTAGTTTAGGGCCAAAAATTATTAAATCAGTCCAGGACCCGAGATGTTAAATAATATTAGATCGAATCTCGTGTAGTTTCTGTATGGGATCAGACTGGGTTAATAGTATTGGGCCGTGACTTCGCAAGGAAGTGCAAGATATAACTGCTATATGGGGCTGAGTGATACGTCAACATAAGAATAAAGTACCTCTAGAGCTTGCACAAACCACCTTTAGAGTCTTGCACAATCGAGGGTGGTCCAGTATAAGTCTTGTAAGATGCAAAAGTCTTGAGAAGGAGTGAATATGAAGTCCCATATCAATAGATTACAAAGGAAGTGTTTCATACATAATATCCTAGGTTATGGACTATTAATACTTGCTTTAAACATCTAGGTCCAATGGTTTAGGAAAATTTATTGGGCTAATTCAGAACCCAGAGTGTTATAATAAGAAATTTATGAATGATTAATTATATATCACTCAAGATCTAGTTTTTTATGGATCTTATGTGATCTAATTTTATACATGATAATAATGTGCATCAAAAGTCATGTAAATAATGACTATCTTAAATATCTAGACTTCTATAATAGATAGAGAGTCATTACAAAATTAAAATGAACTAATGGGTTCCTTATGAGTTATGTGATCGTGAACAAACTTAGCTGGCAATTTTAATGGTCAAATCAATAATCATAAGTCATTACTTATGTACTTAATAACTACCTTTGCTTGTAATAATTATCTCTGACTATTAAAATCCTTATGTCAATTTGGGTGTCTCAACTTCAAGTTTTCTTAATATTCTTAATGAAAAATATTGATATCAATATAAAAACTTAGTGGTTAATAGCAATATCAACAAGCTTTAAATCATACAAAAATGCTTGTGAAATAGTTTCATAGTACTATTTATATTTTTGCCAACCATATACAATTTCAATATATAAATTGAACATAAATTTGTTTGCCTCAAGAAAATAGGTTCGCAAAAATAAGCAATATTTAATCTGTTTTAAGAACTCTCTTTTATAAAGGTTTATATGATATTCCAAATATTATTATGTTCTATTTTTGTGAATGTGAACTATGTATGAGACTTCCCACTATCCTTTGTTTACTAATGTATAAAAAGTTGCATTATTATCCATATTTTATTGAAAGAAAAATTTTATATTGACTAAATATAATTTCCTCCAACCAATTTTTGTGTATATTAATTTTGTCTAATCTTGTTCTTCTAAAAGATCAAAATGAAGTGACAAAACTAATATATAACTAATGGGATATTTAGTCCTTGTATAGTTGGATATATTTTTTAATCTGCTAACAAATAGACTATATTCAAAGTTGGATATATTTTTTAATCTTGTAATAAATAGACTATATTCCCTTCAAAATTAAACATTTAAGTTGACACATACATACTTTGAATTTATATTTCACACTAATATAACTCTCAGTCAAAATGAGTTATTAGTACCATATAAAAAATCTCTGAGAACTTAACAAAGACTTATTAGTAATCAACGTCATTCTTTTATGACATCATATCAAAATGTGAATACATAAATTGACAATCTTTATTTCTTCCACTATAGTGTTGTGAAAACATAAATTGATAAACTTATGTCTATATTCATAGTTAGACTTTTGTAAGTATACAACATAGTAACTAAAATACCATTAGAAAATCTATTAAGGGTGCTTATCAAAAAATAAAAGAGTGCATGTGCAGCTATGTGAAGTGGCTTTAAAATGTGATTTTGTAAAGTATTTTTTAAAATGAAATAATATTTAAAGGGTTTTTATACATGTTTTGGCTATAAAATAAGGGTTCAACCATACTTTTATGTGAATACAAGACTTAATGAGCAAAAAATCTAAATTGCTCTTAGCACTCGTATTCAAACATGCATTAGATTTGTAATTATATACTCAAAAATACAAGAATGAGCAATTCGTTCTCATAAAATGCTAATTTAAATCTTGCATCCAAATAAATAAGAGATTGTATTAAATAGCGACAAATAAATGGCAATTTGAATAAAACAACTTATCACGTAAAAGAGCAAAATTACTTGAATAACCAAGAATATGTGTCTAAGTTATGAAACTTTAACATATATTATATTCTGAATTAATTAACCTCAATGTAAACTCAAATTTTCCTGTGGGTAGAGATTGTGAAACATGCGTAGAATTTACTTTTCTTTATAATAAAACTAGTAACATAAAACACTAAATTGGAGAAATAATTTCTTACCTATGGACATAGAAAATTTTATTAACTTAATGTTAATTTACCATCTTATTTCTATTTACCTCACCAAAATAATTACCCCCTATGGGGTCGGGTAACTATTTTTATTAATTAATTACAAAATTAATCTAGATGTCATTTCCTCTTTATTTTTTCACTCGACAGTATGTGATAAATAAATAAATAGAAAATTATTTACACACAATATACTCAAAATACTATGGGTACTCCTAAGTACATAGTGCGGTAAGAAAATTTATTTGGACATTAAAATACACTAATAGTCACCAAACTATTAGATTGTTACATAAAAGGTCACTGAACTAATTATTAGCAAACTTAGCCACTGAACTATCTTAAGTATGTATCTAGAGTCACTCATTTCATTTCCATGGTGACTGCAAACACATATTTAAGGAAGTTCAATGACTAAATTTATATTTAAGGAAGTTCAATGACTAAATTTATATTTAAGGAAGTTCAATGACTAAATTTATATTTAAGGAAGTTCAATGGCTAAATTTACAAATTGAGTGACTCTAGACGCACACTTAAGGTAGTGTGTGACTAAATTTGTAAAACAAATAGTTCAGTAACCTTGTATATAATAACCTAATAGTTTGGTGATTATTAGTTCATTTGCTCAATCTATTTACATTAATAAGTCAACTAAACTAATAGATTGACTAAAAGTCATACATTTCAATTATTAAATCATATGTGATAAAAAGTCTTTGTACACCAAATATTGAGATACTGTGACCACACCCAATATATATGTGATACATAAATTTTAGTAACTACATCTAGTAACTACTTAATTGTCAAGTTTTCATAATGTTGATTAAAAATTCTTTATTTTATTTTTTTATTTGATATATTCAAACCATTAGTTCTTATGTAATTGGAATAATATATACACAATAAATATTTGAGATGTTGTGGCTACTTCAAATATAAAATGCAATAAAAACTTTATACGGGAATTCAAATGAATTTTCTTAAATAGTTAATTAGCAATAACATTGGCAAATTTTTATATATGAATGCTCTTTCAAGGACCAAAATGCACAAAGTCAATAATAATATCATGGCAAAAATACTTATAGGTCTACTAATTGATTTAAATTCATGGTAACATTATCACACGTAAAGATAATTTCAGCTATACAAAATTCTCATTGTAAACTAGTTTAAACCTTATGAACAGAAATATATTTATGCTCAAGTCAAAATTATATAGGCATAGTAGTACAACTATGATAACAATTGCACATAGAGCACTAACATGTTATATTCAATCAAAGACTTTTGGTACATGGTGTGCAAAATGAGTCACATTTCTCATAATTTATTATTAATTTTCAAAATATAAGGTAATAAGACTTATAATAAATTGCATATTCAATTTTTTTATGGCACTACTAAAATCAATTTTTTTATAGCACTACTAAAATCAAAGATAAGAAATGCCTACACAATTTTAAGAACATCCACAATGGCCACGTAAGTGATATTCAACCATAATGAACATCATCAAATATTTAATCAAAACTTAACTTAATATGATCCAGTAAAAAAAATCGATACAATAACTTCATTTTGGCAAAACATGCATACAACGTGATATAGTACTGTGAATTATTCAATTGGCATAGTACTATAAAGTCAAAACATGCATACGGCTTGACATAGTACTGTAATTGGCAACATGAATATTAGTTCCAAAATGATTATTTAATTGAATAAAGTACTAAACTATCAAATCTGAGACCATCACGTCTTCATGGTTGCAAATTTTTTCATCCATGAATTAACATACTTAACGATACGATTGAAGCTGACTCCAATATCACATATTAGATAAATAGTATACATAAAGATGTGTTATAATCATTTAAGCAAAATTGAATATGTATGCATGCCTTACAAACGTATGAATAATAGAACAATAATATAATATATATTTAGCTAAAAATCTTCTAGCCTATATCTAACTGGAAACTACTATAGAATAGATAGGGTATCACAAACTTATTTATAAGTCAGGTAAAGGGCCCTTACTTGGAAGACAAGAAATTGCTAAAATTTTATTCTATTAAGAAAATCAAAAAATATATATATATAAATGGGAATGTTATGAAATAATATATTTCCATGTATGTAATATTCTAACTAGTTGATTGAAGATATTATTCAATCATACCAAAAGTAGGATACAATCCATTAGGTAAAATAAACAATTACTATCTGCATTACATATAATTAAGGCAAATCTTGTATTGCAAGTTTTAAATTATTCTCAAATGGATTGAGCATTTAGCATGTTTTAGGATTCAAAAGAATTATTTTCCAACGCAAGAATGATAATTATTTTGGAATTTTTAAGCATTCTATCGTGAATAGCATTTTCGACTATAAGAATGATGTTTTGTAATTTATAACAATTGAAAACAAAAAGCATTTGTGTCACGCCCCAAATCCTAGAACCATGACATATCGTACCCTTGGGTAGGCCAAGGCATACAAAGATACAGTAACAGAACCTTCTACTGTAATAAACGGTAACATTAAAAAAATAATACAAAATATCTATTTAGCACGCAAGCCACAAAACCCAAATTAACTACAAGGTTAGAACTACCAGAAATTAGATACGATCTAGGTCAAAACCCTACCCGATAATAGACTTGAGCCCCTCATTGAAGTTGTACTTTTCTCAAAAACTGCAAAATATTAAATTAATAGGGTGAGAAAAATACAACCTCAATAAATGATTCATATCTCTTTTTCACCGGATTAAGCAGGTTATATACAATACTAATAAAAAATGTACACATTCTTTATATGCGACATAATATATCAAAACTCATACAAAAAAGATCATATATCACAGTCATATAACGGAATATGTTGGCCCAAAAGCAACCTAAGAGGAGGGTGAATTAGGTTGTCTCTAAAAATAAACTTTTTAATGTACTTAATGAAAATGCAAACTTTGTGCAACAAATGAACAATTAAGACAAATGATCAAAGATAAATATTTAACTATTGAAACCTGAAGAATAAATAAAAAGATTGAGATGAAGAATATCAAACCAAACTCCCAAACTCCTCAAGTTTGGAGTACATCCACTAGTAATGCCTCTTCAAAGAAGGTGAGCCAATAACCTTCTTGTACACAAAATAGGTTCACCCTTGCACCAACTAACTTCCTCTAGTTGAGTCAAAGGGTTTTACATTACAACCTCAATTTTGTACACCTGTTATCCTCCACTCTTACACTTTAAGATCTAAACTTACTCACTAGCCTACTCTTGCTCACACTAATTCCTTCTAGTTGAGCCAAGAGAACTATACTATCCAAACTAATACAACCCACAATATTTTAGCCTGTTTCTCCCCAAATAGCTCTTACAAGTGTTTGTATTGAATATAGTGGTTTCACATATCATTTGGATGTCCTTTAGGCTATTTATAGATGAAAGATGTGCTAAAATTTGAGCTCCAACGGTCAAAAAACTAGCCGTTAGGAGTTCGGATGGTAGTTCGGACGTCCAATCATGCGTCCTGCAACTTGATGAACAGTGTCTCAGACAGTCATATGCGTCATACAACTTTATGAACAGTGTCTCGGACGATCATATACGTTCTGCAGTTTTGACAGAAAATTTCTTCATTTCGAGCTCCTTTCTTCGGATGGTCTTCAACGTCTGATCCTTTTGGCTTTCAGATTCCTTCTCTCGGATGGTCTTTTGCATCCGAAACACTGTCCTTCAGATAGTTATCTGCGTCCAAAAGATGTGTATCTTCTTCGATATTGTCTGGTTATGTTTCGGATGCTCTTCATCATTCATAAGATGTGCTTTATATTTTAGTTATTTTTCTTGATTGTGTTTGGACGATCATTTACGTCCGAACCTTTTTGTTTTTCTACACATTTGTTTTCAAGCTATTAGTACGATTTGGTCATCATCAAAACATGATTATCATAATTGGGGTTCAACAATCTCTCCCTTTTTGATGATGACAAATCAATTGGAAAATTCTAAATACAACCATAAAATATGAAGCCCAAAGACAAGAAGTTTTGTCCATTAGTTCTCCCCTTTTTGGCATCATCAAAACATTATAATATAAAGCAATTTATATACACAATTTCCCCATTAAACTATGCATGCAATTCAAGCAAATATATAGAGGATAATTCAAGTTTAAAATATTTCTTTCCTTCAAGAATAAATAATCAAGTAGAAACGAGAAAATTTATGCAAAGGATTAACATCAAGGCATTTTTCGCTCATTCTTTACAACAAAAGTATCATCAAAACAATAAAGCATATGTGATGCAAATTAATTTCTAACATATAATCTTTTTTAAAAAAGAGAATGCTTCCCCTTTATTTTGTAAATAGTGACTTAATATAGACAAAAATTGAGAATACTTGTACCCAAGCATTCTAAACAAATTCAAACACATAGTTGACTAACATTTAAAAGATCATAATTCATATTAACAAATGAAAGCACATTAAAAACTTTAATTGTTACCCATTTCAATGTCATCTTTGCTCATATGGTTTGAACACCCTTCATTGATGATCCATTTTGAATCCCTTGGTGCTCTCCCAGCATATCTACACTCAAAGTTAAGCAACAACTTTTGGTACCCAAACTTTCTTGGGCCCAATTGGGTTAGTAACATGTTTAAGCATCCAAATAGAATTTATTCCCAATTTTTCATTTCTTTTGACATAAAAATCTCTTTTTATAGGTCCATGTTGACAATAATAATTGCATACAATATTTTTGTTGCTTGCATAAAAAGAAGATTTCGATTTTAAAGGCAAAAATCATCCTTTCTAAAGGTGATAAAATTTTTGTTGATAAGCAAATTTCTATTCATTTTCTTCTCAAAAACATTTTCCTTTTTCTTTCATAAAAGTGCATCAAGATTATCTAAAATCTTCTTTAATGAACCTTGTTCTTCCTTGATCTTGGTTTTTACATCTGATATTTTCTTCAAAGTATCATTTTCTTTTGTCAAACTACTATTTTCATGCATAAGTTTTGAATTTGTACTCAATAAAGTATTAATTTTAATTTTTACCTCTTTGTTCCTAGCATATAATTCTTTCAAACGTTCATGCATTTTAAAAATATATGATTCAGCATCATCATCATCATCATCATCGCAAGAATCATCACAAGAATCATAACTAGAGGATACCTCATTATTTTTAAGAGCCATAAAAGCCATTTGATCGGCCTCATGTTCTTCTTCAATTCTCCATCCGAATTGCAATCATTCCATGTGATTTGAGCAAGTTGTTGAAGCGATGTTTCCTTGAGTCTTTTCTCCTTTTTTATGAACACTCATTTGCAAGGTGTCCTGATTTGCCATATTCATAGCATTTTTCACTTGACTTCTTGCTTGTATCTTTTTGTGAAGCCTTCAATGCTATGCCTCTTTTTGACCTTGCCTCCTCATCTTCATGTACCTTATATTTTAATTTCAATTCAAAGGAAGTTAGTGAATTAATCAAAGACTCAATAGACATAGAATTTAAATTTTTAGACTCTTCTATCGCAATGGATTTAGGTTCCCATTCCTATGGTAAAGCATTCAAAATTTTTCTATTCTTTTCACCCAAAGAATATTCTTTACCTAAACCTTTCAAATCTTTTACAATATCATTGAACCTACAACACATCTTGTCAATATTCTCATGAGGTTCCATTTTGAAGGATTCACATTTAGCCACAAGAAGTGACTTCTTTTGCTCTCTTATATCTCCATTTTGTTCATAGACTTCTTTCAATTTTTTCTCCTATCTCCTTGGCTGATTTGCAACATTTCACTTTAGAAGACTCATCAACATCCAAAGCATTATGCAAAATATTCATGGCTTTAACATTTAAAGATAAATTTACTCTATCTTGTGTATTTAACTCATATCTAGTCTTAGACCTTAATCTATGTGTATTTTCATCAAGAATATTAGTCTCAAAAGGACCATCATCAACAATGTACCACAAATCAATATCAATGGATTGTATGAAAATATTTTCATTCTTCCCCTCCAAATAAAAAAATTAATGCCATTAAATATGCGAGGTCTAGTAAGGGAATGCCCCTTTAAAAACAAAGCATTATTAGTTGCCATAATGATCTTTACTCTAAGGTGATTAAACCAAAACAAGAAGAGACCAAGCTCTGATACCAATTGTTGGCCCAAAAGTAACCTAAGAGGGGGGACGAATTAGGTTATCTCTAAAAATAAACCTTTTAATGTGCTTAATGAAAATACAAATTTTGTGCAATAAATGAACACTATGTTAAGCCAAATGATCAAAGATAAATATTTAACAATTGAAGCCTAAAGACCAAATAAAAAGATTGAGATGAAGAATATCAAACCAAACTCCTAAACTCTTCAAGATTGGAGTACATCCACTAGCAGTGCCTCTTCAAAGGTAAGGCAATAACCTTCTTGTACACAAAGTAGGCTCACCCTTACACCAATTAAATTCCTCTAGTTGAGTCAAAGGGTTTTACATTACAACCTCACTTTTGTACACCTATTATCCCTCAACTCTTAGACTTGAAGATCACTCACTAGCCTACTCTTGCTCACACTAATTAGCCAAGAGAACTATACTATCCAAACTAATACAACCCACAATATTTTAGTCTATTTCTCTCCAAATAGCTCTTAGAAATGTTTGTATTGAATTTAGTAGTTTCACATATCATTTGGATGTCCTTGGGCTATTTATGATGAAAGATATGCTAAAATTTGAACTCCAACGATAAAAAAACTAGTTGTTAAAAACTCTAGTAGATTAGCCGTTAAGAGTTCGGACGGTAGTTCAGACGTCCAATCATGTGTCCTACAACTTGATGAATAGTGTCTCGCACAGTCATATGTGTTATACAACTTTATGAACAGTGTCTCAAATGGTCATATGCATCCTACAGCTTTGACAGAAAATTTCTTCATTTCGAACTCCTTTCTTCAGACAGTCTTCAACGTCCGATCTTTCTAGCTTTTAGATTCCTTGTCTCGGACGGTCTTTTGCGTCTGAAGCATTGTCCTTCGAAAAGTTATTTGCGTCCGAAAGATGTGTTCATCTTTAGTGTTGTTTGTTCATGTTTCGGACGCTCCTTTTCAGATGCTCTTTATTGTCCGTAAGGTGTGCTTCATATTTTAGTTGTTTTTCTTGATTGTGTTTGGACGATCATTTACGTCTGAACCTTTCTATTTTTCTGTACACTTGTTTTCAGGCCGTTAGTATGATTTGGTCATCATCAAAATATGATTATCATAACTGGGATTTAACGAAATAGATCACAGCTCATAGATTCCCAAGGTAGACTGGCTATTGGATCCAAGACTAATTACTATACCTGCTAATTAAAGGCCATACAGAACTAGTCTATTGGACTGCAGAATCTTAGATAGAAATGAGAACATATCCTCACCGAGTTACAAGAGTTCACCGTGAGCTAAGCATGTAGAATAAAGTCATACGTCACATGCAACATAACAAATGACATGCATTCATCATAAATACATACATACATATATATATATATTATATATTTATATATATATATAAGATATTTAGAAATCACATGTATTACATGCTCAATCCATTTTACATAATAACATAATTTTTAGTTGCAAAAAGAGTTGTAAAACATTTATAAATAATGAAAAGAGACATGAACTACTTACCTCAGTCTACAGTTATACCTCTCTTATCATTTTCATTACACTAGACACATACCACAAAGTCTCAATCTAAAGAATACAATAACCTTTCCTCTTTCCTAAATGATCTACTCATGATTGTCTAATAAATAAGAGACAAGTTGGATAACATCTAAATCGTATTCCAAATAACACTAACATATCAAAATATCAAAATTTCACAAAACATCTCACAAACAACTCCAACATCGAAACCCTTTAATTCAACCAAATGATTAAATATATTCCATTGTTAGAGTAAAATAATTCACATAGCAAATTATAGCAACTAGTTTTCATTGATAGCATAAAATAAATAATTGAACAATTCATAAGTATCAAGATCGGATTACTATATTCTTTATAGTTCTAAAAACTAGATTTAAAGGATTATAAATATTATGAGGAAGTCAAATTCAGATTCAGAACACAACATACTCAAAAATTACAAATAAGCAAGACAAATAAGTTTTCGGGACATATTTATAGTCAATTTCTAAGGCTTCCCGTTATTAACATACAAGTGCCTACAATGTGATTTTTATTAGAAACAAATTCCTAGAAGTCTAGTTTCATATACAATAGACAACACTCCAATCTGAATTTTTTTATAATAATCTATAGGCATTTTACTATAAGTGCATAGTGCTGTCTGGTATCACTTTAGTTACGAGTTTATAAAGTTTTATCATTAATTTCTCCTATTTAAAGGTTCTAATCATCATATAAATCATTCACAACCATCTATATATCATATATATTTTGGGTATTATATCGATTTTCAGTTTCTTTACACCAATTAATAAATAAGGAAAGAATAAGAATCATATAGAATGCTAGTTCGAGCAATTATTGATTACATAAAAGATATATTTACAAACAATCATCTACAATTAATCCCTATGATGCGTGTTCTATTCAAGGAAGCCCTATTATATGAATAAAAAAAGATTATCTTCGAGATGATAAATAATTTGATAGAAATTCTCTTTGTTCTTCTCTCTATTGCTACTTTTTCCTTTCTTAACTTCTCTCTCTCTCTCTTTCCCTCCTCTCTCTCTTTTTCGCTTCTCTGTCGACTATTCTGTTGACTCTCTCCTTTTCTTATGTTTCAATATCTCTCATTGATCTCTCACTATTTTATTTGTTGATAACACGTTAGGGTTTTACATAATACTTATAGGATTAACTTAAGTTAAATCCTAATTGGTTAAGGTTTCTCAAATGATAAACTAATTTCCTAATTTAATGGAAATATTAATTCTCTTATTTTATATGTTTACTAATGTACTTAATATTTCCATTAATAAGATTCTAAATGCAATTAACAAAAAAAATATTCAATTAGATATTCCATTGACATAAATAAATAAATAATCAATATAAAATCTAATAGATGTAAACAACATTCGGGTTTCACATTCTACCCACCTTATAAAATGTTATCTCCTCGAAACTTCACTATCATTTAAAAAGAGACACTTGAAAAGCACTAAAAGGATATAACAAACATTTACCTCAATTTGTAGTAAAATAAAGGACAGACAGTCACCACTTAAAATACACAAAGATACTCACCAGATGATGCATCTAAACAATACAACTATTAAAATATTCCAGATACGAACAAAATTTGAATTCGGAGAAGAGAAGAAAGCAAGTTTTCTTTTTTCTTAAGACATTCATTCCTTATTCAAATATTGTACGCACATATAATGAAGTAATTTAAGTAAAAATATTTGGCTATTACAAGTAAGTGACATTTCATTTGAATCATAACAATGTAATAAAATTGATTTCATACACACACAAATTCACATTTTGTATTCATTAAAGGTCGGTTTGGCACAAGATTCTCTTAGCTTATTCGTCGTCTTGCAAATATAGTCCTTATTTACTCATGTTTTAATTCAGTATGATTCTTATATTAAACAAATTATTAAATTTTACGAATTAGTTATTATCCATATACAATAAATGAATATCAAGAAGAATAATCAATTGGACACAAAACTATTATATATCACAAAATTAATCAATTAGATATTAAATTACAATCCATTAAACAAGTAATCCATATAGTATCATTAGACATCAAAGCAAAAAATGAACTAGGCATCTATGTATGACATAAATTGATCAAGAAATTAACTAAATGTGCAATTACTGTAAATTGAAAATGATCAATCTATTTGTTATTATTATACCTCATGACAAATAAATAACACACATATAATTTAAAGTTCATCCCAACAAATAGGTGATTAAATATTTCGTTAGTATAAATCTCGAAAAAATTATTTGTACAGCCAATAAACATCACAACATATAACTTGACATATAATTAACACACATAACAAATGAGAACTAACCTTTGCAATTAGTGAAAAGTCAAAGCAAGTAATCAATTCGAGATATCAACGATATAAGTCCAACAATTAGTCAATTAACTATACAGTTAGCGTAAATCAAAATAATTAAGAAACTTAAAGCAATTAATTAATGGGACATATAATTTGCATACATCCAAACTAGTGATCAATCTAAATTTGTAATGAGTAAGAAGTTATTTTGATTTTATAACAACTATTATTCTTATGTGATTAAAGAATGCCAAAAACAAATCTATCATTTGAAGATACAACTATTAAATCAGTACCATTAATTAGTTAAATGTGTAATTTGCAAAAATTTCAAAATAAATACTCATATTTTAGTAATAAGCATCAACACAAAATAAAGAGTAAATATATGGGTATCATAAATCAAATAAAGTAATAATTTATATGTACATTTAGCATAAATCAAACAAATAATCTCTTTCTAATTAACAGACGCCAATAACAAATAAATAGTTCAATATATATAATTGCCATGTACCCAAACAAATAGTCACTTAAATATGCAATTGACCAAATTCTGAACAAACAATATATACATCAGTAATAAACATCAAAATAAATAATTAGACATATATTTAAGATGTGTTCAAAAAAATAATCACTTAAATATGCAATTACTGAAAAATCAAGCAAATAATCAATTAATAGCTGCTAATAGAGAAAGACATGGTTTCACGGACTACTCTTCTTAACAAAAGATTTGATCCCGAAGCTTTACTAACTAGCTTCTGCTATAGAGCGGACTCTTATTACCACAACCAATCCAACTCTGAAACTATAATCTTACCCTAGTAACTAAGTAGTACAATTAGTAGAGTTTACAATAATCCGTAATTTTGGATTGGCTATTTCCAAATTGTAGATCACATGAAACCCCAAAGATCAAACCATTTGGTTAAACACAAAATCACAAACTCAAACCATATACTTACAAAATTTTTGCAGTGCAACATGCTAAGACCTAATCTAGAACACACTATAGAAATCATAACCTAACCTCTGATACCACTAAATGCCACGCCCTAAATCCTGGGACCATGACATGCATGCCGTTCTCTTGAACAGGCCATGGTATACAAGGCTACAGTAACAGAACCTTCTAACTGTAATAAACAGTAACATAAAAAAAATATAAAATATCTACATGGAACATAGGCCACAAATCTGAACCAACTACATGTTTTGAACTACTAGAATCTAGACACAATCTAGGTCAAAACCCTGCCCGATAATAGACTTAAAGAGCCCCTCATTGAAGTCATACTTGTTCTCAAAAACTGCAGAATATTAAATTAATAGGGTGAGCAAAATACTAGTTCAGTAAATAGTTCATATATCTTTTCACTGGATTAAGTAGGTTATATATAATACTAATCAAACATTTACACATTCTTCACATGCAAAATAATATACCAAAACTCGTACAGAATAAATCATATATCATAGGCATATAACGGAACATATAGCTCATAGATTCTCAAAGTAGACCGGCTACTAGATTTAGAACTCACTATTATACCCTCTTATCAAGGGCCACATAGAACCAGTCCAATGGACTACAGAAACAGAGACAGAACAAGAACAAATTCTCATTGACTTACTAGAATTCACCATGAGCTAAGCATACATAAAACAATCACACATTACATGCAATATAATAGATTGCACACATTCACTTGATATATATATATATATATATATATATATATATATGTATATATAACATATCCAGAAGGCACAAGTATTATACACATGTTCAATCTATTTTACATAATAACATACATTTTAGCTGCAAAAAGAGTTGTAAAACATTTACAAAATAATGAAAAGAGACATGAATTACTTACCTTAATCCATAGTTATACCTCTCTTATCATCTTCATTACCCTAGATATATATACCACAAATTCTCAATCTAAACAATATAATAATTATCTCTAGATATCTGGTTTCCCTCTTCCTAAATGACCTACTCATGATCTAATAAATAAGTGACAAGTTAGATAACGTCTAATCTTATTCCAAATGTCATTAACATATCAAAATGCCACAATTACACAAAACATCTCACAAATAATATTTTGATATCAAAATCCTTTAATTAAATTAAACTATTAAACACATTCTATTGTTAAAGTAAAACAATTCACATAGAAAATTCTAGAAACTATTTTTCATTGATTAGCATAAAATAAATAACTGAACAATGCATAAGAATAATTCGAATAAATTTCTAGATTTGATATTGTTTCGTAAAACTAGTATATTTTTAGATGCATAAATTGTGTAAGTATGATCTTTATACCATTAGAAAATATATTCAGAATACTGAAACTTTCATTTAGGAATTTTCTCCAAATTAATTCTTTAAAACATCTTACTTTAGTGATAAAATTTTAGAATTACGTTTAAAATTTCCAAATAAGTAGAGCTTAGGAAAACTATTGTACTTCATCATATATAAATCAGAAAAATACATACTTTATACCGTTAGAAAGCTCTTTTAATCCTCTATAGATTATGTGCAAAAAGTTTACTCATATTACAATTGTAAAATATATAAAATTATCCATGAACATATTAATCACGTTTAGCAAATACCGTTTTCTAGATTAGACCAGTTTCACAAAAATTAACATATATCAGCTTATAAAGATCAGATTACTATGTTCTTTATAGTTCTAGAAACTAAACTTGAAGGAATATAAATCTTATGAAGAAGTCAAATTTAGAATCAGAACATAACATTCTCAAAAATTACAAAAAAAAGAACATATAAATTTTTTGGACAGATTTTTAGTCAATTTCTAAGGTTTCTCATTATTAATATACAAGTGCCCACAATGTAATTTTTATATATAAAGTAATCCCTAGAAGTCTAATTTCATTTACAATAGATGACACTCAAACTTGAATTGTTTATAATAATCTATAGGCGTTTTACTACAAGTGCGCAGTGCTGTCTGCTGTCACTTTAGTTACGAATTTACATAGTTTTTATCACTAATTTCTCCTATTTAAAGGATCTAATCATCATATAAATCATTTATATATCATATCTATTTTGGGTGTTATATCGATTTTAAGTTTCTTTGCACCAATTGATAAACAAGGAAAGATCAAGAATCATATAGAATCCTAGTTCGAGCAATTGTTGGTTATACTTAAAAGATATTGACAAACAATCATCTACAATTAATTCCTATTATGCATGTTCTACCCAAGGAAGCCCTATTATATGAATGGAAAAAGATTACCTTTGAGATGGATAAATAATTCGATAGAAATTATCTTTCATCTTCTCTTTATGGCTTATTTTTCCTCTCTTCACTTCTTCCTCTCTTTCTCTTTCTCTCTTCTTTTTTTCCCTTGTCTGTCTACTATTCTATCGACTCCCTCTCTTATATTTTTCTCTCATTGATCTCTTGCTATTTTATTTGTCTAATAATACTTGTTAGGGTTCTACCTAATAGTTATAGGATTAACTTAAGTTAAATCCTAATTGATTGGGGTTTCTTAATTGATAAACTAATTTCCTAATTTAATGGAAATATTTATTCCCTTATTTTTATAAGTGTACCAATTTACTAAACATTTCCATTAATAAGATTCTAAATGCAATTAATAAAAAAAATATTCAATTATATATTCCATTGATATAAATAAATAAATAGGTCAAAAAATCTGGATTTCACAATTTGGATCCAAACAGAAGAACTTGACCAATTTTAACTTCCTCCATGGTGATTCACTAGGAATACTTATATTAAACTAGACTATCGGTTCCAAAGAATAAGTAGTCCTAAAGTTGGATCCTCATAGAATTAGTTCAAAGTTTGATTTGAAATTAATTTGATAGGTCTAGAAATGACCAAATTCACTAGAAAATTTGTTGAAAGTTATTGAAATTGTTTAGTCCTTTCCCCCAAAAAAAATTGCAAAATTAACTTCAAGAGAAGACCAGTGGTTGAATCATATTTAATTGTTTTCTTTGTGTCTCGCTTGTGTAGCTATTTTTCACTAATGTTTTAAAATCATTATTTTAACACAAATTTCAACTATATTTTATCTTGTACTAATCACATTTAAAAAACTACTATTGCAAATAATATCCACATGGTGACAGTCCAAAAAAACCTTTTATTTTGAGGTGTTAAGCTCTTCACATTGATATGACTATTGATCCGACCAAAAGCATGATTTTTTTTATTTTAAAATTGACGATAACAATGTTATTGATAATTATTAAATAGCCAAATAGCTTACATTGTTTTGTGCCTCACTGTATTGCATGAGTCATAAAGGGAAAGATTCTTTCCAGTTAATATCATCACTAATACCTAAAGTATAATTAGCCAATTTTTGCTAACCCAATTACTAGACCTTTTAATAAATGAAAAAGTACATGACATAAAATATTAGAAAAAAATAAAAAAATATCATTCAAGATGACTCCCAAATCTCTGTCTTCAGTGCACTTAGTATTCAATATAGTAATAATAGAGGAAGCATCAAATTGAACTTCCATAGCAATATAGTAAATCCTTTGAGCCTAAATCAATGCAAATCTAATAGTATCAGCCTCCAGAATACTAATACTAGAGACTGCATGCTTGTTAACAGCTAAAGCATGTATAATCACAACCAAAGAATCTCTAACTACTCCACCAGAACCTACTTTACGACTTTGTAGATGTACAACAACATATGAATTAAGCTTTAAAATTCCACGTAGAGGACAACTCTAATGAACCATTTCTGCAGCATTGAGAACAACTGATCGAGAGTCAAAAGAAAATCCAATTGAATCTTGGAACTCCAACCATTTAGATGTAGTACACCGAACAAGATTTCAAAAATCCAATATTGTCTAAATAACCACTTATTCCTAAATTTCCAAAGGTGCCATAAAAGAAACACAGTAAAGGACCATAATTTTGAATAGTCAGGGATATCATAAAGCATAGTTAATGCCTCCCACCAATGCTAAAAACTAAATGGAAAGTGCTCTAAATTTGGCCAATGGACAGTTGCTAATTTTTAAACTATTTTAGAGAAGAAACAGTTAAAAATAGGTGTTCTAAAGTTGCTTTAGCCTCAATACATGTAGGACATAAAACATCAGGAATTTGCAAAAGAATAGCTAAGGAACTTCTACCTGCAACAATGCCATTTAAACAGCACCAAAGGAAATATTTAATCTTATTATTCACAAACAAATGCCAAACAGATTTCCACAATTTTTAACAGCCCACCCCAAAATTAAAAAAGGAAGCAACATGGTTAACCTTTTCAAAACCAAAACCAAATTTGTTTAACAAGAAAATAAGCTGATCTAATAAAATAAACACTAGACTTAGAATAACGCCAAACTCTTTTGTCCTGAACATTAGTAATAGAAATAGGAATTTGCAAAATAACCGAAGCATCTACATTCCTAAAAACTGATTTCACAAGACTCCGATTCCAAGAACACTTATCAGAAACAATGAGTTCAGACATATAAACAAGATTATAGCCAAACAATTTGCAAGTTTGAGGTTTAAAAGTATAAGATGTAGGCAGCCAGGAATCCTCCCAAATTTTGATTTTACTACCATTACCCGCAACTAATCTAGACCCATAGGAAACCAAATATTTCGAAAACATCAAATCTTCCGAAGGAAAGAAGAAGAAGGCTTGAAGAGCAATCAAAAATAGATCATTTTGAAAAATACTTAGCTTTAAGAACTTTACTGACAAGTAAATTAGGCTGAGTAAAAATTCTCCAAACTTTTTTACCAAGCAAGGCATAATTAAAAGAACTAAAATCACATCAAAATCCAAACCACCCAAATATTTAGGTTAAGTTACTCCACTTAACCTAATGCATTTTAGAACTAGCTGAATGAGACCCTTTCTACCAAACTTTGGCAATAAAGAATGACAGATCTTTACAAACTCCTATGGGAAGCCTAAAACAAGACATTCCACAGATTGGTTTGGAATTTCTAAATAGAATTTATAAGAACTTCATTGCCTATAGAAGATAAATTTTTTTCCTTCCAACTAGAAAATCTTTTAATAAATCTATCCTTAATGAAGGAAAAGACATTGGTTTTTTGTTCCACCAATGGACATAGGCAACCCCAAACATTTTACTGTATGTGTGTCCTGAACACCCCCTAAAGCACTTCAAAAATATCAATTCTCAAATCAACAGTAGTGTTTTTAGAAAAACAAACAACAGATTTTCCAAATTAACAATTTGGCCAGAACAGGTTTCATACTTTTTAAGAAGGGAAGAAATATTAATATTCTCTTGAACATTAGCATTATAAAATAGTAGTGTGTCATCTGCAAAAAAAGCAAATGAGACACTGAAGACCTCCCCCTACTAATTTTAATCTCGAAAATGTCTTTTTTAAATTGAAACTTGAGATAACAAACTGCTGAAACCTTCAGAACACAAAAGAAAAAGATAAAGGGATAAAGGATCCCTTTGTCTAATTCCATGAGTAGGTTTAACAAATCCAGAAACATAGCCATTTACCTTAAAAGAATAAGAAATAGAAGTAACACATTTTAAGACCCAAGCAATCCAATTACCATAGAATCTTATTCTTTCCATAACTTTCTCCAAAAAAAACTCACTCTACCCTATCATAAACTTTAGGCATATCTAATTTGATAACCATATACTCATTATGCCCTTTGCGCTTACCATTCAAGAAAAGCAAATATTCATGATCAGTCATTACATTAATCTAAAATTTTCCTTCTAGGAATAAAGACAGACTGAGACTTGTGAAAACACTGAGGGAATAGGGGTTTTCAATCTATTAACCAGACTTTACAAATCAAGATGAAGGATGATTTTATAGAGAGTATTACACAAACTTATGGGTCTACAACGGGAGACTAAAATTGGATGCTGAATTTTTGGAATGGAAAATCATTTACAATGCTATAAATTCATAACCACTTGCCAAAGTCATTCCATATGACAAAATCTTATCAAATCACGATTCCTCTAATTTTATATAGTCGACCAGATTTCTTTCCTTTTTTTATGAATCTAGTGGTACATCAGTGACTATTTATCACTTTATATAGATACATTTTTTTGGAATTAAAGAAATGACTACATGATTGACAGTATATAATAACTGACCAGGATGAAACAACTATTAACTACATTATTGTTAAATTGACAAATAAGTTCACTAGTTGAGTAAAAAAAAATTTATCAACCACTTGTTTTAAGAATTTGAATCTTGATCGACAAATACAAACTCGCAATAATTAGGAATGGACATTCTGTACATATACAAATTGACTTTTAACTTATGTGACACAACATATTTTA
This sequence comes from Cinchona pubescens, assembly GCA_025175665.1. NCBI lineage: Eukaryota > Viridiplantae > Streptophyta > Magnoliopsida > Gentianales > Rubiaceae > Cinchona > Cinchona pubescens. Next base: position 992,308 of record JANKKI010000132.1, read on the forward strand.
CTTTCAAATTAGATTACTAATATTGAAGTCAAGTCAAAGAAAATTGGGTCATTTAAATTCGATCTATTCACTTTTTAAATTGATTAAGTCGAAAAATTTATCTTTCTTTCTTTTTTTTTTTCATTTTTTCTTCATTTAAGGTTTCACTTTTTAGTTAGTGCTTTTTTTTTTTCATTAAATGGGTTTCTTTATTTATTTCACAACATTTCTTCATACATGTATGTGTTAATTCGTTGAAAAATCTGTGCTAATTATTATATATATGTACTATGATGTATGCACATATAGATAATGAATTATAAGGTATAAACACATAATATTGTACATAATAATGTAATTCATTTTTATATTACATGTACGAACTAAAAGTAAATTATAATGTACGAGTTATACAAATATATGCATATAAATATTTATGGATATGTAAAAAAAGATACATAGAGATTAAATAGATACATATATCATATAAGTGTGTGTATACACAATTGTATATACTCTGCTAGCAAATAAGTAATGAGTGTAAACTATAACGTATGAGTATATAATTATAAATAATGAATTACATTTTGTATTACGTGCACAAATACAAATTTACATTTCTAAAATATGTGTTGTATGTATATGTGTGTATGTGTATATATATAGATGGACATTAGATATTAGATTAGATATCATATAAGCATACATGAATACTTAATTGTACATGCACTTATAGTAAATTTGTAAGGAAAAATGACATTAATAGTCTCTCTTATTTCACATTTTTATTTTTTTAGTCCCTCACATTTAAAATAATAAATTTTTGTCCCTCACAAATTCAAACACACATTTTGGTCCCTCGACACAATTACGTATCAAATGTAACATAAATAAGGAAAAATTGACAATACATAACCTTAAATAATAAATTATTCCAAAAATAAGAGGATTGGGGTTGTTAGAACAGGGGTGGAGGAGGTAAAGCAACGAGAGAAGGGAATTGGGATGTGATAGTAGGTGAAAATTTTGGAGTGGTAGTGGAGGATGATTTAGGTAGTGCTATTTAGTATTTAAAATTTGTGTGTTGTCGATTTTGCCCATGAAACTTGTAACATTTGATATGCATATGAATATTTAGGCCCAAATATACTCGTAATGGTGTTGAGGGACCAAAATGGCACATTTTGAATTTGTGACGGACTAATATGCATTCTTTTAAATATGAGGGACTAAAAAAGTACAAATATAAAATGTAAGGAACTATTAAGGTTATTTTTCGAATTTGTAATGCATATAATACATATGTAATACTTAATTATTATTGAATTTATTATCTATACATACTACAATTAAAGTGGTATATTATAAAATATTTATTATTTTATATAATATATGTCCAAAAACCTTAAAATTATGAGTTACATACATTAAGGCGTGCAATGTATCGTATGCTTTTTAGTCTTTGTTTATCTTGTCGAGGGCAAAATGGTCATTTGGGTTGTATTACAGAGATAGTGAGCAGAAGTTTATAGGTTTCTTTTTGCCTCCCTCAATCTCCACTTTCTCTTCTTCCTCCTCCTTTTATCTCTGCTTCTCCTCTTCCTTTTCTCTCCTCCTCTTCCTCTTCCTTTTCCTTCTCTTCTCTGTTCACTATTTTATTGCACACGTATTCACATGCACAAAACATACTATCATGAAGCAGACAATTAAATTCAAGAAATTTCAGTCAAATGAAATTGAAAGTCAAAAGTTGAGATCAAACCAGCAAATTCTCATTCAATTTCTAATAATAAACAACCACCAAAATATCAAATAGAAACAAAGTAAAATAGAAAGAGGAAAAATGGTTTTTAAGATTGAAGGAAATGAGAAATGAGATGCTCAATTGAGGAAATCTCTGAAGAGATATTCCACAAAATTATTAGTCTAAAACTTGAAAGAAAAATGAAACATAATTTGCTTTTTAAATGAAGAAGAAAGGCAAGACCCTTGTCAGAAGCAACCCAAGCCAACCACACGTTAAACGCCTTTAACTAACTCTGATGCCTGACCTAGTCCAAAACGACACCATTTGTCCTAGTTCTATTATTCCTTAATTACTTCAATTTTACCCTAATTAAACTCTAAAATCCCTTCCAGTTTCTATTTATTTTTTCCCTTTTTAACTAAATTAATTTCCAGCCATATATTAGTCTCGGATAGGAGGTTCGTGACAAATCCTCCCCTTCAAATCATCCTTATCCTCGAGGATATTATCTAACTAGTGATACCAAGATCCCAAGTTGATATTATCTAACTAGTGATACCAGGATCCCAAGTTAATTCTTCGGATTTGTACTTGAGCAAAATAAGTAACTTAATAGCCTTGATTTTAGCATCTTGAAGCTTCTTCCCTGCCCAAGTCTATTCTTTTTTCTGTCCTTCCATGGTGGTAACTTGATCAACTACTGCAAGGTCCATGCATTGGATTGTTCTTGATATTGCCTTGCATTGGATTGTTCTTGATATTGCCTTGCATTGGATTGTTCTTGATATTGCCAAATAGTCAACTCATCTGGTTCCATCCTTTGTCTAAAATAACCTTCACTTTCATTGCTTCTATCTATCCCTAATACAACTCATTCTCTATCTTTGTTGAATTACTAACATGGATTCTAGTGCTTCAACAAGTTTAGCTTTCTTGGAAACTTTGAGCTCATCTTGTTTTCCAAAAAAAATTTCTTTACATTCATCAATTATCAAACAATTGAAAAATCTTCAATTCTGAGATAGACAATTACCCTCCCAACTTTTACTTGAAGAGGGTCCTTGATGACCTTATTATTTTTCTCAACTTCTAAGAACACAACTCCATCCACTTGCTATAATTCAAGCTATCCATCCTCCCTAAACGTCTTGGGTTATCCTTACTAAACAAAGTAATAATCTCAGTATGAGGTTGCTCTATATCAACTTTCAACATAGTGAGCTCTTGTTAAAAATTACAAAATACAATTCCAAAAAGGCATCACATATAGCAGTCTTCATAAAGATATCAGAGAACGATAGCTCGTTGTTAAAGATCAAATACAATACAATTCAAAAAAGGCATCACATATAGCAGTCTTTACAAGAACGATAGCTGAAAACCATTGAATTCAATTGCCATGTCTAAGCTGGCATCACTTCCATGTTGGAACTAATTGTTATGAATTAAGGTAAATTTTTATTGATTTTTTAATGAATTGAAACTTTATCTTGAGCGTGCTTGCATTTTTGGATAGCTGACATGTAAAGCTCTAAGTTTGATTAACTTTCAAAGCTAGGGACTTTCATAGTCACTGGCCTTTTAACTTTGAAGGTGGGTATATTATATTGAAATTTACTTTCAAGTTAAAGTCATTTGGGTGGTATTAGTGGTATTATGATTATAGATATAATTATTCTTTAACTGATCAGAAGAAAGAATTACAGCAGATTAAATATTTAGTGGGTGCTTTTTGAAAAATTCCTTAATGCGAATACAGTGGGTTAAAATGAACAATTTGATTTTATATATATATATATTAGCTTCTGTGTGCTCCTAATAAAAGATTTTATGAATTAAAAGTTACTATCCTTTACCTATAGGTGCTAATGTTTAAAATGTAACCTCAAAGACACACAAAAAGTTGCACCATAATTTTGCGTGAGCAAAAAATTTGGTAGTAGTAAAAGTTACAGGTTATTAAGTTATTTACTAAATAAGTAAATTAATATGCAAAATACAACATATTTAGCTTCTGTGTGCTCCTAATAAAAGATTTATGGATTAAAAGTTACTATTCTTTACCTATATGGAGTAGAATAATTTTATAAATGTAGCCTAGATGCTAATTTTTAAAATGTACCCTCATAGACACACAAGTTACACCACAATTTTGCGTGAGCAAAAAATCTAGTGGTAGTAAAAGTTACAGGTTATTAAGTTATTTACTAAATAAGTAAATTAATATGCAAAATACAACATATTTAGGTTCCAATTCACTCCCTCAGTCCCATATTTTTTTTGACATTTTTTGAAAATCCAACTTTTTAAAAAATCGTGTGAGTTGTTTAAATTTTATCTAAATTTACCCTCAAAAATTCAAAATTTGACTAGTGTATGATAGTTGTCATAAAAAAGACAAAGGACAAAAGTGAAAAGGGAGTTGTAATTATGCTTTGATTTCATGAACATGACAAATATTGAGAATAAGCAAAAATGAGAAAAATAAAACTTTCAATAGGATCGAGAGGAAAAATGTGGTGGTTTGATATTTAACTATTGCCTATCGAGAATTATCATTTGTAATCATGCTAATCATGATCATAATTTAAATAAAATCATTCACAGTTTAGGTTATTATTATTTACATAAATATATTAGCATATTATTACAATATAAGTCTAATATATTGCAGAATTTAAATTGCTTGACTTATATATTTGGTGGTATTTGAATCATGACACGAAGAATGTGAAAACAGTATAGGAGTTAGAGGTGTTTGCTTAATCTGTATTTGATTTTTTGACTTATTTGACTTGCTTGATTTTCGATTTAAAAATTTCAAAATCTAAATCAAATTACACATAAACCTAAAGTCTAATCAAAGTTGAATAGTTTAAAATTTAACTTAATCAGTCGGCAAGAAGAATAAGTTGAGCAAAAATTCACTTTCATTCTATATTTGAATTTCTAAATTTAATATTCATTTTATAAATTCCAAAATTTAGTACATCATTCTATAAATTCAAAATATGACATATCATAATTCTCCAAAATTCAAAATATGATACTAGCAATATAAATTATTTCAAAGATTTTATAGCTAATGCAAGCCAAATACATAAATAAATTACAAAAGTTAACAAGCATAGGTTCACAACATTCTTCAATAAGTATTAAAGCATATATTATTACTTAACTTTAGTATCTATATAAACATCAGAACATGTATGCATGTGTGTATATATATTTCAATAAGTATTAAAGTATATATAATTACTTTACTCTAGTCTCTATAAATTAAAAGGAAATTAATAATTCATTTAATTAGTTGTTGAAACAAAAATGCTAAATTAATGAGTTGTCACACATACTTATATTAATATATAAATACATAAATTTTGCATAATGTGAAGTATTATATACATTAGTAACTCCAAAATTATCAAAAAAAAAAAATTTAAATATTAAGAATTAAGGATACTATCAGTTATTAACATATTTAATTATTTAGAATTAAGAATTAAGAATATTACGGCTAAATTATTGTTTATACAAATACATTGATATATTATTATGAAAAATCATTTACAAAACCACAAATACATAGCCATTTACCAAAATTACTATACGTGGCAAGATCTTATCAAATCACGATCCATTGATTTTAAATTCTCGGTTGGATTTCTTTTATTCTTTTCCAAATCTAATGACACATCAATAACTTTTATTTATTATTTAATATTTGTCACTTTGTATAGATGCACTCTATTATTATTATTTTAATATATGATTAAAATATTAAACATGTAATTGTTTGACTTATTCAACTTATAATTTTACTTGGAAGTTGAAATTAAAGTTAAGTTGAAGTACAATCGATTACTTAATGGATTCCGAGTTAAAGTCAAATAAGTCAAGTCTAATTTTTTTTTCAATTTGACTGACTTTTGAACACCCTTAAGTGCCAATTTCTTAGCAAAATTTATTTTGGTCATTAAACAACTAGACATCTAGTAACTCAAGAATCAATGAAAAACTCTCATTTACACAAAACATGATCCCCTATTTTTGTAGTAAAGTGGGTCATTCAATCAAATCCCATTAGTCATTGAGCTGGTATTAGAATATCACTAGTTGCTCAATAACCATTATAAACTTTCTCCCAATCTCTTAGCTAGATATGCGAAACGCTATGATCGGTTTCACCAATTTTTTTTTAATTTTTTGATTACCCAACTAAAAACCATATGTGTATATGAAAATTAAACATTTTAATCATAATAACAGTCATATCAACGGGATATAAGTTTAGAAAAATATTTAAGTAGATATGATTTTTTTACCTTACTTGTAGATTATAGTGTGAATTAAACTACATAAAGAATAAATGACATAAGATAATATATGTAAATTTCATAAGATTTAATTTTGAGTAGTATAAAATTTATAGGTGAATTTTAAAACTAAATTTATTTAAATATTATTCGTAAATTTAACCGTACTTGCTTATATTCCATGGCTTATATCCACGGGATCAGACTATAGTACCAATTTGCTACAGGATATTTCATGGTGGCATATTAAAAAGAATTTTAAATTTATCGGTTTAGTTGGTGCAATTTACCTCTTGGTTTGGAATTATCCACGTGACCATAAACATTTAGTTAATTTATACTTAATAGCATTTGAATGAAAAGATTTAAATTCTAGGAAAAATTTAAAATTAATAAATTTAAATGAATAAAATTTAAATAAATTAAAAATTTATTTATTTAAACCATTAAAATTTGACTATCAGGTCTGAACGAATCTCACACCTTGTGATCGATCACGACACGTGTCCTGCATCTAATTTACCTCAGCATTGTCCTTATATTAGTGATAAATTTTAAGAAAGGAAAAAAAAAAAAAAAAAAAACAAAACTACAACGGATCAACACAATCAAGTGACTAAGCACTTCCCTGCTCTCTTCTGAGTTGTGCCCCCTTCAGATTAAAAAAAGAAAAAAATACAAAACTCCAACCCAAAAAACAAATCACGGTTCACGACTGCACGTTCTTTTCATTTTCCCTCTCTCCCTTCCTCCTCTTGTTTTTTCTTCCGCAATCCGGTAAAGATCTTTATACTTCATTACTACTGTTTTCTCAGAGATCTCACTCAAACAGCGAAAAATACACTGCGTCTCATAATACACAGGTATCTACATTTCCATTCGCCTACTCTAATCGTATTTGTACGTATACATCATTTTCTGCATGTGCAGTTATTTGACGAAATACTAAAACTAGCTTTATTTTTTTTTCTTTTCTGGAAAATTGAATTAAAGTGGAAAAAATTTTAAAAGGAAAGAAAAGGAAAAAAATGTGGAAGCTGAAGATCGCTGAGGGAACGAGTCCGTGGCTGCGGACGACTAACGGACACGTCGGCAGGCAATTTTGGGAGTTCGACCCGAATGCCGTCGGGTCACCCGAAGAGCTATCCGCCATCGAAAAGGCTCGTGAGAATTTCCGCATTAATCGGTTTGAGAAAAAGCACAGCTCCGATCTTCTCATGCGTCTTCAGGTCTATTTCTCTCATTATTATATTTTTTATTTTGAATTTCTTTTAAAATTTTTTTATGATATTTGGTTTATAATCTGGTACTAATTTTTTTAACTGATTTAACATGCATGTTGAATTAGTGATGTGTTTATTAGTACGAAATACGATCTTATTAAAAATTAAGTACAGCTGTTACAGCACAATGTACCGGAACAGCTGCATAAGGTCATTAATTGGAAAAAGTATTCTATTAGGCTGCAGCAATGATGCTATTATTTATTTATTTATTTATTTATTTTTGTAAAAGAAATTATATACTGAGGATAACAAGTAGATTATTTTAGTTTCAGCTGTAAGAATAATGGTGATTTTTGGGAGGTTTAAATTGTAGATAAATAACGACATGAACTGTGAAATTTTCGAGTAATTAGTCAGTGACATTAACTTCTAATTGAAGACAAAAGTAACAATGTCTAGAAGGAGAATCAAATGAGGTGACGATGAAGACTCAGAAGGTTTGAGTCTTCGAGATGCATAGTGGCTTTATGGGGCAGGGGCGGAAGGCCTAATGATGGCAAAAAGGTTCTAGATGAGTTGCAAAAGGTTGGCTTGTGAGATATTTTCTAGATTTAATACTTGCTGAAGTTTGTAGAAAACAATTCTTTGATGTAACTGTTGAAAGGTTTAATTTAGAAAATTATGAAGCTGTTTTGTTTTCGTGATGTATGACTAGGTGAAAATTGGAATCCTGTTTTTGGGTATGTTTGATTTCTTTCTTTTGTTTGCTTACCGAATACCTCTACCCATTGCAACAACAATATTATTTTAGACATCTAATGAAAAATTTTGGCCAATGTTCTATATGGGTAGATCTTTTTTAGCATCTAGGGTGCTTTAGACTACTTTTGCAGGGGGTTGAGAATGGTTAGGTGAGTGTAAATATGACGTAACGCTACATTATACAGGTATAGACAAGTATGTGTATGCACATGTAACGTGCAGTACTGCCAGGGATTTTTTGAAGCTTATCTGGCAGAAAGAGCGAACTAAAATCTTGTTAAGAAGTAGAAAGCATACAAAATAAGCGAAAGGGAAAAGTTTGTCTTAGTTTTCATAGTTTGGTTGATTGCTGTTGTAGTGTCTTCATTATATATTAAAATCATCAGTTTACTGCAAAGTAATAATGGTTTTTGCTTCTTACGGAATTTGAATAGCTTCATGTACTGTTCTATCAGAAATTAGAGTTTAGTTGAACTTGATTGGGAACTGGAACATGATAAATGAAATCAAAATTTATACTGTTGTTTCCAACAGTTAGAATGGTTCAACTATAAGAGTAGTTGACAATGACAATGTCAGTGTAAGAGATGTGTCCAACAGAGTTGAAACACCAGTAAAATATTGTTTGTGTTTGTCATTGTCCTATTGATTTATCTATCTTACAGTTGTTTCTGAAACTGACTAATCTGGTTTTATTTTAGCTCTATATTGTTTTTTTTTAAATCAGATTAAGTCCAGTAATATAAGGTAAACATATCATGGATACTTGCTCTTGTCAGGACAGAGAATTCCAACAGGTTTGGGTTATTGGCCTCTCAATTTTTTTTTCTGATTGATCGATTTTTCTTGAATGTCCATCTTATGGCCTCAAAGGACAAAAGCATAGGGAAAAATTTTCTGTAGCTTTTCCAGAAGGGACTTCTGCAGTTTGTAACTTATTGAGATTCTTGAAATGGGTGTCAGCAGACTCAAACATGAATACCATGTTAGAAGAACAGCTCTTCTTTTATTTCATTTGTGCAGGTTGTCCTCATGTTAGGAGCTGGGACATTTTTTTCTCTGAATTTTAAAGGTTGAAATTTGACAGTTCATACAAAGTGATTTTGCTGACATGGAACCAGTTTTGTATTCATGGGTTAAAAGGTCAAAATCATGTCAAATTTTGAAATGAAAAAGTTAATTGCATTACCCCAACAAAGCTGATATGAGAAATGCAAAACCCTGATGAAACATCATTTGCCACTTAAAAGGACAGAGAAGAAAAAAGGAGTAGTGGCGACATTGAGTTCTCTGTATGATAGTATAAGTAGAAGGTGACCCGTTTGTTTCTGGATGGAAACTTGTGGAAATATGTATAGTCCAATCTTCTTCCATTATCTCCCTCACACTGGTAAAATTTTGAAATTCACTTGAAAATAGAGAAGAACCTTGTACAGAAAAAAGAGTTCCACCATTCTCTTGGAGGAGAGAAATCTAAGCATGGAGTAACATATATAGTAATTATTTTAGCACCATGGCTATGGTGATTACCTTCCTCTTGAAGTCTTTAGAGTTTCTCACATGCCTTACAGATGACTGGACCTGTTTTTATATCATACTTTGAAAGGTCAATATATTGTATGTGGTCAGTAGTGAAGGTTGTGCATCTCTTTTCTGGGTCATAAGTTGGGAATCTGTAATCTACTGATAAACTTGTATTTATGTTGGAAAAAATGTCAAATCTCAGATTTTGTTGCATTTATAGACCATCTGAGCTTATAATCTTCAAGAAAGCAATATATCCGTGTATAATCCCTCGTATGTTCATTAAAAGTCTTAAATTGTTAATGAAATACTGGTAACTACATTTCTCTGTCCAAATAATAGCTGTAACAGATAGTATTAGCAACAGTATCTGAAATGTAGATATGGCACTAGCAAATGACAAATAATGGGAAACTCTTTTGACTGCAATGCTCTAGATTCTCTGTTACTACCATTTTGACTGGCCAATATGGTCATTGTTATAGTTCCCTCGAGTTGATCAAAATTCGAAAATTTAACTGCTTGAAAGAAGCTGTTCTTTTTCCTGTGAAGATTAATTTCCCAAGTTTTGAATTTTATGCTCTTCTCATTTTCCTTTCACTATATTACACCTCTTTTACTGTTGTTTCATACTGGGAAGCAGGGGTTGTGCCCACCCACTTTTCATGCATATGTGTTTTAATTTATGTTTTGACATTAATTTAACTTTGTCTTATAAATAAGCATCTGCGCCTTTTACTAATGTCATGGGCGTGCATTTGCTTTCCATATATGAAGAAGCTTTTAAGGTACTTGTTGGGGCAGGGCGGTTTAATTTAGGATAAGTACATGACTTATGTCGGTATGGAGGTGTTATACTAAGTTCTTTATATGATGTTGCATGTTGCGATTTGTTTGTTCTGCTAATGACATATCATTGGGCTCCTTTAAGGTAATCAAATAGTTTTCAGAATTTGTTAGAAACTGAAAATTGATGACTGAGAGAGTGGTAATGTTAATTAGAATGTTCTTTTTTCAGCTTTTAATCCATTTGTATTTCCTTGTGAATTTTAGTTTTCAAAGCAGAATCCAGGCAGTGCAGTTTTGCCCCAAATCAAGGTAAAAGAGATAGATGACGTCACAGAAGATAATGTTGCCAACACGCTAAGAAGGGCTATCAGTTTCTATTCAACTCTGCAGACAAATGACGGGCATTGGGCTGGAGATTATGGAGGTCCAATGTTTCTTATGCCTGGTCTGGTGAGTTGATTTTGCCACGTGCTAGTTTCAAGCTTTTGAAACCTGCCCAAAATATGGATCATGTGAAAATCACATTGCAATTTCCTTCTTGAAATATATGGCACTTTGTCGCCATGGTTACAAGCAATTATAACTTTTGCTGACAAATTTAGATGCAATGTCTTTTGGTTTTATCTTTTGGTTCTGAGTCTCTGTTCACTTGGTGGTACAGGTCATTACTCTATCTATCAGTGGAGCATTAAATGCAATATTGTCCAAAGAGCATAAGCTTGAGATGTGTCGCTACATTTACAATCACCAAGTAAGGATAGCATAACTCTAATATGATAACACTAAAATTTAACCTATGACACAGCCCTGGATTATGCACCTCTCTCTCTTTCATTTTTTTTCCCCCTATTTTTAATTCTCTGATGGTAGGATGAGTAGAACTTGAGTCATAACATTAATGCAGAACACAGATGGTGGGTGGGGTTTGCATATTGAGGGACCAAGTACCATGTTTGGTTCAGTGCTGAATTATATTACTTTGAGATTGCTTGGTGAAGGACCTAATGATGGAGATGGCACAATGGAGAAAGGGCGGAAATGGATTTTGGATCACGGTGGTGCGACTGCAATAACTTCCTGGGGGAAAATGTGGCTTTCGGTTTGACAGTCTCCCAAGTCTTCTTTGTTCTAAGGATTTTCATTTTTGTCCATATGCTCACTCAGAATATTAAACTTTGTTTTCTTGACGCAACTAAGGTACTTGGGGCATATGAGTGGTCTGGAAATAATCCTCTGCCACCTGAGATATGGCTTTTGCCTTATGCTCTTCCCTTCCATCCAGGTAGCTGATTTTTTATGCTTCCCTTTCAGATAGACTTCTGAAATATCATTTTCGTTGCATTTTGCTTAGGTAATGAGGGCAATGTTATCATTAGCATTTAGATCCAAGAAGAATGGTAACCAACTTTCAATTCAATAAAACACTTGATTGATATATTTATACATTTCATTGGGTGCTCTTATTCTCTTTTATACATCCGCACTCATGTTAGTTCTCTTTCCGTCTTGTAGTTTTGGAGGATCAATTTTGTGAATCCTAGTTATCTGATTAGACCAGTATTCAAAGATAAGATGCTTGATGGGGCATAGAATGTCTAAAAGAGATATGTTAAAATGCTCTTGGTTAATAGTATGTTGTCTTCTGTCTGAGTTGGCATAAAGATATAGTATAAAGTTAGAATGGTTCTTGTTGGCCTTTAAAAGCAGTGGTTAGGGCTCCTCTTTCAATAGGACTTGCTTTTGCAATATCTTCTCATCTAATACAAAACAATTAACTCTGTTGCAGGAAGAATGTGGTGCCACTGTCGGATGGTCTTTATCTACCAATGTCCTATTTGTATGGGAAGAGGTTTGTTGGTCCAATAACACCAACAGTTCTATCCTTGAGAAAGGAGATATATACAGTTCCTTACCATGAGATCGATTGGAATCTTGCACGTAACCAATGTGCTAAGGTTGGTAAACACATTTTGCAATTTCTACTAGCAATACTGATGTATTCTTGAAGTTTAAATAGGAAGATTGCCACATTTGTCTAATATTATGTGTTTTGGGAGTTATAGTAATGGGAATTTCTTTTTATACTTCCTAGCCTTCTTTTGCATATTGTGAACATTGGGAAATACAATTTTTTGCTTACTCGGTGTTACTATTGTAGCTTTTCTAAATAACTTTTCTGGAAAGTTCAGTATGCACCATTTATTTTTGTAATATGTCCTTGCTGCTCTTTTGTGATACTTTACCATGCGTAGGAGAATAAATCGACTCAGTACACATGTCTGTCTTGTTACTATATGCTTTTGTATGTGCTTCTTGGTTGTTTATTTTATCTTTTCATACTAATCAAAATGTTTAAAAATTGAGGAAGTGGATTTCTCTCTGCGTGCAAATCACTGTGCCTGTTATAGAAGTTTGTTCTGTTAGAAATCAAGTCATTCTTTATGTACTTTAGTGATTTAGACAGCAATTAAAACAATCCATTGTGTGCCATCAGCCTAGTGGATGGGCAGCTGGAACTTTGTTCAATTTATGTAATGTCAATATGACTGCTGTATAGGTATCTGTCCCAGCATTTAAAAAGTAGCTAAGTTATGAAAGCCTTGGTTGCAAAAATTCAGTTAACTTTCTTTTCGGTGAAATCTACATGATTATCCAGTGTTTGTGGATAAGTATTTTTTGCTAATATTTCTTTCCTTTTTTGCTCTTTCTGTTTTTCTTTTTTCTATTTTGATAAAATTTCAATTGATTTTAATAGATGAACTTGGGCTTAGAGCCATGGCTTTTCTTATTGTGGAACATTTATGATCCCCCTCTAGTTACAATTTGTGTCCACATGTAAAGATAAGGATATAAAAGAAGGATGCAATCAATGCTCTGATATCATCCACTTACGGAAAAATGGTTGTAGCAAGAATTATTGTCCAAAAATGACTCCACTTTAGAGAAAACCATTTGATTAATCAAGAACCCATTGAATTTACTATTTGGTGCAAGTCCAACTGCTTTTGTTCCGAGCGAGTATGACCGTTTGGCTGCCAAGCTATTTGAATATATTTAACTTGAAATCAAACATTTGGTCTTCTAGTTTCATTTTACCTTTTGATATCATTGTTAGATATCAGCTGTGTCCATGATATTGATATTGGATATATAATTTTTAAAATGATGTAGATATTGGTATATTGGATGGTTTCCTAGAAATCACCTCCCTTGTTTTTGCAGTGATTTGTCTACACCTTTGTTTCTCTCTTTGAGTTGTGTCAAGTCCAGAAGTCTAGATCATTGAAACAACAGTTCAGAAGCCTATATATTCCTGTATCTTGCAATCCCCACTTTGAAGAACATGACGATATTTGTTTTGATTTATGTTCTCCATTTGGCTTTCTGCAGGAAGATCTATACTACCCACACCCTCTAGTACAGGATATACTTTGGGCATCTCTTCGTAAAGTTTTGGAACCAATTTTGATGCATTGGCCAGGGAAAAAGCTAAGAGAGAAAGCTGTTAGCATCGCGATGGAACACATACACTATGAAGATGAAAATACTCGCTATATCTGCATAGGTCCTGTGAACAAGGTGTGCAAGATTTTTAATTCTTATCATACACGTGAGAAAATGGACAATGTCAGATATGTTCCTTTTTACCTTATTTCATGTAGAAAGAGCCTCCTGTAAACCATAGATATAAAACCTATTTCATACACATGGGCCTGAAGTCTGGCTTCTGAGAATATGACAGATTACTCCATCAAACTCTTATTCATGTGAACTACTGTCTCCGAGTATTTTTTTTCAATAGCATTTTAAGTTTTATTCTTATCTAACTAAAAAGAAGTTAAAATTAGTTGCATATTTCAAGGTACCATGGATTGAGTCTTCAAAAATGTCCCTCTTTCCTTTCCTTTTTGGGACTGAACCTTTATCTTAGGTCTTGAACATGCTTTGCTGTTGGGTGGAAGATCCAAACTCAGAAGCTTTCAAGTTGCATCTCCCAAGAATCTATGACTACCTCTGGCTTGCTGAAGATGGCATGAAAATGCAGGTCTGAAAAGATTCATTTAATACTCTTGGATGTTTCTTTATTGTATTCGTCTTCACTTTTATCCTTGTATCAGTGGCAAACATATATATTCTATCATGTGCATTTTCATTAGAATTGCTTTTAGACACAAGTCTTCGAGGTTGTTTTGCAATCATGATTCCTCCTCAACCCATTCTGAAAATATTGTTCTTCTTATTCTTTGAAATAAAAATGACCTACAGTGGATATGGTATTATACTTCAGGGATACAATGGAAGTCAACTGTGGGACACTGCATTTGCTGTTCGAAGATAAGCAATCATTTCCACGAACCTTAATGAAGAATATGGTCCAACTTTAAGAAAATCACATACATACATAAAAAAATCACAGGTGAGATTTTGCTTTATCTAGTTTTGTCTGTGATGTCATTTCTGTTTTTATACTCTGTCATACATATTATTTTAACTGGTTTCCCCTTTAACTTGTTATTATTAAAGGTTCTAGATGATTGCCCAGGAGATCTTGACTCCTGGTACCGTCACATTTCAAAAGGTGCTTGGCCTTTCTCAACTGCAGACCATGGTTGGCCTATATCAGACTGCACGTCAGAGGGATTAAAAGTATAAATTGCTTCGAGAAGTAAACATCCGTTTATTGTAATTTTTCTTTCCAGGCTTATTTTCTTTCATGTATCAGGCTGCCCTCTCTTTGTCCAAATTACCATCAGAGCTTGTTGGCGAACCAGTCGATGTGAAGAGGTTATATGATGCAGTAAACGTTATCCTTTCATTACAGGTAACAACTCACATTGAAATACTATTTATGTTGTTACTTTTTGGCTCTGTTAAATATACATATATCCCATATTGGTTAGTTAAGAGATCCTGGAATAATTAATAAGTTTCATGGGCCATTCCACTCATTGCCAATTGATTTTGGGATGGAAGCCCATGTTGTTTAACATGGTATCGAAGCTAGCCTCAAGTTTTCCCTCATCCACACGCCTTGTGTTCTCTCCAACCCATTCCAACACTCTCTCTATCCCCGGGAGTTCAACCAACCCAAGTCACGGGTTCTCTCTTAGTCTCTCTAGCCCTGGTGCTCAACTAACCCAATTCATGTGTGAGAGGGGGTGTTAAATATACATATGTCCCACATTAGTTAGCTAAGAGATCCTAGACTAATTAATAAGTTTCATGGGCCATTCCACTCATTGCGAATTGGTTTTGAGATGGAAGCCCATGTTCTTTAACAGGCCTATTGATTTACATGCCAATATACTGCCAGAACTTGATCTATTAACTTAATCATTTTGCCTTAATGATTTTCTAAAAGCTTGACTTATTGGGGAAAAGTGAATAATAGAATTGAGCTTCCATCTTGTTTTCTAGGTTCTTCTTGTGATGATTAAAGTTATCGTTATCATAACTACTGTTGTTTTTCTTCTATAATCTAATATTATTGTCTTGATTATTCTCTCTCTTTATTCTGATATGACTACTAGTATGGTTTCTATGAAGGATGTGTAAGATATCTTTATTACTTAAGGAACAGATGTTTGTCACTGGTGGAGTACAGAAGTTTTATAACCGGTGGTAGAAACAGCAGTGTAGGTGATCACATGTCTCTTTGCAGTGTGTACTTCCCTTGAAAGCTTGAACTTCAGGGAAGATACTTATCAGAATGGAAGCCAACATATTCATTAATGAGCGGAATCTCTTGAATAAATGAGTATCTAGTATCACACAATTCTGATTTAGCTGGTTCATCCATTGATAGTTCTTGTCATCAAAACCTCATACTAATATTTTCTAACTTTCAGCTTATTATGTTATCCTGTAGCCCCCCCAAAAAAAATAAAAAATAAAAAATCATAAACAGAAATCTGAAATGCATGGAAGATCATGTAGTCAGTGGAAAATTTTCTATTCTAATATCTTAACAGTATACCGGTGTTCGAGAATAGAGGAGAAGGTTCTATTCAACAAGTGCACAGTATGTTGGGTGTTTGCAGACGAGATGGAAAAGGACAATAAAGATGCTCAATTACTATTGGACATTAATATTGGTCTTGGATAATAAGAGGTCCTTGTGACTTTTTTGAGCATAAGGAAAGAGCCTCTGCTGGAGCTTGAAAGATAAAAGAAGTTGCCTTGTGATTCAAAAACTTTTCTGCACCCATAAAGTACGAATGATAGGCTATGGAGGTGGAACTCCAGTTATTTCTGTTAATAGGAAGGTTAATGTTTAAGAGAGTTGTTGTCTGTTCTTGTTGTAATCAAAGGTAAGGTTGTTCTTGTTTTTAAGGAATAGAATGCCTTTTTAGGTTGTCTTAGCTGAAATTAGTGCTTGTTTAATTGTTAGGAATTAATATTGTTGTGCCAAAGTGGTTTACTGAATAAAAATTGTTTTTTTGCCGGTTTACTGAAATAAAAATTGTTTTTTTGCTGTTTTTAACTTCCTTGATCCTTTCTTCAAATCCTGTTTCAGTTTGGGTTTGAAAATCAAATAAGCTGCTAAAAGTAAAACTGTTTTGATAGTAAGAGATGTTTGCTTTGAGTATATATAGAAAATTTGCAATTACTCTTAATATATCTGAAGTTTATGTTGTTATTTGGGTTTTGGAAATGAATCTTGTAACCCAAAAATGCTTGGAGGTACTGAGAATTTGTTGTAGATGGTTGTATGTGCCTTGAGAAACACTAGGATTGCGAGGCCTTCTCTCTTAATTAGAAACTATAGTGAAATTGGTAAAAAAGTGTTTTGTAGCTTGGCACTCTCTAAAGGCTATCGGATTGTGTGTTAGAATGAGAGAATTTATGGTGGCCTGTTAATCATTTGTGTATTCGGTAGTAATAGAAACATAAATGGTTCAAAATTTGTGAAAGAATAGGATTTGAATGTTCTTGAAATAAGACTGATTTGGAATACCTTACTTCAATTGATTGTGCTTTCTTTCAGATTGACATGTTATCAACAAATCTTTTTCTAAAGTTTATTCTTCTTTGATTTATTTTTGGCTCTATAAATATCAATATACTTATGAACTTCTATGCATTGTATAGTGTTATTATCCCACAGCATCTAAGAAAAAAATTTCCTGGTAATTTTTCAGAATAGTGATGGTGGCTTTGCAACATATGAACTCACAAGATCGTATGCTTGGCTGGAGGTACACTTCTTTCTCTACATCAGTTACCAGAAAAACTATATGAAGCAGCTAGTCAAACCAAGCAATTTTGGGCGTTCGAGTCTTCTGCTATTTTCTTAAATTTAGGCATTAGTGTTTTCATATGATTTACTTTATCATCTTCAGATAGACAAATCTTTTCTCGCCAATCTCCAATTAGGGGTGTCAATAGGTCGGATTGTCAGGTTATCGTGTTGTGTCAGGTGTGACCCATTTCTTATCGTGTAGTGTCGTGCGTGGCCTGTTTGTTATCGTGTCGTTTTGATGTTTGACCCATTCGGGTTCGTGTCTTGTTTGTGTCTGACCCGTTTACTATTGACAGAGAGTATCAACCTATTTGACAATTACATAACTTGCGATCCATTTGAGTTAAAATCTCAAATTTTGATTATTTAATAACTTAAACAATTATTAATACTAACCTTGTTATTATAGTAATTTAAAATGCATAATTAAAATTATTGAAATTTTTTAGATAATAATTAAAATAATTATTATGTTTAATTTAATAATCTAATATTAAATCTATTATTAACAATCTTAAAGTATACTATATTAAATTATAATAAAGAAAAAATTTCAGCAATGAAATTTATTCATACAGTAACTAACAGGTTATCGTGTCAACCCATGGGTTGACCCAACTCAACCCGTTTAATTTCGTGTAATAAACGAGTTGACCAATAATGACCCGATAAATTTCGGGTTGTGTCATACTCTGTTAATTTCATGTCTTGTTATCGGTCATGTCAGAAATTGCCAGCCATATCTCCAATATGAATATCTCCAAACTTGTTTTAATGTTGTATTTACTTTTAGAGTACTATACCTCTGTTTGGTAGGGTCTGTTCAAGGTAAACATGTCATGAAAATTACACAAAACATTTAACCACTGAACTGTGTTCAGCCATCTTATAACAGAAATAGAATTTTTGGCTATATATAGTATAAAATTTGAAGTTTTATAGACTTGATGAGGCCATGCAAACTATTTGCACCAATTTTCGTATGTGTACGTTGAATTTTAGTTCTTCAGGATGCTAAGTTTATATTTTTTGCATGCAAGCAATATTGAACCTGTCACTGAATAGTATCTTGGTGTAAGCAGCATTGACAATGACATCATTTGCCGCTTAGGGCAAACGCCAAGATCACTTTGGTGTTATGTTATTCATATATTTATATCAAACTCTTGAAAAGTTCTTTTACTAAATTCAAGAATTTAATTGTTCTCTTTGAGTGGTGCATTATTCTTGTTGAATCATTTATTGTAATCACATCAATGGATCCTCATGGCTTCCTTACTCATCTAATGAGCTATGACCTTCAGATTCTGATTGTCTGATTAGATTACCTCATAATGAAAAACAAATCAAAACTTTTCCTTATAATTTTAATTGTTCAACTTTACAGTGTTCTTAAACATGCTAAAGAGAAATGAGGATTATGCTTTATTAGAAGTCATTCTACCCCGTTTTGTTTGATACACGTGGTTTTCTGATTAATGGACTAATATAGATAGATAGATATATTTCACGGTCAATCTTTTAGTATCTTTCAAGAAAACTCAAAAAAATATAAAAAGGAGGAATATCATCCGAACATTATCGTCTAGGTTGCAGTTTCATGAATAAATCAACACCAAATACACGGTCGGAAACTGATAATTTGACCAAAATTGGTATAAGTTATCATTGACAATGGGACAGAGGGAGTACTTTGTTTACTGTTTGGCTTATAGATTTATTAGACTTGTTTTTTTGATCTTGCTATGTCTTGGAAATAAGATTTAGTTAACAGCTACCTTATATAAGTGCCTACAAAAAGACTGATATAGGCTACTTATGAAGAACTTGGGTTACATTAAACATTTGAGACTTCCATAACTACTTTTTGGACCATCATATTGTGTGGTCTCCATCTTAACTGAAATCCTGTTCTTTCTAGTTTCTACTACATGCAGTTATGTTTCATTTACTCTGCTTTCACCCTTTCTACTGCTTCAATGATTTGGACATAATTCTGTTTATCTTCAATTTTCTTCTCCACTTGACTCTTCATTTTTTTCCTTTTGGCAGATGATTAACCCTGCTGAAACTTTTGGCGACATTATATAGTCATTGACTATCCGTAAGATATCTGCACCAGTGTTTTATGTAATGCGACTTACTTTAATAATGTATAGCAGGTTTGTATAAATTATACATGGGATAGAAATACAGGAAGTTGTCCAAACAGACAGATGACTTAGAGTGATTGGTAGAAAATGAGTGGGATTATAAAGTCATTTCTTGTATTCTCTGCGCTGGTGATTGATGCTGATTTATGATCAATGACAAAACTATGGTGTCTATGTAGTTATGTTGAATGTACCTCGGCAGCAATTCAATCCCTGACTGCATTTAAGAAATTATACCCTGGGCATCGCAGAGAAGAAGTAGAACGTTGTATCGAGCGAGCTGCTTTGTTTATTGAAAAGATACAAGCAACAGATGGCTCTTGGTAAGTACTGCTGCAATGGTGTTCACCTCTTTCCCTCCTTGTTGAGGGAAACACTTAATGTATTTCTTATTTCTTTTTATTTTAACCATACACCTGCCTCCCCCTCACGTGGCTCTTGATTTCAAAGAGGAACCCAGGCAGCAGACTCTGCTTGAGAAGAGCTTGTTGAGATTGGTTGGTCAATTAATCAAAATAATTCTGAAGAAAATTGCAAGTTCCATATCATTTTAAGCTGGGTTCAGTAGGCATAAAACTTGAAATTATTGTATAAAGAATCAAGTTACTCGAGCTCGACCCAGGCTAGGCTTGATAAAAGCTCGTGCGATTTCGGCTAGAATAATAATCTATCCAAGCTTGAACATTATCTTAAGCTTGTTAAAAGAATGAATCCAAGTGTGAACTGTGAACACTGAAGCTTTTGCTTCGATTAGGCTCATTCACACCTATAGGCCTGGCACACTTGTGTGGACGGAGAAGTAGGACTCTTGGAAATGGTATTCTTGCTATATCTATCTTACTTGCCTATGTTTCTTTTCCAATAATTTTATAGGTAGATCAACATTTAGAATCATATTTATCATCTGGCTTAGTCTTGTACAGGACTGACACTATCTTCAGCAATACTTGCATTCTCTGTCCTAGGTATGGCTCTTGGGGAGTTTGCTTTACTTATGGCTTATGGTTTGGTGTAAAAGGCTTGGTGGCTGCTGGAAAGAACTTCAACAGTTGTTCTGCCATCCGCAAGGCCTGTGATTTCCTTTTGTCCAAACAGCTCCCTTCTGGTGGTTGGGGTGAGAGTTATCTTTCATGTCAAAACAAGGTTAGTTTTGTTTTTTTTTTTAATATTTTTCTTGCAATGCGTGAAATATGAAGTGGTGGTGTTGAGTGAATTATTCAAAAAAGAAAGAAGACTAGATCATTTAGAAAGAAAATAAAAAGACTATGAACAACAACCCTTTTCAGTAATTCTTTTCATATTCCTTCACTTATAGTGACTCTAGTAAACTTCAAATTTTCCTTTGATGAATGAAAGGTAACTCCTCCAATGGGGATTTTTTTTTTGCAATGGATACTGTAAGATTCCTTCATAAGGTTCAGCTGTGAGACTGAGGAATGATTTTTCTTCCTTTTTTATTAAAGATGTTATAAATTACTTGGAGATGAACTTATCAGGCACATCCATGATGAAATACCATTTGTTTGCAGATGACATTTTTTTAGGTAGATGGGACAAAAGGAGGACATAATGCTAAACTCGAGAGAGGCACTACAATCGAAAGGTTTTAGACTTTAGTGGGTCAAAAATAGAATACATGGAATTTAAGTTTAGCAAGGATACACGTAGAAGTAGAATAGGTGTTAGAATTGGAGATCAAGAGATACCCATAAGTGGACACTTTAAGTACTTAGGTTCAATTCTTCAAAATGATGGTGGTAGACAGTAATGTTATACATCTGATACAAGCAGGTTGGATGAAATGTAGAATGGCATCGGGAATATTATGCAACTGCAAAATTCTTCGTCTGTCGAACAGGAATTCGAATCTAAAGGTCTCTAGCAAAACTAACAAAGATTGAGTTGGTGGATAAATATTAATCAGTAGTATTACATCCATTATTGTTAATTGCTCTGTCATTCTAGCTGTGACCACAAAGTGCCACTAAGTGCATTGTCTGTTTCCTTTTTCAAGTTGTTATTGTGAAAAATTCTTTCAAACCATTCCTTTTGTAGTGAATGCGGAGGAAACCCCCTAACACATCTTGTTAAACATTTAAACGGATGCTTTTACTTCTAGGTTTATTCGAATCTGGAAGGCAGCAGGTCTCACGTAGTAAATACTTCATGGGCCGTGCTGGCGCTCATTGATGCTGGGCAGGTAACATCAATTTCCCAATAGACCCAAATTGAACTCCGCACTCAGTTTACTTGTGTATTTTTTTTTTAAAGCAAGATTTTGATTGATGCGAGGTCTTAGTGTTCAATAAGTTGATCCTTGTCCCTTGCTGGACATTGGAGATAAATGTCCAAGTAAAAGAGGATCCAATTCAAATATAACGTCTTTTAAGCTGTTGGCAGAGTTTCTGAGCCTTTTCTTCATCTCATTTTAACTAAAAGAGTTTCTGTTTATTAGAAGGTCTTCATGTGAGATAATTTATCTTTAGTAACTATATCCTTTATCTCATGAAATACTCTGGATTATAGTGCTGATTCTTCTGGGTCTTAAGACTACAATTTTGGCATTACACTTTTAAGACATGTACTTGGGACTGGGTTGAAACCTTTTGCACCTTAATAAATTTGTTTCACTCTCATACGTGAATATGTTCAATAAGCAGTGTCAATGATATAAGGCCATTCGAATAATTTTGCACTGATATACAAGCTCTGGCATTTTACCCAAGGGGTGCAATACCAGTGCTACTGGTTTGGAGAGTTCATAGGTATTGATTGCTCTATGTAGTTATCCAACTATAAAACTTTTTCCAGCAAAAGTACACTGTAGAGCATTTTTTTTTTTTTAAAGTATCTAGTTTATAAATTAGTCCCATAAGTTTTAGGATCCTGCACTTTGGGTTGTATATGATTCAGTAAAATCTTTGTTTCTCCATATCAAAAATATCTATACTACCATTTTGGTGTCCTTAATTCAGATTCTTAGTTTTAGAGAATGCGTCCATGCGTTAATACATGTCTGGCAAACAGTACTGGCTATGTCAAAATTTGCTACATGTCAAGCAAACATTGTAGCAGAAGAACTATTTCCAAAACAGTCCTTCAAATACTTGAACGTGTCATCACTTTCTGGTTTCTGTCTGAGGGAGTGTACCGTTTGCTTAAAAGTATTTCCAAGCCAGTCTTGCTAATATTTGAATGTGTCAATAACTTTATGGTTGCGGATTTGAGGGCGTGTAACTTTCATACTGCTAAAATTGTCAATTATGGTCTTCTAGTCAAACTGGCTAATTTCAGAGCTTTACTGTTTACATATTTTTAATTTTTTTCAAATATAATTCAATTATAGCTCTCAAAACTGAAAATAAATCAATGTGAATTTATTGGTACAAAATAGGATTGGTTTACCAAACAAAGTCAAAGGTAACAATGTTAGAAGGATGAAGCATTTAGTGTCCTTGTTGAAACCATTTTGAGCAGAGATTTGTAAAGATATCATAGATAACATTTAAGAATACGTGGCTATGGCTTTGCTTATACTACCTGATTGCAAGTTACAAGAGCTATGACTTACAATTCTCTGCCTAATGGCTTCCGAAATTTTGCAGATCGAGAGAGATCCAACACCATTGCATCTGGCAGCGAAATTACTGATAAATGCTCAATTTGAAAATGGAGATTTTCCGCAAGAGGTAATCATGTTAATCTGCTGCCTGCAGCCTAAAATGTTTATCTGGAGTAGAATTTATTTGTTTCCTGCAAATCTTCATTAATATACCAATGGTTTAGCTGGTTCAGAGTCAGATGAAGTGTTTGTGTGCATGAGTTCATTCCTAATTGCAACAATTTCCTTACCATATCCTCATAGGAATACTAGTGCCTTGAATAGTCCCTCCATGGCACGCGAAATGTTGAGGGCAGTATGCATTTTGCTTTTGACCCTAAGTTTTACCCTAGTCTGCTTTATGTTAAACTGGATTAGTTGAACAGACTGGGTTAACTTTGGTATTTACTTGCATAATCTTCTGTCATTAACTTTTTGATCTAATACTGAATGTTCTTATGTTATACAGTCAAAGGCAAGTGTTACTGCAGTACATCCTATAATTTTAATATTATAGGCTTTAAAGGTTGTACTCGTTTTATCCAACTAAGACAATCTATGGCAGAACAAAAATTAGTTTGTTGAAAATTTATTTTGTATTGAACTAGTAAGGTTAGGTTGGTCTACAACTTTTCCGTCCCCCTTTTAGAGTCCCAAAGCATTAGAGTCTATATGTTAGTAGAAGAAAATTCGTCCTTTTTGCTTCTTTAGTATATTGATCAAGCTCCAGAGCGTCAATTTTGGTGCCATTCAGATGTATACCTACGAGATAGCAAAATTGAATTATGTAACTAAAAGCAAAATCAATATGGTCTCAAAATTATTATTTTTTTTTCCATTTTTGAAATAAAGAAATGTTAATCGTCGTAGTCATTTAATTGCTTACCTATCATATTGATTTTCCAAAATGAGTTGAATGTTGTGAAATAAACATTATGGTGAGATGGTGTTAGCAGGTAGAATATCAGTGTTATGGTAATTGGTAGGTAAAATATTTAGATGGTAGACAATTGATAGACCAAGATTTCTTGGATAGAAAATGAATAGACTACTTAATGGATGTAAAAATGGGGGCTTATATGAAATTAAGGAGGGGGATGAGGAGTAGCAGATGATTGACAATTGAGGCTAACTATATTAACTTTGAGCATAGACTTAAGTAGATTTTTCTAATATGAAGATGGAGAGGAGAATTGGTCAAATTAAACTGGTACTTGTTCTTTTATCAGTCATGAGTATAATTGCATTTACAACCAGGAGATATGTAGTTTTGGCTCCAGTGTGGATTCTTAGGTTTGGATGTTGAACATTGAACAGCTATAGTTTTTTTTTTCCATTTTTGAAATAAAGAAATGTTAATCGTCGTAGTCATTTAATTGCTTAATATTGATTTCACGTCATCCAAAATGAGTTGAATGTTGTGAAATAAACATTATGGTGAGATGGTGTTAGCAGGTAGAATATCAGTGTTATGGTAATTGCTAGGCAAAATATTTAGATGGTAGACAATTGATAGACCAAGATTTCTTGGATAGAAAATGAATAGACTACTTAATGGATGTAAAAATGGGGGCTTATATGAAAATAGGGAGGGGGATGAGGAGTAGCAGATGATTGACAATTGAGGCTAACTATATTAACTTTGAGCATAGACTTGAGTAGATTTTTCTAATATGAAGATGGAGAGGAGAATTGGTCAAATTAAACTGGTACTTGTTCTTTTAGCAGTCATGAGTTCGATTGCATTTACAACCAGGAGATATGTAGTTTTGGCTTCAGTGTGGATTCTTAGGTTTGGATGTTGAACATTGAACAGCTATAGTGACAATTTTGGCTGGAACTCTTGCTTAATGTTTATTCACTTATTGATCTAGATATGAATTTCTTTAGGAAATCATAATCCAGCCCCTTTAACTTGACTAAAATTATTATAATACCAAAATGGCTTCTCGATCCTTAAGTCCAAATTAAGAATGGTGTAAGATGGTTTTTGAGAAACCACTATGACATGTAGCAAATTATGATAATCAAGTTTCTAGTGAATTATACCCATGGTAAATGATAATGCCAAAAAGGAGAGACTACCAGAAAGCAAAGAAATATCCAACAAGGGCAAATGAAAGAGGTTAAAAACTTCAATTCCTTAGAACAACAATAACCTAGTTCAAATTCAAAATAACTAGAGGCTTCCATCTCTGGGAGCTTCCAATGCCTTGCTGCTTAAGTCAATAGTTAGACTTGGAAGAGAATAATAGGTATTTGAGAATACGAAATGTATGAAATATGTAGTAAATTAAATTGACCATATTTGTGGAGGATAAACAGGCTTTATTTCATGTGTACCTTAGTAGGCTTCATGGATTTTGGCTTGTAGAGAATTAGTTTGATCCAGTGTATGGCTTGTAGAGAATTAATATTTGATTCCGCGTTTGAGCTTTATTAATGAAACTGGATAATTGGATATATATATATATATTTGCACAATTAGCAAAGATGATTGTGCATTCCTAGAAATTTTGTAATCGTGTATTATCTGAGATAAGTGTTTTGTCATACAAAATTTTTGAAAGAATATTTTGATCTTCTGTTCGGTAGGAAATTCTGTCTTCTTGACTTGTTTGTTTTGCTCTAATATTGAATACCAGGAAATAATGGGAGTCTTCAACAAGAACTGCATGATCACGTATGCTGCCTATAGGAATATTTTCCCGATTTGGGCTTTGGGAGAATATCTGAATCGGGTGCTGAAATCTCCATGAACTGCTATTCCGCAAGAATGTTGAGGTCAAATTTCTCCAACTTCTCGATTTGTAATTCCTTCTTGTTGAGGATTCCGTTTTGTATAAATCACGTTGGCGGTTTGGCCTCGATTCTTGAAAAGTATGTTATGGACAGTGAGGGTTTTTAGCTAAAGTTGTACTGATCTTCTTAACTCTTTTACCTCAATACACATTTCCGTTGTTGTCGTTCCTCTGATCAATTAAATTTAAGTAAACTGAGTTACTCTATGTGCTCTTTTCTTGGTGTTAGTTTAAGTAGCAACCTCCACCAGGTGATTAGAGGGGTTTAGTCTAAACATATGGCGTTATTTTCTAAATTTCTACTATAGGATGCTTTCAAATAATGATGATGTGGACAAAACTTAACCAGTAATTTGATCAAAAATTATAGTGTAATTCATCTAAAGGGTAAATGAAGAGGTTCCATTTACTCCTATATTTGGATTGTAAGTCGGGAACGAACCCCGTTTCAAGTCCTCTTTTTTATTTATATAGCAAATCTAAATTTAAGTAAAAGGAAAAAAAATTAAATGCTTACAAGAAAGATTTAATTGCATTTACCTCCTTGGAGGTTTGATTAAATTATCAAACAAACCCCAAGGTTTGTCAAAATAACAGATACCCTCTTGAAAGCCAAATCCATTAACCCCACCAAACGGAACAAACAAAAGTACCAAATTCCCCTTAAATTCGTATTAGCTTGACCAAATTGACCTGAAATCCGCCTAACCCTCTCCACCTCCCACAAAAGTTTCCTTATTACTCAAAAATCCAGCTCTCTTCCTTCTCTGACGACACCTTTGGTTGCTCTCATATTTCAGCATCAAATTAAACTCCTTTATTCTTCCGTTTTTCTATTTTACAAATAAAATGAAAAACTATTCAATATAAAAATTTCATCTTTCTGATGGTCATTTCCCCAGACGATAATTAGATTTAGGCCTTGACATTCCAACCCATTTCAAGGATTCACAAGAAAAAGTTCCATTTTTTCTATTTTAATTGTTTCCGATAGATTTGCACCCAAAATACTTCTGGACCCCTCGGAGGATCTTTCATTCTCCTCGGTTCAAGAGAGAGAGAAAGAGTGAGGTGAGAAGGGGTTGGGAAAGATAATTGCTTCTCATCAGGGGATGAAACTTAACATCGAGAGGAATAGAAGTGATTTTGCGGTGAATACTATCAGAAGTGGTGGTGGTGGTAAGGGGACTGAATCGATGTACTTACGGCGGTTGTTCATGGCGGAGTACTGGAGTTGGTAGCTTTGAATCAACCCATATTTTAAAAATGGATTTTAATGGCTTTAAGTCATAATATATATGATTGCACATGCTTAAATTGATAAATATAAAATGATAAATAAAAATTATTGATATATTAATAAATTTAAAAAATAAAAATAAAATCTGATTAAATATCTAAAATTAAGGAATTGAATATCAATAGAATTTTAATACGTGAATTGGTTTAAAAAAATGATTTTGAAATATAAATTTGTAAAGTATTTTTCTAAATTGTAGTCCATGGAAGTAAGAATTTCTTATCACGTCTATGAATAAGTATAGGCTAGTTATTTATAATATATATAAATTAATATGATTTGATCGAAATATATGCTGAATATAAATCGGCAATATTCGTTTGTGAATTTCGAAATATTTTATATGGGCAAAATGAAATTTTTTAGGCCTCGCCCTCCTTTTATCTAAAGAAATAATCTTTTTGCGGATATAACGTATTCCAAAAAAAAATTAAAAAATTAACTAAATTTATCCATGGAGGCAATTAAGAATCTTAATTGATTCAAGTCTCAATCTTGTACGGCATTTTTGCAGCAACAATCAACTCCGTATGTAATTGATTTATTGTCTTCTCCATTAGATTGATTTTTGTATGACCAGTGAAAAAATTAATTAAATGGGTTGGGGCTGGATTTTTGTAAGAAAGAATCATGGAGGAGATGCGACTCAGTTGGAGATGATGGGGTAAGGGTATTTTTGTCCTCTTACACTTGTTTGTTGTTGAGGTTAGCAGATTTTCTAACGTCACTTAACGGCAAGGGAGATTTTTGATAAATGTTTATTGATTTCAAGGGGTATTTGCTATTTTGACAAACCTCAAGGTTTGTTTGGTAATTTAGTCAAGGTAAATGTGATTATACTCTCTAAAAGAAATGTAATGAAATTATGATATTATATTACTCAAAATTTAATAACCTATTTTTTTAATAAATTTTTATTTGTGGAAAAAGTTAATTAGTATATCTTTTTGTTAAATAATAAGAATGTTAATAAAATATTTTGATTAATTTTCTTAAGTGACAATGTGTTTTAGTTTAATTATCAAGGAGAAGAAAATCCAAACTACATTGTTTCACAAAAAATTATAGAAGTGATAATTAGCAAATATGTTACCTTTATTTGATAAGATGTCATTCATCTAAATTAGTAAATAGAATTTTTTTTGTTTATCCCTAAATAAAGAGGACCCTTATTCAAAATAACTGATTTAGTGTCTTGTGTTTAAATTAATAGCCATATGCGCTTACCACACATACTTTTGATTCGCTTATTTGACAGATTGTTTTTCACGCCCAGTATAGTGCAGCCTTGCCTAACGTTCGTTCTCTTTTTGTTTTTTTGTTTTTTTTTTTGTTTTTAAATATGCCGCTCATGAATCTCATTTTAAAAAGAATGCTTGAGGAGAACTTTGTGTCAAATCGCAGTATTTCCATCCATCAAACAATTTAATTCACTATTTGAAAAAATTCTTACATTGAATGAATTCATGATATAATATGATGGATTCTTTAGGTCATATTTCTCTACATCACTCCACTAGAGTTATATAGGGTGATATGTGATGACGTGAAAAAAATATGAATTAAGAGATTCATAAAAATATTATATAAATTCGATCTATGTAAGAATTTTTCTACCATTTGGCATCTTATGCCAAACTTGAAAGCGTCAAATGTTCCTACATTATTAGTGAATACATTTAGTTAGGCTAGATTATGTTAAAAAAAAATGAGCCAAATTAGTTGAGCCAAATTAGTGGAGCACAAAGAAAGTATACAAAACAAAAATATATTACCATTTATTACAAAAATTGTTGGAATTTTGCTTGGGTACACCCACTGGCCTCCAAAAAATTTGAAAATTTAAATGTTCTGAATTTGGACTTGTCAAATATCAATTTACTCCCCTAATCAGCCGATGAAACAAAGGTGCTACAGAAATCTATTCCGGAGAATTTGGACCTGTGAATGCTTTATTAGCTTGTATATAAATTATTAAAGGCAAAATAACAATTCATTTTGCTGTAATCAATGTAATGTGGCATACTGTATTTCAAGATCAATTATGGTACATATATCTGACTCAGTGTGAACATTAAAGTTAAGGATAAATAACACTATTCATCCCTCAACTTCGGCCCCTGAGTCTATTTCGTTCTAAATATTTCAAAAGATCCTATTAAATCCGTTAACTTTGATATTTAACTTTAAAGGTTCCCAATCTAACTTCCAATTGATTCTAGAGTTAATGTTAGTCACGTACATCTCATGTGATTCGGGGTAGGGTCACTTGGAAATTTTTCTTGTAAGTTAATCCATTGGTTCGTCAACTTTGGGTTCGAATTCTATTTCGTCTTTCAAGTTTTAAAAGAAATCAATTTTAAGTCCTTGAAGTTAAAAATTTAGATTTAAAAGGTCCCATTGCATAACAAAAATAAAATAATGCTCCTCAATTTGTTAAATGAAGTTATATTGACCTCCACATTATTGGAGAAAGAAATACTCCCTTAAATAATCAGAATAGATTTTATCTTGTAAAAAATAAAACAAAATGAAATAAAATCTTATAATTTATAAATTTTTTTAATAGGTGTCCAATGTAACCAAATTTACTATACAATTTCTCATACTTATATTTATTGACCCTTAGACACTTTCCAATTTGACTATATTTATTAAAAAAAATACCCGATTTATCTATACTTTTTTTTTTCAAAAGCTAACACTTCGGCCCCAGTTAACCTGCAATACCCATTTGTCATTCACTAGACCAATCCCAACTCAATTTCTAACTTTTTTTTTTTTGTAACAATTAGTTAAATATGTAAATAAGGTTTACTGTAATGAAAAAAGTTTCTTAATGTGAAAAAATTTTCATCTAAAAAATAAAATTATTTTCATACTAGGAGTCTTCATAGTTTGGTTTAATTGAACAAATCGATTGAACAAAATTAGTTATTAGTTTTTTACTAATCAATTTCATATTTCCCATTCATTCAACACTTTTGATAATTTTTTCTTTGTTATTTTTTTAGTTTCTAATTTTCAATTTGTTATTTTTATATTTTTCTTATTAAATTTATTAATTGTGTTTTTAATTTTATACTTAATTTTTTGATTAACTAATGAATTTCAATTAATCGGATAAATAGAAAAAGGATTTGGTTAACTAACCAACCAAAAAAAAGTTTAGTTTAAATATGATTTTGATTTTCATGCCACCGAAAACAGAAAATAATCGTTTAACGGAATTACCAAAAACTAGTCTATCAACACCCTTAATTAATAATTTTGTATTATATAATCTTGAAAAAGGAGAAAGTGTTAACATCCGGTATCATATGGTAAAAGTGTTGCCTGTTTTTTTCATTAAAGAAAGAGTCAAATATAATTTTTTTTTCCATTTTCAAACTAATTTTTGTTAGTATCATTAAATATATTAATATATTGAGAATGATATCATGTGTCAACCACTTGCTTTGCAAATTGTTACAAGGCTTAATATGCTCCAATGATTTTAATCTAACGCTAATTTATGAGTGAAATCCATAATTCGCAAAATGTATTTATATCTTTTTCTTTTTCTTTTTCTTTTTTTTTTGGGGGAAAAATATCTGCTTATTCGACGATAAATTTATGTAACTCAAATACAAAACTTATAGGAGTCAAATCATATATTTAAAAATTTTCATCGCACTTATTTGAATTGATCTATTGCATTATACTTTTTTGGAAGTTTGAAACCTTTTCCAATTAAATTTCTTAACTATAAATAAACTTTTTAGGTTAAAACATATAGAACTTAACTGCATTGGAAAAAATTGTTTTATATCTGAAATTTTGAAACCTAAATATTTTATCCTATTGGCCAAATTAATTTTAACTTATTACAGTACATTATATTCAAATATCTGATGAAAATTACTTTCCTATGTAAAATATTTTTTAATTTTCCTTCCTCTTGTTAAAAATAACTTAAAGGTAAATTATAAGGAACCCCTTGTAGTTTGGCTAATGTTCATTTTATCTCTTTATGGTTTGCAAATTTATAATCTGTCCTCTTGTGGTTTGCATTTTTTATAAATTAGATGGAAGTTAAAAACCTAATAAATTTGTGCAAAAAATCAAAAATATCCATACACCTAGTACTTGTTCACTGCCTAAAAACTCTCTTTGTTGGATGGAGGGGTTATATTTTATGATAAAATATCTAACTAACATTGATTAGAGGTTTCAAATGACTATAATAACCCTTAAAATAAAAAATTTCCAACCTCCTACCGGCCACTTAATGGAATATTTTTCCAAATAGTTCAAAAGTAATATCAAAACTCAAATACCTAATTTTACAACTTCAATTACCACTAAAATATATATTTTCAATTATTGTCTATTCATTTTCTCTTCATTATGTGCCTTGTCAGTAATATAACTATTATTATTCATAATTTACAGCCAAATTATCTTATCATCTAATTTTAAACAAAACTCAATCTTTTATTGAGTTCAATCTCTTTGTAAAGTATTTATTATAATTGTTATAAATCTTTTTAACCCATGTTGACAAAATCAAAGACAAAAAAAAATATTAAAAAGTTATATTTTAAAATATTTTCATTTTGTCATCCAAATATTGAAAAATTATATGCAAATAGATTTTTTTTTATATAATGGAAAATATTTTTCGAAAGAAAACATTTTACATCCAACAAAACGGATCCTAACTATAATTCTTTATTCAAAGATGTGCATGTCATATTACTTGCTCTGTTTAGCAAATTGATTAGAAAAAAACATAATTTTTTTATGCATAGGGATCTTCTAAATCCAAATTTGTCTCTCTAGGGATCTAAAAATATTCATTTTGAAACTTGTGGGACAAAATAGGATTCGAACATAAAGTTGAGAGAAAAATAGATTAACTAACCGTATAATATTTTTTACAACAATGCTTGTGGATGAGTCACGTGAGATATACACATCTAACGTCTAATAACTCTAGAACTAATAGAAGTTGGATTGGGAACCCTTTAAAATCAAATGTCGAAATTAAGGAACTTAATGGGATCTTTTGAAAAATCGTGGATGCAATAGAATCAAAGATCAAAACTGAGAAACGAATGACATTATTTATCCTAAAGTTATTTTTCTATCAAGCAAGAGTAGTTGCCAGTCTATTTCATTATCGTGATTCAGTCTTAGCTTCTTAAGATTCTAGCATTGTCATTAATCTACTTTTTAGACAAAATGTTATTGGTGTAATTTTTCATTTCATAGAACTACAATTGAGGTTTAGATAATTCATCTTATCATTTTTTTTTTTTAGTAAAATGGTGTGCCTATGAGTTTTTTATTTGTATTTGAAAAATTTGCTCGAATCCCAATTCATAGTTCTTGCTGCAAAGAATGTAGAGTCTTGATCTTTGCTGTTAGCTGACTGTAGGGCACTTGCAAGACAAGGCAGGGGGCAATAGAAGCTCTCCCTGGAGACACTCCGATGCTTAAATCAGTAAGAGTTGTAAATAATAAAGGGTCGAGATCCCACAATTGACATAAAATATTATAATTGTGCATTTTCTTGTGTGGAATTATGTAAGAAAATACTGCATTTATAGGAGTTCTGATCAGCTTACTAAGCTTATGGAGATAATTGGCCAAACAGGAGGTCCAGGGCTGTTAGGAGATCGGGATCAGGTGTCTTGGGTGCATATGGACTAGGTCATATGGTGATATTTTATTGGCAAGCAAAATTATATTATAACGATTGCCCTCCTGCTCTTGTTGACTTGTTTATTAGTTATGAGATGGAAAAGTAGACGTCAGATATTGTTGTCAGATGTTCTTCTATGGACTAAGTTGCGACCCGAATCAAAAAAATTCATGGCACCACAAAAATGAATATTTTTGTGGAGGTTTGTGTTGGTGCGAGGGCATGGAAGGCTATACATTTAATATGGAGCAACAAAAATGTTGTAAAATTTTTAAATGTACAGGAAGGGATTTTTGGGGGAAAAAAAACAAGTATTTAAGTTATGAGGAAGAGGAGAGGTGGCAGCCAGCCAATACCCCTCGAGAGGGGGATAGCCAGCTCGCAGCTCCCTGAGAGGGCTGTCAGCCAGCACCCCTTAGGGGGATGGCTTGCCAGCATCTCTTGGAGGCGGCTGCTAGCTCGCAGCTACCTGGAGGAATGGCCAGCCAGCTTGCCCACCTCGGTTGAAGAAGTTGGCAATATTTTCTATGTAGAATCTGCTTTTGTTTGAGTTCTAATACTTTATATTCTTGAGAACTTATCTTGATGTGAAACTTGTTCAAGCCAAGAAAACGAATATGACTGCTCAGAAGGAGGCGAAGTGAGTAAAGGCACATTGAGCGACAGTTGAAACACAGTCAGGCAGGAGTCTAAACCCATGAAGAGAGGTACAAGAGAGGGAGACCTAGAGGTAGATATCAGAGAGCCAGCTACCTGAAGAGGGCTAGCAAAGACTAATTCCTAAATGGGCTACCAGAAGGGATTGCATATAGACATAGTATTTTGATGGAGGCCTAACAACTTAGAATTTTTGGTTTGTACCATAACCTCTAGTGAAATGCATTATACTTTTTTTTGGTGACGATTGAGACAAGTATAGCTTTAAGTTCGTTGATTGGACTGCAACTCCAAGATAGATTGCAGGTGAAGTTAACAAACTATATCAGGCTATGAATTGTAGTCGAATCCATTGTCTTAGCATCAAGAAAATCGATAATGGAGCATGTGTTTGATAAAACTTCACTTTGCTAAGTTTTCTCACCTTCAATAAAGAGGCGTATAAAAATCATGAAGTGGGATGGCAGTATTGCTGTGTAGAACCAACTACCATGGCTCAAGTTAAGTTGCCCAAGAAAGGGTGAGTATCAGACAACCTCATTCTTGAGTCAGAAATCAAAGTGAAAGACCTAAAAAGGCTAAATGTTTTCAACATATGGTGCCAAAATTTCACAATTCACTTGAAGAGGTATTAGTCATCCTAAAAGGGATGCCAGTAGGGGGATCTCATGAGCTAAAAGAAGAGATCTCGTAAAATGATCTTCCAATATGTAGGTATAGAAAGACAACTATTTCTTCCACGAACTAGTAATTGATGTATAAGCCTCAAAGCTTGATCTTTTGTGTCATGGAGACAGTGTCAATGATGAAATCCTTTATTGTAATGTTGACTATTGAGTGAGATAGAAGAGCAATTGATGCTACGTAATGGCGAGGACCAAGTGATCGCTTACCGAAGTGTTGTGAATGTTGGCATCTAAATAACCCTCACGGACACTTAAAAAATCTTTTATGATGTTGTGTGCAAGTTCTTGCTTGTATGACTTTGCTTTCATACTTTTTAAAGCTTGACATGATCATGTTTTTGTTGGATAGTAGACGCTCACCTTGTTGAGTTGTTGACCCCATTAGAAAAGAGGAAAATTGGCCCAATTAGAAGAGAAGTTGTTGCTCAAAAGAAAGTGAAAATTGCCAAGAGAAAAGAAAAAAAAAAAAAGAAATCTGAGGTGGAGACTGTGCATGAAGAATCTTTCTTGAGCTATCAAGGCCATGGAAGATCTAGTGGCCTCAAGGGTAAGTATGTTCTTGATTGGCCACTCCAGGGTGATTGTGTGTTTTAGAGTTAGTTGTATTTGTGAGCACTTGGTGCGTGTTTGTCCAATTCCCAATTTTAGGTTGGTAGTGGAGGGGACTAGTTCCATTGATTCAATATTTACAAGATACTTCTACTTAAAAAATGTGAGTACTTGTCAATATTTCACTTTTCTACATTTGACTTGTATTTTCTGATCATAAGATCTTCTTTGTAGGCATGTGTATATTGTAATACATTGGTGATTGCTTGCCATTTCCAATGAGAGAATTGCATCAAATTATATGGTAATGTTAGACTTGCATAAGTTAATATGGTGAAGGCATAGGGCCGGCCAATTGGCTGGGGAGAAGGATGCTCTTTGATTACATAATTCGTGGGTTGGAGATAAGAGTGAAAACTTGTAAAGCTAAGTGATCCAGTAGATTGAGCTTGCAGCTAAATCTGTTAATGAGCTCTAGAGCATTCTCTAGAAAGGTGTTTTTGTCTTGAGTAAAAGATTGAATGATATAAGAGACAGGTTCAAAACTTGTGACCAACTCTTGACTTACTCTAGTTTTTCTATACATGGTGAAGTTAGGTAAAGGCAGGGGCCAAGTTCGTAGGTAGGGAGAGATCGTGTTAAGTCATACCCAGGGGATGTTGCTGAGATGGCACTAAGGAGAACACTTGGAGTTAGCAAAATGTTTGATAGTTTTTTGTTATCTTAGATATCGAGTCTTAATAGTAGACTCATATGATATTTTGATTCTATAGCCTTGTAGGATACTTGTACAAGCTCCTCTAATACTTGAAGAAATATTTGTCAAGTAGTTGAACTTTTTTCGTGCTATCCTCTTCTTCTTTGTTTTTTTTGAATTTTTTTGTGTTTTGTATCTTAGTATTCTTGTCCCTTCCTCAGCAATGTGTATTTGTTTTTGTTAAACATACTGAGGATATATTGTAGTATTGAGTAATATAATCCCAATTGGGAGCGAAGTAATGTTCCCTGTAGAGAGGTTAAAGAGATTAAAAAATCAATACAGAAAGATTAATTTTTATGTGTAAATCAAAGTATAACGTGTTTTGATATAAAGGAGTCTTAGTCATGCTAAGTGTTGAAATATAGATTGTAAGTTGCTGTTGAAGCTAAGTTTTGATACTACTGTAGAAAACAAAGTATCCCGTAGCTGAGTATCCCAAGGAGATGTTTTATTTTGCCATAAAAGGCCAAGTGGCCAAGAGGCTAAGTATCCCAACAGAATTTTTGCTAGTGTTGTAGAAGACTAAGTGGCCTAAGGCTAAGTATCCTAAAGGGATTTTGCAAAGCTGCCAGTTAAGGCATTTTAGTTATAGAGTTTTTGTCTATTGTCTGGCACCTCCATGTCATGTTTGTTGACATTAGAAAACTATGTTATTGAGATTCTCTTGTCACTTTAGCTGGTACTAGATGCCGTCATTTGCTTGGAGCACTGATAAGAATTTTTTAGTATCGTCCTTCTACATAACTAGAACTTAGAGTTTTAGTACCTTCTTTCTACATGACAAGTCATAAAACTCGTAAATATCGTATATTTTATGTATCGTTTACCTTGTTTTTAGTGATGTATAAGCAAGAATTGAGTAATTACGAGATAAAATAGTTTATTTTTAGTTTTGTAGGGTTTGAGTGAAGAAGAGTAAAAAAAAATCACAAAAGTGGAGGAAAATTGTGAAATTGGAAATTACGTGCACCTGCGAGAAGCGATTCTAACATAATTTGGCAGATTGAACATAACTTTCTTTTTTGAGTTTCAATTGGGATGATTCAAGATGTTTTGGAAATATAAGACATAGAATCTACAACTTTCATGTTTTGAATTTTTCCAAATTCAGCCTACATCGTGGTCAAAATCAAGTTTTCGAGGAGCAGATTGAAACTGTTTCTACCTCTAACACCTAGGTGTGACATAATTGCAGTGCCTAGTGCACAACTCTAGAAACCCCATTTTTGGTTCTGCCCCTGGTGCCCAGGTGTGACAAAAGTGCAGCACCCAGGCGCTGATTGATGGATAGGTCTTATATTTCTTGCTTATTTTGCAAGAAAAGTACTCCCGAGGACCCGTTTGCATAGGAAATCGTGTACTTATCATCTCGGAGCCTGAAAACCCTAAAAACATCCATAAATACACCAAGAGGAGGGAAGGAAATCATCATCATCATCATCAATCATTAGTTTCTTAGGTTTTCAATAGTTAGAACGATAATTTAAACGTAGGGTAGATGCTCGCCATTGTTTGAGCTAAAATTTCATTCTCTTGTCAAGAATTCAAGACTCGACGATTGTCAACATTTGTTTTTGGTGCAATTACTGAGTTTGATTTATTTTAATGTAATTTAATTTTTGTTTCTATTGCTTTTTTCTTAGCTTTAATTATCGTTCTTATTTTATTACCATTAAATTCTTAATTACTTCCATAGTTTAGTAGTTAGGGTTTTATTTCATCGCTTTTGATTGCTTTTATAGAGTAGATTAATTTAAATTCGTGTTCTTGATTAAATTCTCGCAAGTAGAGTACATTAAATTAGGATTTTAGTTAATTATATTTAATTGGTTTTCATAGAGTTAGAATTTTACATTCTTATTTTTATTTCAATTTCTTGTGATTAAATTTAGTTTAAATTTAGCCAAAAACTCTAGATTAATTTGTCTAACTAGTAAATAGGCTTATGTGAATCTAGTAATTGTTTCAATAGTTTTCGTGAGAACAATCCTTACTTATCCTGTATACAAACTCATTTCGTATACTTGCGAGTGTGTGGGATTTGATTAGGATAATTAAAGTTTTTACCACTTATTCATTGTTTTAAAACACCTAATCAATATTTTACCGAACAATATTTTGGCCCGTTGCCGGGGACTAGTTTTGTTTGGTAACAATAGTAGGTGTAGTGAGTCTTACTAGATTAGACTTTTTATTTCTTTTGTTATTTATTTACAATTATTTCTTGTTCTCTCGAGTTTGTTTGGATTTTGTCTTCGATAGTTGATGTTTGATTTTCTTTTCTTGTAGTTTATGGTTAATACTCGTTCATCCAATCAACCACTTCATCCTATTAACTTGAAGATTGAACGGACTATAAGTAGAAATTGCAGACGACAAGACTCAAACCAAGGTGACAATCTAATGGAGAATCCAAACCGCGCTGTTAATGAACAAGAAGAGGTTGCAGGCAACAATGTCAACCTACTTAATGCTAATGCTAGGACTAGCAATTTCAGACACGATATGACAATATGATACGATCATGACACAAAATTAACAAGTTATGGCCCGACAAAAAATTTTTTGGGGTCATTAATGGGTCAATTCATTAATGACCGAAATTAAACGAGTCGTGTCGTGGGTTGACCTGATAACCCGTTAAGATATCGGGTAACCCTTATACGACACGACTCGTTAATTCACTAGGGTATTTTCTCTATTTTACACAATAAACATACCTAAAGAGTAAAGACTCATAAATAATCTATTTGACTGTTTCTTTCTTTTGCACCTTGCACACCCTAATATCTTATCTACCTGTCTAACTCTACCGCCACTGCTCCTGCTCGACTGATTGATTTCGTCTACTAATCCAAAGTCGAAATTGACAAAAAATCAAAAGCTAAATTCCAATCAATCCTCTACTAATCGATCCACCCAAAATTTCACACGGATCGGGTATCCTCTACTGATCGTTCTTCTCCTCCTTTACTAATTGATTCTTCATGACTTCAACCGCGCATCTACACTTCTTAAACTTGGTATGTTGATTTTAGACATGCGTTGTGTTGATTTTATCACCACCGATCTCATCTGCACCGATCTATACTTCTTTACTTCTTTTTTTTTTTGAAATTGAAATCACTTTTGTGAGTTTTTTAATGTGAAATTTTTGTAAGTATTCTTGGACTTCATATGAAGTAGCATTAAGAATACGTCTAACAAATTAAAATTGGATGGCTCACTTTTAAAAAATAATTACTGATTCTTTACTTTTGTTAAAAAAATGGATCTCTTACTTCATATGATGGGTTCCGTTGATCTATGCGCTACTATTAAGTATTCTAATAATTATTTCAAACGAAAATAAAATTATAATAAATTATGATGCATAATGTATTGAGTAATTATTTGGAAGTCTTGGACATGGAATTGAGCACAAAGGTAGAATATTTGAATGTATAGTGGTATGTAGTAACGTGGTAGTACACAATAAAGTATTTCAAGTGGCTTGTAAGTACAACACTTTAATCACTCTGAAGGTTAATTGAGGATATGTATTGATACAATTTATAGCGATTGCAATACTAAGTCAACTTCTATTTTTTCTAGACCTTTTGGTATTCAAATTGTATCATCGGGTGCTATTCTGTGTTCATGATTGCAAATTGGTTTAAGGTCTTTTGATCTTTGATAGTTCTGAAATTGTGTCATTGGCTTGTAAACTTTTTCTTAAAATTTGATTTTTTTGTTTAACATGGTTGGAGTTCAGCTGCGCCTATCATCTTTCCATGATGTTATTTTACCCACCTTGCTTTGACTATTGAACTC
The DNA here is from genome assembly GCA_025175665.1 of Cinchona pubescens. NCBI lineage: Eukaryota > Viridiplantae > Streptophyta > Magnoliopsida > Gentianales > Rubiaceae > Cinchona > Cinchona pubescens. The sequence goes on from JANKKI010000132.1 coordinate 1,031,903, forward strand.
CAAAAAAATTGTTTTTTTTTTTAAGAAACACATAAATGATTGTCTCACTATATTTGGTATACTACATTGCAGAAGATATATTGATTTCGATATTTGATATTTTTGTGCATACATATGTATTCTTTTTCCTTGGGTAAAGGTAATAGTTCTTATAATTTAGGGAATGAATTGTGCTAAAGAAAACGTTTTTGCTTTCTTGGTTTTGTTTCAAACCTTTTTTTTTTTTTAAAAAAAAAATCACCTATTTTCTAAATTTACACAAAAATTTTTGTTTTCATTTTTATCATGGAATGTTGAAAATGTGTACTTTATGTTGAACCGCCTGTTCAATCAACACCAATTTTGCCTGACATTAGGAATTTTACAATAATTCTTTTTTCCCTGCTAAATATTTGAAATTAGTGATACATCTGTTTAGTTATATGGTGAACATTTACATATTTTTTGATGCAGGGACCTTATCAACTTTATTTTTTGGGTATGGAGCTGTCACAATTTGATTGTATGTAACGAGTAAGATCTAGAAATTGTAAGGAACCAACAACATTGTCCTTATTCTAATTATTGATTAAAGAATTTTTATTTTTATATTGATATTTTTATTATAATTGGTGCGTGCTCATTTGTAAATCACAAGGCGTATAAACTAAGGTTTGCATTTTATTGGAGGTTGTGAGGAATTGATATCATTTGAAACTCAGTAATTTGTGTTCATTTTGTACATTGATAAACTTAACTCTTTCCAGTTGTAAAACTGAGGTTGGCTTTGTAAAAAATTGTTGGTATATAATTTTTTTCTTAACAATGTAAAACATGCATGAGAAGTTTTTGACTTTAGTTGGGTTACATAACTTGATGTGAAAGAGATGTTATTACATTAGCTACTGGACTATCCGCTCTTGTTATGCTAAAACAAGGTATATTCACTTGATGAACAGAAATACAGAGGGCCTTATTGTTTATTTTTTGAATGAATAGAAATGCATAGCAATCATATAGCTTGTTTTCTGAATGTAAGAGATTTTACGAAATGCTATTGATTTTTACCCCCCTACTCAATTTTATTTTTTTCCCCCTCATTTTTCTTATGCTTTGCCATAAACTTTCACCATATTTTAATAAGTGATTTTATATTTTATATTATTGATAATTTTGTGTATAGATAGAAATAAACTCCCTTCAATAATTTGTATCAATAAATAATCACAAACTTATAAAAAATTCTCTTTTAACCAACACAGTGGGCGCAGGGCCAGCATATTCCTGTATCACTATTTTTGAACTGAGACTCATATTTTCCTTTGTTGATAGTAGCAGAGTTGTTTGTTACGTGAACTCTTCTCCTACTCTCAGAGTACCCGTGTCTTATTGTGTCGACACGAGTGTGAGTGTAGAGTCAATCGTGTTCGTATGGTCAACTTTTAATTAGGTACTTTTAATTTTTTTACTAAATCAAAAATTATATTGACTTTAAAATAGTTGTGACTTCATCATATGAAATGACTGATAAAATAAGGAGAAAGATTAAACATGAGGGAGAATAAGAATTGTATGTCAAATTACTAAATCTTATAATAGTTATATCTTTATAATATTTTCTTTTTTTTCAGTGCATTACTTTTCTTTAATACTATACATAAACATATTTATTTTTTAAAAATTGAGTTATAAAATAATATTAAATTTCTTTATGCCATCAAATTGTATTATTACACTAATGTATACAAGCATACAAGACGCACCTTTGCACCTGTATCCAACTCTTTTAGAGTATTCTTATATCTTTAATTTATGAAATTAACGAATCCGATACTTAGATATGTATTCGTATCTGACACCTATATTCGAGTATGGGTAACATAAGGAGTGTTCAAACTCTTTACGTCACTCTAAATTTTCTTTAAATTCGATTGCAACAACAGGAAACTCATAAATTTGAATTTACACAAGCACCCACATATTTCTAAGACTTAATTGCATTATATTTTATTTTGGATAAAGACTTAGGTAGATCCGATCTTTAACTCCATTTGTAGATTATGTGGTATGAATTAAACCTTAGAAAATCTATGATATCAGTCGATGTAGGCAAAATATTTTTAAATTTAATTCTAATAACAGAATCTACAGGTATGATAAAAAACCTAATCTACCTAAATTTTTTCCTTTATTTTGAGGTCCAAAAAGTACTACAATAAACCAGACAATGGCGTCATTGGTGAAATCATTAAAATTGACTGGTAATTGACTTCAGTAGTGAAATTAAAAGTTGTGATCAGCACTGACCGTTGACGAAGTCATTCAATGACCGTTGACGAAGTCTAGCGAAATTAAAAGCTCTGCCAAAAATTTATGGAAAAAATTTTACTCCTTTGAATAATTATTAATAAATAAATATAATTTCAGGTGTACGAAATATTAAATTTGTAATGGAATAATTTTTAACGAGACACGATGAAATTCTCTTAATTATCAATTACTACTATTAGACATTGTGCATCAATAAAAAATAATTCCACGAGTATAAGACATTGTGCATCTCTTTCCCTTTACAGCTTACTATTATTTGCCGCCTGTCATCAATTAAGAAAATTATTCAATGGCATTTATGCCTTCCTTACTACTTGTGCTCATGATATGCTTGTTCCAAGTTTTATCAGGCAGTTATTTCGCTTATGTTTCGGGACAATGTCTCGATGATCAAAGACTAGAGTTGCTTGAATTCAAGGGCAAACTACAATTTAATTCATCATATTCAAACAAGCTGGTGCATTGGGATCAGAGTATGGATTGCTGCACTTGGCACGGCGTGTCATGCGATGATTTTGGCCATGTTATCAGCCTGGAATTAGATGAGGAAACCATTTCCCTTCAAACCAAAAACTGGAAAAGCCTCTTCACTCTCAAACATCTCGTTAACATCTCAATCTTGCTTTCAATAACTTCAATTCCATCAACATACCAAAAGAGATTTGTGATCTTTCGAAGCTGAAGTACTTAAATTTGTCAAATGCTGGTTTCGTTGGGCAAATTCCAATATGTCTGTCGAGGATGAAGAGCTTGATTTCCCTTGATCTCTCCACCCGTTTTCCTGAAATCAGGGTGCTGGAAGCAAAAAATCCAGGTTTCAAAGCACTATTTGAAAATCTCACAGAATTAAGAGAACTTTATCTTGATAGTGTTGATATTTCAGCTCAAGGGATTGAATGGTGCAATGTAGTGTCATCCTTGTCTACATTACAGGTATTAAGCTTAAGCAGTTGTAACCTTTCAGGTCCTATTCATTCTTCCCTTCTGAAGCTTCGGTTTTCACTCTCAATTATCCGACTAGACAACAACAATCTCGCAACTAAAGTCCCGGAATTCTTTGCAAACTTCACAAATTTGAAAATGCTAAGTCTTGTGTCCTGTAATTTGCATTACGGACATCGGACATTTTCCAGAGAAGATTTTCCAAATACGGACATTGGAGAGTCTGGATTTATCATGGAATGAGTTAATCATGGGTAGCTTGCCGCAGTTTCTCAACAATGGATCCTTTAGGACTTTACTACTTCCCAGTACAAATTTTTCAGGGTCTTTACGAGAATCTATCCATAATCTTAGAGCTTTGTCCGAAATAGACCTATCAAATTGCAATTTCTCTGGGCCAATTCCTTCAACAATAGCAAATCTCACAGAATTGGTTTATTTAGACTTCTCTGAGAATAAATTCAATGGTTCAATCCCATCATTTCAAATGTCTCGAAAACTTGCATACATAGATCTGGATAGAAATATGCTTACAGGTTCAATTTCTTCGAATTTTGAAGGTCTTAAAAATCTTGAATATATCAACTTAGGGCATAATTTCCTCTCTGGAACCATTCCACCATCTTTGTTTGCTCTTCCACAGTTGAAATATCTAAGACTTTCTGATAATCAATTTGATGGTCAAGTTGATGAGTTTCCTAATGCATCGAGCTCTTTGTTGACTGATCTAGATCTGAGTAGTAACTTTCTCAAGGGATCTATTCCCAACTCATTCTTCAAACTCAACAGGCTTTATGTGCTCTCACTTTCTTTCAACTTTTTTACTGGAATAATAAAACTAGAAATGTTTAATAGACTCCAAAATTTTACAAGACTTGAGCTTTCTTATAACAATTTGACAGTAGATGCAACAATCAGTAATTCAAGCTCGTTGCCCTTTCCTCAATTCTCAATTCTAAAACTCGCTTCTTGCAATTTGAAGATGTTTCCATATTTAAAAAATCAAAAGCAGATGGTCTATTTAGACCTTTCGTCAAATCATATCACTGGGGAGATACCAAATTGGATTTGGGAGACTGGTCTGAGTTTGGAACATTTGAATCTTTCTTGCAATCTTCTTGAAAACCAACAGAAACCTTACAATCTGTCTTCTTATCTGATAGTGCTTGATTTACACGCCAACAAGTTTCAGGGCGATATACCCATTCCACCCGAAAGATGTTTTTATGTGGACTACTCGAGCAATAATTTTAACAATTCTTTGCCACCTGATGTTGGTGAATTTATCCAGGGGCTAACTTTTTTCTCTATAGCTAATAACAACATCAGTGGACAAATCCCAGAATCCTTTTGCAAAGCACAGTATCTTCGGGTTCTCGACTTGTCCAATAATAGCTTGAGTGGTCAAATCCCCGCATGTCTATTAGAACAACTGGACATTCCTGGGGTGCTGAATCTGGCGGGAAATAACCTCCACGGTACGATTCCTAATACATTCCAAGAAAATTGTTCGCTAAGAACTTTGGATCTCAGTAGGAATAAATTGGAAGGGAAAATACCGGAATCCTTGGCTAATTGCAAATTACTAGAAGTTCTGAATATCGGAAGCAACGACATAGAGGACACATTCCCTTGCACATTGACAAAATCTTCAAATTTACGCGTCATGGTTCTACGATCCTCTTACAACAGGTTCCACGGAGAAATTCGTTGTTCTTGGGCTAATCAAATCTGGGAAAATCTCCAAATCATGGATATTGCTCGTAACAACTTGAGTGGTGTTCTGCCTCCAGAGCTCTTCTTAAATTGGATGGGAATGAAAATTGAGGACGGGAACCTGCCATCAGTAGACAACAACTTGGAGTATGATATCCTGGAATTGTCTCAGTTGTACTATCTAGACACAGTAGCACTAATTGTCAAAGGGATGGAGCGTCAACTTGCCAAAATCTCAACCATCTTCAAAACCATTGATTTCTCGTGCAACAATTTCCGTGGGGCGATACCTGATACAGTGGGAGAACTGAATGCGCTTTACATTCTCAACTTATCACAAAATTCCTTCTCTGGCACAATTCCAGCATCGATTGGAAAGTTGGCACTACTCGAGGCATTAGACCTCTCAATGAACCGACTAAGAGGAAGGATCCCAATGCAGCTGGAAGATCTTATATCCCTTTCATTTAGTCAATCTGTCGTATAACCAATTGGTTGGAGAAATCCCAGGAGGTCACCAGTTTCAAACATTTACAGATTCTTCCTTCCTAGGAAATACAGGACTCTGTGGAATTCCTCTAAACTTAAATTGCAGTGACTTTGAGAGGCTGTCTGCCAAGAATGGGATTGAGTGGGAATACGTATTGGCATCATTGGGATTTAGTTTAGGATTAGGAATAATTTCCTGGCTGAATTATTTTAGTCCATTATGGTGGAAAAAATTTAATGCACTTGTCCTTCAATTCCTTCTAAGAATTCTCCATCAGCCCGTCGAACAAAGGTCCTACAGAAATCCAATCCGGAGACTTTAGTACTTCTGGATGCTTTGATTGGCCCTGTTTGCAATTTAATCAATAAGGCAAATAAAATGTATATTATTTGATGTTGTATTAGCTCATTTATATTGTAATAAAAGAGAGACTTTGATTGGGTGTGTTCATTTGGATTGAAAATATTTTTTTGAGGAAAATGTGGAATTTCCTTGGAAAATATTTTACATGAAAAAGTCTATTTTTCATACAACTTTCCGGTGTTCGGTTGACAAAATGAAAATATTTTGAAATAAAATTTTTTAACGGTTTTATCTTTAATTTTATGGATACAAGTTAAAAAAACTTATAACAATGGTAATAAATACATTACAAGTAATTGTGATTAATAAAAAAATTGATTTTGTTCAAAATTAAATGATAGTACAATATAGGAGTAAAATATGCATAATGATAGTTATATTAGTGTGGGACCCATAATTGAGAGAAAAACGAATGAAAAAGAATTAAAAACGAAAATAAGTTTAGCAAACGAAATTATAAAAGTATTTGAGGTTTAATGTCACTCTTGAATTATCCGGAAAATAACTTACACTAAAAAATTCCGTAAGTTATTTTCAGCCAGAGGAAGGAAAATTGGAAAATATTTTACACCGGAAAATATTTTCCTGTGTTTGGCACAAAAAAAATTTATGGAAAATATTTTCCTAAAAATATTGAGAATTTCAGTCCAAACGAACACATAGTGGTTTATATTTTTTTCAAAATTATCTCAATATAAAATTTAATGACTTTATCATGTCCACAAGCTTGAATGTTTTTTTTTATAATTGTTTTGTCTATTTATGTAAATACTACTCAAAGAGTAAAATAGAAAATAAAACCTGCTTTTAGAATTTCATATTAAAAAATAAATTTGATCAGAAGTTACGCCCACCAATAAATTTAATGATTTTGTTATGTCCCTAAATTTGAATGCCCTTTTTTTTATAATTGTTTATGTTAATTATGTAAATACTCCTCAAAGAGTAAAAGAGGAAATAAAACCTACTTTTAAGACTTCATATTAGAAAATAAATTTGATTGAAGTAAATTTCCTTGTGTAATAGTGATTTAGATTTTTTTTTTCCCCGAAGTTGCGCCAATTAATAAATTTAATGATTTTGTTTTGTCCCCAAACTTGAATGCCCTTTTTATAATTGTTAAGGTTATTTATGTACATACTCCTCAAAGAGTCTATGTTAAAATAGGAAATAAAACCTACTTTTAAGACTTCATATTAGGAAAAAAATTTTGATTGAAGTAAATTTCCTTATGTAATACTAGAATATATAAGAATGTGTTTGAGAATTTAAAAGTAGTATTAGGAATGAGTTTTAAAATAGTAGAAAATAATTTTTTTGAAATAGATATTTAGAAATGTAAGCAACAATTAAAAAAAGTAACAAGTATATTAAAAGAAAAAGAAAAATTCGTTTGACAAAAGAAAAATAATGTTATTTTAAAGGGTTTAAATACCGTTTTCGCTCTTCAAACTAAACAAAAATCTTAATATGGCCTTTCAAATTAAAAAAGCCCTAATTTGACCCTCCAAATTAAAAAAAAATAATATTCCAATATAGTCCTTCAAATTGAAAGAGTATCCATTTGGCCTCTAAATTAAAGCAAATGTCCCAATGTGGCCCCCTAAACTAAAACATTCTCAATTTGACCTTCCAAACTGAAAATTAATTTTAAATTGTCATCCAAACAAATGTGAAAATATATTCCGATACGATAAAATACCATTAATATTTTAAAAACACATAATTTTAAAATATACTTCCAATCTTAATGATTACTTTATTTTTAGAATAAGATTCTATGGAAATAAATTTTTGTATAAAATAAAGAGTTCCATCTGATATCAATTTTTTCAAGGATGAATTTTAGAAATTATACAAGTATGGGAACAAATCATTTTTAGGATTATAAGTTAAATAATAGTAAAAATTATATTTAAAAAAAAATAGTATGACTTATCACATATAAATCTTTTGGACTATCCTAAGAGAATAATTCTAAAATCTTTTTCTATTTTGGATAAAAAAGAACAAAGGAGACATCAATTTCCTTAAAAAGTCTCAAGGACATTTAAATTTGAATTAGACATTATCTTTCATAGATACTATCGACATCTTCACTTTTCTTTCCCCAATACCATTTATTTTGCCTCTAATATTGTTGTCTAGACTTTATAACGATGAAAGAGATTTGTTATCCTAGAATATGAATAAAAGAATTTGACTTCTGTATGGTGTACTAAAAACAATTATAATATAGAACATATTTTTCAATTATTGTTAAATTGATTAGATTAGCACCGCATCTTCGTTTTTCTTAAAACCATACTCCTTATCTTGCAATTCTTACTTTACTTTAAGTTCCTTTTTTCTTGCATTAAATAATTTGTACCTATTTATTCCATGTTATACTTTGCCTATAATCAAATTTAGTTCTTAAATTATATTAGTTTAAAATTCTTAATATATAATTATTGTCTTCCTACAAAAAATTATTATTATTGTCTCTGAACCTATAAACATCTAATACTATATATTAGTAACCGTATAAATTACACACTAAAAAATAGGAATATCAAATCATTTACTAATTAAATTTTAATTAAATTTACTTTATCTAATAAAATCTAGATAATGAATGAGGGATGTCATTTGACATCATATGGCTAATGTGCCTTATTTAATGGCCATAAGTTCTATAGCATCGACTCATTGGGTCGAGACCAAACCTACCTAAGTATTTCTCTACTGATAGATAGCTACCGTAACTATATGTAGTTGGTTTTATTCTATCAAATAAAATATATATTATTGAATATCTACTTTTCCATTTACTACTATATCAATGGTAGTTTTAACATAATGAATTGATCAGAAAATTTCACACAGTAACTTGCAAATGGTAAAACATTTTTCACTTCTTTTTTTCCAATTTTCATGATATAAGTCATATAGTCGTGTAAATTGAATATTTAAGAGAGATCCTTGTTTCCTAAATTAGAAAATTTTGTTTAATATTTGCACATGAATGGTTTCTTCAAATTGGGTCTAAGAGAATTTTAAGGATTCAAGAATAATTAAATACTCTAATACTTAATAAATCCAAAGTTGTCAGAATAGAATTTGAATAATTGAAAAAAATAAAGGGTTCTAATAACATCTAGAAATTGTCAACATTTTCAAATTTACTCATCTCTTTGTTACTAAACTTATAGATTGGATGTAAAACTAAATTCTGATATTATTCATGTCATATATTATGTTCAAATTTGATAATCTTTTAAAATTTTCCTATCTTTGAAGTTGTTTAGTGCATCAATGAATTCATTGTAAAATGTTTCAATAATTCTCATGGAAATAGACTTTTATTTTTGAAATTGTAAGGTAGAAATGTTCTTCATAGGATCCTAAATTTGTCTCTGCCAATCACAGGATCCAGACACAACTATTTAACTTTTATGAAAATTTTTAAACTATTGAAGCAAACAGATCTCTTATGTTTCTAACAAAATATATCTAAAGAAAATGTATAAAAATTTACCGATGAGTAAATATTCCTCTAAAATCATGTGAATACAAAAAATTCTTTAATTTAGTTAAACATTAAGCAGAAATTATATAAGCAAAAAATTAAGTGAACAAAAAAAAATCAAATAGTTATTATCTCCAAGCATGCTTTACTATTTAATTTATAACAATAAAATCAAATGATGAATATCTTTACAACGTATAAAGTACGTGTTTCTATACTAATAGTTATAAGTACACATCAACAAAATCATAAATTTTCACATACTATTAGAGCCGTCATGTAGTAACTTCCCTGCTCCCTAATTTTTTTAACCTAGAGAAATCAAGGCATTTAATTTAATGTTTAGATTTGGTCATATTTACGGCAAGAATTCAAGTGGTTTATTAATTTGGATCAGTCATCGTCTTGTTTCTGTGGATAAATTAAGTCGTGATCCGGTCATGTTTACGGCAAGAATTCAAACCGTTTAATTTTTTAGATTTGAATGTCATCTTGTTTACAGTGAGAATTCAACTGTTATTTTTTTTTTTTTTACATCCATTGGAGGTTGCGGTGAGAATTTGAACTACAATCTTTTTGGATCACGTCATCATCAGTCAGAACAATATTCAAGTTGTCTTTATTTTGTGCTTGGGTTTGATGTGACATGTAATTATTTTGTGCATAATCTTTATAGATAGTAGGAACAATCTTTCACTACACATCAATGTAAAAGGTCTATCATTCAATTGGTTTCTAAATTATCCACTTGTTCCTCTCTTTCCCATCCAAGCTTGTTTTGTCTTTTTTTTGCTTGCACTCGACAAACTATACCCAGTTGCCATCAAGTATTGAGTTGATAATGCTTTAGTCTGTGCATCTAAATACCTTCTTTTTTATCTTCTCCTTCTATGCTGGAATTAAAGCTTCTTACTTTTCCGTGGAGGATTTAATTGTAACTTCATCTCTGACTGCAATAATTGCATAACACTTCTCTTCTTCATTAGTCAATATCATAGCTTTAAAATTTTAAATTTAATCTCCTCATTGTTGGCTTTCATGATGAGTTTACCTTTTTGCACGTTAATGAGGGTACTTCCTGTATCTAAGAAATGTCTAGCAAGAATTATAGGAATGCTTTCATTCTCTTCAAAATCTATAATTATAAAGTCATCAGGAAAAATAAATTTGTCAACCTTTATCAGGATGTCCTCAGTGATACCTCGTAAATCATATGATGCTCGGTCATCTCTGTTTATCCCGTTTTGCTCCGTTTGTGCCCCATTTAATCTCCATTGTAAATAAAACCAACAAAAATACATTTTAGGGGCATAAGTATACATTTTTTACATGAAAACAATAAAGACCCAGTTTATGGCCTTGGGGTGTAAAATTACAAAAAATAACCCTACTTTATAAATTACAACCCTCGAAATACGAACAAAAGCCACATTAAAAGTACATGAAAATACTTTTTTTTAAGAGAATCAACAATAGTGTAGGAGCACAAGAAAAAATATTATTAACCCTATGATATAACTCTCGTACACGACCAAGTTAATACTGGATAATTTTTTATGTTTTTTTCCTCCACAAATAAGTCAACTAGTTACAACATAAGTGATTTGAGTCCAATCTTAACAAGGAGCAATACGTTTGTGTGCAATGAAATTTGAAGAAATGTAACTTCTAAGGGAAGTATTTAGACGCTCATATTTTTCGCCGATGACGAAATATTTTCATTCTTATGAATGTATATATGCAAAGTAACAAAACTTGATGTATTACTAAATTCATAAAAGAAGGAATAAAATTTGACCAAATATCTAAATCCAAAGAATTTGTGATTCAATATGATTTTGTTATATGAATTAGCTTTGGTAAGTTGTATTTAATTTGCAGTCTTATAAATTATTTTCCTTCCATTATATCATGTATGCTTTGTATATAGTCTTTGGATGTGGAATTATACTATTTTGTAAAAACTCATGAGGTGATGGTTCGTTATATTCCAATTGAGTCCTTGAGCTTTACAAAAAAAATGATTTTATTAGATAACTCTCCAGTGCAAATATAGTTTTATCCCTTTAATGTTTAATATTTCTTATGTTTACATTACTTATTTTCTAAATTTTTCCCATTAAAGTTTGAAGTGCTCCGATGTCCCTCCAATTTATATGGTTTAGGCAATTAAAACCTTGATAATAGGGTAGTGGAAACATTTCTAATTCTGAAAGGCCAAATCTAAAGTATTTACATTTGAGAGGCATAAATGTCACAACATTGAAGTTTAGAGACCCAAACTACAACATTTATTTTTTGAAGGGCTTAGTTTACACAATATCTCATTTTTCTTCTTTGAAACAACATCATAATAAGAGAGATAAATTTCAAAGGTCTTGATTTACAAATTTGCCTATTTTTGAGACACACACAAACACAATCACACACAGACATATACACACACATACACACTCATAGACACACAAAACACACATTCGGTTTTTTTTTTTAATGTTTTTCTGATTTTAGTTACTAAATGTTCTTCTATTACATATTTTATAAGTCAAAACTCATCAAATCTAGAATATTTTTCTGGTCTCTACAAGTCATTTCTTTTTTATTTTTCTTTTTAATATCAATTATTCTAAAACCCTTTATTTTTTTACTTAAATTCTATGAGATTAATGAATTAAAAGTTTTATATCAAATATCTTGTAGATGTCATGGAAATAGAAAAAAAAAAATCAAACTGCTATCTTACTATGTACTCCATTTATTTGGAACAAATTTTAAAATAAAAAAAAAAGATATTTCTCCATGCATTGCTTTATTAAGTAATTTGTAAGCTTTAAAATTTTAATGGATCTTTATATAAACTGTATGCATCTAATTGTGTGGTGTTAACAAATTTTGTGAACTATTCTCTCTAGGCTTGTGGTGTTAACAAAATTTGACAAATATTCTACTTTGGATGCGTGGTGTGCATGGTTAGAATATCTGTTAACTTTGATAATAGTGATAAAAATTAGATTGAATGGAACATTTTTTGAGTTCAAAGTGTAGTAGATCCAGAAAATAGGTTAGAGTGTAAAGTAAGAATCGAATACAAATTAGGGGATGCAAAGTGAGAATGCATTATAAGTTAACGGTAGGAATGACTAGTCGTAAGAAATATACATATTGCCGTAATAGGATAGTGAAACAGATTTTTTATGTATTGTATATCGGATTATTACGGAAATTCAGTTTTGGCACATCATCGACACATGATTACTTCAACCTAAGTTCATATAGAAACTATTTTGTTGTGTTTTGGATATTATAATACCAAATGCTTAGTAAAGAAAAAAGTTCGTATTATTGTTGCAAGTGTTTTTTTAATTTTTTTTTTGTTGGTTTTGCAAATAAATTATGTTAATACTGTATGATCGTATAATACGATGGATAGATTTAATCTTTTTAATCACTATTGAGAAAAAAACACTGTTGGTTATTTGGATGGATAATTGCGGGAAGGGTCAGAAGGCAACACACCTCCTTTCCAAAATAAAATCCTTAGTTTCACATGTCTACTATGTTTTTATCGATAGATTTGTGGAATTATTTGAAATCCATCCATCTGTAGATGTACTTTTTAGGATTAAAACCAATGTTGAACCCCAGTTATGATAATCATGTTTTGATAATGAACAAATCGTACTAACGGTTTGAAAACAAGCGTCCAAAAAAATAGGGAGGTTCGAACGTAAATGATCGTCCGAACACAATCAAGAAAAAAGCAACCAGTAGAACTCTACGGATGTTGATGATTGACCTAAAGGAAGACAACTCGGATGATGATAATCATCTGACATAGAGAACATGAAGCAGTCTCGGACGATGGTAATCGTCCGACACAAAGAACCTGAAGTCTCGGACAAAGGATAGCATCCGATCAATTCTAGTAGTCACTGACCGTCGACCAAATGAACGTTCGGACGAAGTTACGGACGTTCGAACAAAGGAAGACAAGACACTATCCAGGGAACAGACGCAGTGTCGGACGTAGAGCTTAGCAGCAGCCGTCCGAAAGGTCCAACGGCTAGTTCTTTCGGACACAAACTTACTGCATCGGTCGTTTGAAAGATCTAACGGCTAGTTTTTCAGTAAACAGAAAATAGCTGTTGGAGAGTTGTTGGAAACAGTTTTTGGACAACTATAAATACCCTTAACCCTGAAATAAATAGTGTGGACTTCTACATTGATTACAAGTAATTCTTGAGCGTTTTGTGAGAAAAACAGTGATTGAACTGTAAAAGTGTTGTAATAATGTAGGTAGTTTTGTGAAAAGAGCTAAGTAGTGTAAGAGTTCTTCAAGTATAAAAGTGAAGAGATAACAATTGTAACAAAGGGAGGCTATGAGTGTAAAAGTCTTGGCTCAATTAAAGGAAATTAGTTTGAACAAGAGTGATCCTCACTTGTGTACAAGAGGTTATTGTCTCACCAACTTTGAAGAGACTCTTAGTGGTTAAACTTCAAGTTGAGAACTTGGTAGTTGCCTTGGGAGAAACTCTTTGTGGATATAAGCTCCAAGCTTGAGAAGGTCGGGAGTTTAGTTTGATACTCTTAATCTCAATTTTCTTGTTTGTTCTTTGAGTTTCAATTGTTGAATATCTATTGTATTCATTTGTGCTTATTTAAGCTTAAGTGTTCATTTGTTGAATAAAGTTTGCATTTTCATTAAGCACATTAAAAGGATTATTTTTAGAGACAACCTAATTCACCCCCTCTCTTAGGTTGCTTTTGGACCAACATAAACCAATAAATTTTGAACTTATCCAATCTAAAAAGGAAGAAAGAAGGGATGTCAAATACCTCTTGAACTTACAATCCAGTTGTAGTTTGTCCCTCTCAACTTATTTAATTAGCACTTAACCTCTACTTTTTATGTTTTAGAACAAAATTACCCATTTTATTTTAATTATTGTTGTTTATCTTTTCTCTTCTTCTTTTTATTTCTATTTATTTTCTCTCTCTTATTTTTCCTTGTATTTTTCACCATTATCTCTTGCTATTGCTAAACAATTATAGTATTTCTTTTAATAATTGAATAATTAAAATTCTGACTTTTCACATATATCTAAATAATTTAATTTATATATTAATCATGCTTTAATATAACCAATATATCTTATTTTAATATAAAGTTTGTGATTAACTATTAATAACAAGATTAATAAAAAAAAAAATTGTAACAAAGTTTTTGAGGTAGGAAATTAAATTTTTTTTTTAGTATACAAATAAAACTGTAGCAAAAATAGTGTCTACAACCTTATGTTGCTAGCATAACAACGGCAAAATGTAGTAAGTAAAATATGACAGCCGCTCAATATAAGGGTTTTCAGAGTTACAGTAAACTCAATCAAATCATGACACACGAATGATCTGACATAAAAAAATTATTTTCATACTTAGATTAATATTTTAATATTGTTAATAAATCTTTTTTTTTTTTTGTAGTTTGTTTATTTGTTAGTTGTAATATTATTAATTACTTACAAACTCCATATTATACAAAGAAAATATATTTTACTTTTATTAATATGTTTATTTATTCTATAAATGATTTAGGCACATGTAAAAAAAAAAAATTATAGCTTGTAATTAATTAACTACTAGTAGTATAATAGTTTAGCAGTAGCACGAAATAATCGGAAAAAAGAAAAACTAAAGAGGAAAAATGTGAGATAGAAAATAAATAAACTGGTGAGGAGAGGAAAAGAGAAAAACAAAATTATTAAAATGGTAAGAATAATTTTGTCTCCAGACATGAATAAAGGGGATTAACTAATGTTTTTAAACTTGGACCGAAAAGTGAACCAATTAACCATCTGGTTCTCGATTTAACCAGTTCAAGTGGTCAGGTCTATTATTCTTTATATTTAAAGACTTAAATTGTTAACTGTCATGTGAATTTGGTTTGGTGGTGAAGTCTTAGAATTAAAACTTCATCTCCGAAGAAACGTGGTTCAAATCCCAACTCAAGCCTTTCTTTTTTGCCCATTGTTTTCTTCCTCTCATTTTTTTCTTCTTTTTCTTCTTTTTCTTCTAGATTTTACATATTCTTTTCTTCTTCTCCCAATTTTTTCTCTTTTTCTTCTTCCTCAACCCTTGTTTAAATTTTTAGTTGTTTTGCTCGCTTCATTTTCTCCACTCCTCCCTTCCTTTCCCCCTCCTCTCCCCATGCTGCCCCTCTTCTTCTTTGCCTCACTTCCCATCACCTCCTCATCCCCCTCTCCCACCATTGCCGCCTCCCTCTCGTCCTTACCTCCTGCCACCCTCTTCTAGCCTTGCCATTTCTCCTCTTCCTTTTCCCAATAACCAATGACCCATACCCCTACTCTCTTTTCTCCCTACTTTTTACCATCCACCCATTCTTTTTCCCCTTCTTTTATTGATATGATTTCCCAAAATATTTCCTTTTTAGGATTACAAAAAAAAAATTATTTTGGTCGATTGGACTAAACGTTTGGAATTAGGCAAATTTGGTTCATATGGTTGATGTTTAATAGGTGAATAGGTAAATTTGACGAAATTAGTAATATGATTTTGCAGTGATCGACAAAATTTTTTTAGATATGGGAGACAAGTTTTAAAATCTTTGTTCACCGGTCTGACCAGTTTACCAGTTTCTTGGTTTTGACTGGCTTTGACCAATTTTTTACTTTTTTCAGCTCTGTTACTTTACCAGACCAGTGACATGGCTAGCTCTCGGTTTAATTGTCAAATTGGCTGGTCCGGCCTGGATTTAAAAGCACTGGATTAACTACTTATTAAATAAGTTGAGAGGGGTAAACTGTAAAAATTAAAGTATAAGCTTAGGGGGTTTTCTACATTTAACCAATTCGAAAAGTGAAATGTAGTAGTTTTCTAGGATAGACAGAGTGACTGAATTATACTATTCTTTCTATTTGTCTGGCATTAATGGAGTATAAACATGATGTTACTATTCAATTTTGATCTTGCTAAATGAATTTTATTTCAATATATATTCTTACCTAAAACAGAGAGTCTTGGCACAATGGTAAAAAAATATTGTTCTATGATTTGGAAGTTATGGGTTCGAGTTGTAGAAACAGTCTTGGTGCAATGGTAAAAAGTATTGTCCCATGATTCAAAAACTTGGCGGATTCTGAATTGACTCGCTTGAGTCTATTTGGAACGGTCACTCTGGAGCCGATAATGATACGTATTCCAACATTGAATATAAACTAATTGCATTATAAGGGTTTTGGCTAATTAACTCATTAATTCCTTAACTATTTATGATTTTCACCTTATTTTTATAATTTTGGCTAAATTTATCCATATCTGACACAATTTTAATGCTTCTTATATTGATGTGCAATGGTAATCAATGTGACCGCAACCGATACAGTGATTTTGAACATTCCTCAAATTCCATATATAGCAGAGTTTTATATACAGGACAACCCTTTATAAATTCTTTTCCCTAAACCATTATCCTTGCATCCGCCCTTAGAGACATCCAAACATAATTCAAAGTCAAACGAAAAATGCACGCCCCTATAGACAAAAAAATGTACGTAAAAGTCGAACGAAATTACTAATATCTAAATACACAATCCCATTCACTTTCTTTTTCACACCATCAAACTAAGCATTAAAACTACACACAATGGTAGTAGCCTTCTCATCGTTTGAAATCTAAATCTTAGAAAAAAAGATATACACATATATGTATGTTAAACATGTATTTATTTAATATAAAATAAAAATACAATTTAAAATTTACTCAGTATTTTTTGCACTAAAAGTCAAAATACGTATATGAAAGTCGAATAAAATTACTAATGTACCAAAATACGTAATCTCATTTACTTTCTTTTTTACACCATCAAACCAAGTACTAAAAATCACACACTAAGGTAGTTGCCTTCTCGTTGTTTGAAATCCAAATATAAAAATAAAAAAAATAAAAAATTAGATATGCTCCTATACATATGCTAAACATGTATTTATTTAATATAAAATAAAAATATAATTTAAAATTTACACTTTTTAGCCTGTAGTTCGGACTTCCTAATATAGGTTTGAAAGTCCGAACCTATATTACCTTTTTTTTTTTTGGCTAGACTAAAATTCAGACCACTGAATTGTAATGAATAGTAAAAAAATTAATGCTAATTTTGTGAATAGTAAAATACATGTATAAGTGAATAGTGTAAATAATTGTTTGAATAGTGTAAGTAATGACTAATGAAAGGAAATTTGAATTGTAAAAATAATAAATGGTATTTTGGGAAAAAATTAAAAAAGCTAACCAAAAAATATTTGTCCTGACCAAACACGTATTTAAGCAATTTGAAAAAAAAATGAATAGTAAAGTAAAAAGTAGCAAATAATTGGTCCAAAATACCAATCCATACATACCCATTATTAATTGTGACACAAACCAAATTATAATATGTAACAACATAGTACTATGGAAAAAAAATAGTATGACGTAAGGCAAATAAATCTAACTACCAGATGTAAATATAATATTATTTGAAATCACTATAAAAATAATACTATGGCAAAATTAAATATAAAAAAATAAAAGAAAAAAGCATCACATATTATTAATTGTGATACAAACTGAATTATAACATATAACGAAATAGTAATATGGCAAAAAAATAATAATATGTTAGGAAAATAAACCTACTTACTAGAAGTAAATATAATATTATCAAAAACAATTATAAACAATTTTATATAAATTTTTTGATATCCTAGTTATTTTTTATCAAAGATACAAGACATATATGCAATTCTAAATTTTAGAGTGTTGAAAAAGAAAATTAAAAAAAATAATTTTTGGAGAGTAACTCCTCTGTAGATAACTTTTCCTTGAGTCCTGCACCCTATAACACTCTCATACTTGCACCTTTCATGATTGTTGTTATATTCTTCTCGTTAGCAGTTGGTTCCAAGTTAATAGGGAAGATTTTGAATGCGAGATTTTATATATTAAACGATTTCAACTTTATATAATCTGACGGTCAGAAATTGATTTTTATATCTAATGGTTAATTTTAAGGGTTAATTTCACTTTACTTCCTTCATGTTTAGGGTCAATATCACCTTAGTCCCTAATATTATTTTTTTGGCACTTAAATCCTACTATTAAATCCAACTCAATATTGCTACTCATTTTGACAAAAATACCCTTATAACTTTGTTCAAGTAAAATATTATCTTTCTACAAATATCATTATCTCTTTTTTCTTCATATTTTCACTTATTCTTTTTCCCCTTTTCTCTTATTTTGTTGCATAATTCAACAAATTTTCACAAAAATGTGAGGCTAAAAAGGTCATTCTAGCAGAAAATATGTTAATAACACTGTTAGTCTAGGGACTTTAGTGCCTAAAAAATAACGGTAAGAACTAAAGTGATAGTAATATTAAACGTTAAGGGGGTAAAGTAAAATTAATCCTAATTTTAAACTAATGGTATCATACTGAAGGGACTATAGGAAGCCCTCAAGTAATAGGTGATTATAACTTATTTAAGAATCTTTTATATGAGAATATTAAAATTAGATACCTGAACCATAAACCGACTATCGTTTGTTACAAAAGATAATATAATTTTGATTATTTCTTTAAATTTGAGTAAGAGACATCGTACAAATATGGTGTTAGTCAATGCTTTAGCAATAGTAGAAAAATAATTCCCATGAAAAAGTGAAAAAGTGACTCTAAAACATAACTATTATTGAACACTTTTATTTGATATAACATTCAATATATCAATAAAATTTGAGCTTTGAACTTCCTTTTCTTGTCTCCATTTTAACCCACACAATAGTCTATCATGATACATTTTTTTAAACAAAAAAATAATTGATTTACTAAATGAAATTTGCACTCTACATGTCTAAGAATTTTATGTAGCTTTAAGTATATGTATATGCATGATCTTTTTATTATGTTTATCACTTTAATTATAATGACCGCAAATTAACTCACAATTTTGATTCTTAAACAAATAATCGTGTAATTTGAACTTATAGGTATCAAGCATGTAGGATTAGTGTACTAATCAAACTTGAAAAACTACAAAATAGGGAAAAATATGGCAAACCCCCTTAAGGTTTAGATAGTCTTGCAGTAAACCGCCTAACATTATTTTTTTCTTAGTTTGCCTCTGAGACTAACGGTGAATAATAACATTTTATAATGCCAAGTCTAATTAATAGTAAAAGAAAATTTTATCCCTATCTTTCGAATAAACAGACAAAAATACCCCATGTATCTTTGTCCAATAAAAATTATTTTTTCAATTACCTTTAAATTGAGTGGTTAAAGTAAAAAATGTAAAAACTTGGGAAATTAAAGTACAATTTGGATATTAGAAATTTTTTTTGTTTCTTTATCAAACGAATAGCCATTCTGTTGTATTTTCTTTTCAGTCAGAGCTTACAACCTCCGACAAGTGTTGCTCTAGCCATAATCAGTACCTTGTCACACATTTGTGTACGTACTCGCGTGGAAGCTTTTCTAAATTGCATGATCAAAGAAGTGAAAAATTTTAAAGAAAGATTTGTTAGTTTTATCTCTATGCTGTTTTTATTCTCCAGTAACAATAGCGATACAATCAATCCGGCCAAGGTCCCTAGCATCTCACTCATTCACAATGCACACACAATACAAATGTACACACAATATATAATAAAAAAAATTAAATTCAGAAAAAAAAATATTTATTCTTCTTTCTTTCTCTCAACTCCATCTATTTTCTAGCAGTGGGTGGATGATTAGCCATGGCTGCCGAAACTTTTCCACTGTCACACACACAATACCCTAAACATATAGACACAAATTTAGAGTTTTTTTAGTTGGATATTTTCATAAAAAGAAACTTACGAGTTTTTGTCAAATTTTATGATGGTGAAACCCAATTTCTATTAATTCGATTAAAATGCAACCATATTTAAACATAGATATGGAGATTCAGAAGAAAAATTAAATTAAAGAAAATTGTCTGGACATGCTTAGATACCTCCCTCATATTCTTATTCACGGTATCTTTTCTATTACTTGGGCGCTTCTCTTCTGGTGTCACATTGAGATTATGTGTGTATTGGTGTGTCTGTGTATTGTGCATATTTCTTAGTGTCAAAAAGAGAAGAGGCGAGAGAGATTGTGAAGGACAATATTATTTGGTGTAGCTTGATGTTTTGTGGAAGCATGGTATTGAGGGCATTTTGGTCACTTCGTTGAGATGGACAACAGAAGGGGTAAATTGAGAAAAATTAGCGTTTAAAACAACCCAAACTTTAAGATAGTTTACTATATTTTACCCTACAAAATAACCAAGAAATAAGATAAATAATGAAATAAGCATAACGAATAGAATACTAAAGAAACTTATATGCAATAATGTTTTTATTGATTTTTGACGATATATGTGTGTGCAATATTGTAACTTAAATGACTATAAAGGAGAAACCAAAGCAACATACTAGAAATCAAATTGTTGACTTTTAACATATAATTATAAAAAGTGTCCACACTAAAAGATTGGAAACACTTACTTTCATAAAGTTTAGATAGATCATTAGGACTAAAAATCAGAGTTGGTTGTGGAAAAAGAAATCCTATGCTGATAAAGAACAATTCTGGAGACAAGTCTAGGATCAACTGGCTGAATGAGGGAGACAGGGATACTTCCTACTTCCATGCCAATGTCATTGGGAAGAGGAAAAGGAATCAGACCAGTTGTATTCAAAATTTAGATGGACAGTGGTGCTATGGTGAGGGGGAGATTAAACAGGAACTTATTAACTACAATGAGAAGCTCCTTTCCTTAGCTAGTCCCAGACATTTTGATGAGGCTCTAGAAATAATATAATGCAATATCACCAATAAGACAATATTATGAGCTCAAGAAGCCTTTTGGGAGGAAGAAATCAGATTAGCCATATTTTCTATGGACCCTAATAAGGCCTCTGGCTCTGATGATATGTCCCCCACTTTTTTCCAATATTATTGGCATATTATTAGCAAAGATATTATTGCTTCCGTTCATAATTTTTTCCACTCTGGTCATTTGCTTAAATCAGTTAATGAAACCTTAATCAGTTTGATACCTAAAGGTCATTTACCTACCAATCTCACTCACTACAGACCGATTGCTCTTTGTAATGTTCTTTACATGATAATCTCTAAACTTTTAGCAAATAGAATGAAGCGTTTCCTCAGTCTTTGTGTCAGTGAGCATCAATTTGCTTTCTTAGTCAATAGACAAATCTTAGACAATGTTATTGTCGCTCATGAATGTATGCATTATCTTAAGAATAAAAGACAAGATAAAATTGGTTTTTTGACTTTGAAATTGGATATGACTAAGACTTATGACATAATAAAATGGCCTTTTTTTACATATGCTATTTTGAGTAAATTTGATTTTTGTCAAACATGGATTAACTGGATTTTGACTTGGGTTACTACTGTTTCCTACCCTTTTAACTTGAATGGTGATAAAGTAGGGTTCTTAAAGCCTACTAGGGGAATCAGATAAGGAAACCCCCTATCTCTTTGTCATTTCATATTGTGTGTTGAAAGCTTTACTAATTTATTAAATCATGCTTGTGTTAGGAAAGAGCTGACTAGTTTGAAGCTGTGTAGGAATGGTCCTGTCATTTCTCACTTTTTTTATATGATGACTCAATTATCTTTGTAATGCTACTGTTGCTGAGGCTGGGAAAGATATGGATGTGATTAGGATTTATGAGATTGCTTCAGGACAATTATTAGTTATTTTAGAAAAATCTTTTGTCTTTTTTAGTAAAAACACCAATTCTGAGTGATGTTTTTGGAGGGGTGAAACTGGTTTCTCAAGGAAGTTATTTAGGTTTACCTATGGTGATTTCTAAATCTAAGAATCAGAAATTTTTGGGGCTGTGAAGGATAGAGTAGCTAGTAGAGTTAAAGGTTGGAGGAATAAATTTCTTAGCTTCGCTGGTAAGGAAGTGCTTCTCAAGTCTATTACTTTGGCTATGCTTATCTATGTCATGTCTTGCTTCAAATTGCCTAAGAGCCTTTGTAAATATCTGGATTGTATTATTGCCAACTTTTGGTGGGGAGCTAAGGGGAATGATCAAAAGATGCATTGGATGAGTTGGAAAAAGTTTACTAACTCTAAGATGCAAGGGGGTTGGGTTTTAGGGATATCCATCTATTCAATGATGCCCTTATAGCTAAGCACATTTGGAGGTTTATCACTCATCCTAATCTCCTAGTTTCTGAAGTTCTTAAAGCTAAATACTTCACCCATTCTTCTATTTTTTATACTGCTATACCTAACAGTGCTTCTTGGTTCTGGAACAGCCTATGTAGTTTTAGGGGTTTTGTGAATGAAGGGATGGGGAAAAGGGTGGGGGATGGTAGGAGCCGGATAGATATTTGGGAGGATAGGTGGCTGGCTAGTAGTGGAGTGGGAGGGTCAGCACTCAGAAACCCATGGATTGTACTGTGACCACAGTTGATTAATTGACTATAACAGGTGGAACACTGACCTTCTCAGTATGCTATTCAATCTCTATGAAGTGGAGAACATTACACAGATTCCTATCTTCTAAACCAGAAAAGCAGACAGACGGTATTGGAACTATTCCTCATTAGGAGTTTATATAGTTAATTCTGCTTACAAGGTTCTGAAAACTCAGGAAGAAGCAAGCAAAAGAAATCATAGAGGCAGTGGGGAAACTAGCTGAGTTAAAGAACAATCCATCCTTCGGAAGTTTACTTGGGGTCTCAATGTTAAACATAAGATCAACCACTTCCTCTGGAAATGTCTCAACAATATTTTACCAACCAATTCCAGTTTTCATAGAAGAACAGGTAAAGGATTTCCAAATTGTAGTAAATGTAAGAACTACACTAAGACAATTGAGACACATTTTCTTTACCTGTGAGTCAGCCAAAGATGTTTGGAAGAATGTTCCAATTCACTGGGATGGTTTGAGTGAAGTTTTGGGAGATTTCTGGTCTTGGAGGAATAGAGTAAGAGAAGCATCTGAAGAAAGAGGAGATTAGGATGTTACTAACATCACAGCAAACATTTTGTGGCAACTCTGGAAGAATAGGAATAAAGATTATTTCTGCAGTGGGAGTTGGGACTTTGTGAAGATGATGGACAAAGCTCAGGTTGAATGGTGGGAGTTCAGGAGTTAGAACCAGACTAGACAAAGACAAGAATCTGGTGATGTGCTTGCTCCTAATAGAACACCAAGCTGGCAGTCACAATCTTCAGCTGCTATTCGTGTGGTCTGCGCAATAGAAAAAAACAGGAATAGGACTGGTTATGGCATCATTGGTATAGATGTTGATGGCAGGTTGCTAAAAATTTGGGCTGAAGGTAAGGAGGGTGCTTTTGATCCTTCTCTAATTGAGGCAGACCAGAAACTCTTAGAACTGCCATAATTAAAGCAAGGTCACTTGACTAGGATAGAGTATCTTTTGGTTCTTCTAACAAGTATATTATCCAGAAAATCCAAGGAAGGAACAGTGACGATGTCAAGCTAGCAACCCTTCTTGCTGATAGCGTTCATTTGAGTGATCAATTCTCTTGGTGTTCTTTTTTCTGGATTCCTAGAAACGATAACATTAGGGCTGTAAAGTTAGCCTCTTTTGCTGTTTGACTTAACATGTGATATTATTTGGAATAATCATTTTCCTAGTTGGTTGTATTATGTAAACTAGGAATCTCCAATTTGGGTAGTCACCCAACTGTAAATGTTTTTGTTTATGTGGAATACAAATATACCTTTGCCGTTTGGGGGAAAAAAAATTTGAGCTTTGAACTTCCTTTTCTTGTCTCCATTTTAACCTACACAATAGTCTAACATGACATTTAAAAATAAAAAATAAAAAATAAAAAGAAAAATGATTCATCAAATGAAAGATGATTGTATTTTACATACCTCAGAATGTTATCTAGCTTTAGGTACATGTATATGCATGATCTTTTTACTATATTTATCACTTTAATTACAATGTACGCAAATTAACTCATATTTTTGTTTCTTAAACAAATAATTGTATAATTTGAACTTATAGGTATCAAGTACGTAGGATTAGTGTACTAATCAAACTTGAAAAAAATACAAAATAGGGCAAAATATCGTAAACCCCTTTAAGGTTTAGATAGTTTTGCAGTAAACCTCTTAACAT
Source organism: Cinchona pubescens (assembly GCA_025175665.1). Lineage (NCBI taxonomy): Eukaryota > Viridiplantae > Streptophyta > Magnoliopsida > Gentianales > Rubiaceae > Cinchona > Cinchona pubescens. The sequence goes on from JANKKI010000132.1 coordinate 1,056,444, forward strand.
TATTTTTTCTCAATTTGGCCCTGGGAATAATGGTCAATAATAATGTTTTATGATGCCAAGGCTAATTAATAGTAAAAGAAAATTTTATCCCTATCTTTTGAATGAACAGACGAAAATACCCCTTGTATCTTTGTCCAATAAAAATTATTTTTCGAATTGCCTTTCAATTGAATGGTCAAAGTAAAAAATTTAAAAACTTGGGAAATTAAACTGCAATTTGGAAATTTTTGTTTCTTTATAAATTTGTCAAACGAACAACCATTCTACTAAATTTTCTTTTCGGTCAGAGCTTAGAACTTCCGACAAGTGTTGCTCCAGCCAAAATCTATGCCTTGTCACACAGTTGCATACGTACTCGCGCGGAGGGTTCTCTAAATTGCATGATCAAAGAAGTGAAAAATTTTAAAGAAAGTTTTGTAAGTTTTTTCTCTATGCTGTTTTTATTCTCCAGTAACACCAGTGATACAATTGATCTAGCCAAGGTCCCTAGCATCTCACTCATTCACAATGTACACACAGTACAAATGTACCCACAATATATAATAAAAAAGAAGAGGCGAGAGGGGTGGTTGAGGACAATGTTATCTGGTGTAGCTTGATGTATTGTGGAAGAATGGTATTGAGGGCATTTTGGTCACTTGGTTGAGATGGATAACAGAATGGGGTAAATTAAGAAAAAAATTAGCATTAGGAGGTTCACCGTAAAACAACTCAAACTTTAAGATGGTTTACTATAGTTAACCCTACAATTGAATAACCAAGAAATAAGATAAATAATGAAATAAGTATACTGAATGGAATACTCAAGAAATGGAATAATTTTTTTTATAGATTTTTAACATATATGTGTATGCAATATTGTAACTTAAATGACTATAAAGAAGAAATCAAAGCAACATATTAGAAATGAAATTATTAATTTTCAATATATAATCAAAAAAATTGTCCGCACTGGAAGATAAGAAACACTTGCTTGTAAAGTTTAGATAGATCATTAGGACTAAGCAGAGTTGATTGTGGGAAAAAAAAAACATATTTAGAAGCAAATCAATGTTTCCATGTAGACTTGAATTTCAAAATTATAATCATAACAATAATTTTAAAAAATAATAGAATTCCCACAACAACACAGTAAAAAAAAAAAAAAAAAAGGTTTAAAAGTCTTGATATCCTTTAATGTGACATTACTTGCATTGAACAAAATTTTACTTTTGTAAATTTAAATTTATTGAAAATTTTGTCATTTAATTTTAAAAATGAATTTACTAAACTATGCAATTCCTTGTGCTAAGTATACTAAATAATTCAACTGACACGTGCAATACACGTTTCATGAGTGGTAAAGGACCTACTTCACCATAAATTGCACATAGTTAGAAACTCTACACCTAGTTCGACGGATAGGAAGGGAAACTTCTGAATTAGGTTGGGAAAAATGTCCTCCTGAAATCTTGTAGTCTTATCCATCCCTAATTATACTATGTCTTGCTTTAAACTTCTATTAACCTTTGTAAAGATATCTCCTCTAAAATGGCAAGGTTCTGGTAGGATAGGGACAATCAAGAAAATAAGTTGCATTCGATGAGTTAGGAGAAACTGTTTGAGGTTAAAGGGAAAGGATGGTATTAGTTTTAGAGATGTTCAAAGCTTTAATTTAGTCATGTTAGCTTAAAAAAAATGTGTGGAGGCTATTGACCAAATTTAATTTGCTGGTGAGTAAAAATTGGAAGGGGAAGTATTTTTATGACGAGACAATATGGACTAGCAAAATGTAATGGCAGTATTTCCTTGGTTTGGAAGGGATTGATGTGCACTAGAAGCATATTGGAAAAGGGTACTAGGAAGAGGGTAGGAAATGGTAAAACAGTTAGCATATGGGATGATAGGTGGATAGAGGAAATGATGGAAGAGTTCAGACTAAAAAGCCTGATAATTGTCTAGTCGATCTACTGAGTCAGTTAATATCTCATAGAACTTGGAATTTGGATTTGTTTAAATAGTTATTCAGCGCACAAGAAATTCCGACATCTCTTAACTGTCACTCAGTTTATATGGATGTAAAGATAAGGTAGTGTGGGTTCATACTGCTACTGGAAATTACACTTTGAAGTTTGGTTATTACTTGGTGGTAGTGTATTAGAAGCAAGCACTAGCAGGATGCTCATCAAATGTATGGATGGAGTTGTGGGGATGAACATGAAACAGAAATTAAAGCATTTCATGTCAAAATGCTTTCATGATATTTTGCCAACAAATGCAGTTTTAATTGAGTGAAAGGATTGGTAGAGGGGATCCTATGTGTAACAGGTGTAGTGAAGGCATTGAAACCCTCGAGCACACTTTCTTTTTTGTCTTGATGCCGCGAAAACTTGGAGGATATCCCCAATCCTATGGAAAAGGTATTGCAAAATTCAAGAACAATTTTTGGAGTTAGTGGAATGAGTTGAGGGGAGCTTCCACAAGAGTAGAAGGGGAATGGCATATCAGTTTAACTGACGGGGCAGATTTGGAAGGTTTGGAACTAGTGGAGTTTCAATAACAAGAGAATGGAGAATTAACTTGTACATGGAAGGCTATAGAGGAGTGGCTGGAATTTGATAGTAACATTGAAAACATGTCAAGTCCTAAACAATCCATGGCAGCAGATATTTTTAATCGTTAATTATCACCTCAACAAGGATGCATCAAGATCAATACTGGTGCTTCAATAGGCAAGGCTAATCAAAGAATTGTGATTGGTGCAGTTGTTAGTGACTAGGAGGGAAAATTTGGGCATTCTGGGCTTCAACAAACATCTCCAGTGGACATGTTGTCATTGAAGAGGCAATTACAGATAGACAAGCATTGATCAAGGCTAAGGAAGAGGGTTGAGAACACATTGAATTCAGTCTGATTGCAAATTTGTTGTCGATAAGATCAACAGTAGCACAGGGGAACTTTTGTTTTTGTTTGCAATCTTAGAAGACATCGGTTGTTAAAATCTCAATTCTGTAGAGTTTCCTTTTCTTTTATTAAAAGAGAGGACAACTATGTTAGTCATTGTTTAGCAAATTTGCTGTCACTATTTATAATGATGGTGATTGGAAGCTTGGCTTTCCAATTTGGTTGCTGAAAGCAGCTGAGAAAAATTTGGGGCAGGAGGCTCTTCGGGTAATTTCTTTGAGTGATTTTTAATGAAGCTAATGCTCTTTGATTTTAAAAAAGAAAAAACAAGGAAAAAGAAAAAGATCAGCATGCAAGCACAATGCTGCCTGGATCAAATCATGCATTTATAGGGCCACTTCTTAATTGGGGAAAACCAGCCAAGCAAAATTTTTAGACTACTTTCCCTTGAGTTGTGTCATTATTAAAGTGGATATCCTTGAATTTTAAGATTACTTTCATAAGGATATTTTAAGATTACTCTAGTAAGGATAGAAGAAAGGAACACAATTATGAATACCTACAATTTTAAAAATGGCGTCGTCTTTCTTTTGAAGGGGTGTCAGTGTGTCACTCCACAAACCGAAAAGAGGCCTGTATGATTGTGATAAAACAGAAGGATAGCAAAACTCAGCCAAAGATAAAAGGATAAATTACAGTCAATTGCTTAGAGTTTTATCCTAGTCTAAGTTTTATACAACTACAAGAGAGGATTGTTACATTGAAACATGTACAAATTTTTGGAATCTACTTGTAACATTTTAATTTTGATAGGGTATTTGTTCCTTGTTTTAGAACAAGTGTTTGATTCTCACCGACTTCATTCTTGTTTTTTACTTACCATTTCCACTCCATTATAATATATATATTTATAAAAAAATAAAACAAGTATCCGATTCTCACCAACTCATTCTCTTTTTCCACATACCATTTCCACTCCTAATACATATATTTATAAAAAATAAATAAACAAACTTTGATATGGCAGGTCAATGTAATTTTATGAAACTGAAGTGGGATCTCCATGATACGAATTAAATTTTCTTGATATCGGTCTCTGTAGTTTTACGAAACTGAAGGAAAATTGTTCGTTTAAACTGGCAAGGACAAGAATTGCTGTTGTAAAATATGTTCAGCTGGAATTTAGTGCCCAGAAACTTGAATACCGTGAAAACCAAATCTCTTATTCCTTTTACTTTAAATAATAATAATAATAATAATAATTTGTCTGCCAGTGCTAAATTGAACATAAATCAACGCCAGCTTAACCTAAATTTAATCCTAGTTACCAATGAATTCATGCGACAAACTTTCCCTTCTACAATTCTTTTAAAAGTGAATTTAAGTAAACAGTTAAGTTGTTGAGCAACCCCAAATCCAAACTACACATTAAGGAAAAACTCTAGCTGCGGACAGAAAAATCTGATGTTTCTTGAACATCAAAAGTCCCTACAACTGATAAAATGAAAGCAAAAGGAGCTTCCGAATATTATACACTAGGCAATTAATTTCACAAGATGAAATCATCCTTGTGTCAAATTTGATACCAACTTCAAGTAGATTCCCATTGCTCATCCAGTCCAGCATCTGGAAAAGGGCGATAAGAGTTGCAATCCTCTGGAGTCTAACTTCCTCCTTCCATTAGTGTATTTGCCTCTTCAAGGCTTAGATCTCTTTGACTGCCCCACTTGACTGGGTTCTTCTGCACCTTTGTAGGACTGTTGGGCCTCCTTAAGAAACTTCTTTAAGGTCTACACTTCCACCACCCCTCTGAAGCATTGCCGCTTCTTGACTTCCTCGTGTTTGAAGGACTTCCAGTATTTCAATCACTTGGCTTAAAACAGTTACTCATGTTTGAAGTACTAACTTCCAGTATTTTGACCCACCTGTGGCAAATTTCATACAATATTGCCCTTCCATTCAAGGTCTAGTATCCTCAAAAGTTTTTTGGTGTGATTATGAACTGTCAAGGCCCTCTCAACAAGCTTATGCTACAGCCTGCTCACATCCTTCGCGCACCTTCCAATAAAGCATCTCAAGCAAAACAATGCTGTTACATGTCCTGCACAGCTTAATAATGCACATTATAAAATATAACCAATTTGCAAAGATTAAAACAATTAAAGTATAAGGCAGTAATATAAAACACATACAACTGGAGAAAAAGATATAAAAGATTATTACCACCTTATCATCAAAATTACTACTTTTAATAATGTAAGAGCAAACCCCTTAGTGTAAGATTTTTTCACTTTCCACACTCAACTTCCACTAATGCCCCTCAACTTCCCACAGTTTCTCATTAACCACTAACAATTGTTCTTTCATTTTCTTCCTAAATTTATTTCTTTCAATTTTCAATTCTATTTGCACATGTAAGAAGTGTCATTTTCAGTAGTAATAATCAATCTCTACTGTTATTATCACAGTAAGACTACCGATCTTATATTAGTAGTATTTCTTTCCCATTTGACCAATCAGGATTGGAGGTGTTCCCACCATCCTTGAGATTGTGATAGTGGCCTGGTGGTCATTGAGCTGTCCCTGGAAAAAATTCTACCAACCAAATAAGAGAATCTCCAAGTCAAATGCACCTTACTACCCCTGCATCTGCCTTCTTTCTGCAGTTGGACAATCACTCTGTTCATGCTGGGTGCATCTCAGACTCAAGTATGCAGGTCAGATTTTGTTGTTGACTATCACAGTTCCTCCTTTAAGTCCTTGGAGTTGCATTTCTGACTATCATCACCTATACCCTTTATCCCATTCTTTTTTCTTTTGTTTGGCATTGGAGAGGCTACTGCCACAAGACAAACTGAGACAATTTCCTCATCTTTCTAATCATATTGAGCTTAGTGTGGACGACTACTCGTATCATGTCAAAGACACAGTAAGTTGCAATCACATATAATACATGCAACTTACATATGAACTAGAAATAGGTAACATCATTGAAATTTGAGAACACAATTGAACACTTAATAAGGAGCTTCTGCACAGGATCAATTCAACTGTGTATCATCTCAGGTTATGCACATGCCATCAGTATGCTTTCGCAAGATGTTGATGAATTTATATTCTCCTGCAAAAGTTGTAATTTCAGTTGACGGGCCTTCATACATGCACTAGTTCAGAAGGAATTATACAGTCATCAGACAAGCAATATCTGGGAGATGTTCCAGAGAGCTGGAATGCAACAACTGATCGACTTTGACCTCAGTAGTTCATTTTGCTTCCTAAGTGGAACTCCAAGTGGTGCACTAGTGGGATTCATGGGCACTCATGGCTCATAAGAGCTTTGCAAATTGAGGTGTTGAAATACAGCAATTTAATAGGGTACCTAGTGGTAACACCTGATTGCTTCTACCTGTTTTTGCTCAAGTCACAATCGATAATGTCAACATGATCACTTGAAAAAGACACTCACTAAATATCTTTACTATCTTGGAATTGCATATTCAGGTGGCAATGTAATGGACAGAGGGCTAGTGTTTATGCATAATGTTACCCATGCAGAGAACCCACACAACCAAAGATTGCTCTACTATTCCAAGTCACATTGAGGAGCTGCAAAGATCACATATATATTATTACTCACTTCTCTACTAGCCCAAAGGAAACCTATACATGAAGACAAAAACATTCTTAACATTTATTTAGATTGTATCTAGATGCAAAAGTAGCATATTGACTTCTCATATTTTCATTCTTTTTATTGTTTTCCTATTCTTTTTCTTCATTGTTTGGGTCCAAGTGTCAATCTGAGGAGTTTGATTGTGGGACTTCTAGTGACAAACATATTTGGTCATAGTATTTATTAATACATTGTTGCCCACTTTGTAAATGGCATAGATTTTTTTTCCCCATTTTCTGTTCCCTTCTCACTATTCTCTGTGTTTATACACAATAGCACCAATCACTTTAAAGTCATCATTTCCTATTAAACTTTAATTTAAAAAAAAAAAAAAAAAAAACCTACCGAGTTTGAATCACCTAAATATGTTTAGGAGCTAATTGGTATGCATAAGAAGTTGAAGGTAACATTTCTGGAAAGATAGTCAAACAGTTTCATTATAATTCTTAAAACAAAGCATGCTCCTCGTGACATTGCAATGCTGAAATGGAATGAAAATTGTAAAATCACATGTGGAAAGGAGCAAATTTCTTGAGTTTTCAAGCTATTAGTAGTATAATATGCTAAAGCCTTTTGCTTAAATTCCTTGTGTTCATACTTATTCTCAAATCTAAAGAAACAGTTTCTTATGTCAAATGCAACCAGCTTTGCATTTCCTCACATGCCATCAGTAAATAAGATAATTCCAGGAATGAAAATATCATCAGGAGTTAAAAATCTTACCGAGTCAAAAGTGACTTCAGACTATCACATTCTGATCATACAATGTTGCCAGTTCCACCACAACCTAAAGTCCAAAAATATGGATGACAACCCATCAAAGATCTTGCTTTCAAGGGAAAAAAATAGCAACACTCCGATTTCATTATCAACAAGACTGATATACAATAATCCATCTAGAAAACTACCTTGTAGAAAAAGTAAAGTAAATGAAAAAGAGTAATAATGAGATTTTAATGAAGTACCAACAATTTTCACAACTAACAGGTTCTAGAAATGAAAATTACTAATGCATAGTCGAAAATCCAATAGGTTTCCAATTGATTGAATCCTATCGACTAAACTGAAAATTTCTTTTCTTTTCTTTTCTCTCACAGATTTTCCAAAAATCAATCCAGTAATAGTACATTATGCTTCTCACAACAATGAATGATATGAATGCATGAGTTAAGGGTTAGTTTTTGAATCTCTGACTCATTTTAATTATTGATTTGTAAGAGAAAGAAACTCAAAACAAAGGGCATATTCCTACATGTTAAATAGGAAGTGCAGAGATATGAAGTGAATACCTTTAAGGCGTTGCCATAGAGAGGAACTGGAAGTGAATCAGTTCAACAAATCCTGTTCCTATAAACCATCAAGCATAAGTCAAGGTGCTTGATCTACAACTAGAGTCATATCATCGTCTGTACAATCCAAGTCCTTCATATTCACATTAGCTTCACCAGTAAAAGCTCTATTATTTAGTCTTCTACTTTTCAAAATAAACTCTGATTCCTTCATCAAATTAATGTACTTCTTCCTCACATTTGCAATGGGATGGGCCTCAATAGCCGACTTATCACGATATGCTTCTTTAAGGATTGCAGTGCAAGTCTTGTTCCTCAAAGATAAATAAAACATATGAGGATGCCTCTCAAATGCCTTGTGAACTTTCTGGGGCAACCCCAAGTACTGTCTTAAACACAAAAGCCTCTTCCTCTCTGCAGCATGCTCGACAAACAGACCAAGCAACTCGTGAAGAATACCAACTACCCGCTTCTCAGATAAATCACTATCCATTTTCAAGTAAGAAGAATCCTCATAGGGTGAAACATATGGAAGCCTCTGAAACTCATCCAACCAATCAGAAATCTTGCTCTTCAGCCTCAACCCCTTTGACGGAAATAATGAAAATGCAATTGCATCCCTGTCACCACCGGTATAAACTCCTCTCCTTATTTCATTCTTTTGCAAGATTGACATCATTCTTCCATGATTTGTATCGCTCTCAACCGCCAATCCTTTCAATTCATCTCCCATTTCAACAATCCTACAGAACCCATCAAGATATCCTTCTGGGTCCCTCAAACACTCATCAGGCAGCCCCAAATACCACTGCAACCCTTGAATTACCTTCAATGGCAGCACTTTTCTCTCTCCAACACTCATCAAAATCAACTTCGTCAACCTCTCAACTATATCATGTTTATACTCTCTATAAACCTCTCTTTCCTCCTTATCAAGCTCAATGGCTTTCGGGGTCAATCTAAACCAAGGCAAATTGTATTTAGGACCATCAAACTCCTCGAAAAAAGACGGGTATTTTCTCAAACATCTAGCTACCTTAAATGGTATCCCCAATTCCAGCCCTCTCTTGGACACAGCAGATATGGGAATGCAATAGTCTTGTGGGGAGGCTGAGACTATGCAATTTTTTAGGGCAATAAGAGGCTTGAGTTCAACAGATTTGTGAATGGATTCAATGGATTCAAAGTACGCGTCTTTCTTCCAGTTCATGTAGACATCTACATAACCATGCCTTTGGATGAATGTGTGGGGAGTATTTCTGTAGTTTAAGAGGAAGAGAATCGGATTTTGAGAAGAGGAGAATAGGGTGTTCTGTAGGAGGTTTCTAACGCCACATTTTTGGTTCAACATCATCGTTGGATTCAAAATGTAGTAAGAATCCGCGTGTTCTTGGATTAGTCCAATTTAAGAATCAACCTGGGGAATTTATTCAAAATGTGAGAAGGCTATATAACTAATACAAATACAAAATGCTTCTTTAATTGTTAGTATCAGATTTTCCAAGAAAATGTTATTTATGCAGCCCAAGAATGTACAATTGGATGGAAGTTAAAAGAACAAATCACTAGCCTACGACTGCGAGCACTACACAATAGGGGGACAAGCGGCAAAACAATATGGTCAGAAGGGGGTAATGAGAGATGAAGGTGACGGACTAGCCCTAGAGAAGGACAGAGGACTTATAGTGGGTCAAGAACGCGGTTTTATAGAACGGTTGTGTTAAAGGGTGCTTGGGGAACTGATAACTCTAAAAATTTGGGGATAACTTATTTACTATAAACCCTAATTTGATATCCTGTAACCCTTATTTTAGGTGTTTTGTGTGTGATTTAGGGTTATTAGATTAAAATTAGGTTTTGTGTGTTTTAATGTGTTTTGGTAATTTTTAGTGTTAAATTTGTGTTAAAATTATGTTAGTTTATTTATGTTATGCAGGAAAGGGTAATTTTGGAAGTCTAAAATTAGAGAGGTTTTGCATTCTTAAACAAAGAAGAAAAAAAATTATAAAAAAAAAGAGGGAGAAAGCAAGGCTCAAATTCTATTTGGCAGAAGACTTCCTTGCTGCAGCAAAGGAGTTAACAAAGCATGAAAAGGAATCTCCAAGTAGTTCAAAGTGGGCCACAGCAAAGGAATTCAAAGGCGGCAATCCAACATGACAAGAAGTCCAACATGACAAGAAGAGTCCAAATGCGTGGGGGCCACAAGTTGATTGTTAAAGAAAAGCCCACATACTTCTATAAATAGCCCTTTTCCCTCATAAGTTAGTATTAGAGAATTAGGGAGAGAATTAGGTTTTAGGTATTTTTGAGAGCAGCCGCTAAGGTTCTCTCTGGACAATTTTATATTTCTCACATTAATTTCTTTAGCAGTTTTTAAATTTCGATTTCAAGAATTTGTTCGGAGATTTATTACAATTCGTGATTTGGATTCGTGGATTTTCCGGAGAACCTGTGACAACCTTCGGAGGATTTGAGTATTAGACGCTTTATTATTTATTAGTTAATTATTCTCACTTCAATTTTACCATTTAATTATTTAATTACTTTTTGCCTAGTTTAGTTAATTTTAATTTACGATTAATTCTTGGTTTAATTTCGTTATTTATTTTATTTTGCTTTTATTAGATCTTTCATTAATTTTAGTTAGGATCTATATCAATTAATTATTTCGTAGTTAAATTAGTTTAGTTCGTCGTTTAATTCACGCAAATTTATTTTCCGTAATTTTCTAGGGTTAGTTTGTTATTTAATTTATTTTTATAAAAAAAATTCCAAAAACGAATCCTTTCAACTTGTGATTGTCTAAATAGTAATTGATACCAAGTATTCAGTAATTGACCAATTTGATCCTCGTGGGAGCGATCCGAATTAAATATACTTGCGAAGACATGTGTTAGTACGTAGTTAATTTGTGAATTTAGGGTTTGACAAGTATCAGAAACTAAACAAACAGGGGAAATAAAGATTGGTACGCTTTGAAAAGATTTAAGAGGTACGCTTTGAAAATGTGAGGGATGAATTTGTGAAATATGACCTCTCTAAGATAGACGGTTTATGCCGAAAAGGTACGAAGTTGGACTAATTTGAAAACATTGGGCAATTTACTTTATACGACCTCACATTTTAAATGTGCGAGACGCTAAAAGATGTTACATAAATATGAGGGACAAAATTGATACATTTCAAAAATGTGAGGCTAAATTTGCATCACTTTAAATATGAAAGTTGATAAAAAAAAAAAAAAAAAAAAAATTTCCCAAATGTGAGGAATGTATTTAGTCATCCCCTTTTTAAATTCCAAATCCACTCTCCCACTACTGAAACATAACAGCAAATGTACCATAACCAGTTTTCAGTTTAACCAGTCCATTTGGTATGGGTTTCAAAATACAGCTTAAAATTGGCTAACCAATCACTCCTAAGAACTTTATCCCATACCTCTTTACAGGTTTTAAAAATTACAGAACTTCCCAAATTAATGTTTCAACGGTACAACTTTCAGGTCAAAGAGATTCCAAAATTGTCCATGTTTGAAAATCACAATTGTCTTACTTTCGCGGCCATGTTCATAAAAGTAATTTTAATACCACAAAGAAGAAAAGTTGGTGTGGTTGTAATGCATTCTAAATTCACTTGGATCATTCTAACAGTCTCATTATGCATTTTAATGAATTTACATATGAGTTGTGATTTCATTTAAACTACATTTTAATGTTCAGCCAGCTTTAGTTAGTTGATATTAGAGAGTGAGTGACTTGGCAAATAAGTAACTAACTGCTCTAGCTCACTTGTTGGGTATAAGTAGTAGAATTGAGATTGATAGAAGGAAGAATTGAAATATGTTCTATTGAAATCTTTTTTATTGTAACCTCTCATCCCTCAACTCTCTTAAGAAATAATAGTTCATCAATTCCTTCTATTAGTGTTCTTCAGCTTTATTCACTTTCCTGGGAATTGAATGTTGAGATTTTTACTGCCCTACTGCATCAACGGTATCAGAGCCATAGTTTAAGTAGATTAACTAAGAGAAATCTCCATGGCAGAGGGCACTAGATCTTAAGATCAACAATAATTTGAAATATTCAGGCAAATGATATGTGAAAAGTATAATCATTTCATGAAAGAATTGCATATCTCTTAGAACTTTGATTATAGAAGTTTATTCCTAGAAATATTTAACTAGAAGTCAGCTTCTAAATACATTAGATCAAGATCATCAGCCTAGTGCTGTAGAAGACAATCCAACACCATCCAAATTCACCAAGATGGGTGATCTTATGGTTAATGATCTTATGGTTAATGAAGCCAGGGGCAAAGAGGGAGATTCTATAGTTTGCAGCGAAAGAAATTTCAAGAAACAAATACTTGATCCTGAGGATAAAAACGCCAAGAAGTCCTGTAATAAGGAAGCACAAGTAGGAGTTAACATATATTCCATTTTCTCTAACAACCACCAATACTTATGTTGAAGATGATCAAGAATAACTGAACAAGGAAAAATTGGGATTCTTGGAGGAAAAGATGTCAAGAATCCATCGTTTGGAAGTATCAAGTAAGGAAAAAAGGAGGAAATGAAGGGAATGAATTAGTAGCTGGTGAATGCTACTTTTCCAACAATGATGCTGAGGGAATTTTTATTAGTCAAAAGGAGATCAACAACAAAAATGATGAAAAATGTTGTATTTTTTATAAAAGGGAACACCATTATCTAGTTCTTGGGGTGAACAAACTTCATTTATCCATACAAATGTAAGATGGTAGTGATATGCAAGAAGGGGCAAAGAATTGTGTTCAGAAAATGCAAAGGGCTGAATTTTTAAATTATTGTATGAGAGGGTTTTCAATGGCTATTTTTCAAGAACAAGTTCTTGAATTGATAACTTATAATTCCAACGATGTTAAAAGATCATGGTGTGAAACTATAACTGGGTTCAGGGTGGCACTACTGTAAAGAGGGCTACCAGTTCCAACCCTAGTTTTCACAATATTTTGTTCAAAAAAATAGTGATATAACAAAATAACTTTGGCATTGATTTTCAATTGGAGCCTAAAAATAATAGGAAACTTCATAAGATGTTAAACAACATTTGTTTCTATCTCAAAACTAATTAGCAATGAGTGATGTAGTCCAGGAACTTATTAATTAGTTTAGGATCAACTTATTAATTAGTTCAGGATCTTTAGGCAGACCAATGTAGGATATTTTATACTTTCACACCTCCTCTCACACACGACTTGGGTTGAAACAAGAAAATAAATTGGTTTGGCCTCTCACACACGAAATGAGAGTCCAAACCTATACAAGTATTGGTTGAGATAAACCCCTAAACCAAGACTAACATTTGAACAAGTATTTGTTGAGATAGACCAATATATGAACAAGTATTTGTTGAGATAAACTCCTAAACCAAGACAAATATTAACTAATGTAAACACATGAAATCAAGCCCAATGTGCATAAGGGCCCAAATCATGTGTGGATGGGAAAATGTTTGAGGCTAACTCTAATACTATGTTAAAGAATACAGGTTTCTATCTCAAAATCAATTGAACCTGAGACGAGTAATGTGGTGTAGAAACTTATTAATTAAATCGATGTGGGATATTTTATACTTTCATGCAGATATTTTTTATACAAGTACAACTCTGGTGGCAGAATCATCTCAATTGAAAATCTTATTAGTGTATTCATGGGAGAATGAGGCATTGGAATGGTTGCTTAGTCACAGAATATTGAGAAAATTGATGCTTAAAGTTTTTTGTAGGAGTGATTTCCATATTGAAGTTGCTAAAGTTTCTTACGCAATTAGTATTCTTAAAACTCATTTGCAGCTATAGAAGATCACAACAACAACTTCACTAGGACATGCATAGATATATATTGCGGATCTTGCTCTCAACTTCCCTCAGATAACCATGCTGGGATTATTGATTTGATTTGACTAAAGATTTCTAAATTTTTAGTCCTTGAGGACTAGAACTTTTTGAGGGGAGGCATATGATGCATGCTAAATTTACTTAATCATTCTAATAATCTCATTATGCATTTTAGTGAATTTGTGGTAATTTGAGTTGTGATTTCATTTCTTCATTTCAATGTTTTAGTCAGTTGTAGTTAGAGAGTTAGTGAGTTGGCAAGTAACTGCCTAAGTGCACGTATTAGTAGAATTGAGATTGATAGAAGGGAGAACTGTAATCTGTTATCTGGAATCTTTTTCACTGTAACCTCTCATCCCTCAACTCTCTAAAGAATTGATTGGTTAGATTTTTACTGCCCTACTACATCAAATTGTACAAAATTTTCTTCCTCGTAATTATGTATAGCACTGGTGGACATTTTTTTTTTAAGTGAACTCAAGGACTTTTAGTATGATTAGACTACATTCTTATAGGTGATTCCGCTAAATCTTCTTCAGATTTATCACAACTAGCAATTAATGCACACTTGATGTGTGCACTTAAAAAGATAGATTGTTTTTTAAAATATTTTCACAAGAATTAATTTTATATTATGAGAGTAAATGTAAAATAGATTCTGGAATAGAAATGTGAAGGTGAGTAGTTATTTTGATCTAATATGATTAATCATGGTAGTTACTAACACTAGTGGGAAAGAAACACACTGTGTATATGATTTTAATGAAAACTAAAAAAATAGGAAAAAGTTTTAGGAATATAAATGAGTAGAAGTTTTAAGACTACCAACGATAAAATAGGGATAATATCTAATAAAATCATACCAAATAGGTTTCTTGTTTTGTGGTAGATTCTACAGCTCCATTGAGGGAACTTTCCCGTTGGATATAAAGGCTTATACAATACAAGTTTTTAAAGTACATGGTATTATATTGTATAAGTTTTTAAAGAACAACAGAATAATTTTTTTAACGAAATTGTAGAATTTTTTCTTGTTTATATATAGTACTAGGTGACATAAGCGCGGTGAAAAAATAACAAAAATAAATGCCCAATAAAATGAAATACACTCGAGTATTATGTTCTAGGTTCATGTGACAATGTACGTTTGAATTTTAACATAGAGAAATAAATATAAAATACAAAAAATGACTTATTTAATTCATCATATTCATTGACTACATGTGAAAATGCTGAAATCTTTCCCTCTTAGTTCTTTATACTTTTAACATTACAGAACACGGGGAAAAAAAAGGAGAATCATCCATCAGCTCAGTAGCTGCAATCTTCAAGCGCTTTAATTCTGCTATAGATGCTTAATTTAAATGTTGTTATAACATAGCCAAGTTAAACATGCAGCATGACATGATCAGAGACTATTAAAACCCCCCACATTGTTTACTTGTGATCTTAGGAAATAGCTGCCAATAAATAACAAAACGTCATTTTACTTCCTTAAACACTAACAAGGTGAAGAATGACTACCACCACCTAACAAACTTCATTAAAGTCAAACAATGTAACAATGATCACCATCACCTAACAAACTTCAGTAATGTTTATTTTGGATAGAAAACAAGCAGATCAACTAAATAAAGTTTGAATTTCAAGTTTACACTACAATAACTTGATTTTATCGACTATAAATGGAAAGAGAACAAACCTCCCAGCCCTCTTTCTCCCATTCATCCAACTCCCCCCTTCCCCTTCTCTCCTCCATCCAACTCCCTTCTTGATCCAGAATAAAAAGAACATAGAAGAGCATAAAATTGACACACAATATATTCTCTATGTAATTTACTTTATCAAAAAAATAGTTAAAAAAAGAGTATAACTACAGTTAGTACAAGTTTACTGGGTTTGGGAAAAACCAAAGGAAAAAGTTCTAATATAAATCGTCAGTCATCTTGAATTTAGCCTTCAGATCCTAAGTGATTATTTTTCATCAAGAATTAAAGAGTTAGTTAATTTCAATACAAATATCGTTTGTCTTGGTTTCACACAACAAGACGAAGTCAAATTTCTAAAGCAAAATTCTTGATGTTAAACCAACAAAAGCAAACAGTTCTAAGTATATCTGCTATGATAAGCATAGACGGAAACAATTCTCATCAGCTACCACTACAATCACATGATTGGAACTACTTGATGGCACTCACAACCAAAATTTACTTCATGTAAACTCACAATCCAAAATATTAGTGCTTGACATCAAGTTTCAAAGAGAGCGCAACAAAGTGGAGAATACAATAGCAGAACAGTTTTTATAACTGATAATTTTTTGCAGAGTATTTAACCATGACCAAGAATGACTAGAATGACACACATAAATTGAGTTATTACTTTGTAGACATAATTTCAAAATCTCCAGAATCAATATGCTGTGAGATCAATAATCATAACTGCCATCCACCAATGGAGACAAAAGTATCAATAAAAATCATATGATAACAACAAAAATTATAGCATGTTGCTTAACTCTAAAAGTAATAATGTAAACGCAAACATCTGCATCATAAAAAAAAATGAAATGATGCCAAGAAATCAAAATTGTGTGGATGAAAGTTCCTCATTTGTTTTTTGCTACCAACTTTCTTACTTAATTCCATATCTTGCAAGCTTCACTATTCCAGTTCTAGTACTGTAACTTATAAGGCTAGTCTTTCATATATTAAATTTGATTGAAATCAGGTTAAAAAGTTTGATTTATCTTCTTTATAATAGTATCAAGCTCTCAGAAAAGATTTGCATACAAACATCGATGAAAACCCAAATATTTCTAATTTAGCCTAAAGTCAAACCCTCTGGATAATCAAAACTAGTCTATAGAAGATTTGATATTGACATAAAAATATGCTGTGTAAATCAGAAATTAAGATGCCAATAAACTCAGGAATATATAAAACTTAGATGTATTAAATATGGTGATTTGAGAAATTACCTACCTGCGTTGACTTCCAGCATTTTGTTCATAAAATCATCTGTACAGATCAAATTACCATCCATCATCCTGCAAATGAGACATACATATAAAAATAACATAAGAAACCTTCTCAAAAAAATACTTTTGAATAAATGAAAATAATAAGATCGTGCCTGTCCTCCTTTAAACTATATCCATTAGTTCCATTATTGGTTTCAAAAACAAAAACTTTTGAATGAATGAAAATAATAAGATCGTGGCTATCTAGTCCTCCTTTACACACTATATCCATCAATTCCATTATTGGTTTCAAAAACAAAAAAGATCACAACAGATCTAAATTGAAAATAAGCAATCTCATAAAAATATGAAAATATTTCAATTCGTCAAGCAGAAAAAACAGATATAAGCTGGAACAAATCGTAAAACAAAGAAAAGAATAAATTCAGCCAAAAAAAAAGTTACAACTCATCATCAGATAAAAGAGAGATGAACGGATCTGTCATTTTCAATCAATGTATTGGAGATAATGGTGATGGCTCGTGTTCATATTCATGATTATAGAGATAGAAAGTAGCTGAGAAAATGGAGAAAAAACATACCAAATTAGAAAGCAGTTTTGGATTCACAATGGCTTCCTTCATCTCCTCAACTCAGCAAATTACAGAAAGAAAATATCTTATCTGTAATAAAATTACACTTGATTTTGTATACTAAGGAGGCGTTTGGTTTACAGGAATAAGAGAGGGAATGGGAATTAAAGTTAATGATATTTCATGGTGTTTGGTTAAACACTATGAGAATCATTCTATGGGAATGAAAGTGTTAGAAAATACCTACTTTTATTTCTCACTTGTGATATGGGTTTCAAGTTGAGTAACTTATTGATACAATGAAACCCATTCCTATGTTAAACCAAACAAGTAAGGGGAATGATATAAACCCATACCAATAGTAGAGTTTATGATTCTTATTTCTATTCCGATTCTCGAATGTGAACCAAACACCTCCTAAGTGTAATAGTCGTAAGTATTTTCCAGGAGATTAAAGCAGCGGCGCCAGAAGGGCTAGGTGGAAAAAAAGACCCCAACTTACAAGCCCTAACAGTCAAAATGCCAAATCTATCCTCATTGTAACCCCGTGCTTTCTCTATTTTGTCCTTAACGAAAGTCCTAGCCGCTTTATTTATTTATGTTGTTAAATAATAGACGCCTCTTCGTGTTTTATGGTAAGACTTAAATTGGGCCCGTTCTCAAAATAAAGATGGTACTGCTGCCACTAGAAGCAAAATTATCTATGTTTTAATTTTATTATAGAAAAAATATTATTTTGATTCTTTATTTTTGGAGTGTGTTTTAATTTAGTTCTTTATGTATCATTAGTCATTTTAACACATTCTATGTGTGTGTCATTTAAAAAAATTGTAAATATAAATTTAATTAAATAACTCAGTATTGTTAAATTACAAAGTTTTTTAAATATATTTAAAAGATAATTTTTTTAAGGCTTGGTCTCTTTGTGTTATTTAAAAGATAATTTTTTTTGTAAGTAGTTAAAGAATTGGATAGTTTTAAATCTCTCTTTCTTTTTTTTTTCTTTTTTTTTTTTTTAACTTGATGGCAGTTATTTTTTAAAATTTAAAATTTGTCTTCTTAATAACTAATCAGGAAACCAAAGAGAACTCTCCCTTTATATATAGTAAAATAAGATAACAAGTTAATTTGGTCCCTTGTATTTTAAAATATTGACTAATATAGTTTTTGACCAAAAAATTGGATAAATTAACGGTAGAGGCTAACTTGTAAACATCACGTGGCCTTTAAATACAAATGAATGAAGGTTAAAAATTTGAAAAAATGATAAAATTTGGTTCATAATGTTTGTCATTGAAGATTACTTGAAGAAAATAGGACAAAATTAAAGTTAGGAATATGAGGTAAAAGAAAATATATATATATATATATATATATATATATATATATATTTGGAATAATGAAACATAAGACTTTTTAACTTCAAATTATTTATATTTTTAAGACTTTTTAACTTCAACTTGTTTATATTTTTAACAGTGACATGATATACACGTGACTTTCATCGTTAATTTGTCTAACTTTTTCGATATCGTAAATTAGCAAATATTTTAAAAAATGATAGACTAAATTGACTTGTTCATGCATAAGAGACCAAATTGAAATACATCCTAAAAATAAAGGGAAAAATGGTCTTTTCCTCATTTTATTATTGTCTTTCTCTATTTTTTCAC
Organism: Cinchona pubescens; assembly: GCA_025175665.1. NCBI lineage: Eukaryota > Viridiplantae > Streptophyta > Magnoliopsida > Gentianales > Rubiaceae > Cinchona > Cinchona pubescens. The sequence goes on from JANKKI010000132.1 coordinate 1,075,394, forward strand.
AAACACTTTTATAGAAACTACAAATTCAAAATCAATGTTCATGAAGCATTACTAGATCAATTAAAGAAGAAACGAAATGCGATCAAATATTTAAAATAAATTTAATAATATATTTCATATCTATATCATTAACATGTGGTGTTCAATTGTAGTATGGAAAATGGTTTTCCTTTTTTACAATGGTCACAGAATATCTCGAGCGTTTGGTGAAAATCCTGTCTATGGAGAGCCTCCACATCTTAACAACATAGGTTTTTGCCCATTTATATTTTAACACATTTCTCTTTATACCACTATTCATAGGGATTGTTTTTTGGCTAAACGTAAGAAAGGAAGCAATAAGTAAAAGTGCAGTCTAATAATCGTTATACATTCAAATTGTGTCAATACTTGGAACACTGGAAATTACGGATTTTATAGCACAAGTCAACCTAACAATTAAGTTACATAGCAGATCAGCTTTCGGAACTGTATTCCCTCTGCATGCTAGGAGCATTTTCCTACAAGAAAGAAGAAAAGGAGTTAATTGTGACAAAAAAGCATGATTTAAATAATTACTTAAGGTTGTGCATTTTTCCAATCAAAACATTTGCTAACAGATTTGGCTATCTATTATTAATAGGCAATTAAATATTGGAAAATGATTAACAAAATTACAAATTCATAATCACTTGTCAAATCCACTCTACGTGACAAAATCATAATAAAATCACCAACCCCCTTATTTTAGATACTCAGTTAGATTTCGTTATTTCTTTTCCGGATCTAATAACATCTCAGTGTTTTTGTCACTTTGTATAAATACACTATTAGATATTAGTGTATTGTCAAGTATAATAGCCTCTACTAAATCGAATCCAATTAAAATTAGTACAAGGACAGTTACATTTAGAATTCAAAGTCATTTGAAAACCTAAGCCCATTAATTCTAGGTCAAGAAAATTAAATAAAAATGTCTTTCCAGATAATAGACCAATGAATATGGCTTTCTCATTTAACCCAGCAATCCCAGAGAGAAAAGCTCTCAAAGGAAGAAAAATGCATTTTCTTCAGCTAAACAAAAATTGAACATAACATGGATGGAAAACTTTCACAGTTTTGACAGATACTTGATAATGAAAATGTTTTCCCATTTGAATAACTTTATTAACTATCTTATGCATGTATTTCATACTTTAAACTAATCTATCATCCAACAATAGGAAATAGAGAAAAAAAAAAAGTTTAAAAGAAAAATTGGAAGTAAATACAGTTGCATTTGATTTTCTTTAGAGGAAATGGGACATTCAGAATATATCTCACCCCAAAATTGCTGCAATGTCATTGCTAGCTCTGTGACAAACCTCCTCTCTACAGGATTAGTAAACTTCAAACAAGCAACTTGTTGAATAGCTAAGAGTAGATCACTCTTTGCTTTTGCAGAGATAACAACATAATTGGGTCCATGGATAGCAGTCAAGTCCGCCACCTGATGAGAAAAGAGTTTCTTCCTTTCATTCTCTTTATGCATAGAAATAAAACCTTAACCTTAAAGGAAAGAAGGTGGTACTATCTTATGTAGATGTGTATAAGAGACAAATACTGTATACATCCACTGAGAAAACAAAACTAGATGATTGTATGTCAAGTAAAATGACAACTCTAAAGACACTAATCAGTTGAAAATTGAGATGACAAAAGTGAAGTTACACACTCCCTTGTAGAGGATAACAGTTAAACTTTGCGGTAGAACTTCTATTTCCCCTTTACATAACGGACCTGATTTCTCATCAAAGCCGGACAAGCAGACTGACATTTTAACAGGGTTGAGTATTAATATCTTGAGCTTGAAGATAACCATCAAGCAACTGCTAAAGTGGCCATTGAGTTGAATAACGTTTTTGTCAAGAAAGGTTGATGAACTTCAAAATATCACAAAGATTCCTAAAATATTATCCTAAAACAAGAAAAGAACCTCTAGGAGTATTCATTAGGTTACCACCAATTTTGAAGGAAGTTTAAGCCAAATTAATAGATGAAGTTTTTCTCTTCCTAGTAAAGTAACCCTAATTGTACTAGTGACAACGTTCAACAAAGTCATAAAAATTCTCTCTCACAAAGCAGGGTTGCTACAAAAACTTGAAATTGGTGATTATGGCAGCTTTTGCAGTAGTGTCATCGCACTTTGCTTCTACAGAACTATACAACATATTGGGGATTCTAAACATTGCACATAACAGAGAAGAAGTGGTTTGTAATAATGCCAAGCCCTAAGCAGTGGGTGAAAATTTTTCTACTTGGTATCTAAGGCATTATCATACTCGTTCCAGAAATTCATCAGAGCAAATCATCTAATGCAACAACAGATGACAGGTCAGCATGAGAAAATGACAAGGGACCTGATTTCCCATCCTACAAAAGATGAAAGAAAAACCAAATGCATAAGGGAATAAGAGTGGAACCAAGATTGACTTGCCTGTTGCAACCACGGGAAAATTGGAAGTCGCAAATTTTTGCTTTGATAGATATAATGCTAAAGTATTCAGCAGGTCACAGGCTGTCTTCTCCGATAAATGTTCCAGTACAGGACCTGTTCTATCAAGAAGTTCAAACAAAACAAGCTCATTGCCAGAGCAAAGAGCTTCTGCATATGCAGAGTCTAAATCTCCTTCAGATAGATAATCTTTCATGCCTCTCCACAGATCATCTTTTCTATCTGAATTGTTCTGTCTGGTGTTAAAAGTAGAAACTGGAGCAAAGACATTGTCTCCTTTTCTGTTTTGGCTACCATAAGCTCCTTGTCCTTGGATGCCCTTTCCAACAGAACTTCTAGTCAACTTTTGAGATGGATTAGTCCACATATCTGCACCTTGTTTACTAAAACTGCTTGATCTGCTCCTAGTAAATGCTCTCTCCTCCCAAATATCTGCATTTTTTTGTGGCAACAATGTGGATTGTCTATTGCTCATATCCACAGATGGTCTTGGAGTGCACGTAGATCAGATTCTAGGAGAACAAGAATCTAAATTTTTCTTCAAAAATCGAGCAGCAGCTATATCAGTATACCTTGCCCCATGTACAAGTTCTTCTGCCATTCCTTCAATCACATCTTCAAGACTTGACACCTTCAACTGTATCATCGACAAACTATCCATAATGTTGGATGTGAAAACCTGAAAATTTTGAGCAACAAGACATACACCAGATGTATGTTAAAAATCTAAAGTCCACAATGGAGAAACAGTGGAAACCTTTCTAAACACAGATTCAAATGAAAGAAAATAACAGGATACTTGCAGGTTTATCTGCTTTGCGCAACTTCTTTAACACCGAAAGAGCTTTCATTTTCTCCAAGGAAGTAGCAATGACAAACACAGGCTATTTAATATACTCAAATATATTTTCCTTGTAGACAGTATTTGCTGAAAGCATACAAGGTTATTTTTTATTTCTCAACCAATAATAAGCATTTTATTTTTGAGAGTAAAAATCTAACAAATAGCATTGATGTCAGATGGCATCAAGATAGCTACCTTCAACAGATCCATAAGATTTGACTGCTTATTTTCAATCTCTAGAAGCTGCTTTCGCATGGATGCCATTTCATTTGCTGTTTTTGAGCAACAGTCATTCATTGAGGGAGAAATGGATTCAGTAACTGTGGAGTCTAAGCTATGACGATCGTGGATTTGGGCCGTGTATACTTTTTCTTCAGTACTAATTTTTTCAGTCCCAAATAGTGGATCTCTACCCATTTTCTTCACCAGATTAACTTCATCAAGAACATTAGGACAAACTGCCAATGATGTAGATTTAAAATTCTTTTTGAAAAGAGTGGATGCAGAAGAGCACTCCTGTTTGTCATCCGCATGCACAGATTCATATTCCCCTTCTCGAGTACTTGTTCTATCAGCAAGAGTTCTTTCACACGTCTTAGTAACACAGCTACCCTGGGATTCCTCATATTGAACATCTGACAAAGAAATATTATGAGTCTTCGGAACTGCAATTCACTCAATGCGCCAATCATCTGCTTTTGAATGCTGAGCCTTTTCAATAAGGTTTTCCCCTGATATTTTGAAAGAGAGAGGTACCCTTTTCTTAACCGAGTTAGTACCAATTTTCTTAATTTTAGCATCCTTGGGAGTAGAACCACAGGCACTTGTAATATCAGAATACTCGTCCCTATTGAAATTTTCTGCCCAATGCAAATACTATTAGTTAATGTTACAACAATACCAAATTCAACTAATTTTGGAGAAGAAAGAAATACAGATAGGGAGAGCTATCTACAAAAAGAAACTCAAAAGAAGAGGATTCATAATAGCAAAATGTGCAAACCATAGGATAAATTGAAATAAACTCATCATGTGGATATTTCCATTAACAGGATGATGCAAAATCTCTGGCTGCAGATCATGGTCGCATATAAGACAGATAATTATGCTAAATTTGAAAGCTGCAATGAACTGCCATGAACTTGTATCTCACTCACTTATTAGCTACTTTCCTTAACCAGTAGCTGTGAACTTGATGCTTTCTTCCTTTATATACTGTGATATCTGTCATATTCTAGTTTCTAGTTATGTAGTTATGACTGCTAGAAAAGCCAGCTGTTTGGCTCTCATTAAACTGATATGTATCTATATTGCTTATTTGATAAGATCCTATTTGCCAACTAGGTTCTCAAAAGTGAAAAGTCAGCTCCTTAGAAAGTCCTTGCTCACCATGCTCATTTACAGTGATCCACCATTCTCAACTTTAACATGTTAAAATTCACGGAATTGAAAGATTTTCTTCTTTAAGCAACCACTCGGCACTTGGCACTCGGCAGAAAAAGTCCAAATGAACCCATTTTGGCTGTGAGATTCCACTACCAAAGAACATTACATTGGTGGACATGAATAGAACGATTTTCTCATTTTCAGAATAAGATTCAAGAAAACAGCTTGCTTAAGAAAATGTCCAAGTTCCTCTTTTTATATTACCAAATAACTTCCTGATAACTTGTTGGTAGGAGAATCAAATGCTACAAAATCATCGTAAGAATAGAAAAGCTCTTGCATATGAGGCTTGATCCTAATAACTTCCATAAGGGAAATAATGCAAGATCTTGACATGAAATAGCTATGGATACAACTTTTTCAAAAGAGGAAAAACTGGTGCAGCAGACCATCAATGGAGACCATAAGGAGAATTGGAAATTATTTTACTAATAACCATGTGCTCATGCTTCTTTATAAGATTCGGATGCTCAATTTTCTACCACATTGTGAATCCTAAGTACAGAAAGAAAGCATAAATAATTCAGACTGAAAAGAAAAGACACCAACCTCTGTAAATCATTGAGCACTGAAGTCATGTATAACAGGACTCAGTAAAACTAAATAACAAACTCAGTCAGCAAAACATTCTAAACACCTAAACAGATAAAAAAGAACAGCATTGCTGAATATCTTCAGTTGAGTACTTACAAAAAAAAAGAAAGAGAAATGAAATGAATGTTTCACAAAGGCACTGGCCTTTTATAGCAGCACTGGAAAAATTACTGAACAAGAACCAACAGCAAAACAGTATCTGTCTATATCTAACATGACCAGAAATGCTAGAAGTTTGAGAAGACTTCCATAAATCTGCTTCAATTTTACCACTGACAACAATGGACAGTGATGAGGGAAAAAATATCATTTTGCATGCAAATACACTAATGTCTTTTTAAGTAGCTTTTTTTTTTTTTAAAGTTCGGGGAATGGAAACTTCTAAGTTCTACAAAGTGCTGAAGGGGTATAAATGTAGAATTTACAAAAACCTGTGGTGGCAGTTGATTTGGTTACAAAGGATTCCTCAAAGTATCAGACTAAAGGAGCAACTAACTAAATTCAACTTAATATGAGGTGCTTGAGGTATAGAATACGACACATTACAGGTTATTTTGTACTTAAACATAGTTAACCTTGTGCTTGCCAATTAACTTTAACAAGATCAAATTATCCAGAACATTAATAATATTCTTCTTCAGACGTTTGGAAAGAAAGTACAACTTATGCTTAAAACATTTAATACTTAATAAAATTATTGAAACTGTTTGGTCTTATGATTTTCAGCATTACTGGTTTTATCAAAAAACCCCAAGTTCTAACACTACAAAATGAGAATGCGGGAAGCACTCAGAAAACCATTTAAACAACACAAAGTAAATGGATATACCAGAAAGTCATAGGTGACTTGAAGACAAAAACATCGTTTTAAACAATTATCTGAATTTAACTAGACTCAACTTGCATGCTCAAAGGAAATAACAGTAAAGGCAATATAAATAGAACCTTTAACTGAAGAACCAGCTTCTGATGGTTCTGGTGTATCACTTCCAGGGAGGTTTCTCCAAATTTGTACTGCCTGCAATGCTGCGTCCCTGACTGGTTTAACCTACAAAATAGGGAAGAATCAAGTAAATTTTCAATTTATGGTTTCGCCAAAAAAAAAAAAAAAGAAGAAGCTCTAGGGACATTAACTGCTACATGGTAACAGCTTAATCACAAGAACTAGAGTTAATGACCTTGTCAAAGCGGCATGATTCAAGGCAACGCAAGCAAGAAGACTTGAAAGAGCAAAAGAGTGCACCACCAGTAGAAGCAATGTCCCCAAGAGCTGCAGATGCAGCTTTTCTTGTTATCCAGTCACTGTTCTTGAGAGCTTCTTGGATGCTAGCAATAGCAGCATATAAAGCACTATGCGTGGCAGCACCACCAGCCTGAATGGTAAACTCAGAACATGAATAAGATATATAAATCAAATAGCAATATGATTCTCACGTTCCAAAAGTAAGTAATAAAAAGAACATGGCTGTCCTTGGGGTGCCGAGAAATTAGTACCCTTTTTCTTTTCTTTTTATTGAGATTGGATTTAAATAGTAGCTCTGTCATAGCTGGTCAACTAAAAACTAATAGGAACTCATGGACAACAGGAAACTTTGCACCTAGTCTGAATCTATTAGACAAAATGAAAAAGTTATTTTCTGATTTTGTGGTTATTCACTCCGTAAATGATAAAAAGATGACATAAATCAGGAAACGAAGCACCAGAGAAGAAAATTCACATGGTACAGTAACTCAATAGTAGGGAATAAACAGACCTGAATGATACTTCTGTTCAGTTCTATGACGGCTGGTTTTGCCATGAAGTGTGGGTTCTTGAGCAACTTAACCGTCCTTGCTAGCATCTTCTGCAGTATTGACACGGGGGGATCATTGATATTGTCGATGACCCTTGCCAAACATAATGCTGAACCAAATTGCACTTGCTTATTCTGTTCCCCCAAGGCTTCAAATAGTGGCTTCACTAGTGCAACAAAAATCCCATCATTTTCACCCTCATTACGACCCAACTTGGAAGCCAAAACACCCATTGTATCCACACATGTATCTCTCACAACAGAATCTGAATCCTTGAGCCGTTTAACAACGCTGGCCACCATCTTTCCTAAGTAGGGCAATACAAGGCCTTCATGGTAAGTTGCTAGTGAACCCATGGATCGAATACATTCCTTACGTAACTGCACTCTTTTGCACTGAATCAGTGTCCAATATGCAAGAGAAAAACGACACGAGCCCCTCTGAGGTTAAACATTCAATTGTTTTGTTGAGCTCTTCAACTCCAATTTGGTAAGTATCCCTATCAGCAATCTTGTTCAAAGCAAGAACCACACGTTGTTTTAGCTCGAATGCCACCTGCTGACTATTCACCCTCGCAGTTCCTTTCCCCTTCACCATACTTACATGTGTCTTCATCTCATTTATCTCTAAATTTTAACCCCATTTCAATCTTTTCCAAACCACAATATTAAACTCCAAAATCCCATCCCACTCTAGTCCTTGAAGAATCACACCATGTATCAACAAAACTATCAATGTTTATACTAATAAACAATAGCCGAAATGATCCAATTTATCATCCAAAATTTGAAAAAACCAAGCAACATTTTACTTAGTGACCTCAAAAATTGCTCATGTTTTCATTTCAATTAAAGACATATCAAATATGAAACCAACAAAGGAGAACATCATAGCAATAAAAAAATAAATGTTTTAGCAATCACCTATAGCCACATTTAAATCACTAATTAAACAATAACTACAGAACAATTCAAATTTTTCGACAAAATTCAAAACAACAACAAAAAAATGAGAAAACGATAAACCGTATACTTACTCTGGCAAAACTTGTACTTTTACTGAATTTACATCTTAATTACTGAGTACCCTAACAAAGACTAGGCCTTACTGAATAACCTAATTGAGATTATATACGTTGAAAACATCAAAATTAGTTTTGTTTTTGGGGAGACTAAGACTAACATAAGCACTATTATTATATCATAATTTTCTTCGAAATCAACGCAGTTAATAGCGATAGTGTAATAATAAAGCTGCAAATTCAAATTTAAAGGGAAAGCAACTGAATTAAGAATGAATTAGTAGTAATAATAGTACTTAATTAATTAGTTTAATTAGATTTAGAACTATGGAACGAATATCAATACTCTGAAAAGCGAAAAAAAATTGAAAATGCTTAAAACAAAGTTCGAGAACATCAATCTCTTTACCTGATCAGTCAGCGGCTGCTACCCCATTGGCTTTGCGTGTGTTTGTGTGTGTGTGTGTTTGTCTGTGTTTTGTGTTTGTCTTTGAGTTTTGGCGCTTTGGGATGGGGTTTTCGAATTGGGGGAGCGTTATGAGCTGGGACCACAGGTTATTTTATCCTTTACTTGGTAATTCGCGTTGCTGATTACTCCTTTTTATCTTTTTCTTACTTGAAAGTTCAATATACAGGGGAAAAAAAAAATATTCAAGTTAATGCCAACTTGGCTAGTATAATCTAAATTTGAATCTCCAAACTTGAAATTTCCAAATTAAAAAGGGTTAATCGTTCTTACATGGCATAAAAAAAATTTGAAAAATTATTTACAATATCACAAATTTATAATCATTTATCAAAGGTACTCTGTGACAATATTATATCAAATCATAGATCCATGTCACATATACAAAACTAACATTTGAAACTAAATTGTAATGATTAGTTGGCAGGTATCTACAGTCTATTGTGTAAAAATTTTCTACATAGCTTGTTTAGGAAAGGTTAATCCAATTAAAATGCGTACCGAGTGATAAAAATGGCCTAAATACATATTAAAACTAGGTGTGCTTTATAAAATATGAAATGAAAACTGGATTGATTTATTTTTAACCATAAAAATAAGGTAACCGAACTAGCTACTATTGCCAGTTGGAATAGTAGTTCACACTTTATTAAACTAGGAGATATCTAAAACAGTTCATATCTAGTGTATTTAAGTAATTTTGTCAAAGACAACTAAATATGTTAACCAATATATTTTTAAATTCAAATTGTCATGTGATGGGGACAATGTTCGGTTCACGATTTAACTAGTTCAACTATCACCTGATTTTTCTTTTTTTATTTATTCCTTGGATTTTATTTAGTAAAAAAAAAATAAGAAAACTCTTCACATAACTCATAAGGGGTCCGATGCTCTTTGATGGAACTTAACTTTTTCTTAATTAAATAACTTGTTCAAAAACCCATCAACAACATTTTTTTTCCATTTTTCCATTTTCACATTACCAAAAAAATCTAAGGAACTTTCCCTCTCCTATTTCTTCACCGCTACCACTCCTCTTTCCCTTTCTTCATCCCTACCACATTGCCTTCCCCTCCCTCTCCTCCTTCCCTTCTCTTTCCTTCACTTATCGCCCCCTACTCACTTGATCCCTTCTTTCTCTCATCACAGGTCACTTATCCCCTTCCCCTCTCCCCCCTCCTCTTACCCTTTCTTCACCACTACAACCCCCTATCCTCATCTCTCTCTCCATCCACGTCCTCTCTTCCTCTTCCTCTCCCCTTTCCCTCTTAACTTCCATTTCCATCTCTACTTTCTTCCTTGTTCCCTTAGCGCCTACCTCTCTCCTCGTCTCTCTCCTTTATCAATCTTAGGCATTTTTCCTTTCTCTTCTCCACTGTCCACCATCTCTCCTCTCTTCCCCTGCTCGTTGACTACTAGTTCTCCAGTCCTTTCCCTGGATTGTAATGAATCTAATTCTTTTCGGGTGAAATTTGGTAAATATTTAGTGAAATTTATCTTAAATTTAGTTAGATTAGTGATGAGTTTTTTGTGATTGCTGTGGGTTGATGGTATTTTGGTGAAAAAAATTTAATTTGGCCTGGATTCTTTAAAAAATATCAATCGATTTTTACTGATTTTTTTTATCATTTTTGGCTTTAACACTCAACTGTACCGGTGCCATGGCTGGTTGTCCAAGTTTAAAAACACATGTGCTAACTACTATTCGTCACTTTCCCTCTCTTTCTCATTTTTCTCCAACTCTCATTCTTTTGACTCTCATTACCCTCACTCATCTGCCCTCCCCCTTACTCTTCCTCTATTTCTATCATTCCTCCTTCCTTTTCCAAATATATTTTGACTTGCATTTATTTATATAACTCATTTATGTTGACTTGTGTTTCTATGTTATTCTCCAATTGGTTTAGGGGTAAAAAATAAACAAATTAGAAAGATTATGTCATTCCTCCATCTGTCCATTGTAGTTAAATTGACATGTACCTTTATGGATCTTATACCAACGCTTTAACAGTTTTTCCCAACGAAAGAACAGGACCTTCTGATGTATATAGAGTATGAGAACTCCCCCTAACGAAACACTTTATTATGAGTACTTGGACGAGGGCCAAAGCTCTGCTTGGTTCACCACCTGGGTATTCGCTCAGAATGGATTTCTTCGATCATCCATTCGTTGGGTGATCCCTTGCTCTCACGTTTGAATGTTTGCTCATCGAAAATGGAATATATGTTCGAGTCTGGGTACCCGCAGTTGCGAACTGCTTTTATTAGGTAACCGATGATTGGGTAACCTGTGAATATAGATCCGATATGGTTCAATTTTTTCGTAAACTGGTAAGACTGATCCGATTAATATTTTGGATTGATAAGCTAGATACTCAAACTATGAATGCACCTAACTATATATAAATAGGTATTTTTATATTTAATTTCCCAAATTTCAATTTACTTTTCTTTTTTATTTTTCCTTTATCTTCTTTTATTAAGAAGAACAACAATTGTGTCTACTATTATAAAATTTGGTAGTTGGCCTATGGCACAACTGTTACCAATTTAGGTTATGTATTTTTTAATAAAATATACTTATATATTTTATAGGGTAATAATGTTTACATACCCTTTTTACCTTCTTGCACATCCCTGATTATACAAAGTGTTCACTTGAAGGTTGAGTGAACATCTAGAAAGGATGTGCAAGAACGTAATTGTGTTAATAAATAGTGAAAGAGACGTGTAAGAGGATAAAAAAAAGTATGTAAATATCATCACCTTTTTATATTTAGATAAACATGATTTTAGCTAAACAAAATACCAAAAGAAAATCTATTCAAAAGAATTAAACAACAAATAATATGGCAACTCAGTGATGTATCATAGATCAACTTGTAATAATACAAAAAAAAAAAAGGAAGTTGGTGATGTTGTTTTCTTCTTATGAAAGAAAAACAACGCAAAAGCCAAAAAAATTGAAAATTTTGAGAATAATAAATTATAAACGTACTCATTTATGTTTTAGAATGCATTTAGATCCCTATCAGACTAATTAAACGTTAAAATTTGGATGGAGTTGTATGGAAAAGTCAAAATGAAACATTTATTTTTTCTTTTTTAATTTGGAGATCCAAATCAAAAATTGTTTAGAAGGCCAAATTGATTAAACCTCAAAATTTGGCCTTTATATTAATTGTTTCGTAGTTTGAGTATTAATCATACATTTTTTGTGATAGAAATTGAACATGCTTCCCAAAAAAATAGAAAACTAATAGTTTTTGTGGTTGGTAGAGATTTTCATTCTATTTATTATAATCTACTAGTTTGACCATTTACTAGATGATACACCACAAGTATATAGGTCAAATAGCAGCAAGTGAAGTATGAGCCAACCCCACAAGGATTGGTTAGCAACTACTGATTGTTTGGCTCGATTACTGTTTGAAGAAATAAAAATAGGAGGGGTTTGATTTAAAGTAACTTAAAAAACTGAATTAGGTTTAAAAACGCGGATTAGGGATTCAACTAGTCACTTCCCAGGCTTTGGTTAGTCATTCAATTGTTTGGTTTAATCATCTAAATTAGAGGTCAATTCTCAATTTTAATCTAATTCCGATTTCATGTGTCATTGATTTCTATCAATTTAATTGGCCTAAATATGGATTCCTCCTATCACTTAGAACAAACCAAATTTTATTATTTAACCGTAAAATTCTAGGAGACCAACTAAGCAAATTAATTCATTCAATATCAAATTCTAACTTAGGTCTATAATGAAGGTCCAACTTCCGTTCTCGTCTCGATTAATCTAATATCAGCGAAATGATCAATTCTCCTACTATCCAATTAGTCTATTAGTAATATTCAATTCATCCAATTTTATCATTCAATCTACCAAATCAACCATCATCCGTATGGAAATTAAGATCATCTAACCTTAACTCACAACTATTTAAAGCATAATTGAAATCATCAAAATAAAATAAATTAATCACAAAAGGCACTAAAAAAGCTATTAAACAAACAAAGAAAGTAATAAGAGCATATTTAAATATAGGCTACTAGATTAAAGCATGTAAAGAGAGTTGAAGTGAACATGAATTAGTGCAAAAAAAAACAATTGTATTAAATCTAAATAGAAGTCTTAGAAGTAGACGATTCAACATCAAAATATAAAAGATAACCTAATCTAGTCTAGACATGGAATAAGAGAAAATGGCTAAGAGGTTCCTCGCCAAATAGGGAAGAGAAAAAAAGAAGGAAAACTAACTCCCTACTTAGACTAATTCTACTCTTACTTATGAGGAAATAGACTATATTGTTCTCTATATAGTAGTAGGGTTTGAAAGGAAGGAGCTCCAACCAAAAGTTCTCATTCTAGACGAATTTGCCTTTCCAGAATCTCAGGTTGCGACCAGCTATTTTTGGCCCAAAAAATGCTAGTCGTGGCCAGCTCTCTGTTCTAGTATCGATTCATGCAAAATTCATTCGATCATTGCATCACTTCCTAAAATGCAAATCCTATCTCGAACTTATACCTATAAAGCAATTAATAACATGAGGACTAATACAAAATAACATAGGCACTAAATACATTAAAAACACATAAAAAACATCACTAAAAACATTAAAAGGACACAAACACAGACATAGAATGAAAATTGAGATAAAATCCTAGCAAAATATTAGGGTCTTTTATTTAGAATAACTTTATTTTATAGAGTTATCCACATCCAAACGTAGCATTTTCTAGTCTCAAATAAAACAAAATAACAAGAGACTACGAACAAAAACAAAAACAACAAATACTAGAAGAACCATTACACTACCAAAAGAAAAGAAAAGGTAAATGTTGAACACTAGTGCACTTCTCAAAAGTGAAAATGGTGATTTAACTAAAGAAACTCAAAAAAAATTTCCAAATTCAACACTAGTTTATATCATAAACATAACATTAATTAGGCAAAAGTTGGCGCAAGGCCACAATCAAATGTGGGTTAATTTAGAATAAATACATCTTAAATCAAGTTTTTCACAAGTTGTTCAAATTATCCTTGGTCATTCCCAACTTATATTTTGTAGTGAAAAAGGATAATTAGAAATTAGTTTAAAGTAACAAAAAATGCAAATGAACATACAAAATCTATTAATCGATTCAGATCCTTATTGCCATTCTAATTCCCAATGGTATTTTCTAAGTCATGAGATTCGTTATACCAAAATCTCTACTTACCATATTAATCTTAAATAATTTTTTGTATTTCTTTTCGTTTGCCTTTTCTTTTGCTTTTCTTCCTGTTATTTTTCCTTGTTTTTCTTCTTTTCTTACTTTTTTTTTTTAGATAAAACAAAACATAATCCTAAGTCAAGGGATAGAATCAAATGCATACAAGAATTAACCCAACCTGAAAAGATCAATAACCACAATGCACTATAAGTCAATTTTGACGGTGTTGTTTTCAAGAAGGACGACAAATGATAGGGGTGATCATTAGAGAAGAACACAACAATTTGATTCAAGTAGTTAAGTCTAAACTTCTTGAAGGTCCATGTTTGGCTGAGATTGCTGGAGCTCTAGCTGCTAGAGAGGCGATACTCTTCCTTTGGTCTATGAGACATTTTTTATCATTAAGAAGATGCAACATCTAGAATCAATAACTTGAGATAGTCCAGTGATAATCTCTTGACAATCGAAAACATTTTTAATCTAGTTAGAATTTTAATGTCAGAATGTAGTAATGTTGAACTTAGTTGGCTAATAGGGATTGTAATTTTGTAACTCATGGTCTACCGAGGCATGCTATTTTAGTTAAGCTTTCGAGTTGGAGTACTCCACCTGACTTCATTTGTATAGCCCTTTTGGGTTTTGGAAGATATTTTGTCTTCTTGCTTGAATTAAAGTATGTCTATTATAAAAAATTAAAAAAAAAAATACAAATAAGATATATTTAAGGTGTTCATAGATTGGGTACTCGGTTCATATAGACAGTGAACGAAAGAAAAATCAACCTAAAATCCAGTTCATATTCATGTGGTATACCTGGTCATTCAAGTATTGGCTAAAAGTGGGTCAGAAGACCCGGTAGCTGGCTAGGTCTATTTATGACATTTTTTAAACTTAATTTGTTAAATAAATAATTTGATTCTTAATTAATTATATAAATTTTCCTATAGATGGAAAGGGATCGAGAAGAAAAAGTCCATTGATAGTAGACCCTAACACAATGAATCGGTTACAAATTCTCGCCCCGCTAATATTCACTAGTTCGGCTGCCCTATTTTTACGCTATGAAATTGACTAGACCAGCAAATTTTTAGGATCTGCTGATCAAAGTCAAACGTGAGAGTAAAGTTTTCTTCCTAAGCGAATTTTATGTAAAGGAAACAACACTAGTCACATTCAAAAAAATGTTAGTAAGTTTTTAATTTGGTATTCAACACTTGGTCGAATCCCAATTAAATATGCTTATAATGTTTATGTCTTGATAGCACAAAGAGTCCAAGATCAGGCATGTTTAAGTCATCCAAGACACTTATTAAATATCAGATCAACAAAAATTATCTTAACCTAAAGGGTTAATGACATTACCTCCCTTGAAATTTGACCAAATTACCAAAACTCCCATGTGATTTGACAAATTATAGTCAACTCCCTTAAATGTCCAAACATTTAATAATTTTTCTACAGTTCATTGCCGTTAGAAAATTTAGTGACATCAACAAAAAAAAAATTTAAATTCCTAAAATGCCCTTCTACTAATTTTGACCTTTGATGAAAATTAAATTCTCCAACCCTATTCTTTCCTCCTCCTTTCCCCTTCCTTTATTTTTGGTAAAATGCAAATAGCCCCCTTGTGGTTAAGTGAAAAAGTACTTTCGTCTCTTGTGGAGATCAATGTGCACTTGACCCCCTTGTGTTTAAATTTTTTTTAGAATATGGATAGAAACCATCTCGTGTCAGATATTCACATTACATAGTTCAGGGATTGGCGACTTGCCCATTTTGGGAACGTCCAGTACCAAAATGGATACTTGAATTCAATAAATAATAGACGCCTGTTGGTCTATTCCAGCCTTCTTTCTCCTTTGAGGGCCTATCCGAAAGATAAGAGAATCCAGTACTGCTTGGTTGTGAATATCTGAACTGGTTGTTTGCTGTTTAAGAATTCCTGTTTAGGCAGTTCATAGCATCTGTACATAGTGTTTTGATCTATAATTTTAATTCTTCTGTGTTTCAGTAGTAACATATAGTTCCATGGAGCTAGGGTCCAAAATATGGGAGAAAGAAGCGTTTCCATGACTCTACCACCCAGTCAATTATGTTCCACTTAATCTCTCTTTCATGGCCACATATCTTTCCGGATAAGGAATGGGAAATCTTTCTCCCATTGCATGAATCCAATTTTCATTTCATTTGGGAAAAGCCATGCCCCTAAGCAATTTTGAGTGTCTCGCAAGTTTTGGGGTCAAATTATAAAAATCACGAAGTTAAGAGCCAAATTAAAAATTAAGAAAGGGTTCATTGAGGATTGAAAAAACTTTAACCCTTCTTCCTCTTCTCCTATAGTTCCTTATCATAGCCAGCCAAACCAACCCCAACCACACTTCCACCACCCTAACCAACCACCACCAGAATCCTGCCATCCTACTCTTATCACCCGCTTCCTCTTTTTTCATCCCCTGATCTTCCTCCCTGAGCTGGTTTATAGTTGGAATAGGCTTTTTTCCAAATCCCTCAAACTAAGGGAAACTATTGCTATATCTCTTGCTAAGTTTATTACAAATTTCCCCAAATCATCATCTTATTCTAAAATAAGAACTAACTATGGAGAAGGATAAAAAGGACTAGAAAAATTGACCATGGTGTCTAAGTATACGAGTAGAATGTAATGTTAATCCATGATAACTTACTAAATTAAAAAGTATATTCATGTCTTAGCTAACATTCTGTATCATATATAATCGAAATTCAACATGCAACAATTGGTTTGGTAACGGGCTAATATGATTTGGCCTAGGGATTGATGATGTTTTGATGGTGACAGCTTAATGTTGTTTGGTAGTTGGTGATAGTTGTTCAAATCAAGAGCAAAGGCAGATCGGAATTGTGGTTAGGGAAAGATGGCAAAGAAGGAAGGGGATGCGATAAGCAAGATTGAAAGGTGTTGGGGTAGGGGTAGCGGATAGGAAAGGGAGAAAAGTGGTAGTTGTAGAGAGGAGAGGTGGCCAGGCTGGGGTGGAGACGGGGAGGAAGGCAGTGGATATGGGGGTGGGGATGGGCTTACTAATCTGGGTAGTGGGGGTGGCCGGGCTACTTGTAGTGGTAGATTGAGATGCGAGAGAAAGGAGGAGTTGTGTTGGGAAGAGATAGAGTTAGGGTTTTAGAGTAAAATGGTCAATTCACATATTATTTTAATGTTCATTTTTTTTTTGAACAATTTTACATACTGGTAGACATGCGTGTAGGTTAAACTTGGTTACATTTGACTAGTTCTATCAATTTTGTAGAAAAGTTAAAGATCAAGGGGATAAGGTGCACATTTAATAATTATAAAAATGTAATGTGCCTATTTGATATACCACATCGGTTTTTTTTTTTGGGATATCTAATAAATATAATTCAAAGCTATTATTTTAACTTATATTTTTTTCTATTTATGTATTAGGGTGGCATTATTGCCACAGCAGATTGTGTTCTGCTAGAGCAAATTTACTTGGTAGGACAAAAATACCCCCATCACCCAAATTAATCAATTATGTCTTCTCCTCTTTTGACTTTTTGTCTCTTTTTCTTTTTCCCTCTCACCGATGAACATGGCTTCTTCCTTCTCTATTGCACCTTATCCGGCGAAGCAACAACAGCATTATCCTCCTTCGCAAAGGCAATCTCAATTGCAGATTAATCTCCAAATCGGGTAAACTTAGAACTCTAATACAAAGACCACAAATTTAAACCACAAATAACAAAATTCTCAATTCAAGATATTGTTTTCCTTACCAAAAAATAGCAAAAACTACATCTTTAGCCCAACTAACAGTAGAAAAAGAAGTATTAATGGAGTCAAGCACAAAACCCAATTAACTTGAGTCTAAAAGGTACTGGTTTTTTTTGGCAAAAAGAAAATTTGAAGATTCTTTTAATTTTTAATTTTTTTTTAGAGAAGAGGGATACGTGCTCAAATATTCTTGTGACGAAGGAATGATGGTTTTGTGATGGAAAGGTGGTCCACGGCCGAGAGTTGGTAGGACAGTTGTGCCATCTTGAGTTTCTTGGCTACTTATAAATGCTATTATTTTATGAGTTTCTTGAGTGGGATAAGAATCCACCTGAAAAGTTGAAGTCGAGAGTGATTATGCGTGGGAAAAATTTTTCGACAACTCATGCAGCGGCCGGCATGGTCAATTTGGCCTTAAAAAAAACAGATATGGAAGAATGGATTTGATTTAGATGAGAGAGATGAAGGGTATTTTTGTCCAATCAAAAAAAAAGTATATAATTTACACAGACAATAACGCCATCCTATGTATTATATCTAGTTGAACATGATTTATGAAATAATTGGATTTTAAGTTTTATCCAATTAGTATTCAAATCTTCCCTCATTATAATTACTAACCAATCAAATGCAAGAATGATATTCTGTTCACTCAAATAAAATATTTTACCATTTTTTTCTTTTCTAACTGCATTTATCTCTTTATGTGAATTATTCTACTCTTAACCGTATAAAATAACTTTGGCTTATTAAATATTATTATTTATATATTGACAATATAATTTTCTACTAGGTTGCGATGTTTATTCAATTTATTTTTTCTAAACTTCTTTACAAGACAATTTCTTTAGTTGTTGAAAATAATGAAGTTTTAGGATGATCAAAGGCAATGTCATTCAAAATTGATTACCGTAATATCAAATTTTAAATTAACTTTTAATGATTTAAATAAGTATATGAAGATACTATGGGTGTCAATAGGTCGAGTTATCGTGTTATCATGTTGTGTTAGGTGTCTTATCGTGTTCGTGTCTTGTCGTGTGGGGCCTATTTTTTACGTGTCGTGTTCGTGTAACCTGTTTATTATTGACAAAGAGTATCAACATATTTGTATGTCAACAATTACATAACTTGGATCCATTTGAATTGAAATCTCAAATTTTGATTATTTAATAACTCAAACAATTATTAATACTAACATTATTATTATAGTAATTTAAAACGCATAATTAAAATTATTGAAATTTTTTGGATAATATTTAAAATAATTATTATGTTTGATTTAATAATCTAATATTAAATCTATTATTCCCAACCTTAAAATATACTATATTAAATTATATAAAATAAAAATTTCACCAAAAACTGTTCATACGGTAACTTAACGGGTTATCGTGTCAACCCACGGGTGACCCAACCCGTTTAATTTCGTGTTATAATAATGACCCGATAAATTTTAAATCTGTGTTATAATTTATTAATTTCGTATTATGTTCGTGTCGTGTTATCGAATCGCGTCAGAAATTATAAACCTTAATCGTGACTATTTAGTAAGTACCGAACGTAAATAACATCCCAAAGGCCGAAACTCAAAATGTCTAGAAATTAAGAGAATCTACACATTACAAATATTTTTATCCCCATAAATCACCAAGAATCACACTAATCGAAAACGAAAAAAATGGTTATTCAATTTAGGTCAAAATTTCATCTAAATTGGGCCCAAAGTTTATGTACAGGGCCCAAACACCTCAGCCCAACTATTTAAATTTCCAAAATTCTCCCTAATGATCGTCCGTCGTCTCTGCAATTGGGTTCTTATTCTAGGTCTTCAACTTTTTTCACAACAACAAATTTCAGTTAAATTTTGAGAAGAGAGAATCAGAACTTGAAGCAAAATGGCTGATGAAGCAAATAAAAGTGTGAGTAATTGTATAATCTGTTATTTTTTATTTTTTGGATAAGATTTTGCTTCATATATTTTACTGGAAGATTTGACATTCTTTATTATTATTTATTACTATAATAAACAGGCTTTTCTTGAGATTCAAAGCCGCATGATTGAAACTACAGCTAAACTGAAGCAGGTATTTTGCAAATTAGTTTTTTTATTTCATTAAATTTGTTGATTTGAATTGGGGATGCAATCTTACTTGTGCAGCTGCAGAAGAGAATGGTTGTTTTTGTCGAATTTAGTACTTGACTAATTTTTTGGGTTTCAGTCATTTAGTAGATTTGAGTAATAACATTTCTCCAATAAAATAAAATGTACTACCATTTCAGTGTTTGAGTTATTTGGGTGGTGTCTTAGTAGGATTTGGACGATGGATCGATTTGGTGAATAATGGAATATTGTCAGTTTCAAATCTTTGAGGAAAGATTGTTTTTTAAGTCACACCAGCAATGCTGAAGCAGATACTTTGTCTTTAGGACTGTCAATTAGGCTTTGTAATCTTGGCTTTGCATAGCCCGAGCTCGGATCACAAAATTATTTTGGTTGTGAGCCTTAATCGGGCTAAACTAAGCTTACAAATATGCAGTTCATACTCGGCTTACAAAATTATTCAGGTTTTGGTTCATGATTGGGCTAGCCCGAGCTTACTGGAAGTTAAGAAATTAAGAGACAGAATGTAAATCAAGAGTATCTCAAGTCTCAACACTATACTTTCTCAAGAATTAGTAATATCTGCTCATACATAAGTTGAACAAAAGTACATTGAATAAACACGATCATCTAGTCCAAATGATCTGGCCAACATCCATTGATCTACGTAATCCAATTTTCTTCAAGTCCCATGTATGACAATTGACATAACCCTGTATAGTTACAAGAAAAAAGAAATTTTAGAACAATGATAAGACATTGAAAAAATATAATTTTAGATTTTATCCTATAAATTACCATCATTGGTCTCTGAACAAAGTAGAAAAGGTATCTGATGTGATTTCAGTTCTTGGGACGGGAAGTAGCTGTCACGTCAAACAAAATTTGATTAAATGTAATTAACACAACTGTAAAAATTAATTTAACAATTTATAGAAACTTTAAATACTAACCAGCAAAATCAGAGTCAAATTCTTGTTCGTAATCAATTTCCTTTGGTTCGCTTTTAATCCAATCCTAAGCACAAATTAATGCTTTTCAACTGTAGGAGGCAGCAACGAGGTTCGAAACTTGTTTATAACATGCCCACCAGTGCTAAAAGCACTCCCAGATGCAAATGATGTAACAGGGATAGCTAATATGTCTCTTGCCATCATGGACATTATAGGGAATTTTGCTGCAATTCCATTCCAATAGTCTAATACATTGAAGTCATCTTCTTCATCAGGCTTGGTTGGATGAACCCTTTCCTCCAAATAAGTATCCAACTCAGCCTTCCGATATATATTGCCTGCTTCCTCATCATCTGTATAAAAGTCAGCCATGTAATCCTTTGTCTTAAAATGAGTGTTACGGCTTTCCTCAATAGAGACACATTTATGCATATTTGAGGCTGCTTCTTCATGACAAGATACTTCATAAGCTACTAAGTATTCAGTAAAAAGAGCATGAAGTGTTTCTTCAACACGACTCAACATTCTTGGGAATGGAACTGTCATAAATCTTCTTGTAGATAGTGGTCAATTTCCTCATTTTGAAATAATCTGGGATCCAAAACAGAAGCAATGGACAACTATATATTTGGCTCTTTTTCCATCCAATACCTTTTCCTTGATTGAGAAATGCCAAAAAAAAAAAAAAATCAATAGGAAAGCTCAAACTCCAAAATATATGTACTGGACTCTACAAATTTTTTGTAAGTTCAATTTTGACACCTATAGTCAAACTCCCATAATCAGGTAACAAGATAAAATAAACAAATCAATGTGTTCACCGTTTACTTGTTCTTGATTTTATCATTTATGGATTGATTAACTTGATGACATATTTGAACTTAAATTTGAGCCAAAAGCAGCTTAACTTCTTAACCTTTACGAGTAAATCATTAAAATAGTGCAAAAGAATCCTTATACCCATAATTTGAGATGATATAAGATTTGAGAAATGGCCGTATCATTCATTTTGCAGCATTTTGTTCTAGCACTTATTAACTCACTATAACTTGCCATGTAACACTATATATAGCTACTAGCCAAAATAAACAGTAGTGATAGTTCACTAACACACAAGTTTCGGAAGTATATGTGCACAACATTTATCTTTTACACATGGTAAGAGTAAAGTTTATCTATAAGCCTATCAAGTTTATATATAATAATCATTTTTCAAAGATGACTAAGTTATGAACAGGTTATTGTTAATTTGATTGGAAAATTATTTTTATAGTATCTTATTTGGTCTGTATTTTCATCTATTTTGCACTGCACTTTTATAAGGAGTTTGTGAAAGATTTCCCCGTTGTATCAATAGAAGATCCCTTTGATAAAGATGATCGCAAATCCCAACAAAAAAATCCCAACAAAAATCCCAGCAAAAAAAATAAATGAATAAAGTCCCAAACAGGACCAAAACCCCAAAACTAAAGAAAGGACACTAATTTAACAATGCAAAACAGAATATTAGAGTTATATATACTCTCAAAGAACTAACAAAATAGAACGTTTAGCCACTTTACCTTTTGGGTCTAAGGAGAAACTTTCAAGGGAAGAGGAAGAGAGTCTGCAATTTGTGAATTGAATTTCTTTGATCCGATGGTGATAGAGCTGCAATTTATGATTAGCTTCATAGTGACTAGAACAGATTTAGGATCTAGGGTTCTTCACTTCTTCTTTCTAAGGGGAGAGACCGAGGTAGTGAGAGAGACTGATCGATCTATTATGACTTATGAGGGTGAGAGTTTGCTTAATGAATAGATTAATTAGTGTAGAGTTAAACTAAAGAGAATCAGTAACCTAATTATTGTGTGTGTGTATATATATATATATATATATATATATATATATATGGACCGGGTTTTATTCGGGCTGAGCCTTGTGAAGCCCAAGCTCTGATCACATTTAAATCAGGCCTAATATTTAGGCCCAAGCTCAGTCTGGCTCACCCTAATGTAAGGTTTGGCCCTCTATTTATCGGGCCGGCCTGGTCCATTGACAGTCCTATATATCTTTGAGATCAAATTAATGTTACTTAAAATGATCGGAACATATGAGATTAGTCAGTCGAAAATGTCTTTAGGGTGTCAAGTCGGAATAACATTTGGATGTAACGAGGTGGTCAAATATAGGACCTTTTATGGGTTGACCTACTTGACCCCTTTCTCATGTTTCGTTAAAGTATTTATTTTCCTACAATGATTTTGTAAGAGTTTCTGGGTTAAAAATATGTTTTGTGGTGTGAGTGAACTTGTATACAACAGCTAAGTAATGTTCTTTCAATTATTTTCTTTTACTTAGGTTCAGAATCAAATGCGAAGCAAAGAAGGAGAAAAGAAGCGTGCTTATTTGACCTTGGAGGAACTGCGTCAATTGTCTGATGATACTAATACATACAAATCCATAGGTTTGATAATTGATCTGAATGCACAAGTGCCGATAACACCTACTGTAGTTTCCTTGGTGATTTCTTAAATAATTCCCTGCTATCTATGTTGCAATGTTATTACCGCTTGTTTTGTTTTGGCAAATCCCTTCTTCGATTCACTATACAATTTGGCACTTTCCGCATTTAGTTTTGGTCTTAGTTTTTTCTTTCCTCAATCTATAATAATTGGTATTATAAGTTAAATCATATTTTTTCATAAAAGAAACCAACTGTAATTAGGGAAAAAATAGTCGGAAGGTAAATTAGTGGATAACCCAGGTTGCATTTGCTTTCAATTCTTGGATAAGATAGTTTAATCATTTAAAATTAATTAAGAATCAATGGCATTTAATTCACTTAGTTTATGGGCCTTATTTTGGTGAAAAAAAAATTGCTATTCTCATGTCTTTTTGATGATTGAAGTTAAAATTTGGTTTTAAGTAAAGTCAGCCATTGATGGATAAAATTAGGGTAAATTACAATGAACCTCTTGTGGTTTGACCAATGTTCAGGTTTTTCTTCTATGGTTCGCAAACTTACAATTTGCCCCCTTGGGTTTGGATTTTCTGCAAAATGGATGGAAACTTAAAAACTTGACAGATTTGTGCAAAAAGTCAAAAATATCCCTAAGCCATGTACCCCCTCCGCCTCAGAAACCCCTCTGCCGGAAGCAAGGGTTACATTTTATGATAAAATACGTAGCTAACCTTGATCATAGGCTTTAAATGACTAACATAACCCTTTAATCGAAATTTTTCAGCACCCTAATGGTCACTTAACGGAATATTTAACGGTTTAACTTTAACCCAAAGTACAAGAGGGCGGATTGCAGGTTTGCAAACCATAAGGGGTAATTTGAAAATTAGCCGAACCACAAGGGTGCCTTGTAATTTAATTTACCCATAAAATTATTCTAGTTCAAATGAAATTTGTAAACTTAATTTTTTTTTTTAAAAAAAAAAAAAAAAAAATCTCTGGTGGAAACTAGCTGTTTACTGTTCTTGGATTTCAAGGTTTTCTGCTTACTAATTTTGTTTGTTTGTTGGGGTTCTGCAGGGAGAACGTGAGTTCCTTTTCTTCAAATGTTCTTGCAGTTGGATGAATCTCCTGTGTTTGTTGTTTGAACTTCAATGGATAGATGTGACTTCTTTTTAACAAACATAATTTTATGACTTTCTGAATCTTTACTATTTTATTCCTGCCAAATCAATATAACCAGGTTTGTCTTGGAGCCCAAATCAGTTTTAATGGATGAACAAGAGGAAAAGCTCAAGGATAGTGAAGCTACAATATCTGCATTGGAGGTTTATTTTTCTTTCCTTCTTGGTTGATTTGTTTTTTGCTTCAGTTTCTGCATGGAAGACAGTTTTTATGGATACTGCCTGCTTATGTTTTCTATTGATGAAATTGTACAACTTGTGCATAAACATAGAAGATTGCCTGCATGTGAGTATATAGATTTTATCACCTAGAACAAATTTTGCACCAAATGGGGATGAGGACTCTGCAAAAGTACATCTAGATTAGGCATTCCTCTGAAAACTCAACTGGTTACTGTCTTAAAGCATAGCTAAAACTATGTTGGTCAAATTCCAATTAAATACAGATTGTCTAGGTGGCTTAAGTTTTCCACACTTTCCTCTCGCAGAACATTGGATACATTAGTTTTACTTTAAGAATGCTAGAATATGCAGCAGCCATGAAGGTGAAGCAGTCTCTCATTGCTCTCCCTCTATAGATAATGAACACTAGCTCCACATAAAAGAACTCTTGGCAGAAGTGGTTCTTTTTTTTTTCTCCTTTTCTTTTCCCTCTCTCTCTTTTGTTGCCCTAACAAGTGATAAACTTGAAGAACTGAATTTGGGAGCTCTTTTGCTTCCTGTATTTTCGACTTTTTTGATTGTTCATTAATTGACCCATGGAAGGGAATTAGTTTCATGTTTGCACGTACTGTTATATCGTTTACCTTTCTGTACTTATTCTCATAAACTTCATCTTGAGAAACACATACTATGTGACTATATTGGTGTACTGTTGATTATATCTTTTACTGCAATATCATCATGTGCATATCTGTAGATGTTTAATCTCTTTCTACATGTTAAACCAGAATAAGTCTATATGACTCCAAAATATTAATCAGAATATTGTACCCTTATTTCTGAAGGAATTATTGTTAATGCTGTGAATGTCTTTCATTCCCCACATTCATGGAGGGTTTTAATGGTTCAGGAATAATAACCCAGACACATATTTTGTTTAATGAAAACATTTAACTACATAATTTTCGTAACAGTTAATTGATTCATTACATCTTTTCCTTGAACAATTCAATTGTTGGTACCTCCTCCAAAATTATTTGATGGTTTCACATTTTAATAATGATGGAACTGTTGAAGAAAGTGTTTTACATTATTTAGTTTCAGACAGGCAACATGTTTTTGTAAAGTAGATCCTTCTGGGCATATACATTTCAGCTTCAGATCCATGGTGCTTATTCAGTTGGTAGTTACTCGTGTTTTGTTTGCTTCATTTTTGGTTAGCTGATATTCTGAATCATATTAGCAAAGAACTGAGACAAAAACTCTATACTGGATATCTGTTAACTGACTGATTGTTTTTTCTTGGTTACTGGGCAGAAATCCAAGGAATACTTAGAAAAGCAGATAGCAGAGGTGCAATGAAGTAAGAGAACAACCTGAGGGAGCTGTTGCAACAAGATCCTGGTCTTGCTCGTCAGATAATGTCCATGTCTGTGTAATGTAATTTTAGTGTATGAAATTTGTCTACTTTTTTATTAATTTCCGTTCGTAGTGGTACAAAAGTTTTTTTTTTTTTTTTTCTCATGCATGTAAAACCAAAATGACAAACTGTATTACTAGACCAAAAATTTCATTTAGGCTGGAAGAACGTGGAAAAATTTCCATTAGAGGTGCTGGAAATTTGGTAATGCAAAATGAAGGGGTAACTTCAATTTATAACAAGGGCAGTTGTACACGTTTTGTGGAGAATGTTAACGTTAAATGGTTTACAGTCGCCGCTACTCCTTTGAAATTTAGAAGTTTCTTACTCTTCATGACTGTCCGTTTGGCTGGATGTAAAATGTTTTCGTCAAGGAAAATATTTTTTTTTTTGTGTGAAAAATAGTTTTGCATGAAAAAATTCATTTTTTATATATTTTTCTGGTTTTAGTGTTAGGTCGATAAAATGAAAATACTTGGAACTTTTAAGGTTTTTCATCTTTAATTTTATAAATATGAGTTAAAAAAGACTTGTAACAATTGTAATAAATATTTTATAAGTGATTGTGATCACTAAAAAAGTTAATTTTTAAAAAAATTAAATTATAATATAATGTAGTGGTAAAATAATATTAATGATAGTTATGTTATTGTGGCATCACAATAAAGAGAAAAACAAATGGATACCAATTGAAAACAAAAATAAATTTCGTAAATGAATATATAAAAATAAGTATTTAAAATTAATGTTATTTTTAACTATTTAATAATTTACATTAAAATATTTCATAAGTTTTTTTTTTTTCAATCAGAGTGAGTAAAATAAAAAATATTTTACACCATTTCGATATTTAATGCTAAAAAAAAATTAAAAGTTATTTTTCAAAAAATATTTTCAACCCAACTATGCAGACTTGCGCCAGTCGCCGGTTCTCCTGAGAAATGGATTGCTTTTTACACACTTTTTACCACTATTTAATTTACTATTCATATTTTTGATGAAATAGTTATTTGATCTGCAAAAATTTTTTGGTCAACTTCTTTTACTTTTATATTAAATAAATACACATTTAGCATACATATACGAACATATCTCATTTTTTGAGATTCAGCGTTTAAACGACGAGAAGACAACTACGTTTGTGTGTGATTTTTAGTAATTGATTTGATGGTACAAAAAAGAAAGTGAACGAGATTATATATTTTAATATTAATAATTTTGTTCGACTTTAGCGTACGCCTTTTGTCTTTTAGTGCAAAAAATATTATCCAAACACTTATTCACAAAAAAATATTTGCACTATTCACAATCCAAACACTTACTCATATTATTCACATTTTTTTTGTTATTTACCACATGACTTAAATAATTTCTTGAATAATGCATCAAAATAATATTTCAAATAATACAATCCATATGCGCCCTGTCTCCCGCTCTTTTATTCATTTAGTTAAATGGAAAATACTTAAGTAGACCCGGATGTTATCTTTGACCCCACCTGTAAATCCTGTGGTCAGGATTAAACCTTAAAAAATCTTACTTACGTCAGCTGATATCATAAATTCTCTAAAATTTAATCCACATTACAAAATTTATAAATAAAGTCAAAAATTAGATCTACCTAAATCTGTACCTAGTCAAATATGGTCATTCTTCTTTACTACACATGTAAAATTCAGTTTATCGTTCTTGCACTGCAGAATCTTGTGTGTTGGCTTAAAATTCTCCTACTCGTAATCTAAACACATGCCTCGATCTAGTTGATTGATAATACGCATAAATTAACCCACCAATGAAAAATTATTTTCAAATTCACAAATTCAAAATAACTTTTCAAAATTGCTTTACATAACAAGATTAAATTGAATCACTATTTTCTAATTTTAAATACTCGATTAAATTTTATTTTTTCTTTTTCGAATATAATAACTTTATCTTTTTAACATTTTGTATAAATACACTATTTTCTAATTTGACTTCACTTTTTCTCCATAAAATGCCAACCTAGGGTTTTTCTCAGTACGTGTTACCAAATCCTATATCATTGCTAGAAGATACCTAAAGAAAGCAAATTGATGTTATCTATTCAATTTTCTTTTTTTTGGTGTGGTTGGAGGGAAGGTGTTGTTCTATTTGTTTCAAAATAATTTTTACTTTTTATTGGTGCACATAAATTAAGAAAACTATTAAATTGTATTAATTTTACAAAAATATTGTTCAAAATAACTAAATTACTCTTTTACGTTAATATCCCAATTATATAATCATCATTTCATTAATGTAAATACTCTCCCCGTCCTATTTATTTTGTCACAATTTGATTTTTGTGGTCAAACTGATCAATTTTGTAATATATAATTCATGTAAATTTATTTGATTTTTATAAAATTATTTCATTAAAAGTGAAATTTATATCATATATTACTACATAAAAACTTAAAATATACAAAAAAGTTACAAAATCTATAGAGGACGTTTTAAAGAAGAGAAAAAGTTCTGCATTTCCCCATTCTTGATAGCAAGAAGATTAAGCATTGAAAAGATGAGGTGTTGACCAAAAAAAGTCAAATGTGACAAATATATTGAAATGGAAAGAGTATTATTTAATACTTACTTGATTTTCTAAAGCCACAGACAATATGATACAAGACAAATTATTTCAAGTGATAATTATTTTGAAACGAGAGGGGTAATGATTTTTGGATTAATTACATTTACCTCCCTTAAAGTTTGGCTACATTACCAAATAAATCCCGAGATTTGATAAAACTACAAATACCTTCCTCATTTGACGAAACCTTTAACAAACAATTCCCCCTCCCCCCCAACCACCGTTTAACACTAATAAAAATAGGGTTAAATAAAGTAAACCTTCTCAAGGTTTGGACTGTTTTGCACTAAACCCTATAATATTATTTTTTTCCTAACTTTGCCTCTTCCGTTAGTACACACTAGGAATTTGACTATTAAAAACTCAAAAAGACATTTTTACCATTAGACACTACAAAAAATATTGTGTAAAATTAACCCCTTTATTATATTTGTCATTTTAGTCCCTAATTCTAGTTTTGTGTTAATTAACCTACTTTAGTCATTAATCAATATAAAAATATTGTTAACACAATTAAAAATATAATGATACCTACCAACACCAGTGGTTCTTTAAAAATATTTGTGAAAAAAATTTAATACAAAAATTTTCTAACACTATCGGTATTTTTCGATCTTTTCATTATATTTTATTAGACATATTAAAAATAAAATTTTAAATATACGAGACTCAAAATCATTTATTAAAGTCATATCAATCTATTTTCTTTTTACTTTTCTTTTTGTTTATTTAAAATGATTTTCTTTTTACTTTTTTTTTTCCTTTGTTAATATAATTTAACTAGTACCCAAATTATACGAAATAACTTTATCATATAAACAAAAACTAAAATTAAAATAATTTAGATGAAATATCTTTGATAATTCATCAAAAATTTTAAAATTAATTATTTCACCGTATTTATAAATTTTAAGTCACATATTGAAGAAAGTATAACTCGAGAATTAGACTATTAATTAATCTGGAACATATTTATATTTTTAATAATATTGATAACATTATTGAATTTTATTTTTATCCTAATGTATTAAATACTACAAAACTTACACGAGGGTTAAACCTTATTGGGGTTTACCGCAATTAACATTTAAGAGTAAATTTGTCTCTTTAAAAAAACTAACAGTGGGGTTACCTTTAACTGTGTTAGTTAAAGGAATAAAGTGAGAAAAAAATAACATTACAGAGTTTAGTACAAAACAGCCCAAATCTTAAAAGGGTTTCAGTATTTTACCCTTAAAAATATGGCTGATGTCAGCAAAAATTGATATAATTAGCCAAAAATACCCTTAAGGATTTTTTAATAATTTAACTTCCAAAAAAATCCCCTAGATTGGCCAAAAATATTTTACTTCAGTACGATATTTTTGGCGGCAACATTGCCCTCCCCAGTCCCCCGTCCCCGCCCCCTCCCCTCCCCCTACTTAAGTATTTTCCATTGCAGGCTGCCTATTCACTGACCTCTTCCATCACACGCCGGCACCATTCCTGCCCTGAAACCGGTCACCCCGCAACCCTTCACTGTCTACCTCTGCCAAACACAAATTAACATTAAAAAACACTAAAATTATATCACCAAAATGTACAAACAAATACCGGAATTCAATCCCCACAATCCTTTAATGGTACTGGATATTTTTATTTTTTGGACGCTGACCCCAACAATTTCGATCTTGATTAGCAAAAAGAATTTATTTTGGTTTTGGGATTCAAGATTTGGTATGGATTGACGTTGGGGTGGAGTTTCTGTGTCACCTGATGATATTACTCCACCCCAACCCCACCCCACCCCACCAATCGGACATGAAGACCACGTCGGGATTGATCATTGATGTCGTGATCGGACTGAATTGGAACAAGTGATTAAAGAATCAATGTATATGTACCAGTGGTAAAGTATAAACAAATCAATTCGAATAAAGAATCAAATTGAATAAGTGCACAAATCAAAACAACCACCACCACCACACGTTCCCAATCAATCCAATTTAACAAGCAACTGCTTAGGCATACTTTAGTGTTCATCATTACCACTAGAGAAGCCTCTGCGTCCCCTTGCTCAACCAATGACATCAATCTTATCAATGAACGTTATATATTATGAGGCCCAAACACTAACAAACATTTCCGTAAGATCTGAATCAGATATGGATAGAAATAGCACACCAGATTCACCTGCAAGCTGCAACGGCGATTGGGAGGAGGTGGGCTTGTCAAGGCAAAAATTCTAGCTAGTGAATATTTGACCAAGATCGGTGAAATTGTCCAGCTATTAATGCACAAAGGTAATTGAGACTGTTAACCATGTCTGTTAATGGGAGTTAGAGATAAGGGTATTTGTAGTTTTACCAAATCTCAAGATTAATTTGGTAATTTGACCAAACTCCAAGGAAGATAAATGCAAATAACCCACTAAAATTTGCATCTCTATTGTTGTTTTTTGTGCCACATTATTATTCGTCACATTTTAAACATAAAATGCTAGGAGTTTAATTGGGGATTAGTTAGTTGTATTTGATCACAACACACAATTTCGTGCTCTGTTTAGGCACATAACCAAATTGTCAACATACCGATCCAGTTTGTCTACCCTGATGGGACCCTAATTCGTGTTGTGGCGTATTTAGGTTGTAAGAGTCAGTCATGGTTTCACAAAAGTAAAGTCCAGTAACAAACAATATAGCTGTTGCCTGATTTGCCTAACGAAATTTTTAAGCACAAACCATCATAGACAAAAATGGTCGAGAAATTGGCAGGGAGGAATTTCAGGCCTAGTTTGGGAGTTGAAGAGAGAAAAGAAAGAAGAGAAAAGATAAGTTTTGAGAGAAAATAGGTAAAGTAGTCATTTTAAGAAAGTGTAAAATGTTTTAGTTGTTTTTCTCTAAATTTCTCCTCATTTTGCAGAGAAAACTTGGGCTTCCCTTTATCCTCCCAAATCATTCTATTTCCTTTTTCTTTCTCTCTTCTTTAAACTTCCAATTCTTTTCTTTTCTTTTCTTTTCTCTCCTCATTAAACTTCCAAATAAGAGAGTATTTTTCTGAACCTTCTTTTTTTTCCTATTTCTTTCAATCCAAAAAGTTGTCCGTGAATGACTAATGTTGGGGGAAATCAGTATTGGGCATCTATTACATTTTTTGGTGTTATACTCATATTGTCAATTTAATGGAGTGATTCCTTATTTAATATTTACTTATATTCAAAATATACATATCACCTAATCACATAGTGTAATAAGAATATAACACCAAAAAGTGTAAGAGGATCTAATACTGTCAAGGACAGATCTAAGATAAAGTTAGAGTTGGGCACAAATAATAGAATTCTTTTCAGTTTTTTAGTCTCGTAAATTGTAATTGATAATAAAATATCCAAGTAAGCAAATAATAGCAAGATATATATGTTAGAAAATTCCATTGATTCGTTAGAATACCATACTGTTGTATTTTGAATTTGTTTCACAGTATGACACTAGGTAAGTATGAATTAGGAGTGGCAACAAGTCGTGTCGTGCCGTTATCGTGTCGTCTCATTATCGAATTCATGTCAAAATATCTAAACTTGAGCACGACTCGTTAAGCATTCGTGACGTGCCATAGTTTGTTAACTATCGGGTTGACACAATACGACACGATTGACACATTTAAATTTTACATTATTATACCAAATTATGGTACCCTTAACCCGAATGACATGATAAACCTATAAATAACCTACTAACTCGATAAACCCGCAACCCTATAATCCAAAACAAGCCTACCAACCTATTTAACCTATTTTAAATACTTCAATCCAATAAGTTTATAGAATTTATGTGAACATGTTTTATATTTAATCTCTAAAACATATATAAAGTTGTAACTAATTACCAAAATCTCCAACTATTAGTCAAGAGTGATTAATAATTAATGAGTCAAATGGGTTGAATGGGTCGTGTTACCTAGATCAAGTTACCTGATGCAACTTTAATAGATTAAAGTGTCAACCCCAGGTTGACACACACGACTTATTAAGTCTCGTGTCATTAACAGGTTGACATGATTAATTCTGAGTCGTGTTTATATCTGTTAATTTTGAGTCGTATTCATGTCGTGTGAAAAATTGCCACCCCTACTTTAAATGCCCTACTTGATGTATACAGGTGCCGTGGGAATCTCTTATATTATAATGTTATTTTATGCATGTTTAAAACATTAAAATGCTATGAAATTCGATAAAATATGTTGGATCATCATATGTAGGGAGTGTAAACGAATTGAATTGAATATGAATAATGCCCTTCTCGATCTTGAATTCGAAATTTTTTGTGATGCTTGTACTCGAGTTTGAATTCTAAAAATTTGATGGAACTCGAGCTCGATATGAGTTCGCTTGAAAATAAGTAAAATGAGTTCGAATTCGAGGTCGAACTCAAATAATTCGACTTATTTGAAGGTAATATGTAATTTTTTTTGAAAGAATATAGACATGTTGATTTTTAGTAATTTTACATATTATAAAAAATTAAAAAAATATATTATATATATGTTCGAAAAGTTTAACGAACATTCGAGTAGAATATACATATCTTCGAGATTGGCTCATTAAATGATTCAAGATTGAACTCCGTTAACTCAACCTTAAGTCAATTTTTTGACTGAATTACTCGCAAACAACTCGATTTGTTACGTACCAGACAAGATATACACGAATTCTTAAATTTTTTAGGAATATAATCATTTTGAATATTTTAAGTTAAACCAAGAAACACGGAAAGATGGCTGGGAATTGGGAAGTAGTAGGTAGGGATTGTTCTGAGTAAATGATCAAATAATGTGGATAGGGTATCTCCACATCATGGACTCTTTCAAATAATAAATCCGTGTTTGTTGCATTTTTTTTTATAAATACAATACAAATAATAACTCCTTGTGGGTAGCCTGCACTGATCATTGTATGCGAAGTGTTTTTTCTTTTTAAAGATTATTGTATGCGAAATTGCCAGACACTTGCATTCACGAAATTAAAATGTAGTAGTACTTAGGCCAAGATTATTTAATTAACAAGGACATGTTACACGTGTGGGTGGAAGATCCCTTCGTCCAAAAGCTATCTGCTAGGGCCTTGGAAGGTGCGATTAATGAGTTTGGCATGTGAGACACGGGTAGTCGGGTACTATATACTTGCCCGAAAACATTCTTAGTATAAGCATAAATTATGAAATTTAGAAAATAATAATAATATAGATTATATAGAGGTATTTTATAATTTAATTTTCTTTATTTTTAATAATTTTCAGAACACTATCAAAATTAAATACTTAAAAATTAATATATAGTATTAAGGGCATTTTATTTATTTATCTAGATTTTCTTAATGGTGTTAAAGTTGTTAATTGATAAATAGTGTCAAGGAGGCAAAGTATATATTCTTTTAGTTCAAGTGTGCAAAATGTAATTGCAAACATTTATTTTTTGCTAATAAAAATATAAATTTTAATTGATATAAATAGCCTACACAAAATTAGTTATTTTATTAATTATAATTTGTATTCTAATTTAATTTGCTACTAAATAATTAGCAGCTAATTTAATAATCATTAATTGACTAGATTAATAGTCATGGATAATTATTACAAATAAATTTCATGAATTTGATATTTGACTATAACACTCAACTGTTATTGTCATTTTTTATACATGTCAAAATTCCTATTAGTTAAAAAGAATTACCGCTCATGTATAATTATACATGTATAATTATACAGACAAATATCATGGATAATTAAAAAATTATCCTACAACTGAAATAAATATGGTGCCTTTGTAGTTAAATCAAACACTCAATAATTGTTGTCATATTTGATATGTGGCGAACTCTTATTAGTCAAAAGGAGTTTGAACTCATTCAAAAAGGTTTATGATTTGCCTATAAATAGAGGCATTAACTCTTCACAAATACACACACCAAAAGCAAAAACTATAGAGATCTGATAAAAAACTCTCTAAGTGTCACATGATCCTAAAAACATATTAAATTGTATTTTCCCTTCTTTTAAAAGATTAAAAAAAATCTTTCAATTGAAGAACAGATTCAAGTCACAAAAAATTAATTTTTAATTTTCAAATTAACTAGAGGATTAAAAAATTGTGTTAATCCAAGATCAAACCTTTTTAGCCCTTGGATTAAATTCCTTTGAGAAATAGAATTAGAGGATAAGTTTTTTTTTCCTCCAAGAAATTATACAGAGATTGTACTTAATTTTCTGATTTATCAAAAAATATTTAATTTGTTGTTCAATTCTTCATTGTTATTAATTTAACACGAAATTTGTGTTTACAAATTTCTAACATGCCCGGTAGGACAATCTTTGCCTCTCATATCTTTTTCATACATATTCAATGAGTACCGTCTCAAACTCAATGGCTCCAAAGGAAAGCCAAGTTCCTCAAATTGCAAAAAATAGTGAAAACTACCACTCTAAAACTCCAGTTACCTGCAGCAAGGCGAAATCCCTTGCTGAGAAATGAAACTCAACAAATTTGTGCTAAGAGTGAAAGCCACGTTAAAGGGCCGGTCACTCGTAGCAAGGTCATATCCCTTGCTACTGAAAGCCACAAACAATGCGTGGTTAAGTTTGTTGATACTAAAAATGTCAATGCTCCTGAAGTGTATGATTTACTTCAAGAATATTCAGATTTAGAATTTGTTAAGTCAAATTACTCTGACTCGTCAATAATGATGCCAGTCATGCTGCAATGTTGGAAGAACAACTAGGGCGTGTGGTCACTGAAATGATGGAAATGTGCAAAGTGATGGAGCAAAAAGACTTGCAAATTGCAAGTCTCGTGACCAAATTTGAAACTTGAGAAGATTCAAGTAATACTTAAAAAAATCCAAATGCTTCTTACCATGATGAGGGAAAGACCCTTACATTGACTTTAGCCATTCAATCGAAGCATTATCAAACATTAATGTGTCGTCAACGAATAGAAAATGACAAATCACTTTGTCATTCTCTTCAACTTGTATTCCTAGAATACACTACATCTCTCTGTTAAAGCAGTAGATAAGAACATGTTTCGACATATACTAAAAATAGGAATGGAGATAAAAGGTCTCCTTGATGAAGCCTCTTTCTCACGCGAGTCAAATCACTGAAAAGCTTCCCACTAAGACAATAAGAGTAGGAAACTGTGAAAATGCAAATACAAATAAGATCAATAAATTTACTTTACAAATTGTACTTTAAAAGCATCTGAATGAATAAGTTCCATTCTACTCTATCAAATCCTTTACTTATACTTAATTTAATAGACACATGTCCCCTCTTATCCTAAGCCTTCATCTTTATAAAATAATTGATTCATAGGTGATGATAAAATTGATTTTGGTTAATGAGCAATCAATATACATCCTAGTAGTTGCTTAGTATTGGAGTTATACATTTGAAATGGGGGACTCTAATTAATTAGGGAAATATGACCATAACCACTCAATTTTGTAGAAAAATGGGTTACCCAATTCACATTGGAAGGGTTTTCATAGGTACTGAGCAACTAATTGGATGCATAATGTTGATGCGTGAAAATGTTAACACCAAAGTCTAATATATAAGTTTGATTCCTTAGTTGTCCCCATATTTCAATGCAAAGGTAAAGGCGTGCGTGTACCCACGATATAGCAAACCTGCGACAAGAACAAGAGTGGCGGGGTTTTGTCCCTAGGAGAGATTCTGACGCTCAAATCAGAATTTGTGCGAGCAAAAAGACTGAGAGTAAAATGAAAGCTTGAAATGGCAAAATGAGAAGTTGAATGAATGTTGTGATTGTGATTTTACCTTACTGTCTTACTATTTATACTAAATCTTGATGGGTTTGGGCAATTTATGGATTTGAGAATAATTATTTGGCCCATGAAGGCCTTGATTATTTTGAATTTCTTCATGGCTTGCGTTTAGGTAAAAATTATCAAAACATCCTCATGTATATTTGACCGCTTTGACGGATTGGATACGTATCCACTTGTTATTGAATAGTACCTATTTAGGTATCATCACATACTATCTTAGTAGTTACCCGAGTGATTATTCAATGACTACTGTATATAAACCTTGTGACAATAACAATAAGGACATTATCCTTAATAAGACTAGCGGGAATAGAAGCAAATTGGGATTAGAAAAATAATATTAGAAGAAATAAGCTTCTTAAAAGGCCGAAATTAGTAATTAGGTCTTTCCCTAGCCATCTTAGGCTTTGATATTGTGTTTCCCATACTTTTCGTTCGGGAGCAATTTTTCCCTTTCCTACCTTTCCAACAAGAAGAATTTTATGCACTAGTTGACTTTAGCGCGTTATTGAAATTTTTATACATTAGTTGACTTTAGGTTTATTTGATAACTTAATTTAATGTTAAAAATTAATTGGTTAAGAGTTAATATATTAAGCAATACTTAATTTATATTCAAAATTTTAAGTGAAATTTTTTTTACTTAATCTGCTAAATTTTAAATAAATGTACAAACACATAATCTAATACACTATTA
Organism: Cinchona pubescens; assembly: GCA_025175665.1. Taxonomy (NCBI): domain Eukaryota; kingdom Viridiplantae; phylum Streptophyta; class Magnoliopsida; order Gentianales; family Rubiaceae; genus Cinchona; species Cinchona pubescens. The sequence continues at coordinate 1,112,418 of JANKKI010000132.1, forward strand.
CATACTCTCTCTCACACTTATTCACACACACTTTCTCTCACTTGTACACACACTCTCACACTCTCTCACACACAAAAACACATATACTCCCTCATATATATACATTATCTTTCTCATACATATGCACACTCAGTCTCTCACATACATTCTCTCTTGTATTTTTTCATACACATATTCACACACACTCACACACACACATTCTCTTTCACTCACATACACACACTCTATCACGCGTACATTCTCTCTCACGCACATACACACTCTATCACACATTCTCTCTCATGCACATATACACTATCACGCACATAGATTCTGTCTCGTACACATTTGTACCATCCCTTAGTTATTCATTTTATTTTCTAAGCATATATGACAATTATTTATAATGAATTAATACATGTATCAAGTGGCATATTTAATTTAGAGATTGAATTTAGTTGATTATCAAATAGAAATAATTTTATCAATTCAAATTTTCAGAATTTAGAATTCAAACTTCAAATATTCAGAATTCAGAATTTAGTATTAACAAACAATTCCTTAGGATTCGTTGGGTTCATGGGATGATTTGGGATTGGATAAGTAATTCTGTATCATCCTATATTTGGTTAGATTTCAAATATGAGATTATCACCCCACTTAACTAACTTAATCCCCTTCCTTGGACTATATGGGGTATTACACATCCCATGGAGGTCTTTGGTATTAATAATCCCACCAGGCTAGATAACAAGTAAGATGCCTAAATTACATATTAAATTAATATTTTCTTGTAATAGTTATTTTTTTACTTCAAAAAAAAAAATGATCAGTATATCATTTTTTATTTTAGGTGAAAAAAATACATATTTTAGTACATGATCACACTTATTCTTTTATTTTATCATTTTTTATTTTACAAACTATAATGCCTTATATTTATTTATTTATTTTTATTTAAATGTTTCTATTTTATAAAACATATATTTTCAAGTACAATAATATACTATTAATTAAATGAAAAAATCTAATTGCTGTATCAAGCCGCTAATTCTTTCTAATTCATGAAAGTACCTGCTATAGTTTTTTTTTTTTTCTAAATCAGTTCAGTACTACTGTTATGAATTTTATCATTCCTTGTTAATTTATGCATATATTTCAATAATTTTATTAGTTTATTTATTTTTAAACATGATATTATATGATTCTAAAACTATTTTATGTGTGAAAATTTTAAAATAATGAAGAATAGTGGGTAATAGTAAGAGAATATTCAATATCTACAATTCTCCTCTATCTATCATTTTCATTAAAAATATAAAATTGTATTATTATCAAAATATTTTGTCAATATTCTAAACAAATTAAATACAATATTATAATATAAGGATGATCCATCTCAAAACTATCATTTGAAAATGAGTTATTCGGAAATGATTTATCTATGAACTAAACAGATCTGTGTTAATTTCAATAGGGTTGTATTTTTTTTTTAAGTTTTAGTATTTCGAGAGTTATGTTCAGCGGTGGAAACTTCCCTATATTTGAATATTACTACAAAGCAGAAAAGAAAAATAACGAAAGGACTGCAGGTAAATGGTTGATATATTGGCGAGTAAAATATTACGTATTCTTGCCTCCGAGGCCTATCAATGGTATAGGATTCATCAATACATAAATTGACAAATAATTTATACTTCCACGAATTGAAATATTTTATATCCCGATTTGCATCTAGATTTACATCTCGAAAAATATCATTATATATGTAACTCTGGCTGAAGAGACTGACGAAAAGTTCACCAGCTTTTTTCTGTGGGATTGCAACGGTGGAAAATGGAGGCCTTTTCTCTATATTTCATCTCTGTTGGAGTCGTCTTGCTTTCCTTCTCCCTTCGCTTTCTTATTCAACGTTCCAATTCCAGCAGATCTAAACTTCCACCAGGCACATTTGGATTCCCTCTAGTTGGAGAGACACTCCATTTTTTCTTAAATGGCCCAGAAAAATTCATCCGTCAGAGAATGGAAAAACACTCGGAAGAAGTATATTTCGCCACTTCATTGCTAGGAGAAAAAGTGGCTGTAGTTTGTGGTGCAGAGGGGAACAAGTTTTTACTCTACACTGCAAATCATCAGCTTGCTCCTTGGCTACCTTCAGCAGCGTCGACGTTATTCGATTGGATGGATTCTTCCGGACAATCAAGGAAACAGTTAGTTTTAAAAAATCGCAGTTTTCTTTATAATGAAATCCTCAAGCCTGAGAATTTGAGACAGTATATAGCCATCATGGATTCCTTGGCAAGACAACACATAAAGACAGCTGATTGGGATCCTTCCCAAGTGGTAAAGGTTTATCCTCTTACCCAGAAGTATACACTTTCTTTGGCATGCAGATTGCTCCTTGGTCTTGGAGATGCTAACGAAGTTCAAAGAATATCTGATTCTTTCAGCATCACCATGCAAGGGATGTTTTCAATGCCTATCAATTTGCCTGGCACCGCATATAATCGTGCTCTCAAAGAGTTAAAAAACCTTAAGCAGCAATTCTTGAAAGATCATTGCGGAGAAGAAAAAGACGGTTTCAAAGAATGGGGAAAGAGCCGGTTCGGACGTATTGTCTCGCACGCTGATGGACGAAAACGCCCATTTCGTGTCCGATTCGGAGATCGGTATTTATCTTTTAAGTTTAATGCTTCCCAGCTATGAAGCAACAAGTGCATCCATCACATTTGTCTTGAAATATCTTGCCGAGTTTCCCCATATTTATGATGTGGTTTACAAAGGTACGTAAAATTAACCTTTTACCAGATTTCACCGTCATGGTCGTCTCCTGTGAACTACTAGTATATCCTTTCAAAATTAGTTATGCACTGTTTCCTCTCTCACATCATGTTTCGTTCTATTTTAGGAGTAAAGTGCCAAAAATTCATTATATTTTTAACCTGTATGGATTTTAGTCATATTGTGGTTGAAAAGTTCAGTGAACTTGTAAAAAAGTTATTTTCTTTTGTCTCTTTAGTTATATTTTTTCATTAACTGCTTTATTTGTGTTCGTTCCACGTGCCTCCTTCATGGTTCAAATAAAGACAAAATTGTCTAGAAAACCAGTCACATTCACCCAACTTTATGATCAGATTTACTAGAACAATTTCTATAAATTTTACAATTTAAATATCCAAGCAAACAAGTCACTCTTTCTAATCAAGGCAAAAACCCCTTGATAATCTAAAAACAAAGATATATTTAAAAAAATTGAAACTTTTGGTATCCATTTGCGAAGAAATCCAACAACTTTTTCACAATAACGACAGCCAACGACGGGGAACAAATTCCTCAGCCATGGGGTTCAATTAGGAGAGCGTCATTTCCCTCTTAAACCCTTCACTAGCATCATCAGATCCACCACTATCATCATCAACTCCATTCCTCCGATTAGGCAGTCCATTGCTGTTGAGGCATTGATGCCGTGGTGATGCTAATTCACGAGTTAGGGATGGCTTCTGTTTGGCCGTATATGTTGCTGTTAGATCATTAGAAATCGACAGCTAGGCAGTAATCACAGAAAAAATATCTACTGCTGCTGGTGGTGGACCAGGAGGTTAATGCAGGTTTGATCAGCCGCTGATGGTTGTTGCATCGTTGTCCTCTACATTGGAGGGTTTTGGCTTGCGTGATTTGCCGCTAAAGCCGCCGTCTTTATAGACTAATGATGAAGCTGGTGGTGGTCGCCTCCAACGCCGTTGTTTTGTACAACATCATTTTGGTCAACAAAAGAATTTGGGTTGAGAAATTTGCAAATGGAAATTGCTTTAGCCGATCCGATCATGAAATAGGGTGAAGGCAGTTCTTTTTGGACAATTTTATCCCTTATTTAGACACGAGGGAGGCATTGAAAGGCACAAAGTCTAATGACCTTTTCGGTCACAATATTAATTAAATGACCAAAACGCATACAAGTTAAAAGTATGGTGATTTTTTGGCACTTTACTCCATATTTTAGTATAAGTTAATTTTTTATATACTTTTGATATAAGAAATTTCAATTTTGTCGTCGGGTGTGAATGCATGCACATGAATTATAAAAATAATATTTAAAATTTAAATAATACATAATTGATATGCATTTACATTCAATAATATAATTTTTTTTTTTTACACTAATAAGGTATAAAAGATTAACTATTTTAGTATTTGGATGTCTTTGCCTTCAAGAACATTCATTGTAAGATCTTAGGTTCTGTTAATGCATAAAATTTGTCCTAGTACTAATCTACTCCAAGTATGTAAAGTATCCAATTGCAAATTAAGGCATTAGAAGATACGTAGGGTTGTTCAATTTTTTTACGAAATCGGCTGAACCGACCGAATCTGCATTGATAATTATTGGTTTAGTTCATTAACTTAAAATGGGATAAACCGAGCCGAACTAATTATATATTCCTTTTCAAATATTATTGGATATTTAAATTAATATATTATACATAGAACTTTACTATGTAATACTTCTAGTTCTTATTGAAAGTAGTCTTTATTAAAAAATAATTTTCACTATTTCTTTGCTTCAAACTTCAAAAAATAAATTAAGATGTGTCTATTGTCTAGTGCACGTGGTGGTAAATAAATTTTTTTTAGTTAGAGAAAAATATCTAACTAATGTATCTTCAAAGTTAATGAAGATGATAATGTTAAATAAATAAAATGTGTTTAATTGTGTTTATATGGAATAGAATGATGAAAAGATTATTTATTTTTTTAATTAAGATAGATAAAATAATAAAAAAGATAGATCAAATAAATTTAATTTATCATAAACAGAAAAAGAAAAAATAAAAGGATCTCCATTGTAAAATTTCATAATAAATATGAAATGAATTCATAATTAACTTTATATATCATACACTATTCAAAATTGGATTGATCAAATAAGTCAACGCGATGACAATTGATAAGTGTATAACCATTGTACATGTAGGCACTTATGTAAATGTGTAGATATATGCTCACACAAACTAATTACATACTTTAAAGTAAGTATGAATTAATATTTGGTACACAACATCATTATTAATCTGTTCTTATCTCAATTTATTAGAGATGATGAAAAAATATCTTTGTATTAGTTTTTTCAAATATTTGGGATATTATAATGGAATAAGATTGCATTATACTATTGCAGAGCACAAAATTGGGAACATAATCGATCTTATTGTGAACTGACTAAACCAACTCACACCAATCAAACCGAGTAGTTGTTTTATTTTTTTTGTGAAATGTTTAGTTTTGATTTGAAATTTTGTAAAAATTGCTCAAAACCGGATCAATTAGACCGAACCTTGAACACCCTTTGTCCAGGGAAACAATCTCTATGAAGTTAGCAATAGTATGTAGGGTGACTAGTAGGCCTGTCAATGGGTCGGGTCTAGATCAGGACCCGACTCGGATCTACTTATCTAAATTTGGATCTATAGCAAATTTCGATTACTCGAATCAGATTCGGTCCCTTTAGGCTATTATAATAAATGAGTCGGATCTGAATCTTGGTGTTTCGGCCCGATTAAGACCCGGATCCGATTAAAATATTTAATATATAATAAAATTAGTATATGTATATATCCTGTCTTATTGTATATTAGTGTTATTTTATATGGATATATACATATATGTTGTGTAAACTGGCCATATAATTTATATTTAATGTAAAATACATGCATGAATATTAATTATGAACTCAATACTTTTGTATAATTAAAAAAGGAGAAAATTCTATAAGTTGTAATAGTTTTATATAAAATTTTAAAAGTTATAAAAAAATTATTAAGATCCGGATCCGGATCTGACAAGATCCGATGGATCCGGATATGGATTTACTTTTTAGATCCGTCACAGATCCGGATCCGATTATATTTATCGAATTCGAATCTAAATATGTTAGATCCGACCTGAATCCGACCCGTTTACAGGCTTCGTGACTAGGTTCAGATGGGTTGGAATGGGTTGAGATGGCTTGAGATCCGATTTCCTATACAGGATCACAAACAACAGGGTTTGGATCCCCAGGAGATACTTGCGTCAAAACTTGCACTTAACAAAAATCTCTTGTAAAATGAGAGCTGCCCATGTTCTTTCTATCTAATTCTAAAATTAAAAGGGAAAAAATATATATATGCTCACTAAATTATTTACATAGTATGCTTATGATTGTTCAATTATTATTTTTTTATTTCAAATTTCCTACTATACTATTTCCATATTATGTTTATGACTTGTCAACTATTTTATTTCAAATTACCCACTAAACTACTTTATGATCCACTTATGGTCACTAACTATTTTTGGTTTCAAGTTTAGTGGGATTTGATTTAAAAAATAGCTAGGTAGCCGTAAATGAACCATAAAAATAGTATTAGTGGGCAATTGAAACCAAAAATAATTAGATGATTATTAGTAGACTATAAAAATAGTTTAGTGTCCATAAAACTTTTTGCCCAAAGTAAAAATCTAATTAACTCCTCACGTTTCGTGTCCCCCAAAATTCTGGAGAATTTGTTTTTTATCCACTTAACTATATATCTATGATATCTTTTGTCTATTAACATGTGCATTAAAGTCTCCACTATTAACTAAAGAACAGCTTAAGGAATAATTTTTTTTTTCCTTGTATGAAGGGTTTGGAATTAAATTTCATGTTTCAACACAATGTTTTCCTCAAGTATCAAGAATATGCTAATGATTTAATGCCAAGTTAATTATTTTTCTAATGTTATATTGCATTTTGCGTGCACTTTAAATAGATATGTGTACTTGTATATATGCTACATGTTTAAGGGAACCCATGAATTGATTTCAAGATCTCAAGAAATTAATATGGCTTTCTTTAACAATGTTGAGATTATAGAATGACGTTTCAGTAAAGGACTAAGTAAAAGAATATTTTTCAAGAAAATCACTTACTAATTAAATTGAGAAATGCCAACTTCAAAAAATATTTCTCTTAATCCCCTTTAATCCTTTTACCTTTAATATATAGAATACAAGCTGATTGTTTTAGAACGTACAATAGTAGGCGAATATATACATTTTCTAGGTACACGCATTACTAAAAATAGGTTGACATTTTTTTTTATAATATTGAGATTACTAGAGGAAATTAATACTTCCTTTTTTATAATGTTGAGACCACAGGTTGAAATAGCTACATAGGGCAAAATGAAAGAATATTTTACAAGTAAAATGACTAATTATAAATTAAATTGAGAAATATAAACTTTTTAGAAAAATTTGACATAATCTCCTTTAAACCCTTTCACGAATAGTGTAGAATATAGAGATGAATATTTTATAACGTGTAAAAGTCGGTCAAATCTTAACTAATTTTTCCAAGTAAACGCATTACTCTCACAATATAGCACAATTATGATGATTAATAGTTATTGGAATTCAACTTGTCCAGTAGATCAGGTCACAGGCATACACAATTAGCGGAAGAATAATAATAAAAAGAAAGAAAAGAAAAACTGAAATAAATAACACAAAAATAATTCAAACCGTTCCTCGGCAACGGCGCTAAAATTTTGGTGTGAAATGAAATGCTGCTGAGTTGTAATGATATCGTAGGCACCTAAAATTAACAACTCTCAATATGTACTAGCGTAGTGAGTACAGGTCGTCCCACAGAAAACGGAGTTTATTCTCGTGCCAAATGAAAAAGGGGGTTTTTGAACTCAAAATTAAAACAATAAAATACTAAAGAGAATTCAATTAAGAAAGGTCTTGGTTTTGGTCATATCCACCATGACAATTTCACTAGTCGATCCTTGACACACAAGATAATTCAATTTTATATCAAGTACTAATTGAAGAATTAAGCCGAACGAATACTAATTCAAAGTTGATTTTTATTTCTTTCTAAAGTTGGTTAATTTTCAATACGCGATCCAATTTATAACTATTACTTTAACCTAGACACGTGCCAAAGATTAATTAATAGAAGATTTAAAATCAACAAGAACAATTAGGCTAATTAAACACACACGGTTATGCCAATTAGATGATTAATTTGTCTAAATTCAGTAATACTAATCTAGTAACTATCAAATCCAGTTGCTTCATAGATTGAATTAAGCACACGCGGTTAAAATAATCTAGCAGTAGAGGGATTATCTTAGTTCTAATAAATTAATATTTTGCAGCAATAATAAGTAAAAAAGAACAATCATAAAATTAATCACAGAAAAATAATCAATACTTGAGATAAAACTGAATAATTCAAGTACAAGAAGTCTCACAACTTTGTAGAATTGACCATGGTTTCAATTCCCTCTACCAAGAAAAGGGTTTAGGCACAAAGTGCCATGAAAGAATAAAGAAGAATTTCTACTGCTAAAAACCCTAGCTAAACAAAAAAAATAAAAAGTGTCGACCTCTTTTTCTCACCTTAATTGGGGTCTTTATATTGAGTATTAGGGTTACAAGCAAGGATTTATGGATTAGGACATGACATCGGCTAAAAAGAAGTCCGTCCGGGCGAAGAAACCTGCCGGAAAATCCACTTCACGCCTCCTTGAAGCCTTCCGTGCACATGTGCTGGGGTCTTTGAGCGCATGTGCTCGAGAGGTAGTGAGGTCTTGGCCTGTTCCGTCCTCCGTGCACATGTGCAGGGACCCACTTCTGGATCTGCTTCTGGATGCAGCGCACATGCGCTGCACAGCTCCAGCGCATGTGCGTTGGCTTCCTCAACTGTGCTCCGCCTTCGGCTTAGATTTTCACATTGATGCTTGCGTAATTTGAAAAAGTGTAAAACACAAAAATTGTAACTCTTTATCTTGGCTTTCCAATGCATCTCAAATCACTTCAATTGGAGCTCAGATAGGAAAGTTATGCTTGACATACAAAACAGTGTCTAGAATGACTTTATACTCGTGCATGTTCCGTACTAAGCATTTTCTTTCATCTTTTCCCATCTTTTTTAGCTCTTTTTCACTTTAACCCTACAAAAATTGAGAATAACCAAATTAAGCTCAATAATAACTCAAATCTTGCTTACAACACATAAAAATATAGTAATTGACATATAAAATATAGCACAATTATGAAATTATTAGCACTAATCTGAGTTTTCTATGTTAATCTAAAATCGTTTTACTATAGGTGTGCATTGCTGTCTGCTTGAGTAATAGTTTGTTACCGGTTTTCATATTTTCTTTATCCAATCCTTATAATTTAGAGAAATAGACAAGAAATAAATCACAAAGAATCATTATATATCACATAATTCTTGGGTACATGAATATTTCTGATTTTCTACCTTAATTATGAGAACACAAGAAAATAACATGAATCATATAAACCCTAGTTCAAATAATTGATAGATTCATCTAAACACATATTCACAAACGATTGTCAACAACAAATATGCATGATCTACCTATACAGATACCCACGAGATTGAAGAATGAACACTTACTATTTGTTAAGGATCCATGGAGACAATTAATTTTCTCGTTTCTTTTTCTTTTCTCTTCTTATTCTTCTTTGTTTTTTCTTTGCTCATCTCTTTCTCTTTGCTCTTGTCGTTATTTTCCTTTCCTCTTAGGGTTATATTTTATTCTCACTTATCCCTACATTCTTCTCTGATCATTCCTTTATTTTGGTCAGATAAGGCTAATAATTAAAAGTGGAGTATTTTAGAGGGATAATTAAAAAATACCAACAATGTTAGGTTGAATCCGAGTTGGTTAAGGGTTTTCAGATAACGGGCTAATTTCCTAATTAGATTGAAATATTTATGCTTTATTTCATAAGTTTCCTAATTTATTTATTTCAATTAAAGACAATTATAAATGCAATAATAAAAGTAGATAATCAACTATATTATACAAATTTTTTAAAACTCTTATCATTAATTATATTTTATATGCAACTAATAAAAGAAAGCAAATGATAAATTACTAATAAAATAAAGCAAATGATAAATTAATAACCGTTAATTTAAAGGTACGGCATCCTACGAAAAGTTTCGTTCTTGAAACTTAATTATATTTTAGAAAGAAACACTTAAAAATCGACAAGAGCAAATAAAATAAATTACATCATTCGTGCATCATATTAAACAACAAGACTACTGCCACTTAATACTTGCAAATTATATTTACATAATTATACAACTAAATAAGCCTGTAACCCGTACTAAACACAGGGGCAAGATTAACAAAAACAATAATAATAATAATAATAATGTTGCGACTCTGACTAATTAAAATTTAAACATAATTCAATCAATAAATTCTCCAATAGAAAAAAAATTTGAACAAGGAATATAGAAGAAAATAAAAAAAATATTTTTTTGTGGTTCTTGACAATTATTTTCCAATTAAGAAAATAGTTCCATTAAAAATTGTTGACTATTATCTCCTTTTTCTTAAGGTAATCAATTAATTCAACTTATTCAATTACTTTGTAACATATATTATATTTCCAAGATTCAACCTTTGAAATTGAATTAAACACACAACCCAATTAAAAATAATCATATATAAATATTTTAGAAATTTCATACATCGAACAACTTTTGTTTTGTTTTTTTTTGCTTTTTGTTTTTTTTTTTGCTTTTTGCTTTTTTGTTTTTTGTAAATAAACTAAGAAGCAAAATTCAAGAGGACTTTGTTACACAATACCATGTTGGAAATTTTAACATCGTAGAAACGTACAATCTATGTGTTTTTTTTTAGTCGTAAAATAGTGAAAGGATGTATTATCACAATTGTAAAGCAATTTATTTTAACCTTTAAATTAAGCATGATTCCTATAACGAACAAATTCTCAAAGACAAATAATAAATTGGACATATAATTAATGTTGATCAAATTGGATAGGCACACCCAAACAATAATTGCATATACGATTAATGAATATCAGACATATAACTCATTAAACATCCATGTATCACACATCTAAACACGTAGCCAATTAACTGTAAAATTACTGTAATTTGAAACAAGTAATCTATAGGTTGCTAATGAACTTAAACAAATAAATGGTTACACATATAATTAACATTTATTGCAATAGATAAGCAATTGTATATACCACTAGTTTAAATCTAAACAAATATTATGTGCGTAACAAAACAAATAATCAATTATCTAATTATCATACATCAAAAAAGTAATCAAGTAAACATGTCGTTAGTGCAACTCAAATAAAAATAATGAGTACATATAATCAATAATATCTAAACAAATAAATAACTAGACGTACAATTGACATATAACCAACTCGCTAATCACTTAAATATGCAATTACTAGACTAAAACAGTTAATTCAAGTCTGATAAACACGCGTCAAAATCAATAAATAATTAGACATGCAATTTACGTACAAACAGATAAACAATTGCCTTCGGAGTAGTGAAAAGTCAAAACAAATAATCAATTAAACTAATTATTGATATGTTTGAACAATTAATCAGCTAACTATGTAGTTAGCGTAACCTAAAACAAGTCATTCATATGCAGTTAGTGAACTAATTAGTTGACGAGACATATAATTTACATACTTTCCAATATAAGAAATCAACTATTAAGATAAATATTCATCATTTTTTTTAAAGAAAATATGCTTCCTATATTTCACAAATTATTCAAGTGTTATAACTAGATATTAATCATACGCAATTAGCTAATGTCAAAAAAAAAAAAATGTTAATCAAGCATACAACTAATATAAATCAGAACTATTAATTAGTTAATCATGCAACTACTGTAAATCCCCCCAAAAATTATCCATATGTCATTAGTAAATATCGATACAAATAATTATTAAACGTTTAAGTATCACGCAAAGAATCAATTAAATATCTAGTAAAAATCACAACAAATATTATTTTTATTTATTTATTTATTTATTTTAAGTGATATATCCCAACAAGTAATTGCAGTTAACCTACATCTAAGAAAATAATCTATATCATCTTAGTAAACATCAAAACAAATCATTAGACATGTAATTAACATATCTCCCAAACAATTAATCACTCAAATATGCATTTAGTGGAAATCAAAACAAATAATCAATCAATGGCAGGTAAAGAGGAAAACATAGTTTCACGTTTCTACTCGCCACTTTGATTATAATAACCAACCTAATTCTACAACCCTCAGCTTACCCTATTAACAAAGCAGTTCAATCAGTATGGTAACAATAATCTGTAGTTGTGGATTTAAGGTCATTTCTAAACCGTGCATCACACGAAACCATAAAGATTGAACTACTCAGTTAATTGAAAAAATTGGATAATCTTAAAATTCCCTCCATACGATATCCTAAATATCTAATTCGAGACACTCCACGAAGATCATAATCTAAACTCGAATACCACTAAATGTCACGCTCCAAATTTAGGACCATGACAAGTCGCATCTCAGGATAAAACCCTAAGCACGCAAGGCAACTGTACAATGAGTCAAATTTATTCCATAATACATAAAAATTACGGACAATAATAATATGTCAACTATTAAATCAATCTACTACCTATTATAAAAGTTGCAGCCCAAAAAAATTAAGACATTAAACTATTCAATATTGAATCCACAATTTCTTTGAGTTGTCCTCTACCCGGAACTAACTAATCAATCTCATTCACAGTAAAAATGTTAAAATAATGGGGTGAGCAAACACATTACTCAACAAGTGGGTCCCATTTTCTTTTATTGGATTGAGCATAGCACAATAATATATATATACTGGCATTCAGGCAATCATGCATCAGTCACACATTAACAATTTACACATTTAATGCATTAAATAATAACAAGGAGCACGAAATCGGTTAGCTCATGGTTTGCATATGTGAATTGGCTATTAGATATCCAGGTCTAACTATTAAGAACTCTCTAGACAGGGCTAGTGACAATAATAGTAACGGTAGCAGTGGCAGTAACAGTAACAGTGATGAGAACTAGTTCTCACCGAACAATATGTTTACCAATGAGCTTTATATACACACATGCACATTCGATTACTTGGTCACATTTAGTCATATTCTCACATGCATTTAATATTCAATTACATTTATAGTAGAGGTATTCCACATGCAGCATGTATCAAACGTTCCAATCCGATTTGCGTATCGTAAAATACTTTTGAACGATTGATCAATTTTAATAAATTTGGAAAAATGTAAAAGGAAATAGGCATCACTTACATCAATCTGTAGCTACACCTTTTTTATCAATTTTCATTCCCCTAAACACAAATCATAACCTCTCGATCTAAAAAATACAATAAGTTAACAAAATATCGCAACCCCCTTCCTAAATGACATTTTTATGATCTAATAATCATTGTTATACTCCATAAATTCTATTTTAACTATCACAACTTATCAAACCTCACAAGCACATAAGATAGCACAAATAATTCTAATACATGCATTTTTTATTAAGCCAATTTATTATATACAAATGATTATAAAAATACACCAATACACGTAGTGAATTCCAACAATTGATTTTCGTTGATTAGACTAAAATATTCATTTGAACAATTCATGAACATAAAAGCAGGACAGTTTGAACAAATTTTCAGATTTGATATTGTTTAGTAAAACTAGTATATATTGAGATATATAAATCGTATAGACGTGATCTTTATACCTTTAGAAAACATGTTCAGAATGCTAAAAGCTTCATGTAGGAGTTATCCCCAAATTACTATGAGGTAGTCTTGAGGGCTTCTCCAGTATTAATGTCAAATTGTTATGCATAACCAGCTGACTGTAAGTCCAATACCTTTGCAATTCATTTCTTTCCTCTTCACTGACCGGAGCATTCAACACAATTCTAGGGGGCCTAGGAATATAGGAGGTACTTTGAGGTGGTGGTGGTTGGGTAGGATTTTCTTCTTGATGATGCTTTCCATATTCTCTCACAATTCTGTAAACATACTTCCAATTAATCCTGCCTCTGGGATAAGTCATTGGCTCCGCAGGATCAATGGGACAACCTGCCAAAGTGCAGAAATGGTGACTCAAACTAGGGGCACAAAAGATAGGTCGCCCAAACCTTCCATTATCCAAGAACCCTGTCTAACAAGGCTACTAATATTTACTGGTACCTCTGTCATAATAGCATACACTAGGGATACTTTGTGCCTCTGAATATAACTCAAAGCATTGGTCCCCAAATTCGGCAGTTAATAAAATAAAACCATAATTTTGCCACCAATGAGAGACCACGACGAGCAAAACTCTCAATTCAGTATTAGAGGAAGCGCTTCAAATCAATCATCATAAACATCACAAATGGAATTTTTAATCACATTCATATCTTTCTCCTTATCATTCAACAATGCCAAATATTGATTGGAAGATACAGGGGGGTATGTTAAAATAAGCATTAATTAGTTCTGAACTAAAATCCACATTACGCCCCGTATTCTCACTTTGTCATCCTCCAATTCACATAAATTACAGTGAAATTCCTTCACTAACTGAGAAGCCCCGGAGTCAATTGGAGTATTAAACCCTTCCTAATGCCATGACCTAATTTGCTCTTCTATGGCCTTTCTAGCTTCTTCATAAGCACCTCAATGCATAGATAGGTCAAAATTTCGCTCTCGAATCACCTTATGCTTCTTATTATTTTTGCACAACTACTGTGCTCTATCGTTAGAGAATTGAGGTTCTATGTGCTCTCCATCCTCAAAAGGTTGGTCTATGCCCCATTCTTTACTCGTTCCCTTCCCGGCCTTTACAGCTTTTCCTCGATCCCGCTCCTCTACCCCTAATTCTAGCTATTTTCTCAGCACTTCCATACACTCCCCTCGTCATTTTCATGGCAAAATTTAACCAAGTATTCAAACAAGCACCAACAGTTCCAAGAACACAGCCAATAAAAATAATTTACCAAATTCTCAACACAAATTCACAATTTCTCAACAAAAATTCAAACCAATCCAAACCACAATTCAACAATTCAGAGAATTGAGCAATTTAATATGACAATTTTTCTCAAAAATTCACACCAATTTATTGCCCAAAATAAACAATTTACTACCAATAATTCCACCACAAATTCACTCAAAAATATCTAACAATTATCTTCAATAAGAGACAACAATTGGAATAACAAGTTTAAGGAAGGATATTACCAGATTATGGACTGAAAATTTCCCAAAAAATCTTGTGTGTAAATCCCTCCTTGTTGTTCAAATTTCTACAAGGAATCCCCAAAATATCCTTGGTTTGATGTTCCTAGAATGTAGAAGTAAAATGATGTTAGTAGTGGGTTATTATGGTTGAAGTGATTTTTAAGAGAAGAAAATGGAAGATTTTGAGGGGTTGGGGAAGGGTTACTTCGGCATAAGGGGGGAAAGTTAGAAAATTGTGAGGAAAGAAGAAGAAGAGTTGAATAAGAATATGTTTTTGCCTGTCGAGATCCTGATCTGGACTGATATCCAGATCGCGATCTCGATTCTGAGATCGCGATTTCGATGGAGTTGAGATCGCTATTTCGAATTTGAGATCGCGATCTCGACTTGGATGAAAATTCTCTTTGTAGAAGTTTGAGTTCCAAATTGCGATTTGGGTTTTGAGATCGCAATTTGGAACAAATGACCAAAATACCCTCCAGAAGTTTGAGCTCCGTATCGTTATCTGGGATTTGAGTTCGCGATCTGGAGTTGAAGTTCTGCAAAGTGTATTTTCAACACTTAGCCAAAATTTCTCCACTCTTCATAACTTTTCTCCAATTCCATGCTCAACCTACAAACCACAAAATTGACAAGTTAAGATGACGATTTTCCTCATAATTTATTCAATTAAAAAACTTACATTTTTAGATTAATATTCTTACCTAATTCAAACCAAATTACTCAAAATCAAACTAAATAAAAAATCACACCAAAAGAAAACAATAACAACTAAATTAAAGACTTGGGTTGCCTCCCAAGAAACGCTATTTTATAGTCACTAACTTGACTATGGCATGGGCGTTCATTCCAAGTACTTGAGGATGATTGACCCTCATTTTCCTTTTGGTTTTCACGGAAAAAGCTTGATGCCATTTTTCTTTATGAGTAAAGCTTGATTCTCGGTTTTCCTATGCACAAATCCTTTCTTCCTAGCCTTAGCCATCGCTAGTGTCCCAATTAATATCTCCAATTGTTTCTCAAGCCATTTTCTTTTCTTTTTGTGACTTTTCAACTTCTTGACATCACCATTTTGTCGATCTTTAGCAAAAACCTCTTGATC
The DNA here is from genome assembly GCA_025175665.1 of Cinchona pubescens. Taxonomy (NCBI): domain Eukaryota; kingdom Viridiplantae; phylum Streptophyta; class Magnoliopsida; order Gentianales; family Rubiaceae; genus Cinchona; species Cinchona pubescens. The sequence continues at coordinate 1,128,649 of JANKKI010000132.1, forward strand.
CTTCGTCAACACACATCCCTTTATCGGGTGGTTTTTCCTTCAATTCATGTCTTGGATCTTCTTTTATTTCCAACACTTGCTTGAGCGAATTGCCTTGGTTAAATTTATTTTGCTCTTAATTTGACCTAGCAAGGAAAGAATTAAGATATTGATTATCACATTCCTCTTCAACAATAGGAATATTATCATTATATTCAAACACAACAAATTCAATTGATTTATTTTCAACTCATAAAACCAACTTCCCTTTGTTTACATCAATTAATGCATGAGCTGTTGACAAGAAAGGCCTCCCTAGAATCAAGGGAATCTCACTCTCTTCACCCGTATCTAGCACAAAGAAATCAATGGGAAAATACCAACTTTTCAACTTGTACAAGCACATCCTCCAACAAGCCATATGGTTTTCTCTCGGATAAATCCGCTAATTGGATTGTGACATTAGTTGGCTTGACATTGTTGATCCCTAATTTGTCATAGATGACCTTTGGCATGATTTTTATGCTTGCCTCCAAATCACAATAGCAGTGATCGATGCCACATTTTTTCTCCAATATTCACCGGTATTATAAAACTACCACGACCTTTGAGTTTAGGGGGTAATCTCCTTTGAACAATGGTGCTACACTGAGCATCAAGACATACCTTCTCATCATCATCCCACATTCTCTTTCTTGTCAAAAGATCTTTCATGAAATGGCATAGTTGGGCATCTTGGTGAGGACATCAATTAAAGGAATGTTGACATTAATCTTTTTCAACATATCCGAGAAGTGGGTGAATTGCTTCTCTTTTTTCTCCTTTCTTGGATCAATGGGCTTTGAGGGAATGACACTTTCTTGATGGATCTATATTCAAAGGTTCTTCCACATGCTTCTTCTTGGATACCTTGATCTCATTCTTTTGTTCCTTCTTGTCTTTATCACCAAAAACTTCCCTTTCTTTCTCAATTGCCTTAAAATTTTGTTCCTTACTTTCTTCCTCCACCTTTTTCTTCTCCTTAGGTTCCGCTAACTCTTTTCTTCTCCTTGAAGGTTCCACTAACTCTTTTCCACTCCTTAGGGTCATGGCATTGCATTGCTCCTTGGGATTTGGAATAGTATCACTCGAAAATGCCCCTAGAGGTCTTTCATTATTCAACCTTACCAATTGTCCCAATTGAATTTCCAAATTTCTCGTTGAAGTTTTCAAATTCTCAAAATCTCTCTTATGTTCTTCCTTTTTTCTTTCCAACTCTCTTCTCAAATACTTCGCTTCTCTTTTCCAACCATCTTCACACACATTCTCTCTTGTTGCGTATTGGTCGTGATACATAGGTTGGGAAGAATTTGCATATTGGAAGGGAGGTCTTGGTTGTTGGTTTTAAAATAAAGGGTTAGGGAAGGATTGATATGTTGGTTTGTAATTTTCTTTGATGTGGCGGTTGATAAGGTCTAGGTGAGGAACTTGAAGCTTGATTGTGTTGGACATTTTGAGGTGGGGGATTTGGTTGCCAAGGAGGATTGGATTGATTGTTGGTGTTGCTCCACAAAAAATCAGGATGATTCCTCCAAGAGGGATTATATGTGTTCCCATAAACTCCGGATAGGTTCCTTGAAAATGATGATTGATTAGACACATAGTTGAGTTGCTCATTGGACCCATAAGGAATTTTATATTGTCCATTTGCATGAGCACTTCCACAAAAATGGTTGGGTTCGAGAAAAAGACATTGCATTCACATTACTCGGTTTCCCTAAGTTCTCCAATGCTTTTGCAACGTTGTTCATCATATTCATGAACATATTTTGTTGTACCAAAAGAGCATCTTGCATGTTCAAATTCAATACTCCACTATGTGCATTAGTTTGATTGGCTTGGTGTTGAGCCAGTGGTGGAGTCATTGGTCCATGATAATAATGATTGTATGCCATTCTATTGAGCAACTCTTGAAGTTTCTCTGGTGTCTTGTAAGAGATGGAACCATCGGCGAAGGCATCTACTGTGGATTTTGTCTCTTGAGTCAAACCATTATAGAAAGTTTGGATTTGAAACCAGCAATCCAAGATTTCTAAAGGAAAGCATGGTGAGGACGTTTCCTTAGCAACTCCTTGAACCGCTCCCAAGCTTCTCCTAAGCTTTCACCAACATCTTGCTTAAAGGAGATAATTTCATTTCTCAATTTGGCGGTTCTTGTGGGTGGAAAATGCTTTGCCAAGAATTCTTGAGCAAGTTGATTCCAAGTGGTAAACGTTCCTTGGGCGTGAGATTGAAGCCAAGATTTTGCCCTATCCCTTAGAGAGAAAGGAAACACCCTCATTCGTACATAATCTGGGTACACACCATTGAATTTGAACGTGTCCAAAACTTCCTCAAAGTTCATGAGATGTGTATAGGGATCTTCATTAGGACCACCCCCAAACATTGTATGAGTTTGTAGCATTTGTATCAAAGTGGGCTTAATTTCAAAATTATTAGCTTGCACGGGTATCCGTGCAATACTAGAATTTTCTCCATCAAAATTTGGTAAGGCATATTATCTCCATGGCCTTCCATTCCCATTCATGCCATTCCGCTACAAACTCCATTTCCGTAACCACCTATTCCATTATTCCCGACAACCTCCTCTTCATCATTCTCCATGTTCAAATTTCTTTGATTTTGATTAGCATTTGCCATTTCAATTCTTTCTTGCTCTTGTTGTACTGTTCTAAACTTTCGGATTTCCCTTAACTCTTTTTCCATTTCCTTGTCCAAGCAAATAAATAGACCTTTATCTCCTCTTACCGTGCACTGCAAAAACCAAAGCAAATAGTCAATTCAAGTTTCAAGACAATTCCACAAGACAAACAACCAACATAAACGAATAAACAAAAATTTAAATACTAAATTAAACTAAAGTGCTTAATCTACATGACTCGTAAAGCACCCAATATTGCCAAATACCAAGGACAATCCTCGGCAACGGTGCCAAAAACTTGTCAAACCCTTAGGTAGAGATCAAATTAAAAATAAACAAGTAGCAATAAACCTCACAAAATCACTACAGTTTACCTCACTTCCGCAACTATACGGAGTTGGTAGTTGGCAAAGTCTATAGGATGAGTTGGTATCGTTCCCTAGAAGATTGTTTGGCAAGCAAGTACCGAAATTTATGAATCTTTGTATAGTTAAGCAGATTCAAATAATAGGAGATAAAACTACTCTAATTAGAACCATAATTAAACTTAAACAATTGAAATTGAAATTAAACTAAATTATCTACTAAAGCAAGTAAATGGAACTAGGCAACTATGAAATTAAGAAACTATTTGATCTACTCTAATAGAAGCAAGTAAATAAAAGCACTTAATTCTACTCTAATTTAACTAAAATAGGACTAAAAATAAAGAGCAAGTAATTAACGCAACTAAAAAGGCAATAAAAGAGGTTATACAGCTAGAAACTACCATTTCTAAACTAGAATTTGTAACGAGCTAAACTTGAAATCTAAATATTTTTGGATTTTTGAAAATAATAAAGAAAGTCCACTAAAAATTAACTAGAAATTAATGCAAGGAATTGAGAATTTTTAACTATAAAGTATTAAATCAACTCCTTTAAGAACCCTAATTTTCTATGAAACCCTAAAATGAAAGAAAAGAGATTTTCACTAATTTAAACTAGAAAGCAAGTAAAAATTGTATCTACTTGAAGCTAATGATTAACCCACTACAACATGAAATCAAATTTAAACTTGCAAGGAAATTAAAACTAGATATAAAGGATGATTAAAGAGAACTTTGTATTAAAATGAAACTTGAGAGTTAAGCTATTCTAATCTATCCTAAACTAAAATGACTAACTACCTACTTACTCTATTACCTATTTACTTCTCCATTACATCTTTAAAGTAGCTTAAATAGTGAAGTATTACAAAAGGCAAAATCAGAAATTGGTTGCTAGAATATTACAAAATTGCCCTTACTGTTTAAGCTAATAGAGAGTCCATGTCGTGATCTAGAAGAAATGAGATTGCGACATGGACTCAAAATAAGTTGGCCTATTCCCGAGTCCAAATCGCGATCTGGACTCTCTATTTAGTAAATCCTCATTTCTTCTCTTTGTAAGTGCATTTTGGTCCTTGTACTTTGCTCATTCTAGCTCCAATCTCTAATTTAGGCCTGCATAATATTAACCCAATTAAGCAATTAATTTAGCTAAAATTTTTATAAAAACTTATCATATTTAATAATAACAAAAATATAAACACATATTAAAGCACTTAACTAAAATCTTCAATTAATTAACCAAAGTTTAGAATTTAAACTATCAAAATGTCATAATTTAGAGTAAAATAACTCCAGTTTACTAGAGTTATCAACTACTTTGGTGTTTACTTGAAGAAACTTGAACATCAAGGAGGGATTTGCAATCAAGTTCTTTGGGAATTTTTGGGCAACAATCGGGTAATATCTTTTCTTAATTTCTTGGTTTAAATTTTTCTAATTGGTGGATACAATTTTTGGGTGTTTTTGAATTAGTTATATTGTGGAATTGTTGATAACAATTCGGTGTTTTGTAGCAAAAATTTTGTGCAAATTTCTTGGGCAAGATTGTGGTATTGTCAATTCATTAATTCTCTAAATTGTTGGACCGTATATTGAATTGATTGAATTATGATTGAGAAATTGTGAACTTTCGTTGATAAATTGATGAATAATTGTTGGTTATGAATTCAAAAATTTTCAGTGCTTAATTGTTAAATTTGCTGATTGTTGTTGTGAGAAAAAATGACAAGAGGTATTGATGGGAGTGCTGAGAGGAGAGCAAGAACGAGAGGCAGAGTGGGTTTGAGAAAAAGAAAAGCTGGTAAGGGTACGAGTCAAGAAGGAGTAATAGGTCAGCCTTATGAGGGTGGTGGGTTACTAGAACCTCAATTTTCTAGTGATAGGGTCCATCAATTGTATAAAACTAATGAGAAACGTGAGGTGATCAAGGAGAGAAATTTTGATTTATCCATGCATTGGAGAGCATATGAAGATGTTAGGAAAGTAATAAAGGATCAGATTAAAGTAAGGCATTGGGAGGGGTTTAATGTCCTGGTTGATGCCGGAGGTACTCAATGGTGAAATGAATTTCATTGTAATTTATGTGATCTTGAGGATGGAAAAGTGAGAGTTCAGGGGTTATTGGTTGATTTCAGCTCGGACATTATTAATGCTTTTTTTAACATATCTCCTGTACCTTCTGACCAATATTTAGCACTTGTGAATGGTAAAAGAAGGACATGGATGTAATTAAAGATTCTATTTGTGATGTCAAGGTGAAGTGGATTCAGAATACTGCAAATGATATTGAATTAAGATTTGCTCGTCACGGACTCTCGCGGGTAGCAAAACTGTGGTTTTATTTTATTAGCTGTCGAATTTAGGGTTCTAGTTCTTTAAGTTTTGTTTAGAGGGACAAGGCTTTGGTGGTCTATGCTATCATGATTGGGATACTGTGAATATTGGCAGTTTGATTAGACAGGGATTTATGGATAGTAGTAGGTCCGGAAGACCTATCTTTTATGCACCTAGTTTAATTCACTATTGATGCACTATTGCGGGGTGTCCTATTGATCCCGCAGAACCTATGATACATGTCCTAAAGGCAGGATAAATTGGGAATTTGTCTATAAGATGGTACGAGAATATGAGAAACATCACCTTGGAGAAGGCTCTGCCTTACCATCACCACCTTCGCTACCTTAGAGTACATCATATATTTCTTTGCCATCCACATATGTATGCAATACCCTAGTCAGTGAAGAAGAGAGGAACGAGTTGCAAGGGTATTTGACCTATAGTCAGCTGGTCATGCACAAGAATTTGGCAGTGATAGGAGAAACTCTTAGGACCACTACACTTGGTACATGAGTTCGTCTATTGCTACCTCGGCTTTGACATTTTGGTCTACCTCATGGCCATTATTATACACCACCCGTATCTTTGGTATATAAAGAAGAAGCTCAGCAAGCAGGTGAGACCGGAGGAGCTAGGGATGATGATCATCAAGAAGCTCAATCCAGTGATACAGAAGATGGTCAAGAGGAGATGGTGCAGGACAGTTGAGCAACCAGCTGTAAATGATAAGGATTACTTCCCCTTCTGGGATTCAAGCATTTGAATGACTTAGATGAAGATGGATAATTTCTGTTATTTTTCATTATTTATCACTTTTATCTTTAATTAATTTATCTTTAGTATTTTACTTTAGAAGATTTTTGTTCTAGAGTAAAGTGGCTAATGGCCTTAAGCTGATGCCAGGTAAATAACTTTTTATTGCTTCATGGATTAGATTATTTTGAGAATTGCTTTGTTAAATACTTAGTGTGGTTTTTGGGACTTCTTCATTGGTTGATAATAGTAGAGTGGCTAAGGGGCATAAGCTAATGCCATGTTTGCATTTGTTGATAACTTGATTTAACATTGATGTCTATAGAGTTTTATTGATTAGGTACATGGCTTAGTTAAGTGTCCTTGGTACCTTCATTTGGTATTTATTGCTAGATTAAAGTTTCTTCGTAGTTTATTTAGTTCTATTTTAATTGTTGCTATGTCTTTATGTTGGAATTTTAGGTGAGTGGAAGGATAATTATTCATCAGTTTGGATCAAATAAAAGAGATAAGTTTGAGGGTGTTGATCCCTTGTTTTGAGAATGGTGATTTTATGTGTATTGGTGTGACTTGTGACGAGTGGATTGAAAATTGAGCAAATGAGTACTCGATGATGATATTTGACTTATAATATTATATGATTAATGTATTTGATTGGGTTATTTCATGTAATCTTAAGCTCTTGAAGGTGGTACAGCTGATGGTGTTGCTGGCCCTTCTCTTACTACGGTGTTTTTAAACCCAAACTGGATTGACTGACTTGACCGATTTAACCTACAATTGAACATGATTCCATTCTGGTCAAGTATTAAAGCTTGAAATGAATAAAAACCGCTTAGAACCGGTTAAAATTGTGAAATTGATAGACTCGTAAACTATCAATTTTTGAAATTCTTCACAAAAAAATAAAAAATCAAACTACAGACATTATCAAAAGGTTCAAACAAACCAAACCCCCACCAAGTCCAAACCAAACGAAACTTAAACCACAGTATCAATGGTTTCAGATGCTTTAAAATCTTCACCCAAAAAGGTCGATACTCTCCATTCACATTTCACAGGCCAAAAAGTCAACAAGAAATTGGCCAGATCTGGAAAAGAGGGGAAGAGGAGAAGGAGTAGTAGCTAAGGAGTGTGGAAGGGGTTGGGTGAGGTTACATGGAACCAGTGGAATAATTCATGGCATTGCTATTTTTGCATTTTTTTTCTTTCAATAATACTCAAAATCTCGTATCTGTAATATTTTGGTGTTTTTTAGATATAGAAGTAAGAACAAGGCTTTATTCAATGCCCAGTCAATCAAAGAAGATGGGAGGCATAGGAGGAGGAAAGGCTGAGAAGTAGGGAAAATGATGGAGAAGGCAAAAGAAGGGAGAGAAAGAGAATGAGAAGGAATACGAAAGAGGGAAATAAGGGGATGGGAAGTGAAGAAGAGGGGGAGGCCGACTAGAGGGATAAAGGGGAAGAGAAAGATAGAAATATGGTGTTTCTAATTTGTTTTTTTGTTAGTGTTGTGACTTGAGATAGTTTTGATATAAAACGAAAAGAAAAGATGCAAAGGGATTTCTATTCTTCGATCTCATAATTGAATGCAAAACTACCTAACCAGATAAACATCTACAATGGTCTACCAGAATCTACGTTAGTTTAATTATATAACCCGGCGACCTGTCTGATTCAATCGATTGAATCGTGAACTGGAAACTTGACTAGCTCACAAGTTTTGGTATTGTTAGAATTTTAATCATTAGATACCAATTTGAATCACCTAAAATATATAGTATTAAAGTCAAATCATGAATTGTGAATTGTAAATTGAAAGAACTCAAGAAACAAGTACGCAGGGTTTGAGGAGTTCAGTTATAGTATAGACAAAGGCTGAGACAATGTTTGATCTCATAAACACTATCTACAATAGTTAGAGCCTTACCTAAGCATGCTTATACATCCAATCAATTCCAAAATAAAAAAATTAAACAAAATAAATAGGAGCAAAAAAGCCACAAAACATTAACACTACTACCAAAAGATAGAGGTACAAAAGAAGAGGAAGCCATAAATAAAACCAAAATTCCGTAAAACAAAATCTAAGAGTCTAATGGAGTATTATATGAAAACCCATAAAAGAAAACAATTTGAAAATAACAACAGGTTAATATCCAAGTAGAATTAAGTTCCGAAATAAAGGTGGTCCATTAGTAAATTCTGAGTTTAGTAGTAAATTCAATGTATGCAAAAGAAGTAAAATGAAGCATAAAATCTAACTAATACTAACTGTAAGAAAGAAAAGGTTAAGTTGTATACCTAAACTATTAGTGTGATACTTTGACGAGTTTACAGAAAAAGTTTGTGACTGGACACACATTGATCTAACTTGAGGTATAAGGGTCTGAGATTTCAAAAGTAAGTTTGAATTGTTAGGTGGAATGTTAAGTAATTGGAGCCAAGACTGCAATCTTTACAATTGATTCTGATTCCATGTTTGAGGTATAAAAGCATTAGCACTGGAAGATACATTACTCCTATCATGTACTACATTTGTATAAGCCATGGTGATGCCCTTTGCTTCTTCTTTTTTTTAGCTACCCATAATTATACCTAAATATAAAGAGAGCATTACTAAAAGGAGGTAAAAATCAAGTAAAAGTTCTTTGAACATTAATCAAAGTAAAATCATGAAGTAAAATTGAACATAAAATTTTAAAACTTTAGAGGATTCTTTGAACTTTCCCACCTAAAATCCTGATTTGATAATACAAACACTAAAAAACAGATTATGTATTATCTTATTTAACATTCTATAGTCAGAATCCTCTTCAAAACAAATAATATTTTTATTCCAATAACATAACAAGTTTCTAATAATCTAGACAACTTCATGGAAGATGGGTCATAGGAACCAAGGGAAACCTGGCCACAGTCATTCAATTGAATGCACTTGAACTTATGGGTGATGGCATACTCTACCTTATTCCTATTATAAGAAGGACCTGCCCTCGGGTAAAGGAAGACTGCCCAATCTTGCAATAGTTAATATACAAAAAACTTATTAAAAGAGATATCAAAAAGAGAAAATCAGAATTGGAACTCAATAATATCAGAGAGAGCAGAGAAAGAAAGAGAGAAAGGGAAGCAAAAAAAATTAGAGAGAGAGAGAAAGGGAAACTACAAGTAATGAATAGAACCTTTGCTAAGAAGTCCTTTCTTCAAATCAAGAATGTTGACCACCCCTCAACAACTTTCCAACTCTATACAGTAAGAGAAGGAGAAAAGATGAAGTATAATTCTGTAGAAGAAAATGTCTATGAACTTGAGTCTATAAAAGTAAAAGAAAACTAACACAAGTCTATGAACTCCTAAATAACATGATTTTTGCAACAAAACAAAATACAAATCGATTTTTTCATAAAATTCATAGCACAAGTTCTATTCATAAAACAAAATTTGATATTTGAAAATTAGTAAAACCATATTGTACTAAATAGTTAGTAAAGCTGAAGAAAATTCATAGAACTTCTTCTTAGTCTTCAATTCCAACATTCTTCACAATTATGGCTTCATCTGCAAATACATAACAATTCGTTCCACTTCTTGGCTCACCCAGCCACTACCTCTATCATTGCCCAAGGGTCTGTCACCTAATTCTTGAGGGATTATTGGCTCAATGTTTGGATCTCTTGAGTAAACATCAAAATTATCTCTCCTTGTCATTTTTGCTTCAACCTTCCAACTAGGTTCCAAAGGATCAGCTACATACCAAACTTGTTCTGCTTGAGTTGAAAAGATAAATAGTTCATCAGTTAGTAGGTTGTTGGGATACATTGCATGATCAAAATTGACCAACTGGAATTTAAATTCATCTTGCTTGCAACCCCTTTCATTGTTGACCTATTCACATCTAAACAAGAAGTACTCCATGTTGTTTGCATAGTAGATCTTAATAATATCTGTCAAAACTCCATTATTGGTAAGGTTTCCTAGAACGGGGTTCTTGTCCTTCACACTAGCATAACTCATAGTACTTGCTCTACACATAACCCCACTAATTTGTGTTGTTTTGCTTGACTCATGGGTCCCTCTTGGTCCTGAAGCGAAAGCCATTGACCATGCAAGCTTTGTACCTTCTTGCTCATTGATTAGGACTGGCAGCCAAAATTGTTATAACTTCTAATATAAATTCACTTGATGTATGGCATAATCCTTCAACCTGTTGAATAATAAAAGGTCATATTCTAGCAAGAAATTTTTTTTGATCACCACTAATAAAGGTTTTCTTTAAATACTCCTTCATACACACGCAAGTTTGTTGAATCAGTCATGAAATGTTTCATTATGTAGGCGTTGAATCTGGTTTGGTTAAACACATATTTAATTTACTGCGAGAGTTGACATGTGAATCCGTGTCAATTAAAATAGTTTATTAAAAATCCAAGACCAAATTAGACGGATAACGCAAAAATAGAAAAAATAAATGATTCACTCTTGGTACGGTTGCACAATATCTAAGTTGCCGAGTATGTAGCGATGTGCTTGAAGCCAAAAAACCCGATGAAGGAAATTTTTTTTACCAATTAAATGACAATCTACACAAGCCTCGACATTATAATTCTTGGTCAAATACCTTGAACAGAAATTGAGGCACTTTTCTGTAAGATATCCTTTACTAATTGATCCCTTAGCCCTAACTCTATTACAAACATATTTCTTTAGAGTTGACAAATACCTACAAATCGAAATGAATGATGTCACACAATAAAGTAAAATTTCTAAATATAATCAAACCTTTTATAGTAATACAAACCTCTCAATAGGATACATCCATCGAAATTGGGCTACTCCAGCCATTAAGGCTTCAACAGCTAAATGGATAGGCAAGTGTTCCATTATATCAAAAAATGGCGGAAATATCTTTTCCATGTGACACATCTTAACTGCAAAGCGATCTTAAATTTTTTCCATCTCAAAATTGTCATTTAACTTGAAACACAATTGCCTAAAGACGTTGGAAAGCTCAATCTATACTTTCACCAAATTTTTCGGCAATATCCTACGTATTGCTATAGGAAGCAACTGTTGCATCAACATGTAGTGATAATCGTGCGTCTTCAAACCCCATATGTTCTAATCATGTACACACCTTGCAATATTTGATCCATATCCAGCTAGCAGTTTCATTTCTTTCAAAACCTTGCAAGAGATATCTTTATCTACCTGACTTTAAGGTAAAAGAAGTAGGGGCCAAGACAAGACTTGAACCTTTTCTAATTGCATGCAATGGCTTTCTAATTCCAAGTTCTTCAAGATCTCTTCGAGAGTTCAACTTGTCCTTAGATTTTCCAACAAGACCAATTATCGTACTCAATAAATTATCACAATAATTACTTTCTATATGCATGATATCAAGATTGTGATGTACCAGATTGGTTGCCTAATATGACAACTCAAATAAAATATTTTTCTTTTTCCAAAACTGATGCTTATCATGATCGAAAAGCTCTGTTCTTCTTTTCTTTAGATCTTCCTTTTTGTATTCAGTTAGTACACTATCCAATTGTTGCAACATCTCCATTCTAGATAAAAGCTTTGGAACCTCTGTGCTATCCCCATTCTATTTGTCAATAAAATGAAATCTTATCCTTACGCATTCTATCACTTTTATGTAAGAATCGTTGATGACCGGTATAACAAAATTTTCTACCATGCTTCAACCAACAAGATTTTGTATCTTCTGCACAACGGGGACATGCTTTCCCACCCCTTGTACACTATCCCGACAACATTGCATAACCAAGAAAGTCACTTATGGTCCACAATAAAGCTGCCTTTAGTGAAAACATTGCATAACCCTAAACCCAAGCCAATACTAAACAGTTCCTTTAATTCTTCAATTAGTGGTTGTAAATATACATTAATCTTATTGCCATATCCTTTGGGACCATCAATGAGAACAAATGGCAAGAAAAAACATTGTTTCATGCACAACCTTGGTGGCAAGTTGTACAGTATAAGCACCACTAGCCATGTACTATGTGCCGCACTGATTCTACCATACGGGTTACATTCATTAGTGGCTAGTCCAAGTCTAACATTCCTAACATTACTAGCAAACATAAAGATGGATTTTGCTTATCAAATTCTTTCTAAGCTTGAGAATCAGCTGGATGTCTAAAAGTACCATCATTTCGTCGTTCCTCGACATGCCATTTCATTAGTGAAGCAGTTTTTGAAGACATGAAGAGTTTTTGCAATCTTGGTTTTAATGGAAAGTACCTCATTCGTTTTACATTATCTTTTTACTCCCTTCCTTGTATCTAGAAATTTCACATATTTCACACTTATCTTTCTCTTCATCTTTTCCTATGAACAACATACAATTATTAAGACATGCATCATAGGTTTTACACGTGAAACCCAAGTCTTCACTCATCTTATTAGCCTCATCATACGAGTTAGGGAGGTTAGACGGCTTTGGAAGAGCTCTCTTGAACAACTGAAGAAGAGATGTAAATGACTTTTTGGTCCAATTAGATTCTACCTTCAATTGCATAAGATGGGTAATGAGAGCTTTGTAAACTTTTCACAACCCGGGTACAACTATTTTTCTGCATTTTCTAATAGATATTTAAGAAATCATATTGTTTCGTCATTAGGCTTTGGTAATTGGTCTCTAGGGTCACCTGAGGTTTGATTCTCACCGACTCTATCAATGTGCATGCCCATTGCATCCTCAAGCATGCCTACCATATCATTTCCTGAATCAGAATGAATCACAAATTGATCATTTTGATTTTCTTGTAAAGATGCATAAGCCTCTCATGATATACCCAATTCTTGTACGGTTTGTGAAATCCCTCAAAAAGACAATGGTCATTGACATCTCTTACACTCCTCAAATATATATTTCTATACCTTATGCATGGACAATAGATTTTTGACTTATTTGTCCAAGTTTTTGTAGCAAACTCTAGAAATTTTCTAAACCCCGTGATATATTCCTGTGAATGAATATCTTCTATATCAATCCAACTCTTATCCATATATTTCAAGAAAAGTAAACACAAATGTAAAGCAGTGCAACAACTTACCTACAAGACAAACAAATCATCTCATAAAAAATCACCATGATCACTTCATAAAATTATTTAACATAAAAGAAGCAATGGTTGATACAATAGAAAAGTAGTAGATTAAGCTTCCTACATATAGGATGCATAAAGAAAATGAAGTTGTGCAAACCATATACTAATGTACTGTCCTAAAGACATTGGATGATAATATATGCATTTTCTTTGAGCAAGTGATCTATCAAATTTGGAAATATGCGTACTGTCCTCAAGACATATAACTCAAATTTGGACAGTTGATAAATTTAAGCATTTAAACATCGAGAATACTTTGGTTTCACAGCTTTGCGTTTTATTGATATATATGCCTAGCCAATTTGCTGACATGCAGAACTCAGTTCAAATAGTTCCTTATATATTTTATATGGCAATAATTCTTTTGATATGATTTATGAATTTCAAAAAGCTAAATTCATGAAAATTTCTTTATTCTTTACATCTTACGTAGATATGCAAATGACAGATTAAAATTTACTATTCATTCATCAATTTCATCTCACACATGCTTACATCAATACTCTTTCAATTTACAATGTCAATTTGCTACTCACTCCAATTGAAAATGTATTAACTTCTCCGAGGATAAAGACCACATGAAATATAAAAACAAATTTGAAAAGTAAGAAAAATAACAAAACTGGGATCAAAATGTATAGACATCAGTTCTTAAAAAAATGAAGAAAACAATGAAATATCAGCTCAAAGTAGGGTTTAAAAATCCAAAAATAAGGATTTGAGCTCAAAAAAAATTGGAAAGTTCAAAGCTCATAACAAACAGATTAAAGCTGACAAGTTAATCTCACAAATTAAAAATTGAAAAAGTTAAAATTCCCAAATTAATTTCACAAATTAAAGCTCACAGATTTTAATTGAGAAGGCGTAGATCCGACATACAAATGCGAAACAACAACCAAACAGATAATTGGATATTACGATCTAATTGGGAGAGTTTTAGATCTAAACTATCGAGCCTTATGCTAACCTTTTAGTCTCTAAACCTTATGCTGACGTTTTATATTACAGTAAGTTTTTGGCAAACTAATCTATACTCACTTGGATCTTTTTTTATTTTGGTTCTTTGTATTGGGTTGAGGACTAATTTGATGGTATGCTATGTTGTAGATAGATTTTGGCAAACTAATCTAATGGGCTGCTATACTGCTGTCATTGATCGGTCCATAATTTCAATAACTTTTACAAGTTTATTATTATTAAATACAAATATTAAGTTGTTGGTTATAAATACTATTCTTTATATGACTAATAATTTATGGTTATAAGAAACTTATATCGTGACTATCACCATAATACAAGTTACAGAAATTATATCACCATAATACAAGTTATAGAAATTATCTTTGTATGACTTGTAAATCATAGTCATAAAAAGTTTATATTTGTAACAATCAAAATAATACAAGTCACAAGTATTAGGTTTTTCTTGTACTGTAACTTAACTATCATGAATATCATAGCTGCATCATGTGAACAATTTTTTATATAACGTTGCACACCCTACCTTTTCTTTTTCTGAATTCGAGAAAAATCACCACATAAGCCTTTTATATATGCCAATACAAAACTTAATGCAATGAACAAATCATTAGCCAAAAAAAAAAAAAAAAACAAAACACATTTCCTTTAGCATTAATTAGTCACAGCTCTTGTGGTCTGCATGATAGATTTTTAAATCTATAAAAACGAAATTTAATCTGTGCATAAATAATATCACAGAATATCGAATGCGAAATAAAATCAAGAAACATACCTCCAGCCATTGATATTGTTGAGTCACTGTAGGAAAAAAAAAGAAAAAGAAAAATAGAAGTAGTTTTTCTAGGTACTTCTAAACCTAGATAATCTGATATGATGTTATATTTTCTTATAGAATGTCAGGCCAAGGGACCCAAAATATTTTGTATATTTTCCATCAGAAAACGTAAGCAGTTACAATGAGTAGTTATCACAAGTGTAATAATTATCACAACGTGATAATTATCACAAGATATTTATTAAGTCAAATTGATAAATAGCAAATTAAATATTGGAATATTCAAATATTTGGAATTTAAAATAAAACCCACATGGGATAATTACAAAATTCCAACAGTTTTTTCACTTGATCCACATATTTTATTCAATATACAAACTATCAAATCTCACAAGTAAGATCCAAAATATATGAATCATGTCGACAAGTACTCTAAGAAACAAGTATTGTCTTCCATGTATTACTATGCATTATGTCTCTTCAACACTAAACCTTTATGTGATAACACAACTTAATAAATAAGCCTTATGCTTATTATAGGTCCAATTTAAGTGAGTTTTCCCAAATAACTAAATAAGTATGCGCAACTGAATACGAAAAAACACAACTGAATAAGAGTTTTATTAGAAATATCAAATGTACGTACATGTAAAATGAGGTAACATCATGGAACCAAGTCCCATTCTAACTATATGATCCCTGAAACTTTTTGGTGACATGCCTTTAGTCAAGGGATCATCAATCATCAATTCAGTGTTAACGTGTTCAATGACTACTTTATTTTCTGTTCACATTAACACGTTCTCGAATGGCTAAGTACTTGATGGCGATGTGGTTAGTTCGACTACCACTCTTATTATTTTTAGCCATAAAAACAGTAGCTGAATTGTCATAAAATAACCTCAATGGCCTAGAAATAGAATCCACAACTCTAATCCCAGACATGAAACTCTTCAACCATATACCATGCGAAATTGCCTCAAAAGAAGAAACGAACTCAGCTTCCATAGTAGAGGTTGCAAACAAAGTTTGTTTAGCACTTCTCCAAGACACAGCTCCACCGGCTAGCATAAAAACATAACTAGATGTCGATTTTTGTGAATCAATGCAGCCAGCATAATCTGAATCCGAGTCGCCAAACACCTCTAGTTTATCAGTCTGTCTGTACATAAGCATGTAATCTTTCGTTCCTTGAAGGTACCTCATTACCATCTTTGCAGCTCTCCAGTGGTCTATACCTGGATTACTCTGATATCTTCCCAATATTCCTACAGAAAATGCAATATCAGGTCTTGTGCAGATACCTGAGCATACATCAGACTTCCTACGGCAGAAGCATACGGAATGTTTTTCATTTGTTCCCGCTCACAGTCATTTTTTGGACATTGGTCCAAGTTGAACCTGTCACCTTTCACAATGGGTGCCACACTTGGTGAACAATTTTTCATCCGAAATCTCTCTAAAACTTTGTTAATATAGGTTTCTTGAGACAAACCCAAAATGCACTGAGTTCTATCTCTATGGATCTTTATACCAATGACATACGATGCTCACCCATGTCCTTCATATCAAAATTTCTAGAGAGAAATTGTTTCACCTTATGTAGGAATCCTTTATCATTACTTGCAAGTAAGATGTCGTTCACATACAGAACAAGAAAATAAATCTTACTCCAACTGACCTTCTGGTATATGCATTGATCCATGATATTCTCTTCAAAAGAAAACGAAGAGATCACACCATAAAATTTTAAATATCATTGATAGGAGGCTTGCTTCAATCCATATATAGACTTCTTAAGCTTGCACAAACTAAATGCTCACCATTACTAGAGGAAAATCTTTTAGCTTGTTTCATATAAAAATCTTCATCTAAATCTCCATTAAGAAAAAACATTTTCACATCCATTTGATGCAAATCCAAATCAAAATGGGCAACCAATGCCATAATGACTTGAAGAGAATCTTTCTTAGATACAGGAGAAAAGGTTTCTGCATAATCGATTCCTTCTTTCTGAGTGAATCTTTTGGCAAAAAGTCTTGCTTTATATCTTTCGATGTTGCTTAATGAGTCTTTCTTGGTTTTGAAGACCCATTTACATCCTATGATTTTTGCACCAATAGGCAACTCGACAAGATCCCAGACTCCATTCCATGCCATCGATTCTATCTCCTCTTTCATGGTACAAGTCAGATTTATTACAGTTCATGGCTTGTGAAAACGTTTCAGGATCATTTTGGCTATAATATTATACTCACACTCTTGCAGATACACCATATAGTCATCAGAAATTGCTGTTTTCTTTACTCTAGTAGACCTCTTCTCAATGTTGTTCCAACATTATCCTGGGAATGTGTTGTTCAACTGGTTGTTCAACAATTTCAGGTATTTGTTGAACATGATCTACTGGATCATTATCAGTAGTTTGTGGAGTTTCAAGAACTGGTTGTTCAACAAATACTTGATCTCGGGGAGTATGGTGAATAACAATAGTCCGTTCATGACTAGAAGTGGAAGATTGTGGAACAGGATATTCTGTCTCAGATCTAATACCCAATGATCTATCACTCCTACTAATTAAATCATTCTCAAGAAACTTTGCATTTCTTGACTTCACAATTCTTGTACCATTAGATGGACAGTAAAATCTATATCCCTTACACCTTTCAGTATATCCAATAAAATACCACTAATAGTCCTTGGGTCCAACTTCTTTTCTTGTGGGTTATAAAGTCTCACTTCAGATGGGTATCCCCAAATGTGTACATGTCACAAACTTGGTTTTCAACCTTTAAATAACTCAAATGGCGTCTTTGGGACAGCTTATTGGTTGGAACTCGGTTTAATATTTACATTTCCGTCTTGAGAGCTTCACTCCACAAAGATTCTGAAAGTTTTGAGCATGCTTGCATGCTCCGCACCATGTCCAATAATGTTCGGTTTCTTCTTTCTGCTACACCATTTCGACAAGTTGGTATGCTTACCTTTTACGCAGCCCACACAAGTCTCGAAATCAGTAAAATCTAGAGTACTAAGTACTCCATCATTCACTAAACTCTTGATTCTCTGAATGAAAATGTGTCCCAATCTCCGGTGCCACGACATAGAAGAATCCTCATTCATAGCACATCTTTTAACACCAGAATTATTATGAACATGCAAAGTAGTTAAGGCAGCATCGTTTTGCAAATTAATTTGAAAAAGACCATCAAACAAAATACCATTCCCAATAAGGTCAGATTTATAAAACAAACCAAGTCCAACATTTGAACAATAACAGGAATATCCCAAAGGTACAAGTTTTGACAATGAAATTAAATTTCTAGAGAAATTACTAATGTTTTTGAAACATAAAATGTTCTTTCCAAATCTAAAACAAAGCCACTATTGAGAACTAAACTGCATGTCCCAATTGCATTCACGTGAGACCGCATCTTATTTCCTTAATAGATGTACTCCTCACTTTCCATTGGCTTCCTTAGGTTTTGCAATCCCTGCAAGGATTTCGTAATATGGATTGTAGAATCAGAATCCACCATGTGTTATGATTAACATCTATGATATTAGATTCATAACATACAAATGAAATTAAGTTACCTTTCTTCTTAAGCCAGTTCTGAAATTTGGGGCAATCCTTCTTCATGTGCCCCTTCTTCTTATTGAAGAAGCACTTGAATTCCTTCTTAATATCTCCTTAAAGAGACATCTTTTCCTTTCTCTTCTTCTTGGCTTGGTTGTTCTTATTCTTTCCTTGAGTTTCCAGGTGCACACTCTTTCCATTTTCTATAAGCAGCCTTTCTTCCTCTTGCACACAAATGGTCATCAACTCATTGATGGACCATTTGTCGCTATACTTATGTGTGTTGTAAGAGCTATTGAAAGGCCCATACTGCTGTGGTAGAGAGTTTAGAATATAGTGCACAAGAAAAGACTCAAATATTATAATCTCAAGATTTTTTAGTTGAGCTGCTATATTCCTCATTTGCATGATATGTTCAAGCACTCCTTTAATACCGGTGAGCTTCATGGTAGAGAATTTCATGATTAGGGTGCTTGCTAAAGCCTTATCTGAAGACTCAAACTGCTCATCAATGGCCTTCAATAGCTCTCGGACATTATTATATTGATCAACAGAATTTCGAATACCAGTTGAGATGTTGGTCTGTATGAACGCGATGTTGAGGCGATTAGATCGTTCCCACGTTTCATAAAACTCAACATCACTAGGTTGGTTGTTCTCAGTAATTGGAGGTGGTTTATCTTTCCTGATAGCATAATCAATGTCCATCCATCCCAAATGAAGAAGAATCCTCTCTTTCCACAACTTATAGTTGTCACCCTTGAGCTCGAGAATGTTTCATTTCATATCAGAAAAGTTCATAAGTTGAAAAACTGTACAAATAGTTACATACATGCTTATGTCAAAATTTTGAGGTAAATTAACATTTATTACGTTTTACCAATGCAAAACATACTAAGAAATATGAATTACATGACATAGAAATTGTCTGTAGGCTAAATTTCTAATTCAAATAAATTCATGTGATCAAAATTACAAAACTATTAAATCATGTTCATTTCCTTAATTTTTGTGGGTAAATTAAGGAATATAATTTAATATTTCACCCCTTTAATCACACAATATAATATAATAAAAATTCGTATGGATAAAATTTATTATATTAAATGTGATATAATAACAATTAATGTCTTATATTATAGGTGATCTCAAAACAACAGAATTAATGTACATATATATACATATATATTTTAATTAAAGATGCTGCGGCTACTTTATAATTAAAAAATATATATATATATTTATACGGATCACAGACATTAATAATTACAAAAAAGTCACAACCCAAGAGACATATATATAATGTTGATATATATATATATGCAAATAACAAACTAGAAGTAACTTGTATATAAAAATAATACATTCTAGAACTAAACAGTTTGAGTAGCTCAACTGGTCAGATTGCCTAACATTTAACCTGAAGGTCTCAGGGTCAAACTCTTCCAACTGCGCCTCTGATTTTTTTTTTTATAATCAGAATAAAACCCTAAGTAGTTTATAAAAATATTGTGTTGCAAGACTACATAACCACAAGGGTGATCAGTGGTGAGAACCCGTGACCTGCGTCCAAAAGGTCACGGGTTCAAACCCCATTAGTAGTAGCTGTTATCAGAATAAGACCTTAAGTAGTTTATAAAAATATTGTGTTGCAAAACTGCATAACCACAAGGGTGATCAGTGGTAAGAACCCGTGACCTGCGTCCAAAAGGTCACGGGTTCAAACCCCATTAGTAGCAACCCATTTTTTTATTATTATAATCATTGTCTTGTTTGCCATATTAGAGTAAAATGGGTCTGCATTCGACCTGGTTGCAACCCGTATGCAACCCAAACATATTATCATGCATTTGGACATAAAAAATTGTGTTTTTTAATTACAAGAAGCATGAAAATTCAATTTCCTAATGATTTCACACTTTAGTTTTCAATGAAAACATCAAAATCATAAACCCATGTCCATGGTCCATAATTCATATATAAAAATATATAGCCATAACCCAGAAATAAATAACACCAAAATAGATGTTTTTATTAAGGAAAAATCATAGAATCAATTTTAAATAAATTATAATTCTAGATTTCCTCAATAACATGTCAACAGTAAACCCAAATCAACATATACATATATGTAAATCAAGGCAGAGGCATAACAGTTCTGATACCAAATGATAGATTTTTAAATCTATAAAAATGAAATTTAATCTGTGCATAAATAATATCACAGAATATCAAATGCGGAATAAAATCAAGAAACATACCTCTAGCCATTGATGTTGTTGGGTCACTGTAGAAAAAAGAAAAGAAAAACTATCTAGATTCTAGAAGTAGTTTTTTTGAATACTTTTAAATCTAGACAATATGGTTAATTTAATGTCAGGCCTTGGGGCTCAAAATACTCTGTATATTTATAACGTTTTTTCCCATCAGAAAACATAATCAGTTACAATGAGTAGTTATCACAAGTGTAACAATTATCACAACGTGATAATTATCACAAGATATTTGTTAAGTCAAATTGATAAATATTAGAATTAAATATTTGATCAAATATTTGAAATTTAAAATAAAACCCACATGAGATAATTACAAAAATTCCAACACTGCAATGATTTCACCGATGGTAATATGGACAATAGTTCCAGTATCAAATTGCACATTGAAGTGATTTCAATTGTGCTAATGAGGCTAACGCAAACACAGTTGCAACAAAAAGATATACTTCTAAATTAGTAGCCTTGACGAAATATAGAAAAAAATGATCAAATTCTTTGACTACATAAGAAGCATGTGTAGGAAAAAATTCAGTTGAGAAAATCTATTTTAAGATTTTTATCCCTATGATCCATTAGCTGGCTATCAACACCAAATTACTAAAATGTATAACATGTCAAACCATGCGGAGACATTGTGCTTAGAATTGCAATTATGAAGCAACAGAGGGGATTAAATATAATTTATCAGTAAATACGGTCCATAGATGTTGTACATCTTCAAATATATGAGAAACGTAATATACTACAGTAATTTATTATTGAATCATTTAACTATACTGCATGGTTCAGAATCATTTAGAGGGAGTATTAAGTAAATATCTACTCACTCGTTAATTTATAGATATCTTCACAAAAATTTTATCCTTTTCATGTTATTTGCCTAACACTAGCCAGATTTCTTTCTTTTGCCTATGGGTAGAAATGTTGAGTTTCCACCGACGTATTCGCACTGAATCTGATAGCTAAAAGTTTCAGAGAGTACTCTCTAAGTAAATAATTATAAAAATAAAGTGAAAAATGGGAAAATTTTACATCATTACCAACCCAATTAAATGTTTGGATAAAAGGGTTAAGTAGCATTTTGCACTTGTGGCTCTTTAACCCTCCAATTACAACCTAAACATAAGTATCAGTCAATTAATCAACCATTTAACCACAAATACTCAAATATTTGAACAAGACAGAATCTTTTATTCATTTTACTTTAATCAACAAATTGCTAAAGAAAATATAATTCATTATACTTTAACATAATACTATTATCTTTATATATTCATGCCAAGAATCTTTAGGTAAGCACCAAAGCTAATGAAGATGTTACATAATCATCCAAATTACCGCGGATATAATGTTTATGATGTAATTAATGGAATGAACATACACATAATATTTCATAACTTGTTCTTGTCTATAATTGAAAAACAATCTCGTAATTTCTGAAGCTCCTAAAGAAAGTAGCAATAAAAAAAATAGATATAAGAGAGTAAGAAATTACGGTAATGACTGTGGTTTTAAGATCTTGAAAATATTATTATATCTAGAGCATGTGGTTCACTGGGTTAGAGCGACTTCTAGACATACAATTTCAATTGACAAACACATTATTAAAAAACTATCAAAATTTTGATATTTCAAAAAACTATGAACGAACAAACAATCAGTAAGTAGTAGAAAGTAGATATAAATAATTGCTAAACCTTAAATATAAAATAATCACTGAAATAAAACTTACATTTTAAGTCTCATAATTAATCCAACATAAAAAAAAACCTTTAGTCATCTATTCCTACATGCTAAATGCGTTGTAAATCTTCTTGTAGAACCACAGTTCACAAAACAACTTGTAAAGAGTAAAATCTTAAATAATTCTTGAACTAGTATTATTCTGTTTTCTCTTCTTTATTGCAAATTAAGGTACCTCATGGAAAATTTTAGATTTTGAGAATTATACCGCAAATATTTCCGTATGTTTGTCAATTCTTCATAAAGATTATTGATGATTCAAATTATGTAGTGTTGGGATCAAACGCAGAATAAACACAACTAATAAGAAATAACAAACACTTGTCTCTTCAACAATTTAATAAAAAACAAGCCACAAAATGAAATATGAGTGACACATAAGATTTAACGTTGTTCGGTTTAATTACCAAACTTATGTCCACAGAAAGAAAACCCATTCTTTATTATGAGAGAAAATATATATACAAGAATACAACTTGAATCTCAAACTCAACCCTTGTATAACTTCTCTCACCCCCAAGAATACTTTCACCACAAGTATAGGACTGCATGGCTCCTAACTTGTATTTTTCTCTCTTGTGTTGTGTCTTTGTAGTTAACCAACCACCTTTTTATAGGAAACACTACTTGGTCATCACTCCAATTAATAATAGGAAATAACTTGACTTACAACCTAAACCCTATACAAATAGAAAATTACTTGGCAACTACTCCAAGTAAGTAAACTATTGCGAAACTACTTATTCCCCACACAAAAGAAATTACCTAAAAGAAAATTGGTCAATTTCCTAACAAATCTCTAATTTGGAGAATATTTCTTTTAGCAAATGCACGGAACCAACCAAAAATATAACCATTTGCCTTCCACCACCAATTCACATGGTGACTAACTATACACACCGAATCAATGCAGTCCTGTCTCTAATTGATTCAACCGGCAAATGAACATGTGTAACTAACTGAGTTCAACCTCCAGTCGACTTGCAAGAGGGGTCTCAATTCTTTCTCCCCTTTAGCAGGATTTTCCTTCTCACTACCATTTGCAACTTGGAAGCAATCTTGGATCCCTCCGCTCCCAACCTATTGAGGTAACGAAATGGTACAAATTACAATACTTCTTCTCTTTCAATAGGACTGTCCAACCATGTGTTGTTCCAAAACTCCACCTTCAACGAAAAACTCATAGCCTTAGAGTCTAAATGACTCAAGAAAATTAGATTCTTTCATATTTTTGGGATATGCCACACCACCCAAAAACGAATCACTCCATTTAATATTTTGATTTTCACTACTCTAATACCCGTGACTTCAAATGTATACCCGTCACTCAAAGGCGTAAAATAAAAACTTGTCTTCTTTACTTGAAGTGCATCAAAATATTCTAACCAGGAAAAAATATTTAAAACACAACCATAATCTAAAATCCAACATGGAAGAAATATCCAAATGGAGATCATGAGAATATCTTCACCTGATGCATGATGTCCAAAATCAACATTGGGTTCCACCTTTTTCCTTGACTCTTGAATCACCTGCCTTAGATTCACTGTCAAGGATCATCCATTTTCGATTATCTTTTCGAGCAATTAATGCAATTTCTTGTATCTCACTATGGTTTGCTTTATTTTGAGATATCAGATGATTGCATATTCTCGAGTACCGAAGTGTCTTTCTCGTTTACCAGAGGCGTCGTCGCACTTTCAAAGAAATCAGGGATCCCGAGGTAAGAAGTAAAAGGGCCTAATCTTCCTCCTCGATTTCAACACAAACTTTTAGAGATAATCCAAAATTCCGTTGTGTCCATAACAAAGAGTCAAATCGAATCTATGCACCTCGATTTCAACTCTTCCTCCACTCATCATCCTTCATATTTGTTGGCTTCCCATCCTTTTCATTCAACACATTTTTGCCAAACCTTGTTGAATAAGAATATTCTTTACTCTTCAATCTCAAAGAGTAAATCTTGTACACTCATTAAATTGTTGAATTGAAAATTACCACCAACCCACTTGATCTCAATAGTTGACAGAACTCAACCAAACTCTGATACCAATTTGGTGGGATCAAACGCAGAATAAACACAACTAATGAGAAATTAAGAACACAACAACTTAATGAAAAATAAGCCACAACATGAAATATGAGAGACACATAAGATTTAACGTGGTTCGACTTAATTACCAACCCTACGTCCACAAAGAGAAAACCCGTTCTTTATTATGAGAGAAAATATACTTACAAAAATATAACTTGAATATCAAGCCCAACCCTTGTATAACCTCTCTCAACCCCAAGAACACTCTCACCACAAGTATAGGACTGTATGGCTGCTAACTTGTATTTTTTCCTCTTGTATTGTGTCTTTGTAGTTAGTCAACCCACCTATTTATTGGAAACATTACTTGATCACTACTCCAAGTAATAATAAGAAATAACTTGACTTACAATCTAAACCCTATACAAATAAGAAATTACTTGACAACTATTTCAAGTAAGTAAACTATTAGGAAATTATTTAGTCCCTACACAAAAGAAATTACCTAAAAAAAAATTAACAAATTTCCAAACATATAGTGTTCAAGGCAGTCTTGTGTAATTCATAATGATTTTTCGGAAAATGTAATCGTTCCCGAAACTATTTTACATGTTGCAAGTATCGGGCTCTTCTAACATAATTTGATAGAATGCTTTTTTATTTAAGAGAAAAGAAGAGTTACAGTGCACAAATGATATTTGATCCACTACACTAAAGAAAATCCATAAAAAATTTCATCTGGCTTAGAAAAGAATTGGCAATAACATGATAAAGTAATAAATTAAGAAATTGGGTACATATAGTGTCCAATCACCTACATAACTCTTATTTCAAATTTAAGGCCCATTGTCATTTGTTGAATCATTTGTATAAAATGAATTAAAAAATGAAACTTCAAAAGGAATGGAATGAACGTGCAAATTTTAGCAGCGGAATTGAAAGAAACTTGCTCTTTGTTGATATAAATGCAAAAATTACATGCCTAAAGGTTTTTTTGTCATTCCATTCTACTATTAGAAGCTAAATTGTCTCAAAAACAAATTAAAGTAAACAGAAGAATGATGGATTAGAATTCACTCAATTCTCAATTAGAAAAATTACCACAAAGCAGATAAATCAGAAAAGTTCATGCACTATCCAAGGATAATAAAAATATTATCACAAAAAATGTGAGTATATAGAAAAACAAAATAGGTAAAGAATATTAAGGAAGAAAATGAATCTATTACTTCAGTTTTTGTTGAAGCCAAATTTAAGTATACCTCCCTCTCCTCCTACTTTTCTTATATCTTGTAATCGAGCCCAACATATCTTCAATCCCTAAAATAATTGTCTAAGAAAAGACAGATTTTTGCCTCCCAATTCTTTACAAATGTAAAAAAAGAAAAAAAAGCGAGAGTATACTACAAAAAAATAAATCATATTCTCAAGATTTAACCTTTATCTTTGTATTGCATATTTCTAAGATGAACTTCATTTGCCATATAGTTAAGCATAAAATTCATACCTTTAGGATTATTTTCTGTTAATTCTGGTGTAAATGAAATAAACATGTAATTATCCCAAAAACTCAAAAAAAAAAACAAAACCATAAGAACACAGCTCGTAGAATTTAAATTAATACACCCAAAAATTTTAATGCCTACGAACAATTTTTTCAAGTTTCTTACATCACGAGAAAATAAAAAGCAAACCATAAGGAATTGAAAATGAATGTGTCGCGAATAGAGTTGGCGAAGATATTCTCAATCTTGATTTTTGTGTTCTAGAATTCCAATTAAATGAATCAAATTACAGAAATTTTAATAATCAAGTTTATTGGCGAAGAATTACCTCACAAAAACAATAATATAACTTTGAATCTTATGTCCCCTGCTATTTTTAACCTCAATAGATCCACCGAATTCTACCCTACATTATTCAGATCCCTTCAAACTTAATGCAAAACAACATATATAAGCCAAAATATTAGATAAAAAATCTCGAAAATAGGAAAAATTATTAGTAAATAATAATAGAATGGGGAAAAGTTATTATAGAAGACAAAATTTACCCACTCTCATCGTTCTCCTTCTGTGGTGAATTTTGAGAGTGGCGAAGGAGAGAGGAAAGAGAGAACATAGGGAGATCTATCCTGAAGGGGTTCCAGAGAACTAGAATAAAAAATCATGCGCTTTGTTGTTGATTGGTGTTCACATCCACTGAAACTAGTCAAATTCTATATTAGTAATTGATTGATAAATTTACTGGACAATTAAAGTTAAAGATATGTGATTGCTTAGTTGAATTTGAGTTAAAATAAAATTAGTGAAGCTATTATGACTAGGTGTTTTGTTACACCTCAGAATCTACGTAACATTATCATTTACACATAATAATAGGATGACACATATTTCTCTCTAATCACCACTGGAAAACCTAGTTAAATATAACTGCTATAATTCTCAAATACGAACCATCGTTGTATCCTAGCAGAGAAACTCCAGTCATTGGAAAGCCGAAAACTCCAGCTATCCTTCTTTTTTTTTTAAATTAGAGTTATCAAAATGCCTCCTTCGTTCCTTCACGTTTCTCTCTATTATCTTTCTTCCTTGCCTTATTTGGTTCTTGGAATTTACTAAAGAGAAATAAATGGAGGAAAGGAAAGGTAAATACCTTAGAAATGTTAAATTCCTCACATTGTTTGGTTGAAAGTAGTAAAGAAATGAAAATGATTCTAAGAAAATATATTTTGTTTGGTTTGTAGATTTTGAATAGAAAATAGTAGAAAGAAATTTTTTTTCTCTTGAAAATTAACAGATTATATTATCAATTGAACGAGTGATTTTTTCAAGTCAGTTAAATAACAAATTAGTTAACCTAATCAATTGAAATGAGTGCTTAAAATATTTTAATTTGTAAAAATGCCTAATTCCTTGATAAATGAGAAATGCAAACTTCTTTATCCACGAAGAGAATATTCATTATAATACATATAATTTTGTAGAGTAAACTAATAAATGACACGTAGTTGGAACTTGAAATTAAAAAAAAAAAAATTTAAATCCCACGATAACAAATTTAGCTTTGTTACATTTTACTTTACGAAAAAAATAATATCAAAGACAAAAATAATTAAATAAGTATAATACTTCAAATGTATGGAGGCTACAATTCAAAATTTCTAAGTCTGTGTTTGGTTCTTGGAAAGTGGTGAGGAAAAGGAAAGTATTTCCTTTGAACATTGTTTCTCATGTTTGATTGAGGAAATTGATAGTGCAATTTGTCTGAAAAGCATTTCCTCGTGTTTTAGCGAGGAAACGTAAAAAATGGAAGTTTAAACGGGCTAAGGTGCGGATCTCATGAACGTACTGTTAAAATAGAAAATATGACCTTTTTAAAATAAAATATCTTACTCGTCTGAGTTCAGACAAACAAAAAGCCCTAATCTCTCTCCTTGTTCACCTGCCCTAATCGATTCTTTCTTCTTCCTCAGTTCACTCCTGGACGATGAGAAAAAATAGGGGCGAACCCAGGAATTAAATTTTTTGGGAGACAAAAACTATATATACATATTGTTGGACAGACAGTATTATAATTTTTGTAAAATTTTATAGGATATAATCTAATTTTTAAAGGGAGTTATTAAAATTTTTAAAAAATTAAGAAAAATAATATATTTTCGAAACTAATAGGAAAATAAGACTATATAAAAACGTACATAAGAAACACTTTTTATATTCTCTAAAATTTTTGTAAAGGAAAAAGTCTAAACTTTATAACAATATAATAATAATTTAAAAAATTTTAAGGGAAAAAAAACATAATTTTGAATATCACCCACCCCTATGATCCGTCGGTGAGAAAAACCAAATATACCATCAGTCCGATGGTCGATCCCGCCATCCAGAGAGCGCTACTGAGTAAAGGAGGATGGGGAAAAGGTTTGTTTTCACCCTTTATTTATTTTTTGTTGAGCTTTTTCTTAGTTTTGTTGCCCTTGATAGTTAGCATTGCTTTCTTTTTTTTTTTCCCGGGTAATTGGGATTGGCTATGCAGCGGGTAGAATGAGAATATTTGATTATGGAGCTTTGTGATCTGATGTCTCAATTTTCTATTTTTTGTTTTTATTTCTTGAGTTGAATTTAAAAAAAAATAGAAGAAAATAAAAGGGTGGTTCTTGAATTTGTTAGTTGAGTAATGAAGGCAAGAAAAACAGTAATTTAGGACCTTTGCTTGCATTTGTATGGGTATTTTTATTTGGGTATATAATGGAGTAGTATTTAATAGAGGATATTAAGTTTCTTATCATAAACTACATGTTTCCCCTTCACTCCTTCGTTAATTAGGAAGAACAACAACAAAAACAGCTGTTGTTTGAATCCAACCAAATATCCTGCTTGAAATTTTTATAATTTTCCTTATTTTTCGTTTAAACCATTTTCCAATGATTGAGCCTTTGGGATCCAGTTACTGATTATCAGCTTTGTATTGCAAGTATGATGCATTTTAAAGGCTCAAAAGAAAGCTCTAAACTCCTTAAGAGGAGGATAACAACAGTAGTGATATTGCAAAATTTATCCCGTGTGCCAATAGCAATAGCAAATGTTTACAGTGTAGTTGTCATTTGGTTTCACTCTGATGCTAGTTTGGAGTTTATCCATGTTCAAGAGACTGCATCTTTATTGGAGGGTTTTGTGGTTGTGGGTGCAATTTTGGGTGGTGCAAAATATGATCAAGTGGAAAGATTGAGGAAGTTTGCTAGGTGCATTGGATTGTTGTTTCATGTGGTGGATGATATTCTTGATGTTACTAAATCTTCTCAAGAATTGGGGAAAACAGCAGGAAAGGACTTGGTGGCTGATAAGACCACTTATCCTAAACTTCTTGGTATGACTGAAAAGTCTAGAGAGTTTGCTGACCAGTTGAATAAAGAAGCTCAAGTTCAACTTGCTGAATTTGATATTGAAAAGGTTGCTTTTTTGATTGTTCTAGCTAATTACATTGCTTATAGGGATAATTAATGAATTGTAAGAGTATTTCTTTCTTGGCTTGAATGATCTCTATACTTGGAAGTATTCCTAGTACATTAAATGCTCAATGTATTATTATAACATTTGGGGTGCAAAGATTCTTCAGGTTGGGGCTTGTTTTTATCTTCATATTTATCATCTATGAAATTTCACGTTAGACGTTTGGGTGAGACAAGAAGTCGGTATCTTTTTCAAGTTCTCAAGGCAATTATTTCCTTGAAGGATATGTAAAAGATTTTCTTTGAACTTTTCTATTTTTTTCCTTTTAAAATATCCAAATGATTATTTAACATTGTCTTGCACAACTAAACACTATTTAGCTGATAGTGGTTATCAACTGAAAGTGTTTCTCAAGCTCTATAGAAAGTGTTCACTACTATTTAAATGTATATCGCAGTTGTCCATTAAAAACTCTTCAAAATATTTTTAACTTGTGCCTTGCTTTCTTGCGAAACTTAATTGAGAGATTCTTTGGTGTATTGATAAAGAGATTCGAGATTTTAAGGAGTGGAACAAAACTTTCTTAAAATTTTTAAGATGGATATTGAAGGAGACATTGTGCTCAATGAGTCAAGGTGTATGATTGTGAATGGCATAATTAGAAAATTAAGCTTACTAATGATAATCAGATTAATGATAATCAGATTAAAATATTATAGGCACTAATGTTAATTGATTATTTCTACTTGTTTGTTAATTAAAAAATCAAATTAGAATATTTTGGACACTATTTTCAACTAACTATGCCTATAAAATAAAATAAAATAAAATAAAAAGAGATTTTTCTTTTCTATTTCCTTCTCAAAATCCACAAACCAAATAGAAAAATCACTTTCTCATGAATCATTTTCCTTTCTTTAGTACTTTAATCTCAATAACCAAACAAAGTGAGGAATTAGTATTTCCAAGTGATTTACTTTCCTGTTCCTGTGTTTTCTTTTCCTCACTTATTTCGTAAACAAACAAGGCCTAAAAGTGTTGGATTTTAAAAATGTTATAAAAGTAACTTATGAACTAATCTTAAACAAATTAAAGGTTTCAATTTTAATAGTGAAAAAAGTTTCAAATCAAAGCTATGAAGTTGCTAATTGGCTTTAATTTAGTCTTAATTTGGCCTAATTAGAAGTAAATTACAATAATTAATCATTTTGAAAATTTATTGGGGTCAATGTAAAAATTGAAATTGAAGTCTTGAGGGAAAACATATAAAGAAGACAGATTTCCTACCTAATTACTCAAAATATTATTCGCTTTTAATATTTATAATACTGAATAAAAGACTGTCTCTTATAATTATATGGATTCCGTTTATAATGTTTAATTCAAAAAAATGATACAAATGATTTTAAATTTTTACTATTACCAAAATATCTTTACAAATGACCTCAGTTTAAGTGAAGACCTTTTCCATATAGCTCATGACTTGGGACCATGAACCCATTCTTAACGCAATTAGTTCACATACGTGATTTGTTTGTTTTTCTCGAATTGCAATCTAGCATTAATACTGCATGCTTTCATTTTGTGTTGTTTACTCTCGGTTATATTTTCAATGTTTAGAATTTAGAGTTGGGTTAACTGTTTTTTTTTTTTTGCTTCAATTCATAAGGAAAAGTTAATTTTTACAACTATTAGGGGGGTATATAGCAATAAAAATCAATTAAAATTCAGAATTTTAATGAAAAAATAAGATCATTTAAAATAATTTCGTTAATTAATAATCAATAGACAAAAACAAGAATTTTTTTTTTTTTGGGCAAGTAAAACAGGAATGGCAAGTGAATCAATTTTGTTGACAGACTGATACTTGGATTGATTAGTCCAACTCACTCCCAATTTTTCGACATAGGATTGTCTCTCTCAAATCTTGTCTCACTCTCTATTATATTATCTAATGAATTATTAAGATTTTATAGAGTAATTTTAGTAAAGGAATTTTGAAAGTTCATTTGGTAGTGTAACAAGAATTGACACAATATGTGAAATAGAAAATCATTAGTGCAATTTTTCCGAGCCCAATAAAATAGTATTAAAGGAACTATGATTTTATCTCAAATCTAATTACGGAGGAATGAGAAATTCTTAGATAGACCAGATTCACGATAGGTGTCATAGATCCCTTGGTCCACATTCATCGACACTATTCTGAAGAATTTCATTTTTTTGATTTACAGTGATGTGGATGAATGTAGATCAAAAGATTCATGACACCTACCATGGATCCAATCTACCTAAAGATTTGACAGTAGGAATATACCATTCAAGAGCAACTTTTCCACTTTGGAACAGCGGTCATGCCTTTATATATGCAGCTTAGCAGAGCATACTAGTACATCAGATACTTGAGTTTAACCATACCAAAGAAAAACAACGAGGTATTTCCTTGGCTCTCCATTCATCATGTTCCTATTTACTCTTCTTTTCATCAGCCAAATTCCAGTACTTGGCGAAGCTGCGTATTCGAATGTCAGCTGTATTGAGAGTGAAAGAAAAGCCCTTGTCCAGTTTAAGCAAAGCTTGATAGACAGCAAATCAAACCGATTGTCATCCTGGACGGGAGATAGAGTGTTGTGCATGGAAAGGAGTTGTCTGCAGCAAAAGCACTGGCCATGTTATCAAGCTTGATCTACGCAACCCAACGTTCTTTGATGAAACTGAAATTGACTTTTACTCAGAGTACCGTTATTTAAATTTCCGCAACAACTGCTTGGGAGGTCAGTTAAATCCTTCATTAGTGAATTTGAAGTATTTGCAGCACTTGGACCTAAGCGTGAATGATTTTTCTGAACCCACAATTCCAACATTTCTTGGACTGTTGAAAAATTTGAGATATCTTAATCTCTCCGATACACGGTTGGCTGGGGAAATTCCCCATCATTTAGGAAATCTGTCTTCTTTACAGGTCTTGGATCTTAGTTTCACACCTCGTGGTTTTTTCGCTCTACATAATTCGTTGACAACCAAGAATCTTTGGTGGATGGTTAGGCTTTCTTCTTTAAAAAGATTGTACCTTTCAGGTGTGTTCATTCGGGACCCTAGTTGGTTATCTGCAATCAACATGCTGCCTTCTTTAACATCCTTAGAGTTGGCATCTTGTGTTTCACAGGTCAATTTAACATCTCTTGCTTCACTTGACCTCAGTGAAAATGCACTCAACTCCTCTATCCCTTTTTGGCTGTTTAATCTGACTAGACGTCGAACAACTTAATTTGCGATCCAATATTATACACGGTCCAATCAATGATGCTTTTGAGGCAATGACTTCTCTAGTTTATCTTGATCTAAACGGAAACTTTATCAATGCTTCAATATCGAAATCATTGTGCAATATGAGCAGTCTTGGTTATATGGATCTGGGTTACAATGACTTTGAGGGGTCAATACCAAGTGAAATAGGCCATCTTGCACAACTTACTGCTCTCATTCTTTCCTACGATAAATTAAAAGGTTTTGTACCTTCTAGTTTGGGGCAACTTAAGAAACTACAAATTTTAGACATTTCCTCCAATATGTTAACTGGCGTGTTATCCGAACTCCATTTTGATGAAACTCAAAGAGCTAACGATTTTGTCCACATATGACAATCATGATCTTGCTCTTAATTTTAGCTCCTAGTGGATTCCAGCTTTCCAACTCCAATACATTCACATGAGAAACATGAAAATAGGACCACGATTTCCAACTTGGCTTCAGAACCAAAGAGAGCTACAAGAGTTGAACCTTAGGGGCACAAATATTTTAGATACAATCCCCAATTGGTTTCGGCTTATTGTTACAATATTACTGCCTTAGATCTCTCCTTCAACAGCATAAGTGGATATCCACTATTGTTCAGGCAAACTAATCATGGTCTGCGGAGAATACGTCTAAATTCCAACAAATTTGAGGGGTCCCTCACCTCATTTCCACCAGATATTATGGAATTGGATCTCTCAGGAAATTTTCTTAAAGGAAATGTACCAATTCCTGATGGTGATACAACGATTATGGCAATGCAGTATCTCATACTAAATGAAAATCGTTTGACAGGTACTATTATCAGAGAATTCTCGCAAGATGAATAGATTGTTGACCTTAGATTTGTCAAATAACCAGTTGTCAGGGAGACTCCCTTCATGCTTGGGGAATTGGAGATATCTGGAAGAATTAAACTTGGCAAATAACAGTCTCTGTGGTCAAATTCCTGGTTCACTAGGTGACTTGGGAAATCTGGTGATTTTGCACCTGAATAGAAATAAGTTCAATGGGAGGATCGGGTTATTAAGGCCAAATTTCAAAAGTTTGCAATTTCTCGATCTTAGCGAAAATGGTCTGGAGGATTTTATACCAGCTTGGATTGGGGAAAAATTATTAGGTTTAAAATTTCTAAGACTCGAGTCTAATAATTTTCAGGGAGGCATTTCTCATAAACTCTGCCAACTCACAATGCTTCAAGTGCTAAACCTGGCAGAAAATAACCTAACTGGATCCATCCCTCATTGTTTCAACAACTTCAGTATGATGCTAAATGATACCCCTGGTGGACTACTTTTTATCGGAGATCGTACTGCTACACTACCATGTATCTGTCTCTTATACACATGTTGAAGATCATCCAACCTAGTATATTTAAGATAAATGGACCATAAAGTCTTTCAAATTTAGCCTCAATTTCGCCATGGAGTTGGTCTTTTATTTTGAGCCCAATTGAGAGTATTAGTGTGTTTAATTGGGCCCGGAAGTTAAGTGTATTGGGTTTAATGGATCTAGCTAGTACATTAGCCTTAGAATTAAGAAAGGGGTCGAAATCGTACACAGATAATAAACTCGTTGAGCTATGTAAACGTGTCGTACAACAACCTATCAGGAAGAATACCATCGGGGAATCAACTTCAAACATTAAATGATCCATCCATTTATCAAGGAAACAGAGGACTCTGTGGCAAGCTGCTCTTGAACAATTGTTCCGGAGACACGAATACACCAGCTGCCTTTTATGGTAAAGGCCACCATGAATCTGATCATGTAGAATGGTTTTGTGCTGGTATAGGACCTGGTTTTGCAATCGGTCTCGTAGGAGTTTTAGGCGTCCTTCATTTCAAGAAGTCGTGGCATTACGCATACTTCAAATTTGTGGAAAATGCCCATAACCGACTATGTGTGATGATCTCTAAACACTCAAGGCTTCTCAATTACATCGAGGGATTTCTACTGATTAAGTTTCAGCATTTGTATTCTATCATTTCATTCTCTCCATCTCTAAAAGCAACTATGTGAAATAGAGTACTTCCAATTTTATTTATTTTTTTCATTTTCTCAGCGGGCAACTAAACTTGTCTTGCATTACGTTTTCCCAAATATTTAAGTAACTTAGAGATATAACTGCACTTGAGCTGTAAGAAATAGATTTATTTAAATGCCTAAAATCATTGAACTAATGTAAACAATAGGTATAATAAGGTTTTAACATTGACCAAAGAATTACTTGAGCTTCTAAATTATTGGTGATCAAGTTAAAAGATTCTAACTCCATTGCTGAAAGCTTTTAAACGGCCTGTTCCACATCTCACCCACACTTCAATTCTTGATCGCTCCCATTTGCAATAATATAAGGAGTGACAAATCATTTATAAAGCCATATTTCAAAGCAACAGTCTAAAGCCACATATGTGGCAATCATTATTTTTCATTCAACGTAGCTAAAGGTCTCAAGATTTAATCTTCATGGATAAGTAAACTTGAAAGCAACAAAAAAATGATAGTGCTAAAGAAGTAACTACAACAACTATGAATATACTACTTAACCAAGTGCACGAGGGAAAGGAACAATTATTTTTTTAATTCCGTTACCCTTGGGAAGGGATGGGATCAAAGAGATCAAACGAGAAAGAACAATACAACATCAATAATTAAAAGTCGCTATCAGATTCAATAACGGTAAGTACCATATAGAAGGATATGTGTGAACGCTTGAAACATTACGGAAGTGAATACCTTTGGTATTACCTTAGTTGTAGCAAACAAGAAATGTAATCCCAGATAATTCAACTTCAATAAACATCCCAGGAAACATTCTAATTTGGTACTACAACATATGAATTCAAAGTTTATATGAGTTTGAGAGTCTATTTAGCCGCACAGGATATTTAACAAGTACATGGTGGCTTCAGTTAAAAGGTTACCTAGATTATTGATGAATATTTCATATTCTTCAACCCGTTTTGCAATCTTATCAGCATGTTTGGATAAGATTTGTTTGGTTTGAACTGCTTGTTCCAAAAGCATCAATTTGGTTTTAGTAATTTTCTACACAAAACAAGCACATCCCACATCATAAAAACTTCCCAAATCCTTGATAAGAATCAAATTATGTGTAGGAAAAATTCACACGGTGGATTGATCTTTGAGCCTTTTTTGGGTTTAACCTAATTCGATTCCTTGTAATTTTTTGGAGAAAAAAAGTTTCTCCGGAGCACGACATTTTCTTTTTCGAGACTCTAGTGTTTCTTCTTTTCGGATTTCCAGAAGAAATGGTGGTGGGTTGTGGTTAGTGGTGCTCCTGTTAAGGTATGGTGATGAAAATTAGGTGAAGGACCATGAAAACAAAAAAAACTAACAAAGAAACCAATACCAACATCAAGTTAAACCTGAGAAGGAAGATAAAAAATAAAAATAACCAGAAGGAAAAGAAGTGTAAAATATCACCACATAAGAAGAAAATAAACGTAACAGCAAGAAGAGAAACAGAACAACCAGTGCACAAAATAAAGAATCAGGAAAAAAAGAAGAAGCAATAAACACCCAAAAAAACAGAGCAAAAAGAAGTTAGTTAAAGTATGCACACCTAAAAAAAGTCAATTACATCAGTTAACTGGTAACTTCGCTGACCAAAAATCCTTATAAAGCATTCATGACCCCAAAATAAATTATGCACAACTATGTTCTTAATTTTCTTTGAATTCTAGAGCAGTTTCTCTATTCCGAAAGTTTTGCACAACAATTAAATTCTCCAATGTTAACTCGCCATCAACATAACACTCCTTCAAAACTTGAACCGAAAATCTCTCATATAATTCCATTGTGATCCTTCTAGATCATAAATTGATCATTCTCTTTCTTCAATCTTTCAATCACACCATGTTAATATATTGTAAAATTATTTTAAAGAAAACACAATGTTTACACAATGATAAAAATCTAATGAAGACATAAAAGGTAAAGGAATTATCAGCTTGAATTTTACAGATATCAAACCAAGTGCTTAGATAAATACTCCTAATACTCCCTTTGTAATGAAAAATT
The DNA here is from genome assembly GCA_025175665.1 of Cinchona pubescens. NCBI lineage: Eukaryota > Viridiplantae > Streptophyta > Magnoliopsida > Gentianales > Rubiaceae > Cinchona > Cinchona pubescens. Next base: position 1,165,590 of record JANKKI010000132.1, read on the forward strand.
AACATAGCATCATAGGTCGAATAAATTTATTGACGTATGCTTCTCTAAGCGGTTCTTACGTTTTTTATTTTGATAAACAAGAATAAAAGTATAGTAAAGCTTATTACTCTATTTTACAATCTCACCATCATTCCATGAAATAATCACCGATTCTCAAACAATTAATCTAATCAAAACTTAGATGAACACTTAAAATACAGTTTTAAGAAATAAAAACAGATTAAGACATAAATAAATTTCTGTTGTCGTGTATGATGCTTTTGTATCCGGACACAAGCAACCAACCACCACTTCAATTTCTTCACAAAATTTAGTGGTGTGCCATACCTTTGGCTAGATTGATTGAGTTGTATTTGAAAGTTTTAGGCAAGTTTTGCCTATAAATTGAAGCACAAATCCATTTATGTCTTAGCGCACCACCGAAAAATCGTAGAAAAACATAGAGAATTTAACGAGTCTTCAGGATTTGTTTTCAAGCTAGTTCTCAGGTGTTAATTTGGAATATCTCTCTTTCGGTCTTTCAAGATTTTTTCCAAGACTTTGTATCTTTTTTATATAGTGAAATATTGCTCTCATATGCCTATGGACACAGGTCTAATTGATCTAGAACCACGTAAATTTTTGTGTCATTTCATTTAATTTTCTCTGCATATTTCGTTGTTATTTTCGTTATCATCGTGAAAGGCCCGCTAAAAAATTTCATTTATATTTTCTCTACATATTTCGTTGTTATTTTCGTTATCGTCGTTAAAGGCCCGCTAAAATTAATTTAACTAAATTTTTGGGGCACAGATCCTAACAAACTGGTATCAAAGCTTTGACACCCCGGATTAATTTCTAGCGGCCAATATGATGGTAATGATGTCATATGTTGAGAAATTTGACCGGAGTGCCAATTTGGGTATGTGGCAATTCAAAATGGTTATCAAGGCTATCCTAATTCATGATGGCATTGATATTGCCTTATAGGGGAAGGAGAATAAGTCAGAGAAAATGTCAGATGAGGACTTTACCAATCTAGATAAAAAATCTAAGTCGGGTATCGTCTTAAATCTCTTTGATAAGTTTTTGTAGGAGGTAGCCTCCAAACTATGGCTAAAGGCATTTGGGACAAGTTGAAAGCTTTGTATACGAAAAAGTCGGTGGTGAAGAGACTTTATCTCAAACAAAGTATGTACATACTTCGTATGACCGAAGGTACTTCTATACTCTCACATCTTGATAAATTTGATTCCATTCTTATGGACTTGAGTAATATAGAAGTTAAAATTGAAGATGAGGATCAGGCCCTATTATTGTTGTGTTCCCTACTCTTGTCATTTAAGCATTTTAGAAATACAATACTTCATAAAAAAAAAAAAACTATTTCTTATAAAGATATGAAATCTATTCTGAAATCAAAAGATCAAATAGAAAAAAATTTATTGAGGAAACTATGTGCAAATTAGGGGTAGATCTGAAAAGAGAGATACAGACAATAAAAAGCCAAAATCAATATCCAAATCCAGACACAAAAATACAGACAATAAAAAGCCAAAATCAATATCCAAATCCAGACACAAAAATTTGGTGTGCAATTTTTGTGGTGAAAATGGTCACATTAAATATGAATGCTTTAAATTGAAAAATAAAGAAAGGCATAAGGAGAAAAATGACCAAGAAAATAATGAAAACTATATTTTTAGCTATTGAAAATAATTCCAAATCTAACAGTGAGTGAATTTTAGATTCGAGTTGTTCATATCATGTGTTCTAAATGAGACTGATTTTCAACATATGAGCAACAATGCTGTTTGTAAAGTCATTGGTAAAGGTACTATCCGAATCAAAATACACAATGGTGTAGTGAGGACTTTTATCGATGTTAGATATGTTTCAAATTTGAAGAAAAATCTCATCTCTTTAGGCACCCTAGAAGCTCTTAGGTGCAAATACACATGTGAATGTGGGATTCTAAAAGTCTTTCATAGTGCTCTTGTGGTCATAAAAGTGCACAGGTTATGATAGTGTTGACAGAAGTTGCAAGGGATTATTTTTAATTTGGTGATGTTGACATCACCAAATTTTACCTGTGTAGATACCTATTTTTGTCCCTTAAGTTGTCCCCTATTTTCCTTCTAATTTGTCTCTTATCAATCTAGATGTGTATAAGAGATTTGCTTTTAATGTCTGATTTTCTTTTAATTTACCCTTTAATTCCTTCTTAATTTATGTTATGATGTTTAATTATGCGTTTTATGCTTTTGAAATACTAAGAATGAGTTCTAATATTATTTTTTTTAGATTTAAAAAAAAAACTGTCTGTTATATGAGCACGTTTGACAAAGTAACAAGCGATACAGATTGCATTTTACACTCAATCAATTCATTAAAAGCACAAAAATCAGACCTGTCTCTTATACACATCTAGATGTGTATAAGAGACAGTATCTTAAGTGGTACAAGGTTTTGTGTCTAAGAGACAAAATTTTTATATGTAATTTAAGAACCTATTCAGATAAATTCTCTAAATATAATTTGAATTGGCTATGGAAAATTCCTGTCTCTAATGGTTCTCTTTTACAGTGTACTCAAAATCATCTATTTGAACTAAAAAACGTGGCTAGAATTCTTGTTCTTTTAGTTCATTCCTTCCGATAGTTTGGAAAAAATTTTCCAGACATCCAAATTTGTACAAAAGATTGCAAGCGATGGAGAAGGAATTGGAGTAAACTCAAAGAATAAAAGTTGTAGAGGGTTCTACGATAGTATGAGATGTGTATAAGAGACAGAAGTAGAGCTATGTTTAACAGAGCTATGTCATGGTGGAAGAAGACAAAAATTGTATTTCCTGTCTCTTATACACATCTAGATGTGTATAATTTTTTTCATTTTGGCCTGTGAATATTTTCTTAAATTACATTTAGGCCCTTCTGATAGGGCCCACTTGGTGTAACGTCATTGATAATGTGGTCATTGAGACACGTCAAGGATGTCTTGAGGACAACATGGTCTTCCTTTCCTTCAATTTCAAATCCTTCGAGTTAATGCAGAAGTCTTGTTTTTTCTCTTCAAATTTCTTCAAAATTACATGTTTTGTGAATTAACCACCAATTTTTTTTTGATTAAAATTTGGCATTTTAATACAGATGTCATAAGACCCAGATTAAACAAATTACTGTTTTGCAAAATGAGTATTTAATTGTAAATAGACTTTGATCTTTGCATGTCTATTATATAAGACCACAGGTTTTGTGATAAGGGCAAAAATTCATTTTAAATGTTTATCTGAATCAGTAGTATTTTATTTTATCTGTCTCTTATACACATCTAGATGTGTATAAGAGACAGGCCCAGGACTCCTCAAGATGCAAAGCTTTTGATCTCTGTGCCAAGGATCAATTTAGCCAGGACTTAATAATTGTATCAATAATATAAAATTGGGCTAGAAATAAACTTGCATGACATAATAGTAAATAGGTCAATACACATCTAGATGTGTATAAGAGACAGATGTGTGGTGTAAAGTGAAATAGGTGATTGAATGCAAAAATTCTACTTACACGAGCACTTACATTTGGGCCATATGAGTGAGAAAGGTTTGTCCATGCTCAGTAAAAGAGGCTTCCTTTGCGGACAAAGTACCCCAAAGATAGATTTATGTGAACATTGTGTCTTCAGGAAGCAAAAAAGAGTCAGTTTCAAATCTTCAGCAATCCACAGAACAAAAGATACTTTGGATTACATTCATTCAGACCTTTGGGGGCCTTCTCGTACCCCTTCTGAAGGTAGTGCTAAGTACATATTGACTTTTATTGATGATTACTCGAGAAAAGTTTGGGTGTATTTCCTAAAACATAAAAATGATGTTACCTAACTTTCAAACAATTGAAAGTTTTGATTGAGAAACAGAAAGGAAAACAAATCAAGCGGCTTAAAATAGATAATGGCTTGGCAAATTCAATAAATTCTACAAGAATGAAGGAATTGTTTGACACCATACTTTCAAAATGACACATCAGCAAAACGGTGTAGCAGAACGGATAAATAGGGACTATTTTGGAAAGAGGTCGTTGCATGAGATCTCAAATGCTAGATTGACGAATGACTTTTGGGCAGAGGCAATCTGTATCGCTTGTTACTTTGTCAAACGTGCTCCTTCTATACCTCTGAAGTTTAAGACTCCGGAGGAAGTTTGATTAGGTACTCCTGCTGATTATTCTAACGTAAGAATATTTGGATGTCCTGCATACATGCATGTGAATGATGGAAAATTAGAACCAAAGGCTAAAAAGTGTATTTTCCTTGGGTATTCATTTGGGGTGAAAGGATATTGTTTGTGGTGTCGTGATCCCCTATTGCCTAAGTTCATAATTAGCAAAAATGTAACTTTTGATGAATCCTTCATGTTATATCCAAGAAAGGAGTCTTTCAGTTCTTATAATACAGATGGAAATGAGAGTATGCAGAAACAGGTGAAGGTCAAAATTGACAACACTAGTTCTTCTCAAATAAGTTCTTCCACAGTTCAGCTAGATGTTGATGAGACACTTGAAACTGAACCAAAAGAAGAATATTCCATAGCCAGAGAATAGATCAAGGAGATAAATCTGACTACCATAGAGGTATGCAAATTTAGCTGCATATGCTTTGTCAGTTGAACAGAAAGCTAAAGAAATTGGTGAACCATCTATATATTTGGAGGCAGTTTCACGTGCTGATTCATTTAAGTGGCTGATTGTGATGAATGAAGAAATTGAGTCTCTCCACAAAATGGTACATGGGTTCTTGTGAAGTCGCCGTCAGGAAAAAAAATTATTGGTTGCAAGTTGGTCTTCAAGAAAAAGGAAGGAATTCCAAGGGTTGAAGATGCAAGGTACAAGGCACGTTTAGTTGCAAAGGGCTATAGTTAAGTACAAGGTGTTGATTTTAATGATTTTTCTCACCTATTGTTAAACATAGCTCTATACATGTCCTACTTACTTTAGTTGCCATGTATGATTTGGAATTGGAGCAGCTTGACGTTAAGACAGCTTTCCTACATGGCGAACTTGAAGAACAAATATACATGAAACAACTCGAAGGATTTGAAATTGTAGGAAGGAAATGAAGACCATGTTTGCCTATTGAAGAAATCCTTGTGCAGATTAAAGCAATCTTCAAGATAGTGATATAAAAGGTTTGATTCCTTTATATTGGGTCATGGTTATTCATGGAGCATGTATGATAGTTGTGTTTACTTCCAGAAGTTAAATGATGGTTCTATGATAGTTCTTTCATTTATTTGTTATTAAATGTTGATGACATGCTCATTGCTGCCAAAGATTTGATAGAAATTCTCACTTTGAAGTCTCAGTTGAATAGTAAATTTGAGATGAAAGATTTGGGAATAGCTAAGAAGATCCTTGGCATGGAGATCAAAAGAGATCGAGGAATCGGAAAGTTATTCTTCACCTAGAAGAACTACCTAAAAAAGGTCTTGGAGAGATTTGGCATGAAAGATGCTAAACCTTTAAGCCTCCTCTTGCTGCTCATTTCAAATTGTCAGCTGCTCAATCACCACAATCAAATGAAGAGGAATGGCATATGGCACATATACCTTATGAATCCAGTGCAGTCGGCAGCATTATGTATACAATGGTTTGCGGACGTTTAGACATTTCACAAGGAGTTAGCATGGTAAGTAGATACATGTCTTGCCCAGGAAAAACATATTGGCAGCCTGTGAAGTGGATTCTCAGATACTTGCGTGGGACTTCAGACGCATGTTTGGAGTTCGGAAGGAACAGTGATACTTTGATTGGCTTTATGGACTTAAACTATGCCGAAGATCTTGATAAAAGAAAATCATTCATGGGTTATGTATTTTACATTGGAGGTTGTGCTGTTAGCTGGAAAGCTACCTTACAACATGTTGTAGCTTTGTCTACTACTGAGACAGAGTACATGGCAATCACCGAGGCATTCAAAGAATCCTTGTGGTTGAAGGGATTGTTTGGCAAACTCAGTCTACATTAAGGTGTAATTACCATATATTGTGATAATCAAAGTGCCATTCACTTGACTAAAGATCAAATGTATCATGAACGGACGAAATATATTGATGTGAAGTATCATTCAAGCTGTTCATTCGGGATACCATTGCTGAGAAGAAGGTCGCTGTCCAAAAAATCAATACTAGAGACAATTCCGCCGACATGTTTACAAAATCTCTACCAGTTGCTAAGTTCAAGTACTGTTTGGACTTGATTGGTGTTCGTGGTGATGATTAGGCCTTTGGGGCTTATTGGGAGAAGGTGGAGCAAGTTTACTATTTTTTGTGTCACATGCAAAATCAAGGTGGAGATTTGTTGCCGTATAGGATACTTTTGCATCCTGACACAAGTAACCAACCACCACTTCAATTTCTTCACGAAGTTGAAGTAGTGGTGTGTCATACCTTTTATTGATTGGATTGCGTTTGGAAGTTTTAGGCAAGTTTTGCCTATAAAGTGAAGCAGAAATTCATTTTCTCAGTGCACTGCCAAAAAATCGTAGAAAAACATAGAGAATTTAACGAGTCTTTACGACTTGTTTTCGATCTAGTTCTCAGGTGTTCATTTGAAATATCTCCCTCTTTCGATCTTTCGGAATTTTTCCCAAGACTTTGTATCTTTTTCATATAATGAATATTACTCTCCTTCGCTCGTAGACGCATGTTTAATTGACCGAACCACGTAAATCTTTGTATCGTTTCATTTATATTTTCTCTACATATTTTGCTATTATTTTCGTTATCATCGTTAAAGGCCCGCTAAAGTTAATTTAACTAAATTCTCGAGGCACGGATCCTAACAATTTCAATACCAAAATCAAAAGCTCATTGAAAACTAACAAAAAAACAAGGAAAAATAGAAAATAGAAAAGAAAGGGAAAGAAAGCTAGTTCATGATATTTTGTACAGATACAACAACTAAAACGTTTCATTGGATATCCTGTTAGACCTCAAAACAACCACACAATGACAACATACAAAATGCAATAAAATTAGTAATTTTCTTGGATCAAAAATCAATTTATCTATGAATAACAAAAGTAGTACCTTCAGAAAAAACATGTTGTATCAGCCTCCATACTGTGCTCAAAGTTATCTATCCAAAAAAACAAAACAAGACAAAACAAAAACTTTCAATCAACTTATGCATATCCTTTCCTTTGGCAAGGAAAAAAATAGAATAATTAAAAGTAAATTTTAAATAGAAACCATAAAAATCCTCATAGACAGAGTCATTATCACAAACTTCCCATACACAAAAGTTTCAAAAAAATTTCTTTGTCATGGCATAACGCCAATTATTTTAGAAAAAATCTAAAATTTACCGATGTTGATGAACTTGAAATTAAGTTTATTAAGCAAAAATATAAATAAAACAAAATAAGAGCAAAAAAAAGAAATTTATTCTATACCTGAAGAAAAAAGATGCCAACTATCCTTGTTAGTAGAATACGTCCACAAAATCTTAATATTTCTTTCGATAATAATAATAAAAAAAATTCAGATAAGTTGACTACCACAAAAAAAAAAAAAAAAGAGTAAAATTTCTAGTCTAAGATTTTAAGAGTTGAGAAACATGCAAGCATAAATAAATATTTTAGCAAAGAAAAAATAGGAAAGGAAAATTCTTTGGGGAAGAGCATGAAGTCGTCATATATGAAATCTCTAAGGTATTTCTTATGCATCTTGTGAAAAAAAGAGGAGAATAGCAAATTCAATTATTGTCTGGTTTGGCTGAATTTGGAGAGAAAATAGGAAGAAGAGGAAGCAGTAGCCAAAAAAAATACGGTTGGGAAAAAGAGAAGAACAAAGAGCTTCGGATGATTTTACGTTTTTTTTTTTTTTTTTGGGTTGTGTATCAGCCCATCGCTCCGCTGAATTTTGGCTGATTGAGAGAGAGAGATTGGAGGGAGGGAAAGAGAAAGACTGAGAGTGCGACAGTGAAAGAGTTGTAAGAGAGGGGTTAGAGAAAAGGTGTATAGGGAAATAGAATATGCCATTTTGATACCCCTTAGGTGTAAACAATAAACCTCAAAAGTCCTTAAAATTATAAAAGAACTGGGCAAATCACGTGAGAAACACATAATTTGACTACCAAAACCTCAAAAGCTCATAGATCCTTAAAATTACAAAAGAACTGGGCAAATCACGTGAGAGACACATGTTTTGACTATCAAAACTCAAAACATGAGGTTTCTTTTTATACTATATATTTAATGACTTGTTCAAGTTTATACCCTTTAATTCATATTCGATTCTCTAAGTGTATTCTAAACTTTAATTGTGGAAATATTGTAGTACAAATTCAAGAGATTCATCCCATTATAGACCAATTTTTAATACCTTTACAATTATTGATCATGAATTTTAGATATGTTCATACCACTACAACAAAATTAACTTTTTGCAATGTACAAAAATGCCTCAAAAGTGAAAATTTCCGCCGCATGAATGCTTTTGCAGAGATTTGCAACTCGCTCTAAATCTTTTGTCTTAACTACCGTTACAAACAAGAAGGCAGCAATTTTTCGGTATATGCTATGAATGCTTGCGGCATTTTGAGCGGCTGTATTTTCTTTGTTGCCAAACTTTTGCGATAGAATTTGTGATACATTTCGCAATATATGCCATAATTATTTTTAAATGTCATTAATTACATGTCACAATAAAAACCGCTTCAAATAATTTAGGAGGGAACTTTATAATATTGGCAAGAACTTATTATGGCACTAAGAATATGTCGCAAAAAACTTTTTAGAAATTGTGCATCCAATTTAAAGTTTTGGATTTGCTTGAATGAAAATGCACTTCAAGACTAATATACTAAACAAATCAAGTAGGCATTGAAATTTAAAGTACAAAGTACTGCATCAGTTTAAGAATTTTTGAAATCATTCATCTCTTAATTCGAGATTGTCATTCTAATAACATCCAAAAGTTTGTGTTTCGATGATATTATTATTAAAATAAATTAATAACCTAGGATCCAAAATAAGAATATGTCTCCAAATAATTTTCTAGAATAGAACAACATCAACCATTTATTCTCACTCCAAACCAGCCACCTAGCATCATAATAAAAACTTAATTGTTAGTGAAAAAAAACTTGTCAAGGACTAAATAGTTTGAAAATTTTATTTAAAGTTACCTTAAGAAAAATGCTTGTTTGAGAACTTTCTCTTTTTCTTCATTACATTTTGTGCCTAATAGAAATCAAGTAAAAATAAAAGTTGCTCTATCATCTAATATTGACCACAACAGATGTATTTAAACAACTTAATAAGATAATAAACACTTTAAAATAAATATCTAATAATATATGAAATACTCATTCCTGTGATTTTAAACTGAAATGATTATTGTTATAACATTTGAATTATAGAAATACTTCACATCAATATCTGTCTCTTATACACATCTAGATGTGTATAAGAGAGTATCATAATATTTATTTACTATTATGTTATAGACATGTCCAAACAATAATATTCAAAGTGGGGTTTATGTATAATAAAGAAAAATATAACTATAACATAATAGCATTAAATATTATGATACCATTACTTGTCGATTGGCAAGTAAACTAACGACAAATCTATAAGTGCAAGAAATTAGAAGTGCCAACTATTTTCTTTTTCGATTATCTATCAATTGATTAATTAAGACATCTACAGACTTTGGTTAAATTACAAATAAACATGATAAGCGGTTAAAAGTTGTAGAATTAGACTAACAAAAACTTTTGGTTAGTCTCACAGTCACATACTATTCTAATAATTTTAAATAGTGCTTATAATTTATCATTTAGTAGTGTTCATTTTACTTCTTCGCTATTTAAACCTTAAATTGCCGCTTCTACCTTCTGCAATTTAGTTTTCCTAATATCAACACTAAAATGATTTTATATTAAGAAAAAATATGTTTGGAACACAAGCAAGACACATGCTAACCTTGTAGAGTAACCAGGTAATATTGTTTAGAAAGCTAGTTATTACAAATATGTAAATATGTAATATATTATCCAACTACGAATGACTTGAGAGGTTAAGGTTGTGAAACGATTGGTTCCTTTGTCTGATCTTGCCGTTTATTTCACTATCAACGAGTTCAAACTATCATAAGCCATTAATATAAAACAAAAAATTAGATAAAACGAGGAAAGTAGTGAAAGAAATAGGATAGGTAACATTTTATGTACAAATAAAAACAACCTCAATTAGCATATGAATTGGAGAACTTTGTGGTACTCTCACCTCAATCATCATCCTCTTCTATATTTTCATTTTCCTTAGAAAAATTGAGAATGATGATTGATGGTAAATTTTCATCATCATGATCAAAATCAGAATCTAAGGAGTATTCCTCATCTTTGCTAACATCTCCAACTTTACCAATTTCACCATCATTTACAGAAGTGTTGGACTTGGAGGAATAAGTGTGATTCTATCAACTTCATCCCTAACCCATGAAACAACATCATTCAATCTTTTGGCAAATCATTCAATCTAGATACCTTCAAAGTTTGAACATGAAAAGTTTCACCGCAAATTTGTGAACCTAATTTGTGTAAGATGGCAAAAAGCCCTTCATGATAACATGGCCATACATATCCTGCTTTTCATATCTTATCGAATTTCTACATCTTGTACATGGCCCAATCAAGAATTGATTAAGGCATTTTTTGAAGTGTTCTTACACAAAGATTGTTCGGTCGATCTTCAATGTTGATCCAATACTTATCTGTCATAAAGTCCATAGCTTTGCAAGTAAAAAGGAATTAAGTATCAAAGTTATTGTCAATAGACATTGAAAAAAATTTACTAACTTTTGACAAACATTAAGCATTAGCCAACTTTTCATTTCAATGTTGTAGACACAAGCATTAGTACTATAATTTGAAGCAAAGTATCATTCTTTTGTTTAATGCAAAGACACCAATAGCCAATCGCAACAAGCATAGAAAATTTTTGCACTTATAAAAGGTAAAGACCAACATCATATAATTGTCAATAAGACATCAGTAGTCATGCTACATTTTCCTATTATTAATCAATGACTTTATATTAGGCTAAGCTAACTACAGTTTTGTCTAATAAAAAGAGACTATACCAGTTTAATATGTTTAACTGTGGTTGTTTGCAAAATATTTATGTCAAACAAAATGTTTCAACTATAAATACGACCCCAAATTGATCAACTACAATTATATTTGATATGACTCTAGATTGTTCCAATTTCATCAACTACATAACTCACAGGCAAGTAGTATGGGTAAACCCAGCCAAAAAAAAGAGAAAAAAAAAATACATGATAAGTCAAGGCAATACAATTTTCACCATGCCAATAGGTTGCTCCATGGAATTTAATAAAGAAAAGTTTTCTAGAAAAAGGAAGTACCCTTAGGTGGAGTAGTTAGGGAAGCCGCTAATTTGTGAAGTCCCTTTGAAGAACCTATCAACCAATCTAGAGATGAAAGAAACAAAAAGAAATTAAGAGCCAAGTAAATAAGCATAAAACATGAAACAAAATACATATTCATGGTTCAAAGACCTATAAAAAGTTACTGTGATTTGTACCAGACATATTAGCTATCAAGACTAATGATTTTTACTATCAAGTACGCAAAATCTTATTATTCAATAGGCTGTCACATTTTTAGTAACAAAAACTTCATTGAAATAAAGGAATAATAAGAACTTTTAGCACTATATTTGTCATTTGTCATCATGATTAATAGATTAATTTTTTATCTTGATGCTCTTATATTTTGTTTGACTCAGTGTTCACGTTTTAATAGAGCTTTAAAAAATTTAGATTAGGGACAACGTACGTTATCTATAGTACAGACCGTACGTGTAAAATTATCTTTTGACTTTAAAATCTTGTTTAACACATGCCTTTCCAGATTGTAATATAATGCAAACTTTTCCATTTGAAAATGAGTAGTTGATATTTAAAGGTCATATAGAATATAAAGTAATAGATCTGTTCTTTTTACTGTTATCATTTGGTTGTTGATTTACTTTTGAGTCATTTTCACTAAATCACTTAAGACATGAAGGAAGCCTTTCCTAGATTTTTGAATGCTTCATATTGAACTTTAAAGAGTTATCATGTGCAATATCTCATTATTAGCAAGAAAAATCAAAATAAAGAGAACCTAAAATTAAATTATCACCAACAAAAATCACGAGACATCCTGAAACACATAGAATAGGCCTAGAAAACAATACAAGTGGAATATAAACACACTAATCAATCCCATTTTGAAAGCTAAATTTTAGTCCCAAGTATCTCATATATCCAATGAATCTTAAAGTCTCTTGCCTTATAAAGTACTTCAAAAGGACCAATTTCAAGTATACAATAACAAAAAAACTAGCTTGTATTTTTAGTTCCTTAACGATGTCTAATCCCAATTCTCAAAAATGAACAAAAAAATCAAACTAAGGAGAACATATAAAATGCAACATTTTTGAAACCAAACTAATATGATATCTATATTAGCTAAACCATGGCATAGACAAAAATCCATAATCAGTGATACTAACTCCTGATTTCCAATCTCTCAAAAGTATTATTACCATCATACCACGATTATAATTATTCTCCAAATTATCTGCTATTTCTTCAGTTCTTTCTAGTGGTTGTCTAAACTCAAGTGCAACGTTTCAGAATCACAAAGGTGATAATAAAAATAAATAAATTTCATACTCAAGTCCTTTAATTCGATGTTACTTTGAAGCTATCTGTCCCTTAAACCACTAAATGTGAAAATCAGCCTATAGGAAATTCTTTTGTACATACAAATTTGATAATTCAAAATAACAAGGTAATATATCTAACTAAATTGTTCTAAATAGTTAATTGATTCCTCTTCCTCCCCAAAAGCTTCATCACAAGAGTTAGCAAAACCACATTGATTATCTAAAAATAACAAATCAAAGAACCCAAATCAGAACTACAATTCAAATATCAAAAAGGATTAGGATTAATTATCAACGTAAAATTTTTCAATATTTCTTTTAAATTAGAGCTTCTAGCGGTAAGCAAACTAAGGAATAGAAAGAATTAGTTCAACAAAATGAAATTAATAGGAGAGAGCATCCGCCATGATTAATATGACGAACAACTATGACGACAATGTATCCAGTATAAAGATCTTCCTTTTCTCTATTATGATGAACAACTGAATTAAGAGAAATCATAAAAACTATTTCACAATTAAAAGATAATTTTAAACATTTGAAATGTAGGGTTCCTATTCATATATATATTTTTGTATTAACTTTTAGAGGAAACTGCTTAAGACTCACTGTTAAGATGACATAATTATTTTCTTATTCTCTGACAAAAAATATATTTATTTTTGAAAAATCTTGCAAAAAATTAACCCAAATTTGAACTTACACTCTGTGGAATAATAGCAGATTGTGAATTAAGAGATGAGCTTAATGCCACAAATCAAATAAATTAATCTTCAAATTTGGCTTTTGGATGATGGGGCAGAGATGGAGGAAATATTTGATAGGTAGAGATGGATAAGAGATGAGGAAGAACGTTAGAGATGAAAGAAGGGGACAAGTGTTCTTTGTTAAGGGTTTAGCGTAAAATTAAAAGTGACTCGACAAGTTTTGAACCTTATTAAAATTGTTTAATGTTTTCTGAAATAAAAAGATTGGAACTTCCTGATATGATGTCATTTTAGGATAATTTTTTAAGATTTTTATTTTGATGTAAAATCATGCAGTTTTTCATTCATAAACTTCAATTGCCAAGATTTAAAATATGCCACAAATTTGCCATCAAAAAAATAAAAGTGTTGTTGCTAAGATGACCGAATTGACTATTGGTAGTAAATATATGACAATTCTACAATATGTCGCATTAAAAACACCAGAAAAGGCTATTTTATTGTAGTTGGAGCACATCATACTAATGGCGGAAATTATGACTAATTTCACTTTGCACCTTAAGTTATGACAATTCTCATTTTACACCCTCAGTTCGAAATTTTGGACATATTGCACACGTTGCTCTTAGATCTATACATTTCCCTTAGATCCAACTTTTAAAATGTTAAAAAAATTAATGAATGTTTCACTTTAGGTGCATGGTGTGTATGGTTGAAACATTCAGTAATTTTGATAATAGTGTTAAAAATTATAATGAAATGGGCTAAATTGGAGAGTTTGAAGTACAATATGTCCAAAAATAAAATATACATGCAAAGCGAGAATCAACTATAAGTTAAGGTGAGAAAAGTTGAGCAAGTCCTTTAAATAAATGTATGCTCTCCTAGTAATATGGTTGTATAACTATAAGTACTTGCAGTGCACATATTGTTAATGCTTGGATCTATCAATCTAAATAGAGATTGAATACATATTGACAATGGAAATATATCTAGAAACACAACAATCAAATTTATGTACAAATTATTCCAAGAATAGAAATATACATATATTTGGATAAAAAAGAAAGTGTTTGTTTCCCAATAATGAAAATTATTTTCATTCAAAACATGTTTGCGTTGTACTAACTATCCCAATATTGGATCAAATTAGACACTTCTTAAATTAAAGCCCTAGTCTATCTGAGACTTTCAATTTAAGCATGATTTTCTGATGTTACTCATTGTTAAGAGGCCTTTGCATCATACTTTAGAAATTCTTCTACACTTCTCTACTTATACTGCTATTAGGACAATAACTTGTATAATGGTTGTAACCACAAATTTTTGTGATCTTGAAGTATGAATTATCACTATCTTTTATGTTCAATTATTTTGCCCCTAGTTGCAAGGTTGTGGCAAATCCCACTTAGAATACAACAAAATCTCTCAAAAAACCCGTAGTTTTCAAAAAATTAATTCTAATAAAGCAATATTAAAAAAGATAAAGGAGAATATGTAATGCAAATTTCTATTGTTGATGTTATTAATTCATCACACCAGCAACATATATATAGGTTTTGAGTTTCAAGTGGTGAATGGATATGTATAATGTTTCAAATGTCTTATCCAATCATCATTAGTTAGTGCTTGTAAAAGAACACACTATTCATAAAATTAACCCAACAATGCATGCTCAATTTTTGAATAATGCTACTCTTCATGAACTAACCAAACATTGCAACTCTTCATTTAACTTTGTATGGAACAATCTAAAATCAACATTTTCCCACTTAGATTTTGTTATATAACACTTAACCTACTTAAGTAATAGCTTTAGATATGAAAGAAGGTGTTTTTCAAATAAAACCATCTGAGTACAAATATCTATTATAAAGTATTAAGAAAATTTTAATGACTTATTTGACATAGAAAACTACTATATTTAATAATTTATTCAACAAATAAACAAATGTCTATGGCCTTGTACTCAGATAACTCTCTTCAAAGATAGTTAGTTACTTGCATGTATTTTGGATATATTTTCTTGCTATTCCCCATGTTATTCCGTGTAATTTTAGGGTTTTTGGTCATTTTAGGGTTTAGATTTTGAAGTGTTGATTTACACGTTGAATAGAAATTATTAATTTGTTTGTATGTGTTTTTATAGGTTATATGCAAATTGGGGGTGAACTAGGCGATTAGCACGCTAATCGAGAAAGACAAATCAAGAAGCAGAGAAGTGTCTCGAAGGGATGTGTGCTACGCAGCATGGGGAGTTGCCACCACCCTACTACTAGAGTTATGGGTGCAACGGCGCAAGTATGGGCATTGAGCAATGCAATAAGCTACTCATGATTTTGCATTTTTTAGGGTTTTAGATTATGTTTTGGGCCCCATCAATTTCTTAATTGTTGACATCATTTCAACGCTAATACCTAGTAAACCTCGAAACTTATAAATGCAGGTCCTTATGAAGAAGTTTTACATTCATTAGTTAGAATGTAGCCTTAGTTTTACATTAAATTCTCTATTTTTCTGCTCCACTATTCTAGAAGACAAAAGAAGTGAAGATTCAAGTGTGGGAGCCTTGTCTCAGTACTAGGTGACTTCTATTTAGTTTTAATTTTTCGTAGCATTAGTATTTATTAGATCTTATGGCTATTCTTGCAACTTTTACAATTAATTTTGCTACAATCATGTTCTAGATTTCTTAAATTAGGGTTTTGAGATGTAGTCATTTGTGATGGCACAAATTCATGTTCTTTATCTTATTCATGGCGAATTTCTGTAAAAGGTTGAATCTTTTCTTTGTTTTTAATACTTCCAAGTCCTTGATCACATCTTGAATGTTTATATAAACTTATGATAAGAAGTAAGTGTAAATGACATATGTAGAATCATAATTCGTAAACACTATGAATTGAGTGAATGCTAGAAAATTGCCATTTGTATGGTCACTTATATGATGTAAGTTGGACTTTAATAATGCCTTTTTCTTCTATTTGTTTGTGCAAAGAAATTAGACAAGTGAATTTGTAAAGAGTGTTATTATTGCATAAAAGTGTGTAGTAACTATACAAGACAATTCAACCATTACCTTGGAAATTGACCTACAATAGCTTGAGTTGAGTATAGGTTTGAACAATTGATTAATCAAAATACTCTAACACTTTCCAATCTTGAATTTTTCTCATTTATTTGCTTTTCCCTTGTTTAATATTTAAACTTTAATTGTTCATCCCATCAACTCTCTTGAATTTGGTGCATTTAAATAGTGATATAACTATCAATTTTAATGATTATTTCCCAATCCTCGAGGGCACAACAACTTTCTCTAATCTTTACTAGTAGAAATGATTTCGCGCACTTGTAGTGCAGTAAATTATCCATCATACTCCTTCCTATATAATATTCATGAATATTTACAAAGGTCGTGCTGAACTCTATTTTGTGCCAGACCACATCTCATCTTCGTGTAGGTGAAACCATAAACTTTAATCGCGATATATAACAAGCTCATCCTCCTTTAATCTTCTACAACGAATAAGGCATTCTCAATGTATTCACTGCTTATTAATGGTTTATTATTACCTATTAAACCTTAATTTTGTTACAAGACTAAAATAAGGTTAGGTTTCCATCCTTATGGTATTATAGGAATGGTTTCAAACTCATTGCTAACAAAGAAAAAAGATCAATTTGGTTCCTTATCTTTATAGTATCGACCAATTTGGTCCTATATCTATCAAAAAGACTAATTTGGTTCTTCATCCTTATAAAATTAACTAATTTAAGGCTTGTGACAAAAATTGTGGACAAACTAACAAAGTCTTTGACAACGCATCCACGGCATGTTAACGGGCACGTGATTATCATGTGTCTTTGTCCATTAATTTATTGATGATTTCAATAACCAGCATCATATATCCTAGATTGGTTATTTTTTTAGAGATAACGGACCAAAATGGTCTGTTATGATAGATAAGAGACCAAACTGGTCGATATCCCAAAGATAAGGGACTAAATTAGCCCTTTTCCCTTCTTAATAACATGAACTTAATTTTATCTCTTGAGATTGCTTTAGTAAATGGATGTGCCAATTTATTACTTGACTTTACATATGTAATTGTAACTACACTGTTATTCAATAATTGTCTAATATATTCATTTGGCAAGCTTATGTGCCTTAATTTTCCATTGTATATCTTATTTATGATTGTTGACATAGTTGACCCACTGTCATAACGTAAAGAAATGTGCAATATCGATTATGGCAACGATTTGATATCCTATAATATATTTCTTAGTCACTCTATTTCTTTGCTTGCGATAGCCAATGCTAGAAACTTTGATTTCATAGTGGAATGAGTTATAAAAGTTTGCTAATTATAAACTCAAGAGATTTCTCCTCCTACCAATATATAAATGTGCAGCTAGAAGTAGATTTATTATCTTTTTTTTTTTTAAAGAGGATCTACAGTGGATCTTTACCTGTCCCAAGCAGATTTATTATCTTTTCTACTTGTTATCCTTCTAATACAACATGATAATTATTATAAAATAATCACGTCTTATCTTCTTGAGATAACTAAAGACTTTTGAAACATCATATGGGGTGTTTGCTTTCACTAATCCTCAAATGTTTGAACTTTTCTAGTACTCGACATAATGAGGTTGGCAACCCCCACTGTGTTTCGTAACTTTGATACCCAAGACTGTATCAACCTTATTTAGATTTCATCTTGAATCTTCAAGACAGATACTTCTTAGTGTCATTCAGTTCTATGATGTTGGTGCCAATAATTAATATTTCATCAACATACAATTACACAATCACATCGTATTCTTATGTAAATTTAAAATAAATACATTCATTGACACTATTATTCACAAAACTATATATTCTAAAATTATATAATCAATTCATTCTTCATGCCATTGTTTAGGAAGTTACTTTAAATCATATAGTAATTTAATGAGTCTATAGACCTTTTTCTCATTTCTAGAAGGAATAAAACCTTCTAATTTTTTCCATTTCACTTCTTAATTCAAATCTCTATATAAAAATGTAGCTTTTACATCAATTTGGTCTACATGTAAATTATAAATTGAGGTCAAAACTAGTAACCGTTGAATGGATATGATTCTTGCCACAAGTGCATTGCTAGGAGCCTTTATCCACCAACCTTGCTTTGAAGCTTTGTAAAGAACTATCCGCATTATTTTTCTCCTAAATATCCATTTACTACTAATTGGTTTTAAACTTGAAGCCAAATCTACTAAATCCATGTAATATTTGATCACACTGACTGCATTTCATCATTAATTGTTTCCCTCCAAAATGTTGCATCTCTTGATGTCATTGCTTTTTTGAAAGTTTTCGGGTCACTTTCAACTGTTAACAATATATGTTTTTTATTTGTGACTTCATATATTCCAAATATCTTCAACCAAGAAGGCAATAGCATCGAAGGAAATAAAATCAGATCCTAAATCAAAATCTGTATAGTGCTCTGGCTCTTTTAAGGGAAAAATACAATTTTTGACCTCAAAGTTTAGATCTTTGTCCAATTTAGTTCCCAAAGTATTAGACAAAAAATACATTTAATTCTCATATTTACTGATTTCAACTGATTTAGGACAAATTTAAAATTTCTTCTGATGACAAATGGAAAGAACTCACATGTGAGGCACGTGACTGTTACTTTTAACATAAGGTATAACAAAAAAACTATCATAATTAGAAAAATGTAATTGTGGACCCCAAAGTTTGGATCTTAATCCGATTTGGTCCCCAAGGTATAAGAAAAAATACATTTAATCTTCATAGTTTCATATTTCAACCAATTTAGGATAAATTTGAAATTTCTGTTAGTTACATATTATTACTTTTAACCTGGGATATAACAACAGACATACCATAGTTAAGTCTATCATATTAGTAATATTACTCTTCATTTTCTTTCCTCTTGTCATAAAACTAAAACTCCAAAAATTTGCAATTGATGGTAATTTGTCAAAAATGCAGACTAAATGCTATCAATTCAACCAATAAATTTAGTTCTTGTACACGATATTGGGAGGTATTTAGGAGTGCAACAACCAATTGCAAAAAAAGGTAAGAAATAGAATTAGGTTTGTGCTCAATTCAATGCAACAACACCCAATTGCAGGTCTACATTCAGAGCTAAATTGACTACATGCATGTTGGAGGGATGATAATGCTAGAAGCCATAGTGGCAAGTGAGCTTATGATCAATTTTGCATAATTTTTTAAGTTTTTTTAATTTTTGGATATTTTGTAATTTTCGCATGTAATTAATTAAAATTCTAAATTTGTTCTAAATTGGTTTAAATTGGAAATTATGAAGATTAATTTTGCTTTGTCTGATACTTTAGGGACCAGATTAGACTACGACCCAAACTTTTGCGACACAAATTGTATTTTTTTTCTTAGTAACTATGTTGGGTCTGTTTTTATAACCCAAGTTAAAAGTATCAATCACGGGCCTTGCAAGTGACTTTTTCCATGCGTAATTAACAAAAACTCAAAATTTGTTCTAAATCGATTGACATTAGAAATTATAAGAATTAAATGTGTTTTGCCTAATACTTTAAGGACCAAATTAGACCACGATCAAAAATTTGGGGATTGAAATTGCATTTTTCTCTTTTAGACTCAATAAATGATTGTGATACATTTTTTTACTCAACCCAAGTTATTCTATGCGAGTAACGGAATTTTTACTTAGCATTAAAGTAATATCCATTAGTCGTAGTTTGAGTTGAGTTGATTAGCGCACAATTCAAGTGAAAGATCAAAATATTGTGCATTATCTATATTAGAGTGCTCTTTCTACAAATTTAATATTCTAGTTAAGAAAAAGAAATTGATTCTAGTGCGAAATTAGCAAATGTAAAAAGTTTTGAGTTAACTTGGGATGCTGGTATGTAATTGTAAGTTTATTCTTTTCCTTTGGTAATTTGGTTCCCACATGAATATCTTAAGAGAAAATGTATGGGTTGCAGGATGATTGAAGTGATGGATTTGATGTATAGAAAATTTATGAACATGAAACATTGAAACCACTAGAGATGAATCACTAATCCAGGATATAGGAATCATGTACTCCATACAAAATAATGGGCTCTGCATAGCCAGGTTAATGCAATTGAGTAATACAAATAGAAATGTATGATAGCTGTTTGATCATATTGTATTCAATCTAGAGAGCTTATAATCTCTCACTTGGACTGATTTCACGTTGTATCTCCTAATTTATACTTCATTTTTATTTTGTATATCATATTTTAATTTTGAACATATTGAGTCCCAACTCTCAGATTTATCTTACTTTAATCCAATTTTTAGTACTCTAAATTCACGAATGCTAAAGATGTACATACCATACACTTGTTTAAAGGCATACTAGTCATTCCTACCCCTAACTTACTATGCATTCTCACTCCTCTTTGGATCCCCTAATTTGTATTCGATTCTTACTTACTCTATACCTATTTTTTGGATCTATTATACCCTGAACTTTAAAATTTATCTATTCAGTCTAATTTTTAACAATATTACCAAAATTAACAGATACTCTAACCATACACACCATGCATCTAAAGTGGAATATTTATCAAATTTTGTTAATACCACACACCTAGAGAGAATAGTTCACAAAATTTTGTTAATATCACACAATTAGATTCATACAGTTTGAATAAAGATCCATTAAAGTTTTAAAACTAACAAATTACTTAATAAAGCAATGAATGGAGAAATATCTTCTTTGTTTTTAATTTTAAAGTTTTGTTCCAAATAAATGGACTACATAGTAAAGTTTGACTTTTATCCATTTCCATGACATCTATAAGATATTTGATATAAAACTTTTAATTAATTATTAGCATAGAATTTAAGTAAAAAAATAAAGGTGTTTAGAATAATTTGATATTCAAAAAATAAAAAAGAAATGACTTGTAGAGACAAGAAAAATATTCTAAATTTGATGAGTTTTGATTTACAAAACAGGTAATAAAAGAACATTTACTAATTAAAATAAAAAAAAAAGATTAAAAAAAAACCGAATGTGTGTGTGTTGTGTGTGTGTCTCAAACATAGGCAGGTGTGTAAATCAAGGCCTTTGAAATTCTTTTTTTCTTTTTTGTCAATTGTATAAGTTCTATATTATGATGTTTCACAAAAAAAAAAAAAAAAAAAAAAGAAGAGATATTGTGTCAACTAAGCTCTTCAAAAAATAAATGCTCTAGTTTGGGTCTCCGGACTTCAATATTGTGACATTTATGCCCCTCAAATGTAAATACTTTGATTTGGCCTCTCAAAATTAGAAATGTTTCTACTACCCCATTATCAAGGTTTAAATTGCCTAAACCATATAAATTGGTGGGATATCGGAACAATTGAACCTTAGACACATACCACAAACCCTCAATCTAAGGAACACAATAAAGTAATCAAATATCGCATACCCGCCTTTCTAAATGACATTCTTATGATTTAATGATTATATTTATACACCATAAATCTTATTTTAACTATCACAACTTCTCAAAATTCACAAGCACACAAGATTGCAAAAATAATTCCAATACAAACCTTTTTTTATTAAGCCAACTTATTAAACATACATCATTACCCAAATTATTCCAATACATGCAACAAGTTCCAACAACTAATTTTCATTGATTAGACCAAAATATCCAATTAAAAAATTCTTGAACATAAAAGTAGGACATTTCAAACAAATTTTTTAGATTTACTGTTGTTTAGTAAAACTAGTCTATTTTAGAATTTAGAAAATATATTCAGAGTAACTACTTTTAGTTTAGAATTATCCCCAAATTAATTTTTTAAAACATTTAAATTTAGTGATAAATTTTCAAAATTATGTTTTAGATTTCCAAATAAATAGAATTTAGAAAAACTACTGTATTTTAGCATATATAAATTAAAAAAATGTATACTATATACTTCGTTAGAAAACTGTTTTAATCACCTACAAATCATATAAAGAAAGTTTACCAGATTTCTACTCTATGATACATAAAATTAACCATGAACAATTTAATTATGTTAAACGAAGACTATTTCCTAGGTCAGACAAGTTTCACAAAATTAACATAGATCAGGTTATAAAGATCGGATTACTATGTTGTTTATACTTCTAGAAACTAGTTACTAAGGGCTACAGGTATTATGGAGAAGCCAAATTCATATTCAAAACACAACATACTCAAAAGTTACAAACAAGACAGAACATATAAATTTTAAGGACAGATTTTTAGTCAATTTCTAAGGCTTCCCATTATTAACATACTAGTGTGCAGAACTTGATTTTTATATAGAAAGAATGTCCTTGGAGTCTAGTTTCATTACAAAAATGGCACACTAATCGAGTTTTTACGTTAATCTAAAGCTATTTTATTAAAGAACAAACGGCCAAAAAGGTCATCATACTTTTAAGTTGTATAGGTTGTAAGGCATTAAACATTTTTGTGGCCAATTTAGTCCCTCAACTAATGAAAATGTTGTGTTTTGTTCATTCTATTACTTGTCTCCATTAAAGACACTATTTATTCAAACATTTGACTTTTTACATGGGTAAAATTGTCCAAACATTGAAAATTCCCAAAAATAAATCATTGATGTCAATTTAAAAAATTTTAAAAGTAAGTGAGGAGTCAAAACATAAATTAGTAAATCTTGAAGGGTTGAAATCCCTTTTTCTTTCTTTTTCTTTTTCCTTTACTTTTTTCCATCTTCTTATCCATCCTAAAAAACCCTATCAAACCTTCCCAAAAATCAACCACAAAATTTATTGTTGTAATTAACAATTTTCTCATTTAATTCCAATCTTCCACTCTAAGTATTGTTGTTTTTAATCCATATTTTTCTTCTATTTTTCTGCAGAGATGTTAAGCTCATAAATGTAGTATATTTTGTGTCATTTACCTCTATTTTAATCTTATTTGAGCAAGAATCTCTTGAGTAATTATGAGCTAAAATAGTTTATTTTGAGTTTTGTAGGTTTGAGTAAAGAATGAGTTCAAATGGATCACAATATTGGAGGAAAATATTCATTGGCATGGTGCAAATCAGACATAGTGTGGAAGACCAAGCATAACTCTCTTGTTCGAGCTCCGATTGTTGTGATTTTGGATGATTTGGAAAGCTAAGAAAGATTTCTACAACTTTTATATTTTGAGTTTTCTAGGATTGCAAAGTTGGAAAATATGCACCTGTGAGGAGCGATTCCGACACAGTTTGGTAGATTGAGCATAACTTTCGTGTCTGAGCTCCAATTAAGGTGATTCAAGATGTTTTGAAAAACTAAGATATAGGGTTACAATTTTTATGTTGAATTTTTCAAAATTCTACGTGCATCATAGAGAAAAATAAAGATGAAATGGAGTAACCTTACTAGACCCAGCGCCCAAGCGCTCTAGGCGCCAAGTCTAGAAAAGCTACTTTTGCTCACTAGAAGTACTGATAGTGCCCAGGCATTGTAAAAATGCAACACCAGCTGCCGGTTGATGGACAGGTCGTGCAGAGTTGCTTATTTTCTAAGAAAAGTTCTCCCGTGGGCCTGATTACATGGAAATGCGTGTACTTATCATTTCTGAGCCCCAAAATCCTAAAAATATCTATAAATACGCCAAGAGAAGGGTAGGAAATCATCGATCATCATTAGCCATCATTAGTTTTTAGGTTTCAATAGTTGTAATGATAATTTAGACGTAGGGTAGATTTTTCAATTGTTCACGCAAGAATTTCATTCTCTTGTCAAAAATTCAAGATTTGGCGATCATCAACAGTTCTTGCTTCAATTACTGAGTTTGATTTATTTTTATGCAATTTAATTTTGTTCTTTTTGTGTTCTTATTCTTTAATTATCATTCTTCTTTTATTGCCTTTAAATTCTTAATTACTTCTGTAGTTTAGTAGTTAGGGTTTTACTTCATCATTTTCAGTTCTAGATTTATAGAGTAGATTAATTTAAATTCTCTAGTTGTTGATTAACTTCTTGCAAGTAGGATAGATTGAATTAGGGTTTTTAGTTAACTATCTTTAATTGCTTTTCATAGGGTTAGAATTTTACGTTCTTGTCTTTATTTCAATTTCACATGATTAATTTTAGTTTAAATTTAGTTAAAAACCCTTAATTATTTTATCTAACTAGTAAAGAGGCTTGTGAACTAAGTAATTATTCCGATAGTCCTGATTGGAATGATTTGACACTGTCATCTTATATACAATCTCACCTCATATACTTGCAATTGTGTGGGAGTTGATTAGGACAATTAAGGTTTTTTACTACTTGTTCATTGTTTTCAAAGAACCTAATCAATATTCTACCAAACAAATTTTTGGTGCCGTTGCCGGGGACAATTTTTTGTTGGTAACAATATTAGATGTTGTGAGTCTTTCTAGATTAGACTTTTTATTTCTTTTGTTATTTATTTACAATCGATTCTTGTTCTCTCGAGTTGGTAACAATATTTGATCTTTGGTCTCTTCTTTCTTGTAGTTTATGGTCGATACTCATTCATCCAATCAACCACTTCATCCAATTGACTTGGAGATTGAACGTACAATAAGTAGAAATCGTAGACGAAAAGATTCAAACCAAGGTGACCATGTAATGGAAAATCCAAACCACGTCGTTAATGAACAAGAGGATGTTGCAGGCAACAATGGCAACCTAATTAATGCTAATCCTAACCCTAACATCTTTGAGATTATGCAATACCTAATTTTGAGGGGACAAGTTCTAGCATTGCTCGGCTGCCAGTGCAAGCGAATAACTTAGAAATCAAGCCTGCGCTGATACAAATGCTCCAAACACATGCTAGGTTTGGAGATGGCCCAAATGAAGATTCCTATGAGCACTTAATCAGATTTGAGCGGGGCATGATTGATACATTCCAGTACAATGGAGTCCAGCCTGATTGTATCTGGATGAGAGCATTCATTTTTTCCTTACGTGATAGAGCAAGGTCTTGGTTGCAATCATATCGACAAGAGATCTGCACTTTCACAACATGGGACCAACTTACTCAAGAATTTTTAGCCAAACACTTTCCACCAGCTAGGACAGCTAACCTCTGAAACAAGATTACATCATTTAGACAAATCATTGGAGAGAGCTTAGGTGAAGCATGGGACCATTTCAAGAAGCTGTTGTGGAAGTGTCCGCACCATGCTATACCTCTATGGCTGCAAGTCTAAACCTTCTATAATGAACTATTTTCGGAGATGAGAATAATAGGTGATGCAAGTGCGGGAGGTTCTTTCCCCTATAAAACTCTGGAAGAAGCCCAAGAATTGTTAGAAAGAATGGCATCCACTCATTACTATCATGGAGCACTCCTTCAATTGGACAACAACAACCACAAGTGAATCAAGCTGACGTTCAACAGGTATGCCTAGCTATGATTCTTTTTTACTTCAACAGAACACGATGATGAGTGCCATTACAAACTTAACAAAAGCCGTAGAGAATATGGGAAGAAGCTCAGTGAACTCCATTGATTCAACAAATCAAGGGATCTTGAATTGTAATTTTTGTGGAGGAAATTACCAAAATGGCTGTTGTGAAACATTAATGGTGCAAAGTGAGTAGATTCAATTTATTTCTAATCAAAATCCTACCTCAAGAAATCAGCCCACTAATTATGGAAACACATATAATCCATCTTGGCGGAACCATCCTAACTTTTCCTAGTCAAACCAAACAAATGTTCAAAATCTGTCATTTCAGTCAAATGCACCTCAACAAAATTTGTCCAATCAACCAACACCATCTAGACCATACTTACCACCAGATCAAAAAAAATCTCCAGAATTTTCTACCTTATCAAAACAACTCATGCCAGCCTCCAAAACCAAGACTGCCATTTCAAAATCTAAATTGTCCCACACATGTGAATCATAATTTGATAAGGCATTTTGAGAAGTTGCAAAGGGAGTATGAGAGTTTGTGAGCTACCAAAAGAAACCTCGAGAAATCACTAAAAGAGGAGGCTGAAGACATTGAACAACATCCACGAAGAAGAAATGAAAGTTAGCAGCAAAGAGTGCGTGATGGATGATGAGATGCAAAAAGCAATTGAGGAGAGCAAGCTGAGGAATAAAGGTAAAGAGAGTATCCGACCAACGAATCCCCTAAGGTTGAGCTCAAACCATTGCTTTCTCATCTTAAATATGTTTTTCTAGGAGAGAATGATAATATCCAGTTATTATAAATGATTCTCTTTCTGAAACTGAAATAGGCAAATTAATCTTTGTGTTAAAGAAGCATCGTGGAGCCATAGCATGGAGCATTGATCATATAAAAGGCATAAGTCCTACTGTTTGCATGCATAAAATACTCCTCAATGATACCTATAAGGCTATCAGACAACTTCAAAGGCGGTAGTTAAGAAAGAGGTTTTAAAATTGTTAGATGCTAGGATCATATATCCCATTAGTGATAGTTAGTGGGTTAGCCCAACGCAAGTAGTGCTAAAGAAAGGGGGAATGAATGTGGTCATAAATTTAATTCTTGACAAGAATGAATTAATTCCCTCTAGATTGACGAGGTGACGGATGTGTATTGATTATAGAAAACTTTATGAAGCCACTAAGAAAGACCATTTTCCTTTACCCTTCATTGATCAAATGCTCGAAAGATTGTCTGGACATGCATTTTATTGCTTTCTCGATGGTTATTTGGGGTATTTTCAAATTGCAAGAGCCCCTGAAGACTAACAGAAAACCACATTTACTTGTCCATATGGCACATTTGCATATAAGCGCATGCCTTTTAGTTTATGTAATGCTCTTAGTACTTTTCAAAGATGTATGTTTGCTATCTTTCATGATATAATTGAGAAATTTATTAAAGTATTTATGGATGATTTCAATGTGTTTGGTGACTCTTTTGATTCTTGTTTAAATAATATTGCGTGTGTGTTAGAAAGATGTGAGTATTCAAACTTGGCACGTAACTGCGACAAGTGTCATTTTATGGTTCAGGAATGAATTGTTTTAGGCCATCATATTTCATCTAGAACAGGGCATAGAGGTGGATAGAAACAAAGTAGAGATTATTGAAAAATTACCGCCCCCCACGAATGTCAAGGCATTTCTTATGAATTTTTCTTTGATTTCTCGCCCTTTATGTGCTTTATTGCAAAAGGATATGCCTTTTGTTTTTTATGATAAATATTTGTCTGCCTTTAATAAATTTAAAGAAGCTTTGATTACCGGACCCGTGATAGTAGCTCCAAATTGGAATTTATCTTTCGAATTAATGTGTGATGCAAGAGACTATGTCATGGGTGTGGCATTGTGTCAAAAGAAAGAAAAGGTCTTGCATGTTGTGTATTATGCCAACTGAATCCTTAATGAAACACAAATAAATTATTCCACCACAGAAAAAGAATTGTTGGTTGTGGTTTTTGCATTTGATAAGTTTAGGTCACATTTGATAGATAATAAGGTGATAGTTCATACTAATCATTCAACCCTTAAATACCTACTGACCAAAAATTATGCTAAACCAAGACTTATTCGATGCTATTAGATTCTACTATTGCACGAATTTGACTGGGAGATGGTGGACAAGAAAGGAGCCAAAAATATTGTGGCAGACCACCTTTTACGACTTGAAGGACCCATGCCAAGAAAAGGTGATGAAGTGCCCATAAATGAGACATTTCTGGAAGAACATTTGATGAGAATGGATGATGGGGCACCTTGGTATATGGATATTGTCAATTTCTTAGCCGCCAAGATCATCCCGTCCACCATGGATCTAAATCAAAGATAGAAATTTCTTTCAGAAATGAAGTACTATATTTGGGATGACCCTTACCTCTATCGTCGGTGCAAAGATCAAGTAATCTAGTGATGCATTCCGGAGAGTAAGGTGCAAAAGTGTCTTATTTCATTGTCACTCTTCACAAGTAGGGGGACATCACTGCTCACAAAGAACGACTGCAAAAATGTTGCAAAGCGGCTTGCTTTGGCAAACATTGTTCTATGATGCAAGAGATTTTGTCACCCAATGTGACCAATGTCAACGTGTAGAGTATAAATGAAATTTGTCCACAAAAGATGAAATGCCATTGCAAAACATTCTAGTTTGCTAGATTTTTGATGTGTGGGGTATTCATTTCATGGGCCCTTTTTCATCATTGTATAGTAATAAATATATTCATGTGGCGGTGGATTATGTGTCCAAGTAGCTTTGCACTACCAACAAATGATGCAAGAGTAGTGACAAATTTTGTGACCACATTTTACAAATTCTTTGTTCGAATCCGTCATATCCAAATATAGAATCACCCACAGAACTGCCCTACCATATCACCCACAAACTTCTAGGCAAGTAGAAATTTCAAATCGCGAGTTGAAGCGCATACTTGAAAAGACCATAAACTCATTAAGAAAGGATTGGTCTAAGAAGCTAGATAATGCACTTTGGGCATATAGGACCGCCTTCAAGACCCCAATTGGGATGTCTCCGTACCGATTGGTTTATGATAAAGCCTATCATCTTCCAGTTGAAATTGAGCACAAGGCATGAAGATTTGGGCGATCAAAACTGTCAATTATGATTTTAAGAAGGCTGGTGAGAAGTGACTTCTTGATTTAAATGAATTAGATGAGCTCCGAAGAGAAGCGTATGAAAATACACAACTGTACAAGGAAATGACTAAATTGTGGCATGACAAACATATTTTGGAGACAAATTCGAAGGCTGGAGACATGGTTTTATTATATAATTCAAGGCTCAAGTGTTTCTCGAAAAATTGAAGTGAAGATGGAGTAGCCCGTTTGAAATAGTGCAAATATTCTCGTATGGTGCGGTAGAGCTCAAAGGAAGTCAAGGCAATTTCAAGGTGAATGGCCAACGGGTGAAGCACTACTACGGTGGGATTATTCACGAGGGGCGGGAAACCGTCCACCTTGCCAACCATTGATCAAACGAGCCAAAATCGAGCTTAAGACTATAAATAAGGATGTTACATGCACCCATGTTCCTTTTTGGTTTTTGTTCTTATGTTTTTGTTTCGTTTTTCTTGCTTTAGTTTCGCCTTTATGTGCATTAAATTAATTTGTGGGAAAATGTTGAAGAAAAGTGAGTCTTAGGGTCAAAGGAGGAGTGTTTTAAAATTTTGGAATTGAATAAAAAGAAAAAAAAATGAAAATATAAGCACCTGGTTCGATTGACCATTCTGGTCATCGCACCTAAATTGCAGCACCTAGGCGCGACAACCAGAAGGGTTAATTAACCCTACTAGTCATCGTGCCCAGGCAATGTAAAATTGCAACGCCCTGGCGTGAAGTCCAGAACGGTTATTTAACCCTTTGGGTAGCCTTCGTCACCCTCATTTTTTTTCTTTTCCTTTCCCAAAACTCTTCCTAAAAACCTTCTTCTACCACGAGATTCCACACTGCCCAATTAAATTCAACATCATTTATCATTCAAATTGCACATCCACACAACTTCTACAACATCAAAGGTATGAATTTTCTTAAATTTGCTCATTTTATGGGTTTTTCTTCCATATCATTAAAGATGCAATTTTTCATGCTTATTTGATTAATTTAAGTTGTTTAATTTGTATATCTTATGCATGAAAATACATAATTTATATGTTGTGTAGAGTAATTTTTTATGTAAATTTTTGTTCAAAAATTGGAATTATTTTTATGCACACCATGTGTTCGATAGAATGTTTGGATTGATTTTATATAGGGATTTTTGTTCCTATAATTGTAATTACTTCAATTGTGGAATAATATGATCATACGGATAGGTTATGATATTTTTCATCTATTTTACCTTGTAATTTTGTTATTTTATAATTGTAAGGGTTTATGTGATTGCATTTATATTCAAACATACAATACATGGTTTTGTGGCATAATTATGATTATGAATTGCATTTTGGATTTCCATAGTGGTGCCTAGTGGTTGCTACTAAGTAATTACATTATCATTTTTTCAAATTATGGAGTTATTAGATTATACATACCAAGTGTTTGTCAAAAGGTCTCAATGAATGAACATGTTAAAACGCTTAGTATAATTGCATATATTTTCATCATTTACACAAAGGCGACATTGTTTATATTTTGATTATTCGGACTCAGAATAACTCCATTAATTTTGTGATACTGAGAACAACCATTAATCTTGTGATTTAATTGTGCGTGCATACGATGAATTATTAAATATAATTATAGAATTGCATAAGTATGGGATTATGGTTATTCTAACAAGTACTTTTTGTAGGTATGGGGCGTACCCGTGACCCAACAAAGGTCAAGGCTTTCGAATCATCGTCTACAAATCCACAGTAAGAAGGAGTATAGCCTCAACAACCAGTAGTAGCTACTCAATTTTTAAATGCTGCCGCCTATAGAAAATACGAGAATGATATATCAAAGTAGGCAGCCACCAAGGAAAAGGTGTATACATACTACCCTAAGGAGCACCACCGCTTCGCCAAGTCCTAAGGCAACATGGATGGAACCAATTCGTTGCCACCCCTATTGATGCGGTTTTACCTGTGGTATGAGAATTCTATAATTTGGCTCGTTATAGCGACCAACGGGCCAATATTATATGTGTGATCACAAACGTACAGAGCCAAATGTTCTTCATTGACAGAGAAGCTTCCATTTTACCCTTTTTACTCTTTATTTTTGCATTGAGGACAATGCTATACTTTAAGTGTGGGGTGGGGAGTTTTCTTAATTTATATTTATTTGGTGTTCTGGTTGTTCATTTTGTTCAATTTTTGCTTTTATAGTTGTATCTTAGTTTTCGATTTGAGAACTTTTCAAATTTTTGAAAACTTTGTTCCCAAATTTCTTGGCATGTTTCTTAGATTTTCTACTTGATAATTTTTGAGCTAAGTTGTCATGAGTAGGGTACTGGATGTTAATATTTTCCTAGCATGATTTCTAATTTTTTAGCATTAATAGCCCTACAATGTTGTAGCTTTTTGGCACTAAGAGATAATTGTGTAGATTCACTTATGTTGCACTCCAGACACTTGCATTATTACAATTTTGAGGCAAAATTTTAGATAATTTAACTTGATTTAAAGATGAGGGTAGGTATTTTTGTCTTGGACGTTTGAGCCTTTCAAGCCAACTATTACAGTAAAATTTATCCCTAGAACCCTAAACCTTTTGACCATACGATCTATCTATTAGAATTATTGTAGTGTATAAAGTTGTATAATGTGTAAAGTTGTACTTTACAATATAGAATAAAGATAGGGGGATTCATGCCTTGGTGGTGAAATGGTAGACACGCGAGACTCAAAATCTCTTGCTAAAGAGCGTGGAGGTTCGAGTCCTCTTCAAGGCATAATATTGAGAATGCTCATTCAAGACACGGATTTCTTGCGATTATTTCTAGTATGGAATGAGTCAATCATCCACTTTGGTATCTAATGCAAGTTCTTCCCTTCTGAATCAGATAGAATTCGAACCGGGTTTTTTTTTGTACTGATCCAATAAGAATGAAACATTCTCAGAATTCTCTTTCTATCAAAGAATCTTAAGAATTTTGTAACTCATTTTTCATCTACCTGTTTGAGTTATCCTAAATGTCCCTTAAGAGCTTTAATGCCGCATTAATTATTAAGGGGATATAAAAATGGGAAGTAGTTGTATGAGAGTGTTGGAATGAATGGTGTACATTTTACAGTGTAGGGGTGTTAGAAAATTTTTTGTTGACCATAGCAGGTGGTGCCTATCACTGGCACCTGCGTTGGAGTATTGCTGGTGGTGCCCATAACTGGCACCTGCATTGGAGTGTTAGCAGCTGTTGGTCCCAAAGCAACCTAAGAGGGGGGGTGAATTAGATTTCTTAAAAAATATACTTTCAGAAATATTGAGATTTTCCAAATATAAACTGATATAATAAAATCAATGGAACAGTGAAGTAAAGAGAGAAAATTAAACAACCAATACTTCCAAGCTAGCAAGCTTGAAGTATTAAATCACTAGAATGCTTCACACACTTGGTGAGCCAATAATCTTTACA
This sequence comes from Cinchona pubescens, assembly GCA_025175665.1. Classification (NCBI taxonomy): domain Eukaryota; kingdom Viridiplantae; phylum Streptophyta; class Magnoliopsida; order Gentianales; family Rubiaceae; genus Cinchona; species Cinchona pubescens. Next base: position 1,198,078 of record JANKKI010000132.1, read on the forward strand.
AAGTTAGAAACTTCTTGCTCACACTAAAACTCTTTTAGTTGAGCCAAGAATCTTACTTACAACTACACTTTCGTACAAGATTATCACTCCACTCAAAGGGTTACTGAGTGCTATAAGTTGAATTGCACTCACAACTGCAAACTAATACAACAAAGCACTATAGCCAATTTGTACTCAAATTGCTTTTCTCTAAGGCTTGTATTCAATGTATTAGATGATCTTTACTTAATGTCAAAGCAGTTATTTATTAGAGCAAGAAATGGTGGTTGCAACTACTTCCTAACGGCTAAATAATAAATGCACAAAAAGTAGCCGTTGGGGTATCGGACGTCTGAGACATATTGGATGTGTCCGACACAGCGTCCATCTGTATGAAGTTGTTGAAGAGCTTTGTTCGGACGTCCGTGCATGCGTCCATTCCTTCGTCCGATAGAGATTTCGGACGGTCATGTTCGTCCGTAAAGAGAACCAGTAGGATCCTATTTCTTTCTCCCTGTTCGTTCGGATGGTGCAATGCGTCCAAGAAGTTTTGACCCAGTTCGGACTGTTCAGTGCGTCCGAAAGCCCTGTCTCTAGCAAGAACAAATAACAGACCTGCAAAAACTTGTTTACAGAGTTAAGTGTTTTATGTCATCATCAAAATAAGGTTTGGAAAACATCAGCAGGTAGTGCCTATCACTGGTACCTGCGTAGATAGTTTTTGCGGGTAGTGCCTACCACTGGTACTTATTTTGGGGAAAAGAAAAAGAAAAAAAGAAGGGTGATATTTTTACAAAGTGTTGGCGAGAAAGGTTGAAATTGAAAAAGTGTGATTTTATTCTGCTTGTGCACAAAATTTTTATGGGTGTTTGGACAATTAAGTGTGGGGTTACTTCTTTGAAGGATTGGTGTTTTAATGTTCAAAACGAAGTTTTATGTTAATAAGGTGCACATTAATTTAAATCTCGTTTTCTTATTTGTTTATTCCTTTTTCCTTTCTTTGTTTGCCAATACCCTAGTCTTATGTTTCAAGCTAAAAGTCCTACCCAATTTAAGTCTAGTCAATTGTCATATTAATGGAGAAATGTAAGAAGAGTAAGCTATGGAGTGTTTAGAAAAATTTAAAGGGTTTGCATGATTTGATCTTTGTTCCATCCATGTAGTTTTAAAAGTTATTTTTTGTATGGCTGCGCACACACCTACACTTGAATTCATGTATAGGGTTTTATTATCATTTGACTATTTTTCTTATGATGATTTGGTTCTTGGTTATTTATGTAGATGATTGATGAGATGTGTTGAGTATGTTTGTGATTTATTTTTATATTCGATCGAGGACGATAAAAAACTAAGTGGTGGATATATGATAAGCTCATAAATGTTGTATATTTTATGTGTCGTTTACCTCAATTCTAATGTAATTTGAGCAAGAATTGAGAAATTATGAGCTAAAATAGTTTATTTTGAGTTTTGCAGGGTTTGAGTAAAGTTTAATGAATTAAATATATCACAATATTGGAGGAAAACATTCACTGGCATGGTGCAAATCGGATATGGTGTGGAAGATCAAGAATAACTCTATTGTTTAAATTCCGATTATTGTGATTTTGGATGATTTGGAAAGATAAGGAAGATTTCTACAACTTTTATGTTTTGAGTTTTTATAGAAGATTCTATAGGCATCTCATTCAAAATTGCAAAATTGGAAAATATGCACAGGCGAAGAGCGATTCCAACACAATTTGGTAGATTGAGTATAACTTTCGTGTCTGAGCTCCAATTAAGGTGATTCAAGATGTTTTGGAAAGGTAAGACATAGAGTTTTTGAGTTTTTCCAAATCTTCTTGCATCATGGAGAAAAATGAAGATGAAGTAGAGTAACCATACTGGACCCAGCGCCCAGGCACCGGTCGACAAACAAGTCATGCAAGAGTTGCTTATTTC